>CM060844.1:29940000-31167500 GCA_030762175.1 Metallyticus violacea | reverse complement strand
AGATGTTTCTAGGTTATATTAGACACAGGCAGAATAAGATCTTTTGCCTCTTCCGGAATATCTTGGCACATTAATGTTGTGAAGAACTGCACAGGACCCAATCAATAATGGTCTGAATGTTTTTTGAATAGTGTTTAACGTTCGTTTTTTCTACTGAGGCACCACAAGCGGTGGACACTGATGATAAATGAAATGATAAAAAAAGAGTATTTTTTTTTAAGGAAGAAAGCGTTCCAGGCTTATGTTTAGGATACCTTCCCGGGATTTGCCATTTATGAGGAATAGGAAATCCTGGAAAAAAACCTCAGTCAGGGAGGACTGTCCTGGTAGGAATCGAACCCCAAACCTCCCGCTCACGAGTATGCGCCTTAATGACCTCGGACACCCATGGCGGTATAGCCTGAATAGTTATATTCTTTGTTAGCAATGTTCTATGCAGGCATTGAAATACTTTAACCCATTAACCCTCTCAATAATATTTCTAGTTCTTCTATGGGCTGCACTATACCTGTAGCATTATTATATAACATACCTTCTTTGCTTTCAATAACGTGCGTAAATTCAGTTGTTTAAAATTCTGCTGTCCTGGTACAATTGTTTTAAAAAAAATTATGCACAAATAAAAAGTTCATACATATTTACCACGGGAAATCGATAGCAGTCTGTCCAATGCTATAACATTGCGTATGTTTCCATACCGGATTTCTGCAGAGCAGTGTCTTGATCATTATACGAAGCGACTCCATTGTACGCATCCGACTGGTACTCAGTTACTGTGTATTAAGACGCATGCGCGTACCCGCTTTAACATTTTTTCACCAATCACGTGGGTTCTGTTCTTCTCAGAAAGAATTGTTTTACCACTATATCTCTACTGTGTGATGAGAAATAATTATCAGTCTTTATTTACTTACCTCACGATGTAACAGCAGAAATGCGGCCACAGCAAGAGGTACAGTGCCATACTTTGCAAGATTCACACGTGAATTGCCGAACAGCACGTTCCGAAATAGATGGTTTGGACGTGCTGAACTTGTTACATGGTCTTTGCATTGTCGCTATGTCTACAGCACCTACAACCAAAGAGAATATGAAGAAACGATTACTTTAAGTTTGTAGCATTATTATTCCCTGTAAGTTAACAAATGTAGAAAAGTATTTACTAAGTGTTTAGATGCCAATGGAGATCATTTTAACTACTTAAATGTTATGAAAAGAATCGCTTGATTTATAATTGTTTATCTCTATGTAGTAGATATCTTTCATTTCTAACACTTTGCAAATTCTCTATATTTCATACCAGAAAAAAAAAACTACATACAAAAAACGCTTAATACTTTGGAAACAGTAAGAATATTTAAAGATTATACCATAGTTCCATTTAAAATTCTGGCGTTACTCCTTCCCCCTCCGGAATGCGATAATGGGCCCGGTGAACTGCTGCCCACGGAGCTATTCATGACATTTCTTTCTTCGAAAAGTTTAGAAAAAGTTAAACATTTAGTTATATTGACCCGTTTAAGAGATATTAGCTTGTAGCACTTTATATGGATCATTCTGTATAATACTAGGAAATATTTTATTCACCTTTTTATAATAATTTTAGTGTTTAAAATTATGCTTTTAGTGCTCTGATATGCGACAACCTTTTATCTTAATATGATTTTGGCCTTTTAGTACATTTAAAACTATGTTACTGTACTTGATATTTGACTTTTTCAGAAGACTTAAAGGTATTTCGTTTAAATATTGGAATATTTGTCACGGAAAAAACTGAATATTATTTTTGAAGAAATGATTATTTAGTATATTGAACGTGTTTCAGAACAGAAATAATATCATTATATTATTTCAAGAATTGCATTTTTTTTGGCTTTAATATTTTAATGCCTTAAAATTACCTCAAATCTTGATGAATTCTTTATGAAAGAGTGCAGATGTGTGTATCTCTCAACCAGTCAGACTGCGGGAAGCAGCTTTTTCAGTATTTCCTGCAAGATTGTAGATAAGGAGTAGATATGCTCCAGCTAATGTATTAAGAGTTTACCCCACATACTGAGAACTATTCAAGAATTCCAACCATCATTATCTCGAATAAGTGCAGTTTTAAATTTCTTGTTTATATTTTATGTAAACTTTTATGGGAGACTTTGAAGGAAATATATTCCTTTCATGAAGTTTTCATTACTCCCTCTAATTGCACTTGAAATGCTTTTAGCACTGCACAGCCGCTGCTGTTGCTTGTAATAATCATCCCAAGAAAATTGGAGGTATGAACTTCCGCATGTACTACAAACTGGTTACAGGTAAAACCTGTTGTATTATAATTTTAAAATAAAGTTGAAATAAAGCAATATATTAGGTCCTTTTAATGTCTCCTCTGAAAATGTGAGGAACCAATTTAGGACGTGATACTTTTAACAAGGACTACCTGATTTTTTACCGTCTCGTGTCACTAGAATATATTCCAAAGACTACATTTATTTGTTTATTTTTTTGCTAGAAGTTTTCCTTTTAAACTTTTAGCTATTGATCACAGTTTCCTTGACACAGATGTAAATCATTTTGAAGAAGATAAAAAATGGCTAGTCCTTTATTTTTGAACGGTTTCAAAAAACTTTGAGTAAAACACCTTATCTTCAATGCTTAATGAAATTTCTATTTTTGAAGTCTTTTATGAGTTTATCTTGCTATTAGGTTAGAGAAAAATATTGGAGTAATATTTAGAGCTTAACGATACTCGTTTATTTTAGAAGATTTTTTTTTTTCCAGGTGGGGTAGGGATATTTTATTCTGAAGGTACTTATGTACAGTCTCTTCCACGAGAGAAGCACAGGTGGAGACAAAAGCTGATATGACATAACGTTCACATTGTTTTAAAGGTATTAAATCTGTCTACACGGTTTTTACTAAGTACGGTTTACAAGTTCCGGCTTGACTATGTTAGCTAAATGGTAAAATGAAAATACAGGTATCATTTTCAAATTATCCCCCCTTTGCTTCAATGTATTTTTCATAATTCTAAATTAACATTTCAATTCTCCTAAAAAAAGTCCAAAATTTTGTCAGAAAATCACTGGGAGGTGGGGCATCCTTCATCTCATTGTCACCCTCAAAGTACAGAAACACGTAATAGCCTCTGAGAGCAAGTTTTGGTCTGTACGGGTGATGATACTGCTTATGGATGCCACATATTTTCACAGCATCTTTGGCAACACCAGCAGTGTAGACCAGTGCTTTGTTTGTAGCACACGAACTCGATTCAGCATTACACTTCTTTCCTCGATATCGTCAATGGATACAGTAGCTCAGCATAGTGCTTTCCAGTCATAGTGGTTTTTTTTTTTTTTATTAATTCCTCCGTAGTCTCAAAAAACTTGTCGCTATAATCTTGGTACATTATGTGGCCTTGACCTTTCAAGGGGACATTTAAAGGGAGTTTTTCTTTTTGTGTCAATACATGTACTTGGACCATCTTCAAGGCTCTCTCTGCACAAACAAAATAATTTTGACGATTCCTTCACAGGGGAATCTAAAGTGAAAACTTCTCCATACACACCATCCAGGCGATGTTTAATAACACTGGATGAAAGTCTTTCTTTAGTTAAATAGTTTTGAGGATATCTCCGAAACTGGATTATGGACGATTCCTTCACAGTGGAATCTAAAGTGAAAACTTCTCCATACACACCGTCCAGGCGATGTTTAATAACACTGGATGAAAGTCTTTCTTTAGTTAAATAGTTTTGAGGATATCTCCGAAACTGGATTATGGACGATTCCTTCACAGTGGAATCTAAAGTGAAAACTTCTCCATACACACCGTCCAGGCGATGTTTAATAACACTGGATGAAAGTCTTTCTTTAGTTAAATAGTTTTGAGGATATCTCCGAAACTGGATTAGAAGATGGGATAAGTGCATAGCTCATATTGAAAGGGGAAAAACATTATTTTTATAGCCAAGTTTTTACAGCATCAGTCTTGAGTCGTTATTGAAAAAACTCTCGTACGAAGTCACAGCTTAGGACCCAAACATTTCCTACGTACGCAGACAATATGATGGGAGATTTTTGGCAGTCATTTGTCTACATCGAAAAGAGAAGACCTGAAGACACGGATGAAAGGTCCAAACACTTGTTTGACTTTGCGTAGCTCACAGGACGTCCTTATTATCCTTCCTGGGATTTCAAATATTAAAAATTAATTATAAAGTATCTTCTTCTCTGTTCTAAATTATTAAGTGGAATCTTTTACAAAATTACTTTTCTATTGCCACTGTTATACTCTTTTATCAATTTTCTAATTATACCGGATGTAACAATAAAATACGGCCAATCTTTCAGGACACACTCCTTACGCATAGAGGAAGAAAATATGTTATATGTACATGCGTCCAGAAACGCTTTATTTCCATGTTAGAACTCGTTTTCTACAACTCTTCCTAGTACATTAATAATGGGAAACACACAGGAACAGAATGTACCAGCATACACATGAAATTTTTTTGTTACATAAAACGTTCAAAATGCCCTCCGCTAATGTATCAACCCGCCGTAGCATTGAGTCCCGGATGCGCTGATGTATCCCTGGGGAGTGCGTATTGTTTCGCAGCCTTCCACAATACGGGCTCAAATACTCTGCCCATCATGTACCGGGTTCGTTACACAAGAGCTTTTAAATGCCCCCACAAATAAAAGTGTAGTGGGGTTAGATCCGGTCGCATGTAAACATTACTTTCGTTCAAACGGAACAAAAAACACTGGCGGTGAACCTAAGAACTACAACTTAACCAAACATAACCAAAAGGACATTTTGAACATTTCGTGTAAGAAAGAGTTTCATATGGTGTGCTGGTACGTTCTGTTCCTGTGTGTTTCCCATGTACTATGAAGAGTTATAGAAAATGAGTTCTAACATGAAATAAAGCGTTTCCGGACCCATGTCCATATAACATATTTTCTTCTTCTATGTGTGAGGAATGTGTCCTGAAAGTTTGGCCGTATCTTATTGTTACACCCAATATGTCCAAACTCTTTAATGGCTACAGTTTAAGCTAATCCTGCTGCATTATGTGTTTAGTTTCAGAGATTTCGTCAAAACTTCCCAAAGTATAAATAATTGGTTTGTTTTCTCAGCAACACCAACAGCTTAGGAACTAGTAACCCTAAGTGAAAATTATGAGAAAGAACTTGAATAAGTGGGAAAATATAAACATTAACCTGCTTTTATCACAAAAATATAGATAACTAACATCTAATTTATACTGAGTGATCGGAATATTTATTCCAGTACGGAAAACAAGCACTAAAAGAAAAATATGCTCATCTGTGAATTAATAACTAACACTATATTGCTTCAAGCCGGATGAAATTATACAACTATTTTTCTTTTTAATTTTACAGCCCATTTTCAATTAAACGCATACTTTTTCCCTATAAAAACACATCTAAATGCTATTGCATCGAAATAATGAGAATTGGACTTTACGGTTATGTTTATTTGGTGCTATCAAAAAATACTCGGTGCGTAAATCACCCAGGTCGACGTGGCTTCCCCGTGGTCTTTTCTCATTAAAGGTTTCATCATTGCCCTATAGCCAGAAGGCAGGGGAAGAGCAATCTGGAAGCCAAAGAAATATGAGAGCAAGCTTAGTACTGAAAAAAACAGACAAACTTTAATGCTCCAGTTTAGACAGGCACCCCAGGCTTTTACTGTATGAAATTAAAATGTTATAAAATGTAATTTGTATAATTATTCAACGATTGCAGCTTAAGGTATATCCATAGTTTTTGCTATGAGCTGGCTGTAGCATTAGAGAGAAGTGCGAAGAGATATCAATCTGCAGATCTATCATTATAGTTCAATTTATGATAATTTGATGAATGGTGACTGTAAGGGTCAAAGGTAAGTATATGTAAAGTACAGGAATATTTCAAATAGACGAACCTCCTTCTGCGTGTCAGTTCCCAAAATATGGAACTCCCTTCCTCCTTAAATAAGAGATTGTTGGATAATAAAGCAATTTAAACGTAGATTAAATTGTAATATTAACTTTAGAAATTACAACAGTTAGTCTCTAATCCTTATTCTCCTTCCTGCTTTTCATCTTCTTTTCCTCCTCTTTCCTCCCCCCTTGTGTTAGAGAAAAGTTATTAAAAAACAAATGGAATCGTAATACTATCTTTATCAATTTTCTAACTACATTAAAATATGTAAAGTTTACCTGCATGTAACATTCACATGCATTATTAATTTGACTTTTTATGTATTTGATATAACTATGTATATTGTACTGCGCATTTTTGCTGGTTTTTCGCCTGGTAGAGTAGGAGAGAAGGCCTCTTGCGAGGGTAAATAAATAAACCTATGTTCTAAAAAATGAAATAACTCCCACTATGTCTATTGAAACAACTGCATTATTAAATTCATACTTAGGAATTTTTCATTTTCAATACTATGTTCATATATCCATTCTTTTTACACATTTATTTGTTTCTATCTATAAAGTTTTGCCGGAAATTGATTAATGCTCTTCTCCAAAAGTTTACCTTAAAAATTTTCCCTATTAAAGTTAAACAAAGTACAAAACTAATATTTTCTGTAATCATGGTCTATTTTTTCTAGCATACGTTTCTCATCCAGCTAAATGTTACTACATGCATTTCTATCCCTTTCATAGAAGCTGTACAGAGCTGTGAGCTTTGCAGCTGGTTTAGCTGTAATACCACTGTGCGAATATTCCCTCTATCTAAAGGCGTATAGAGTGACCGAGGTCGTTCAGGCGCCGACTAGAGATCGGGAAGTTTCCGGTTCGATTCCCACCAGGATGATCGTTCTTCTTGACAGGTTTTTTCCAGGTTTTCTCAGTCCTCATAAATGGCAAATGCCTGGGAGGTAGCCTAAATTTAGGCTTAAAACGCTTCCTTCCTTTAAAAATCAAATTTCTTTCCCAATTTATCATTTCATCTCATATATCATAGGGTTCACTGCCTGTGATGCCTCATTAGTTAACACGGGCGTTAAACACTATTAAAAAGAGCATTATATTGAATCATCCTATAATCTGATGACTGACTCACTGAGGGATTTTTTTTTGATTGATTTATTTATGGACGCTCTTCAACATCGAAGGTCATCAGCGTCCCATTCAACTCAGGGCGTGAAACGGCCGACAAATTTTGCTCAGAGGCCTCTCTTTCAGGCTTGAGGTTCTTTTTCGTGCCGTAAATGTACGACACGGGACCCACGGCTTTACTTCCCTTCCGAAGGAAGCCATACTTAGGATTTTTACGCCCGAAAAAATCCATCGGTCCTGGTCGGGTTCGAACCCGCGTTTTGGGTGTAGGAGGCAAGTATGGTACACCACCAGGACCGACTCGCTGAAGGAGAATAATAGGCAGATAAACTTATTGCTCAAGGTCAGTCGGGCTACACTAGTCAAGGCGGGCAAGGTTTACCGAACTGTTACGTTGGCCTTGAGTCCTGCGCCATACAGTCGTTTGAAACAACGCGTGTTTAATCCCAGAGTAAAGTGTGCAATGGTCAATACTAAATCTAATGATTCTGTGTCCATACCGAGTTTTCTCATACTGTTGGGAAATTATTCGAACAGAAATTCTAAAGTAATCGAAATCTAAGCCATAATGACATACACTAATTAGTCGCATCCACAAACTTTAGATGAATCAAAGGACAACGTTCGTCAACAGATAAATTTTATTTCTGAAAGAGAATTAAGAAGGGCAATGGGTAATCTCATAAAGTGATGCTAGAAATGTGTGGTAAATGAGGGCACACGCTTCTAGCATCTGTTTGCGTGACAGGGGTGACCATATACCTTTTAAGAAATACCATTTATTAGACTTTAGTGTTATACCTTGCCTGCCCACCCCGAATCTAGTGATGCTCGGCTGCGATAAGCGATGGTTTATCGGCCAATGCATTCCCCACTACAATGGCGGTCATCAGATAATTGGATAACCCACGTTAATGTTAGCTTTACTGAGGGGAAAACTATTTCTGTCATATTTTGCGTATAGCAGCTTTTTTCTGCTAAATTCTTATTGAAGCAAACGATATCGATGTATTTAATGACGCCTGATTCTCTATGATTTTTCTCTCCTTAGTGAAACTTTTTTTGTATGAGAGTTTGTGACGGGCACCCTTATTACTGTAAATGCAACTTTTCAAAATGTTTAATACTTTATGTCCACTTTCATTTTTAAGATATAAAATTTCCCCCAATTCAAGTCTATTCTATATTTACATAGAACTTCATACCAAATTTATTAAAGTTTTTTGGAGCCCTTTACCTTCATTTTCAACTAATATTAAAATGGGCTGCTGGACATGGTCATACCAATCTTGAAGATGACTTAACAAACGTCCAAAATGTGCAACAACAAGAGAATTCATTGAACAAATGCATGATATGACATTAGATGACTGGCAAACTAAAAGTATGCAAAAATTTCCTATAAAAAGCTTTGCAAAAATATGTGCACTATATGGTATTTTTATAATTTTATACATTTTATGGAATATGCACAGCAAGTCTGCTTTAGAAAGCTGCATTAAATAAACAATTTGAAACAATATTTGATATTACAAATGAAAAATTATGAACCAAGACCGACTATATTTACCAGACTCCTATACGGAAAAAAAATGGCTGCCGAAGTCCCCTATTAATACACCAACAGCGAAACTTTTACACAGTATTATATTTACAAGATGACATTATTTATCATTAGGATATTTCGAATCTGAATCTGAAATTTACAAACAACAGTTTTTATATGTAAACGAAATATAAACTAATATGAATTACAAACTTCTCCACAAGTAGGCACAAATATTTATAAAATACACAAACTTCCAAATAACTGGACACATTAAAACTAATCGACATAGGTGGGACAGCGTCATATTTATCATTCTCTATTTGAAGACAAAGGACATAGTCTTCATTGGAAATAGCTATGAACGGGTGTACCTGTCTTTTCTTAACCCCACTTGCAAAGGAGTCCAAATATAATATCCTGCTGACACCATTCATTAAAACTCTTCATATCGTTCCAAAACTCGCTTAATACGTTCTTTCGGGTATTTTCCTTTCTATGCTAACACTCGCTGTCAAATTAAATGATAGATTAAGGAAAATTGCACAAATAAAATGTCCTTCCTAGTCACGATTTTTGGTACGAAGTGTTTAATATACACAACAGTTTCGTCATTAACTTCAAAACTTGCACTATGTATACTCTTTATCCATTCCTCCTTTAATTACTGCTATTTAGGAAATGTAAATGTTGTATTACGAGGTGCACTGCCATAATTAACACATACAAGAGCTACCCATGCTATACTAAAGTCTTTTTATTATACAAGTTTATGGTGTGATTTCACTAAATCAATATTAACTAAATAAAAAACTAACATGCATTTGTTAATTTACTTTCAACTACAAATTACTGTAATAAACCACGTAAATGCAGCGAACCAAATAAAAAAAACCCATGTGTTTAATGGCAGTAACATGAACGATTTCAGTACGAGTGTCTCTGTTTCTGAATAACCTCAACTTGTAAACGAGTTGAAACATGTTATAACTTCAGGCTCACTAAAACTCTCATCATCTCGATCCAAGCCCCGCTTCATACGTTATTTGGGATCTTTGCTTTCTTTGCTAACCCACGCCGTCACATATGATGTCGATCAGAGACATTTGCTGGGAAAATGTCTTTCCTAACCCGAAAGTTTTGTACGGTATATTTAATATACACTACAGTTTCATCATTAACCTCAAAATTTGCACAATGTCTACTCCTTTTATTCACTCCTCCTTTTTTTGCTGCTATTTAGGAAATGTAAATGACATTATATATGGCATGCCATAATAAAGCATACAAGAGCATATGGTACTAGCACTTCTATTAAACAAATTCCTGGTGTGATTTCACTAAATCAATATTAACTTAATAAAAGATAAAAGAAGTAACACGGTATTGTTAATTTACTTCGAACTATAAAACATTAGAATAAACCAGATAATTGCAAATTAACAAAGTCATTTAAATAACACACAGATCACATATCCCACCATTTTGTATGCTATCGATACCTACATTGGGGTCTATTAAATATAGTTGATCTTGTGCGAACCAATCTAGGAAAGAAACATTTTTACAATTGCACGGCCGCCTCCGATTGAGTCCGGGAACTTTTAGTATATAAGTAGAATATAACACAGGAAGAAATGTTACGACACAGTTATAATCACTGAACAATATACATGGTAAATGCTTTTAGATCCATTTATCTTATAAAAGAGACTTAAAAATTAGTCATACAAACTACGAGAAAAATGGGACAGTGAACATCTTTACAGATAAGGTCAAAAGACCTTGAGTCAGTCCTTAAAGGGTTGAGAAGTATGATCTGGGGTGTTAATAAATTAAAACCCAATCATGTATCGAAACGGAAACAGTTGCATTCCACTGTGCCTAGCAAGGCGTTTGTTTACATTGCCCTTGAGATCGGAGTATTACACACAGCTCTCAAGGGGCTATCTCCGAACGATTAATTTCCCCAACATTTTTCGTTCCCAGCATCCTTACCGATAAAGATCTGATAAGTATATTAACCCGTCCTACACAATGAGATAAATATGACACGTCACTCAAAACAATAAATCAGGGACTGGGGAAGTTTGTTTTTCTTCTTTGGCCCTATTAGCGGCAGCACTATGTGAGATCTGTCTGCTGACAAGTTGACCGCCATGTCATTTGGATCGTCAGTATAAGGTTTCGGCCCTCGCTTGTCACGTCCGTTGATAAATGAGCGTGAAAACAATAAGCCGATAGCACGGGGTAATGACAACGCACAATCGCAGTCGTCAAATTGCCTCACCGTTAGAGGCAATTAGAGGCGTTAGAGGCACTTAGGGAAAAATAAGACGAACGCGAATGTAAACAGTACTAAGAAGCAAGGCACTGCATTAGATGCTCCCAGCAAAACAGCCAGACGCAATCAGTACTAACCGTTCTATTTGTTTTCTTGTACGTTTGTTGCATCACCTAGAAAATGCTGTTATGTTATTAACTTTTTGGGTGGGCGTTATTCTACTCTCCTGAACCCCGAAACAAATTAACGAGCTGGCGGGTATAGTAAGCGGTTCAAGGGCGGGAAATCGCGGCCGAGCTGCAACCTTTGTTATTGCTCATTAGAGATTAAGAAAGTGGAATGTAATGAGATCATTTATATGAAATATCACAGGTAGGTATTTAAGTATTTCTTGAATATTGGATTTCGAAGTATAAGTCTTGCTTATGAGAGTTAAAGACGTTGACAAATATTAAACTTCCACAGCTGTAGATTTGTGTCTAGAAAATTTAATACACTAAGTAATTAATAGTAAATTATATTCGTTCATAAAGTCAATTTTTCTAAAACATTTAATTGCAGTAGGTAATTAATATAACATATTAGCTTATGCTTTTATTTTTTCTAGAACATTTAACGGCACTATTTAATTAATAGGACACTATATGTACATAATTTAAATTTTTCTAGAATATTTAATTACCTAGGTAATTAATATAACATATTAGTTTATACTTTGAATTTTCTAGAACATTTAATGAAAACTATTAAAGTAATAGTGCATTATATGTATATAATTTAAAATTTTATAGAACATTTAATTACATTGGGTAATGAATATAACATATTATTTTATAATTTTTTCTAGAATATTTATTGATACTATTTAATTAATAATACATTATATGTTTATAATTTAAAATGTTCTAGAACATTTAATTACAATATGTAATTAATATAAGATATTAGTTTATACTTTTATTTTTTCTAGAACATTTAATGACACAATTTAATTAATAATACATTGTACTTTTATAATTTAATTTTTTCTAGAGCATTTAATTACACCAGATAATTAATATAGCATTAGTTTGTAATTTTATTTTTATATAAAACTTAACTAACACCATTTAATTAATAGTACATAAGATTAGTTTATAAAGTTAATTTTTTCTACAAAATTAATTATTTTCAATTTATTTGGTTTGTTTACGGACGCTCTTTAACGTCTCACATCAGCGTTTTATTCAATTCAGGGTGTGAAACGGCCGACAAATTTTGCTCAAAGGTCTCCTCTTTCAGGCTTGAGATTTATTTATAGTTTTACTAATACATCTTTAATGTTAGAATAACAAAAATGTAATTTCACATAACAAAAGAAACTAATGTAGTGCAAAGTTGGAGCTCAAACGCAAGCAATATGAAACCACCGAGGGTACTTGTTTTCCTTCGACTATTACAACTCTTGAAACCATTCGGAGATTCAGATTTTAAAATCTTACATTATCTCCCATGCAGCCCAAAATTTTACTTCTTCAGCTTATCGTGCGTTTGCATCTCCTGAAGGACTTTTTGAGAGGGAAAAAAATTATTCGGAGGGACGAGGTCAGAGAAGTTGTACAACGATATGAGAAGTGTATTGAGAACGAGGGTGATTATATGGAAAAATTTATATAGAATTTATATCTCCATACATTTATCAAATATTCCATTTACTATTACTTTTTGAAATGCTGTTTTAAAAGCATTGCCATAAAAATTATTTGTTTATAAACTTTCTGGATATAACTCACGGATTTTCGTAAAAGTAAACGTATAATCATTGTTAAAATTGATCATACTGTGCTATTTTTTCTGTGATAGTTGATTTTAATTAAATTTAAAATCACAACTTTCGCTGGCTCTGCGGCCGGCATCACCAGTGAACTAAAGTGTCTGGAGAGGCAGTGCCGTCAGAAATGAGGGGCAGTAGGTGTGGTGGGAGAGTTGTGGCGCAGACGTTGTTTGTTGACCAGTAACGGATTCCACGTCTTGCTTATTTGGCAACCTGTCTTTGTTTATCTATATTTTCTGGATGGTACTCTAAGGTGTATCTTCTAGCCAGATTAAAACGTTCTTTTTATGCAACTACTTGGGTTTCTTTAAATTTTACTCTTAGGCAATTTTGAATTGCATGTTCTGTTCTAGCTGATTAAGGCGCAAATGTCAATTATGTTATGTTTCTAAAATTAATTTAAACAAACGGCGCGGTTACATAGCCCCATATGATTCTACTTAATAACAACAATGCTGGCAGTCAAACTTATAGATTACATATTATAAAAAGTATTATATTTAGAATCCTCTGATAAATATGTGTACCTATTAAAACTCTTTTTAAAAAGTGATTTAAAATCACATTTCCAGTTTAATTCTTTTCTGATTAAGTTCCTTACGAAGTTCCTTAAGTTCCTTAAGCTTTAAAAATTGAAATTTATAAAGGCCAATAACATTCGAATTACAAATCACTTCTTTGTACAGAGATCAAGTCTGAATAGCTGTGCTTTCAACGACGTGGCTATAAAGATTACACAAGCATTGAGAGAGCAAAGAGAAACTTGCTGTTTTATTGACTGGATCAGTTAACATCTTCGCTACTGTATAACTTGATTTTATACCCCTGTAAATACTTGCATTGCCCTGTATTTCTTTCGTTGCAGCATTCACTGCATCTTGCTCCGGTATTTCGGTATGACATTCTGTCATAAAACAAGTGGCATAAACCAATTATTCTTGTGCAAAGTTGAACCTGTAACATTTGGCACCAAGTATATGATTTTACTTCTATAAAAAAATTATCTCTTGTAAATTCATAAAATAAAGCATTTCGACAAACAAACAAAAAAAATAATAAATAAATAAAAAGGACAAGGAAGGATAATATGAGTACAATACTGTTTCAAAATAATAATATTAGTAAAATGAACCATTATTATTACAGCATTAATAATTACTTGGTACGGTTGGGATATGCAAGGCATTCGTTTCAAAACTCCCCAGTCTGAGTGACTATTTATTTAAATTAAGTTTATTTAAAAAAAAAAGGTCAATTACAATTTATGAGGTTTAAAACCAATGTTGGTTAAATTTTGTATTTCACCCCCTCATCCCCAGCCACCACCACTTTTGAAATTTTAAATAACCCCGTTACCTTTTGAAACTCAATGTTTTAAAGAGGGTGCATCTGACAAATTTTATTATCCTTGTTTGGCAAGCTGAACTATTGTTTGAATTGGATGGTTAGAAACGTAGTCGATAATTCAGCATGGCTCACCCGTTGGCCATTTGTGCCTTCGAGAGTAAGGAATGAAATGTGGGAAACACCAGGGGGCCAGGAACCAAGGTTGGGGATTCAACGGACATAGAAGGAGTCCTTAATATGTTTCCAGGTAGAACAAGTCGACACCGGGGGAGCACCTCTCCCCTTTTTCCAAGAAGTTCCAGCTCCTCATAATGTCCGCTTCATGCCAGACGCCGGGGCAAAAACTTTCAAAAGCGCAAGCCACCGTCACTCGGCACCAGCCCACCTCGCCTTGGTACTTTTCAGCCTGTAACAGAACCAACGAGCTGAAAATGATATGAAATGAGAGCGGAAAATTCGTGGAAGGTAAATATTGTTCCCAGAATTTGCCTAAGCGACCAGTGGAAACTGCAAGGTCAGAATGGTTTGCCCTAAGGCATATGATCTCGAAACCTCCGAGTGCGAGTCCCAAGCACTAACTATTCTTATTGTTTGAATTCAGAAAGAATGACATACTAGAAATTACCGAGCATTTTGTGATCTAGTAATATATTCTTGAAACCGTTGCATACCCTGAAGAAAGTACAAAATATAGGCTGTAGTATTGTAATATTAATAATTGTACATAACCCAAAATAAATTGTTTTTTCGTCGTACATTAATTTATTCATTTTTTTTTATTCTGCCTAAATTGCATGCTTAAAATTTAAGTACGAAGGTAGCAGTGCAGCTTGAAATTTCAAAGTAGGATGTGTGGGGAGCAAGGGAGTAAATCCTAAAATTTAATCACTGGTTTTAAACTTGATAAGGGTAAGATCTTCTGGCTAAAAGTCCTCTTCAAAACACTTATGTCGGAATTTTAATTTTAAAATGTCTGCTATTTTAGACAGTATCTAATAACCTTAAGCCATCAGCACTTTTTTCAGATTTTCTAAAACTTTTCTAACAATATTCCCGACACAGTGTTCCAAATGCTGATTGACATTTTTTACTTTTTCAAGAAGTCGCGTATTATCTCGCTCGTTTTACAGTCATGTTAGCAAAACTAAAGATCTACTCTTAATACAGCTGAAACTTCCCTGTCAAAATTACAATAATACATGAAAAAATATAAATGCCCCAATATGTAAGGAAGATAACCCAGGCACTTTTATGAAACTGCCTTATTTTTTTACGATAATTAATGTTTCATGCGATATTGTCAGTCTGAGGACATGTCTTACCTTCAAGGTCTTAAATTTGAAATGCATATTGAAAAGGGGAAAAATATATTCTTAAAATGCATGACTGGTTAAAATGAAAATAAAAACACCAAACATTTTAAAATTGCCAATAGAGGTAAAGGAACAAAAAATAAAATTTATCTTATTTTGATTTACATTTTTCAAGACTTTTTAATAAATTCTGCATTGATTCAATTTAAAAATAAAAGAGATTTCATCAATTTTCCAACTCTTTTCTCACAATCTATGCCAAAACTCACTTTAGTATAGGATGGGGCGAGTTTTTAAATCAGAAATTCCAGATTAACGTTTCAGTAGCGTTTTTATGATCTTCTTATCCAAAGAGTGTCACCTTGGAGAAATCTGGACATGTTCAATTAATTAGTCTGAGGTGGAAGGAAAACCGAAAGTGACGTATTCTAATTTAACAGCAATATTATCATTAGATAGACTTTCAGAGAGCACTAAACGTCAAACTAAATGAAAAGCATAGTGACAATATGTGGAAAGGTGACGTAGAATCAAGATGGCCTCTCAAGGCATCTCCCTAAAGAGTCTAATGGCCTGTATCTTGAGGGAGGTGCTGCTAATTGGCCGCTACATAGTGCATGCGTCCGGCTGTCTTGCGGTCGACAAATAAGGGGAAGTGGGAGAGAGAAGGTGGTTTCTACATCTGCCGGTAGTTGCCGGCATCTTCTAATTCCTTCACTGTTCACCCGTACTCCAGATGAAGGTTTTTGTAAGACTGCTAAAAAACGATACGGTGTTTTGATTTCAGTCTTCTTTTTTCTATCCATCTTACGAAAAGTATACAATCTCTTGAACATAAATTAAACTTAAGTGCCTCGCGTTCCAGATATGCCAGTAGATGCACACGAGAGGATGTGCAATGCTAAGATTAAGCCTATTCTGTTATATGGAAGTGAAACGAAAATAGGGGAGAGCTGAACATATACATAAAATTCAAGTGGATTTTTGGAAAAGGTTTCTTGGGCTCTCCAAAGGAAAGTCAAACTATGCGGTCATGAGGGAGGTGGGTTGCTATGAAGATACGGTTAATAACAAGGGCGGTGAAATACTGGCTTAGATTAATGCATGGAGACCAGTCCACGCTTCGCGCTAAATGTTATAGACACCAGATACAAAATATAACACAAACGTTTTGGACTGCAGAAGTGAAAAGAGTACTCTGAGGAATTGACCTGGGTTCAATATGGTATTGAAAATAACAAAAATATATGAGAAAATGCTAGGTTACAAGAAAGCTAGAGGCTATCAGTAGGCAGGAAATCGAGGCAGAATGTAACACGAAAGTCTCCTTGAGCCTAAAGAATAAAATAAAGTTACTCTGGAGTAAAGAGGTAGAAAATAGACCTTAGATCACCATCCAGAATAATGTATTTATACATATATATGTATATAAACAGAGAGGTTTTCAAATAAGTAATATATGGAATCCGTTACTGGTCAACAAACAACATCTGCGCCACAACTCTCTCGCCACAATCGCTCCCTCTCACTTACGGCTGTCTTTCTGCCTCTCAAGACTCTTGCAGTCCACTGATGATGTCGCCCGCAGAGACAGCGAAAGCTAAAGGAGGACCCGCATGCTACCACTACTATAGTAGAGAGGAAATGCGCTTATTGCGCAATATACAATTAAGAACCAATCGGCTATACATGGCTATTTTCATGTATTTTTTGTTTTAAAAGTTGACCAAGAGAAGAGAAAATGGTAAATAGTTATGGCATTTTCTTAACAGGGGGCGGGACCATGATGGGTAGCTCCTACTCTCAATATAATATTAAAATATAAAAACAAATATATATCGCCCCTGGATCCTGGCGTCTACCTAAGCCTCCTAGGATATCCATTAGAGACATTGGTACGAACAGCAAGCCTTTGAGCATGGCTGAAGTACCGAAACATCCTAGGGACTACCAACCCAAGCCAATCAATTGTTACTGCACATTATAGGGAATATTTGTAACTGCTTTCGTTCCATTTCTCTTAGTAAATAATCTGAATTTAATCTTTGGATTCTCATTTTACTTTCCATGAGGTATTTATTTTCCTGAAATGTCACTTATTTATACACCTATGCTAAATAATATTAAATTTTAAATTAATTTTTAATCTCCGTAGCTCATAATTTGAACCAAAAATTTGGTCAGAAGTCTTAGGCTTGTATTACCAGTTTTTTTTCCCCTCCCTTCAATTCTTTCTCTATTTTTATGCAATAGTTTCACTTGTATTCTCATATTTGAGTCTTCAGCAGGAACAAAATTTGAAATTCTGTTCACCTAACGTTACTACTCGTGATGTTAGTAACATAATTACAATAACCCGGTTTTGGCGATTCTCTGCCTAACATTGTACAAAATAACGTGTTACTGCAGAATATATAATATACCAGGATGTGGTAGCTTGTTTAGTAGATCGCATTACTCACTCGGGTTTTACATGCTGGATTGGCCTAGTGCTGTAAACGTGTTAAAATTAATGTACGCATCTTGGTTACCGTTATTCGACCGATGTTTTTGAATTACTAATAAGTTCGTATGAACTAGCGGTTTCCAGCTTTTCTGCGGTTGCTCCCAGGAGTTGCACACCAAGATTTCTGATGCAATCATTCTAAACATGTGCATATTCAGTTGACACTCATACGAGGGGCGTTCTAAACTTTCTCGGCCTGAGCAAGAAAACACAAGATTTAAAATAAATGTTTTTATTAATCCCAACACAGTGAGCTTGTAAATCAATACATTTACTCTAACAGCTTTCCAAGTTTTAATAACTTCAGTAAAGTAAGCTTTGCCCAATTATGAAAAATAAGGGCCTGTCTCAGCTTCAAAACTTCGTCCATCCAGCCATATCTGCAGTTTTGGTAACAAAAGTGATTAATAGGAGTCAAATCCGGCGAATATGGCGGATGTGGAAACCCTTGAAAGTGAAGGTCATGCAACAATTCCAAACGTGATGAAAGAGAAATTTATTTTTCGCTAAGTATGGTCATTTAGCCTAAATAGCATCCTTCAATTGCTCAAGTAGTGAAGCGTAATACCACCCAGTGATGGTTCTTCTCTTCTGAAGGTAGTTTACAAGCACCACACCATGAGGATCCCAGAAAATCGTAGCCAAGACTTTTCCTGTAGGTGGAACCGTTTTTTATTTCTTTGGTGCACTTTCACCAGTTGCCACCCTCTGTTTGCACTGCTCCGTCATCTATGGCAGGCAGTGATGAATCCACGTTCCAGCAACTGCCATAACGTCGGAGAAACTCATTGGGATCGTGTTTAAACAAGTCTAAACACTCTTGCCCAAATGTTCATTCGAATGCGTTTAAAGGAAAGGTTTCTCATACCCAAAACTTCTTGTAAAATCTAGTGGTCACGGCCTGTCGAGGTGTTTGCAATATCAACCAACTGGCGTACCTTCAATCGGCGAGCACTGAGCACGGCATTGGGAATTTTCGTCACAATCGTGTCGATCGTAGCAGTTTTGGAACGCCTTGGGGGCTCATCATCTTGAATGGATGTACGATCACGCTTAAATTCAAAAGTCCACTTTTTAACCGTCGAACACGAAGTGAAAGAATCGTTCAATGTGGAATCTAACTTCTTTTGTATTTCTTTTGGTGTTACAGACTTCAAAACGAAGCACCTTATTATAGCTCGTATTTCAAATTCATAAATTTTGTAGAAAATGTTAACACTAGTTTGTTTACAGGATCGCGACTACACTTATGCGCCTGAAGCTTAACAGCGCGCCATCTAAAGGAAGATACTTAACTATCATAATAATCTGGCCATCTTCAATAAATATCTGAATCAGACCGAGAACTTTTTGAACACCCCTCGTATATATAGCGTTTACAATGGGAACTGTCGTCAACTTTAATGGATGTCACCTTATTCTAAATGCCTACAAGCTAAGATTAATTCCACTAGGAAACCGCTGTTATAAAAATGAAGCCCATCATTAGGTTTACACTAATAAAAACAAAACTAATTGATCACACGCGTGGTGATTTTTACACTCCCAATTCGCTGATAATTTGGTGTTAGGCACAGTAATGCAACCACAAACAAACAAAAAAATTAAATAAAATGAAGTAAATATTTCAATGTTCATTTTAGAAATACTCTTTGAAATTCGCATTAAAAGTTAAAGGCAATATATTGATAGTTGTTTGTTATGCAATTTCTTTCAGCTTGTTTGAGTTTGTTCTGCACACGATTTCTTTAAATCTGCACCAGAGATAAATGTCTTTGTTTGAATTATTCGAACTTGGCAAGTGAACTTTGAGATTACATGTTCCCCATGCTAAGCTGTAATTCTAGCAGCAGTTAATATGTTACTTATTCAAAATTTGCTTCCATATGTTAATCATAGCAAAATACTCTATACTTAAGCTCTATGTTCCTTTAAAATATATTCCTTAAAAATAAATTTATAATATCAGTAACTTTAATGAGTAAATTTTTATGAAAATATTATCATTGCCAACATGAAATTTGTTCTTCTCCTTATTCAAGAACCATTGTTTTATTTTGATAAGTGTTTACAATTAAAAGTTATAAAATGATATTCCAAGCTAAAATTCATCATAATTTTTTCTAAAAAAATATATATAGGTTGGACTTCATTTGGATGGCGGGTCAGGGGAATAGAAAGAGCGCATAGAGGAAGATTAGGAACCCTTGAGAGACATGGATAAGCAGCAGACAATTGCGCAATGTAAAAAGATTATTTCGCTGGAATTATAATTTGTGCTAAAATCGGAATGAGAGATGGAGTATTATATCAAAACAAGAACTTAACTCACAAGAGGCGCTTGCGTGGCTCAGACTAGGGGCATGGCGGATGATTAAGATCACTAATGAATATGAGCGGAGAATTTATAAAGGTACAGAAGAATGGAGGAAGAAGTATCTACCGCACTGCTTTACAGGATCGAACAAATGGAGATGGTCATGCTGGGCTTTGTTGGTAGGTAAGGAAGGGGAGGAGAAATTACGTAAATTTCTGATAAAAAAAGAGCCAAGATAAAATCTGCATGTGAATAGAATGGATCCTAACCGCATCCCCAAAATAATAAATGACTATAAACCTATAGGACGACGAGATATCGAACGTCCTCGAAAGAGATGGAAAGAAACATTTCAATAAAAATCTTCTATTATGTACAGATGAAACAGGTCTTATGTCCTCAGCCGTAGTAGTATATGATGATGATGACAGCTCAGGTCTGAAAAGGCTGATAACCGAGGAGAGAGCTGGGGGAAACAAATTGACTGAATCCAGCTGTGCCAGCCGTAATGAAAGTTCTTATACTTTTTGATAGTTTTGAAAAGTATTATGGTGCATTTCTTCTTTTTGTTATATTTTAATTTTATTTGTTTATTTTTATTTATTCATTTATTTCCTTTTTATTGCTGAATACATAGGTTTTATATCACATTGTGAATGTTTAATGAAATATGATGTGCTAAATCAACCAGACAAGTATATAATAAAAGTTTGTTGGACTTGTGTGACTAAGTTGTTTTTCATTAAATTGGGGTCACAGTAATGAGGACTTTCTGCTATTCACAGGCTATTGGGGTGTCCCTGATCCATTGTGCACTGTTCTTAGCTACCTACGAACGTAGGCCAAAAGTTACTTTGGTATTTTTCTATATGTTTTTTTTAATAGGACTTTTCTCTTTATTGTCAAATAAATCTGTTCATGTTAACAATAAACGTTAATATTAATATAATTCTTGCTTTATTCTTCGCTTAATTTCAAAGCATTCAAATTTAAAATTTCTGTTTATTTTAATGGTATTGTAAAAGTTATTTATGTGTATATACACTTTGTTCAAATCAAAGATAATTTTTCACTTTAACGTCTATTATAGCTGCTGTGTGATTAAACTGGACTTAGTAAAAAAAAAAAAAAGGAAATGAAATATTTGTTTGGTCGTGTTTTAATACAGTAGACGATTCTCATATCATTTAATAAAGAACAGTTATGTATAACACGGGAGTGTCCCCTAATTTAACACCAGGAACACTGGGGATTTCGTGTTGGTTCAGGTTACACTTCATTATTCATCCCTTTTCATTTTTTGTAACGTTTTCTAAGGCTATAAATTCTCAGGTGTGCCGCGAGGCTGTAAGATCCCCCGCTTCCTACAACCAAATGGCCTGCGGTCAGAACTATTTCACCTTCTGTTAAAGTTCATCCGTTTTTGTCTCAATATTAGATCTCAAGACATGGTTCGGAAATACGACCTCGAATTAGTTTCGTTTAAAAGCTACATTTCATGAACACTAATCGGATTTGCACGGTAATTAATTGGGAGAATATTACGGTAGTTTCCTTGTAAACAGTGCACCGAAGATTAATGCCCTGCCTGTTTTTCTTTAAGAATGATGAATACGTAATATTCTAGAAAGCGTTTTGTATTTCCATTTTTGGAAGTTGTTTGGTATGTAACATGTTGGATTAGTATTCAGAGCATCAGGGATTGCAGTATTTGCTAGATGACTTGAAAACCTGAAACGTACCCATTTATTTACCCGAGTTAAGGTAAGACTTCCAAATTTAGATAGCATGAAATTAGCACCTCCTTAAAGGTGAACAACTCTATTTTTTTTCCTCTCTCTCTCTCTCTCTCTCTCTCTCTCTCTCTCTCTCTCTCTCTCTCTTCCTTGAGATATGTTACTCTGTTATTTCTGTTTATACAAGGGTTATGTTTGGGATGTGAATGAAGCTTAATTAATAATTATAACCGTTCGATAATAATTTATCTTAAAAAGTCAAAATTAGTTGGATGTTTGGCAAAGTATATAATGCATATTTATTATAATAAAGGGGCGAATTCACATGCACTAAAGCAGCAAAATATGCATTGACATGTGTACTTAAAACCAGTATATAAATAACAAAATATTCGTTGTTAAATATATATATTATTTAAAGAAACTTGCTCATCGTCTATGGCGCAAGTCGGTCCTTGTACTGTAGTGGTATTCATATTTGCCTCATAGATCCAAGATCGTGGGTTCAATCCCGGCTAGGATCGATGGATTTTTTCGGGCGTAAAAATCCTAAGTATGGCTTCCTTCGAAGGGAAAGTAAAGTCGTGGGTCCCGTACATTTACGGCACGATAAAGAACCTCAAGCCTGAAAGAAGAGGCCTCTGAGCAAAATTTGTCAGCCGTTTCACGCCATGAAATGAATAGGACGCTGAAGACCTGAAATGTTAAAGAGCGTCTGTAAATAAACTAAAATGAACAACTCTATGACTCAGCATGGCTGAGGTTTATCACGCGACTTTTGAGATCGAATGGCGCCACCTCTCTATCAGATAACTCCCCAGTTGTCTTATTTTCTTTATCTTCTTCATTGTATTCTCAGTGTTTTTATTATGCTTACTACTACATTTATATTTAATTTCACGATTTACATAGATTTATATATGTATACTGCCATTGTGGGAACGTTTCGGGGATGCGGCTGGTGTTGTTTCTTGTAGATGTTGTTTGGTTGTTGTTTACACCTCGGGGTAAATGCACTAATTTCGTTGAGCCTAAATCAACGGGTCTAGGGAGAGGTTATGATGTTGTAAATAAGCACGCGATTCGATATCACTTTTACGAATTATTTATTTCACGTAACTTCTTTTAAAACGTCGGTGCTTTGTCGTTAGTAAAGACAAATCACTTTAGTACATTTATTAAACGAGGTTTAACACTACTGGATGGTCTGTACCAAAGAAGCGCAATATTATAAGAGCTTGATCGAAGACTATACAAATGCTTCCAATGTAGGTATAAGTTTTGCGAATTCCGACTGCCTGAATGAGTGGTGCCGCTAGAATTATGCTTTAAAAAATCACGAGAATGGAATAGTGTAAGATGACGCTACAATGGCACCAGGGAGATCGCTACCAAGAAGACGAAAAAAGAGAATGAGAATGATAAAAAGCGCCCAATCTTGTCATTATATATCTGACTCAAATGGGAATCATTGGGGCAAGTAAGCCGCGCAAAACACGTAACGGCATCGCGTCTATCCTTAGAAATTCAAACTCTGCTTCTCCACTGGCTGTTTATAAATTTGCCTACCCTCACCTGATTCGTTTGTTTACAAGAATTTAAAATTCTATCACGCGATACGCTACTTCAAAATTTAACTGTTTCCAGCTGTATTAGGGTCAACTGCCTCCAACACCCCCTCTCACATTTAAAGAGGCAATAGGTTTCTCCGGACGAAAACACCTCATTTAAAAGTCCAGAGTACAGTAGGAAATGTCCTCGACTCGCTTTACCCTACCATACGAAATATCACCCTTCCATGGTTTTATGGCTCCACGTATTTTTAAAGCTACTGCGGTCAAAGCACAGAGATTTGTCATTTTACACAGATGCTATGCTATATAACACATGATGAAAAATATCTGTTATTAGTGAAAAATATAAATTATAAAAATGGTCATACATTATGGTAATTATGGCAAGGGAAACATATATAAATTTAACGGCATTATGGGCAAAGTCGTAGGAATAGTTTCAATTGTGTTTATTCTGTTATTACTGTTCATTTTGTCTTTATTTTTTTATTAATATTTTCATTATTCATTTTCACTATCCATATTTAGATATTAGCATTAATTTATTTATGCATTTAATGTTTTACATAAGTTTATATGTGTAAGAGTATTGTCTTTGTTACTATTTATGTTATTATTGTAATATTTTCACTGAAACTAGATATTATAATAATTATTATTATTATTATTATTATTATTATTATTATTATTATTAGATTGATAGAGCGTAAGAGAAGACATGATCTTAGCTCTGCTAGAACAAAATAATAAATAAATAAATGCCTTCATAAGGCTGGGTGTTACACGTTTCTAGTCCTCTCTAACTTAGAAAATTCCTAAACCGATGGGATTGAGCCTGGAACCTCCCAGGCAACAGTTAGCAACGCTAACCACCAGACTAAATACTCGAGGAACGTTCTATGATGCATAATTTAATGAATTACACATTTAATTAACATGTATAGTTAAATTCGTTCAAAAATGTTACTTTGTATCTAACTTAGAGTCAACAAACCACTATATATACACCGAGGGTGCCAAAAATCTATACACACTTTAACAATAGATATCTATTTGATTCATTTCAAAGTCGGACCGAAAAACAACAGTAATGTGTAGTATGATGTTCTGTAAACAGATGTGATTCACATACATTATGATAGAGTTCCTTCGTGACAGGTAAATCAGCACTGAACAAATGAAGCCAAGAATATCGTACGATGTCCTGTAAACAGTTGTGACTCACATTAGTTATGCCAGCATTACTGCAACAAATTGGAGGCAAGATTATCGTTTGAACAGCGGAAAGTAATTTTGAAGTATTCAAGGCACTGGATAGAACGAAGAGGTCCGATCGAGTTTCCACCACGTTCTCCGGATCTAACTCTGTTGAACTTCTACCTATAGGGAACTCTTAAGGATGTTGTATACCGCAGAAAACCAGCTACACTGGCAACACTTCGGGAAGAAATTGAAACAACGTGTTCTGCAATCGCTGAGGACACTTTCGCAAACGTTACTCAATCAGTAGTTCAACGTACTCAGAAGTGTATCGACGCCGATGGTGGGCATTTTGAACAACTGTTGTAACTTTTAAAGTCTAAGATGATTAGTGCTCATCATTTTCTGTTTGTGTGAATTCTGTTTTGATATGTTAACACAGTTTTTTCTTTGCTTGAAGTGTGTATACATTTTTGGCACCCTCTGCGTATATATAAAGCTTAAATTACTATAGAATATATAATTTCTACCTTTCTGTAAAACCTTTGTACGTGATTCAAAGCTCTAATTGTAAAAATGCCAACCAATTTTTTCAAATCCTGAGCAGCATGGGACATTTTGATAATGCAACATATTTACGCATTAAAATGTATGAACTAATTTATAGCTCACAAAGAACCTATCTAATTTGAATGAAATTTTGTATACATTTTTACTTAACAAAAAGAGTTTTAGAAAAATACATACATACATGTGGAATTTGAAAATTCACTCCCAATGTCCCTTAAATAATATGCTTCTTCATCACTCGATAATAAATTGTAATTAACAACTACACGTTCAAGCATGAAATCTTCAGGAGAGACATTTTTGACTGACTGATGTTTAACAGGTGTTTATATCCAAATTATTCAGTAATACATGAGCGAAATAGACATTTTAACTAGGGAATCAAGAGGTCAGTTAGTATAACTGGAATGGACACTTTTGGAAACCAAATCGCTAACATTTGGCTATATTCTTAGAAATCCATATCAGAAATGCTTAATGAACTGGTTCTGGATATAGTTCAATATAAAATTTCTCGGTCCAAGAAATGCACCCACAGAAAAAAAAAATAATAAAAGATCATTCCGTCTCAATTACCTACGTAACAAGATCTGCATGAACGAGGTTACCTCCTCCTCCTCCTCGTCCTTTTCTTTTTTCCTACCAAAGTTGCCAAATAAACAATAATAAAAGTAAAGCAAACTAGATGCGTGATGTGACTGTATCGTGTGTAGGGTTGGCGGCACGCGCCCCGCACAAGTCTTGGCACCTGACGAGAATTAAGATGAGCTGGTTGCTAACGGCTCCAAGGTGTTTCCAAAATATGTTCACGTTAAAATCTATCACTTCTTCAACATTTAAGTTAGTTATAAATATGACTATTTATTTTAAAGTTTGCTACATATTCTTTCTAAAGCTAAAAACAAAACGAGATATTAGATAAAAGTATACTTGCAATATTTGGAATAATTACGTCTCATAATTTATAATTTAATAATTATATAAAATATAAACAAGATACATTTTTATTTTTGTGTACCAGAGTGATAAAGGTGATTGGGACGGCTATAGGGTCGTCGTCTCGATTTCTGATAAAGCCCCATACTGAGGAGCCAAATATGAGACTGTATGGTGTGTAGGCGAAGTTTGGAAGTTGTCCCACGCAGGTGACGATTTATGTGCAATTTTATGAAATCGAACAAAAGCACTGCGACCTCGCTTCTACAAAGGAAACTCTACTTTCACTAGCCTCGCTATTGTTAAAAGGTTTTACTATAGGTAAACGGTGTCAGGCACTTTCCTGAGTTACAAGAAGTATATATTATGCGTACAATAATACAAACTGATATAGTTTCCATGATTGCTACGTATCAAGCAAAGAAGTACATGTATAATAATAATAATAATAATAATAATAATAAACACAATAATAATGGTAATAATACTGATAGCAACACTTTTTATATAAATAGTGACATTAATTGTAAGGTTAACCATAATGAGGGGGTGAAGCCGTTAATATAATTTAAAATTAATATTAATATCCATTTTCTAATTACTATGAAGTTGATGCCTTAAAATGTCATTCAACGATGGAGATTACATAGTTCCTTTGTCTATTGTTATTGTTATTAGCGAAGATGAATTTACCAAAAAAATTTATCCTACTGTCACTGATAGCAAGAATATCTTATGACACTTATCAGAAAAAATACAATTTTATTAATTTGACGAAGAGTAAAATGATTATTTATTCGTTTATTTATTTAACCTGGAAACAGTTAAAGCCTTGGGGCCTTCTCTTCCACTCCACCAGATGAAGAACCAACAAAAATACGGAATACAATATACATATATACATAAGATACATAAGTCAAATTAATAATACATGTAAGTATTAAATATTCACTATATTCTAAAACAATTATAACGGTGATATAGATAGTGTTACAATTCAATTTGTTCTTCAATAATTAAGTATTATTTCAGAAACTTTAGTGCTGGCATACATTTCAAATCAGGTTAATATTATCAATGTAAATTAATTCATTTAGTAGCTAATATTAACTTATGGCTATTTTATTAGTTACAGTAATAGCAAGGAAAATTTTAATGGCGTGATTGTTATTAGGGAAATTTTATGCAACTAGGGTATCATAGTACAGACTTTTATTAACAATTTAGACCAACAAAAAAACTATTTATAGTTCTGGTATGCATAAAACGTGTTAAGAAGAATCTTAACAGAGATCAAAATTTCTAATTATCTAATGGTTAAATAATTTGTTTACACACTACTACAAGCATTCCAAAAACTTTTTCTTTAGCACATCTCATCTAGAAAAATACGCAGATATACATTTTCAACTTATAGGAAGATAAGAGATTTTGCACACATTTAGTATCCTTCCACCGCTCTAAGTGATGAAATGAGGGAAGATTCCATGATTTGTCACATATTCTGCAATTTGGCTTAATTGATTAATAAAGCAAAAAGTTGATAACGTGTCAAAAGATATGAAATTAGGGAAGCGTTGTAGTCAATAAACAGCATCTGTACAGAATTTCATTCATTTCGGTTAAAGGTCGGTCCTGGTGGTGTAGTGGTTACCATACTGGCCTCCTAAACCCAAGATCGCGGGTTCGAACCCGGCCAGAACCGATGGATTTTTTCGGGCGTAAAATTCTAAGTATGGCTTCCTTCGGAAGGCAGGTAAAGCCGTGGGTCCTGTGTCGTACATTTACGGCACGAAAAAGAACCTCAAGCCTGAAAGAGAGGCCTCTGAGCTAAATTTGTCGCCCGTTTCACGCCCTGAGTTGAATGGGACGCAGATGACCTGAGGTGTTAAAGAGCGTCCATAAATAAATGAATCAATCAATCGGTTAAAGGGTTTAAGACTTTGTAAAGAGCATGGCCACAAATATTTTGTTTGTTGTACAAAGAGAAACGGAGTAAGACTTTCCTCTTATCCTCAGAAAGGCAGAGTTGTTTTGACGATTTTAATTTAAATAAAAATTTACACCAGATCTATTTATTCTTGAGATAATTGCTGTTTTATTTCGCACAATCTTGCAATGAATTACTGTTGCTTATGCAGCTGCCATAAAAACGAAAAGTCGTTAACAGGTTCTCCTGGCATATGATAAACATCAACGGATGATTTAAAAGGTAAACATAAGAGTTCGTGATCAGATTATTTAATGCAACTATTCACAATTACTTACATACCCAGCTGTGTGAGGTTAATAAACGTCCTAGGAAACAATACTCTTCTGTTTGGGAACCTTTGCAGCACATTAAATGAATAATACTTCAAGATACTCTGCATTACTACACTGTGCCATCTTAGAAACTGACGTCTTTTGTTTCACATTCAAAGATAAACAAAGAGTTGAAGGTAGTTGTTAGAACATGCGCAGCACAACAGTTGAACATCGCCTTTAAAACTCGCACAACATGCTTCAACGTGAAGCTGCAATTGAAGCAAAAAATAACAGATATGGCTAAGATTATAATCAGAAGACTGTGAAACTTATAACTGCAATATAAGTTTTAACAAATTACGGATGTGCCTAAAGAGAAACAAATTACCAAGTTTTCTCAATAGTCGCTTAATGAAGGACAAAGAGACTTTAAACTTTTATGTTTTATTCATCACAAAGAATCCGGTTGTTCAAAGAAAGTAGTAGTTATCCTTTGTATATAATATAGTTTTGGTTGCATTTAGCTAAATTTAGTTTCAAGATTAATCATTCCTGGATAAGTTTACCAGTTTCAATGCTTATCAATCTCTCATTGGAATATACTTTTTAAAACTTTTTATTGTAAGTGGAAGTTTTAAGAGAGCGGCTTAAAAATGTTTATTGTTACTAAAAGTATGCCATTATATAAATTGCTAATATCTTCATTTTAACAATTGAAAACACTATATTTCAATTTCGGCTGTAATAATTTACAATTGTAATAAAATGTTTGCGTATATAAACGTTACGTCATAACGATAAATAATATAAACAGTGAAAAAAATCTTATTCTTGAAAATATAAGAATTGAAATGGTTTCTAAAAGTAATACACTTTTAGAATTTTAGATAAAAGCTAAGAGGCGACTCGAAAACTTTGAGTGCTTATGGCCGAGGTTTCACGTTAACCATATTATTACAGTGAGCTTATTAGAAACGCAATTTTTGCACATAAACCGTGAAATAAGCTAAGGTTTAAAATTAGAGTCAGATAGGAATGACAGAGATCCATCCAGTCTTGTGAGAACAATAATGAAACTGTCTGATACAAAGAAGGCGTCCTTAGATCTCGAAAGCTGCGTGATGACGACTGGCGAAGTGTTGATGAGCTTATCACATGCCCCCCCCCCCCCTATAATACCACCCTGTACTGATTGTATCGCAAGACTGAAACAGACGACGCAGCGGTCGCTGCTGGGCTGTCTCGCGGAGAGGAAGAGAAACGACTGGGATTGGGGCTTGAATCACGAATCTTGGCTTACCGTGCTGACGCTCTTACCGTACCTTGTCCAATAATTTCCGCGAATCTTCCCGATCTGAGTCTACATTCCCTGGAAACTTATAATGTGATTTTTTCACCTCAGAATGACAAATGGAATTCTGTGAGTAGAAAAACACATAAAAGAAGATACTTAAGTATATAATCGATACTATACTATTGTATGAATATGAAGGCTGGTATTTTTGCCGTAGAGATGGATGGGCTCAGAAGTAGGCGTGTACCTAGGATTGAGAGGATGATAAATGATGAAATAAGATATCGTGCACACCAATTGAACACTATAGCTGAGAGGCTAGAGAATGGTATGGCCATATCAGAAGATTGCTGCGATAGATAGATGAAAATAGCTTTTGATGGTCTCTCCAGGAAGATCATAACGCAATGTTCCACAAATTATATGTAAAAAATACATGCTCCAAATTATGAGGGAAAGGAAAACAGATGACAGTTTATGAACTAACGGAGAGTATACACGAGGACAAGTCCACAAGTTTCCGGCCTAACCATTTTATAGGTATGATAAAGACAAAAACTATATTTCAATTTAGTTAGCCTTTATTGCAATACACTTCACATATCTTTGAATTAACATTTCAACACCCCCCTCCCCCCCAAATAGTAAGAAGCCTTGTCTGCAAAATGGGCATTAACAGCACCCATTAACTTCTTCGTCACACTTAAATTTCTTTCCTCCAAAGTCCTCCTTGAGCTTTGAGAAGAGGAAATAATCACTGGAAGCTAGATCTGGGCTATATGGTGTATGGCCGATCTCCTTGGAGCCACATTTCTTCACAGTTTCCTTTGCAACAAGACCTGTGTGCACAGGCGCGTTGCCGTGAAGGCGCACACCACCACTCGGCTTTCTTCGCCTTTTCCCTTTCATGGAAGCATGTGCAGTAAGGCAGCATAGTACTCCCCATTTACTGTGATGTTCCTCTCCTTGAAGTCAATGAAAAGTATTCCTTCACAGCCTCAAAAGATTGTGGCCATGATCATCTTGGTTGACTGAGTGACCTTGGCCTTTAGAGGCGGTGCTTCGCCAGGTTTACGCCACTCCATTGATTCTCTTTTGGACAAGGGATCATAGTAGAAGACCATAGTTTCATTTGCTGTAACAATTGTTTGCAGAACTTCTATCTCGTTGCCACGGCAGAACTCCAAAAATGCCTGGCAACGGATGACTCGCTGCTTTTGGACTGAGAAAAGATGTCTAGGCACCCAGCTTGCACTTATTCGAAGGACCTTTTTTATTTTGTAAGAAAGACCCGACCTTGTTGCTATTTCTGTAACTTTGAGCCGCCGGTCTTCCATAATTTCTCCTTCCACAAGAGCGATGTTTTCAGGAGTGAGCACCTCCAAGGGTTGACCTCGTCTTCGTCTTCAATGCTTTCTCGACCCATTCGAAAAAGTTTGGCTCATTCTTTTACGGTAGAATATGAGAGGAATGCTTACCCATATACACCGTCCAATTGGTGTTTAATCTCATTTGGAGTAAGTCCTCCTTTTTTGAAGAACTTAATAACAGCTGGATGCTACACTTTAAGCATGCCACAATCTTCTATACATAGCCTTCTTTATGTAACTATATCTGAACAACTGAACACAGAGGAGCAGAAGTTACAGCTGCAATTATTTACTTAACAGATAAGGTACGACACCAGAAAAGGGTTTTTGTGAAGGCGATAAGCCCTATCGGCGAGGCCGGAAACTTATGCACCTAGTAACTGACAAGTGGAAATGCCAAAAAAAGGGAGTTTTCACACAAGTAATATGTTAGGCTGTTTGGCATCAGAGTCAGATATAAAAAATTCGAGGTCAAGGTCGGGAATTGAACCCATGACCTTTGACTTCCCGTGCCGACGCCCACGAATCTCGTCCTACTACCCCGGAGAACTCTCAGTTATCTCCTTGGGGATTTTATCCCTAAGAGTTGATTCTAAACCTTTGAGAGGCTTCATAGTTAACGACACTATTAGCGTTACTTTACATGAAAAAATCAAATTCAAATATTTGTCTTCATGATTGACTCATTTTATTACCAAACATACTATGCGCTCCACTCAATCAGGCTACTCCGACCGTCGGGTGGCCGATGTCATGAAGGCACGGACTCGTCAGCAGAAGGTCAGGAGTTCGATTTCTGCCTGGACCGTTCTTCCTGGCATTTTTTTTCTTAAAGTTTTCCTCATTCCAGAAAGGTACCTCAAGCTTTCCTTCCTTAAAACAATCTCTTATCTAATTTATTATTTCATTTCGTATATCATCAATGTTCAGTGCCTGTGATGCCTTAGCAATGAAAACAGTATTAAAAAATTAACTAACAACGCACGCAATGGCCAATCAACCGAAAATTGCAGAATAAATCCTGCCATTATGGATCCTTCAGCAGATGGTTGAATGGAATGAAGAATAATGAGCTCTTTTTGCGAATATAAACCACTACTCAGTTACTTTAAATTTTTTTTAAATATTATAAATACTCACTAATACTGTACGTGCTAAAAGATTAATAATGAAACCTAAATATTGCCTTGAGCTAGAAAACAACCGAAAATATGCTTTAACATGATTAAAACCTAAACCGTTGCAAAATACAGCGATACACAATAGCGCCTTTATAATACCTCATCGTATTATAAATGTAAACAAGAACAGAATGCGCGCCAGGTGGAAGAGAGCGTTTTACAGTTAAGAGAACAGGAAATGTGTCATAATACCAGAAAGTGGAAAATGAAGACAGATGTACAAAATATTAAACAGAAAGAGAAAAAAAATAATAATGAAATGAACTTTGATTACCTATACTACTTTATGTTTTAAAGATGATCTTCTCTAACAACAGGCCTAGTGACCCATATAATTCTCCGAGTTGTACACGAGGAAATTAATTAATGTACATTATTTATGTTCGGTTTGTATTCGCTATAATATTGCTTTGACTAGACTGTGTTTTTTAGTTTAAACTGCCTTCATTTTTTGCTCAACCTTGCAACAAAAAATTAAAGTAGAAATTATAGTAAAAGTGCATTCCTTCAATTTATTAAATAATTAACAGAAATTAATATTCTGAAAATTCAAGTAATATCAATTAGTTAGGTAACAGGCAACTATAATTCTTACTAATATGAAGTGATTTCTATTACAACAGTTACTAGAATTGTATCATGTATATGAAACCAGAAAGGGTTATAAAAGAAAAATATTACACTGTGTTCGCTATAGACACTGACCGACAAAACCGCAGTTTTACTATGCGTAACTAGGAAGGCAACTGGTGCCATTGTATCTAAACGAAGTCGGCATACAAATGAAATTTACAATCACTACTAACAAAATACTACAGCTCTAAATATGTACCTAGGTTAAAGATATTGACAATATTGCATCCTGGTTTGACAAACATTACTCTGTAAGGCGGTTGCCCAAAAATAAAATTTCTTCAAGATCCCTTGTAGATATACAGAGATTTCATTTCAGCCTTACTAGTCCAGTTAACTACTCATTTAAAATTACTCTCATATAAAGAAAAGCAGACCAATTTGGATATTGAGGAAAAGTTTGAAACCAATAATGATTGTATTTTAGATTTTATCCCTTCACACCAGTCTTTGAAATTTTAAATGACACTTAGGGACTAAAATTTAATGCATTTTTTCAGATCTATATGCTCGTGGGTTATCTTAACAAATATATACCATTTTCAGTATGTTGAACATTCTGACAGTGACCCAGGTATTGCGCATTAAATTTTTTTTAAATTATGCGGGTTGTATTCAGGTAATAAATTGTTTTAAAATGGTATTTACCCTACACTAAAGAAAAGAACCTAAACTAATTAGTCAGGAATTCCAAAATACTATATAGATATTACTGAAATATTAATAATTGTATTATAGTGCGATTTAGTTCTAAAACTAACTTGACTGTCCAATTTCAAATAATAATAATAACAATAATAAAAATAATAATAATAACAATAATAATAACAATAATAATAATAATAATAATAATAATAAATAATTCGGAAAGTATAAAAAGTAGGAGTGTTAATTAAGACTCTATACAGTGTGACTGGGGGTGGGAGAATGTAACCTAAAATGTAATCAATATTATATTTTTAAAGGGTTCCCTTCATATTGACGTAATGTTTTAAAATGCATGTATTATGAATAGGCAGTTGTTCGGAAGGAAAGTTTTGAAATGAAAGCCTCTTATATGTAATATAAATCAATATGAATTTTCTGATTTATATATTACAAAATTCTCTGAATTTTGCAAAATAATATATACTATAACGAATATCTGAAAGGAGGGGATGTACGATTTGTCAGCCAGAATATCTAAGTGGGCACTTTTTCTATATAAAATCTGCTTAACTATGCAACTTACTTCAACTGCTAATCACAACAACGATAGCTCATGCAGTAAAATAGTGTCAAAGTGCTGAATAGAAGTGGATAGATAAATGGACGTACTGTAATGAGATAAAAAATTAATGGCAATCTAAACTATAAACGATCCACAATATTCCATAAATGTGAACAAATAAGATAATATTTAAGTTGTGTACATTTTATAGACAATCATGGCTGAGTTTGTAAGGCACGACTCATGAACGGGACATTTGTGGTTCGAATTTTCTGTGGATCTTTTTCCCTAAGAGAGGTGTCATGCAGCTTTTCCTCAGTCCTTATCAATGACAAATGCCCGGAACCTTAGGAACGCTTGTTTCCTAGATTTTTTAAATAATTTCATTCATATTTCATCAATGCCCACCCTCTATGATGCCTCAATAGTAAATTTGTGCGTTCTTGAGCAAATCTTGTCTGCGATCGATATATAAAGTTTTGTGCCTCCATTCTCTGGACTGTTATATATGTCTGATCTGATTTGCAGCATATTTGCCTATTGGCTGCAACGTATCACTTAGTAACAGAATTAATAACAACATAGGGGTTCACTAAGACGCAGCAAGAAAGTATCGGAGGTTGGGCACCTTTCTTTCTTAAATTTAGAAATTAATGTTAGAAGGTTCTTCACTGTGTCTATCCAGTCTATTAAAATGTTTAATTGTAAAGGGTGTATTTATTTATCAGTTTTCTGTTGGGTCTAGAAATGTTCATTGCTAAGGAAACTGTACACTTATTATGCTATTTTCAAGGTTTTAAACTGTTATTTCATTTAAATGTACGGCTTTATTTAATTTTGGTTTTCGTAATTTTTATGCACAAGGCTTTGTATTTAGTGCATCATTTCTGCTCTGTGTTTATGCCAAAATAATTTGTTGCTTGTCATATCGTTTGACTTTTATAAACTTTTGTTGTTTAGCAAATTTAAGTTAGATAGCTATTTTTGGAAATTTGTGGGATTTTATATTCTTCTCCCGTATTAATGAGTCACATTTCATGGCCACCTGAGGGTTTTTCTCCAACACCTTTTACAGGCATCAATCAGTTCTTTTCACTATTTAAAGTCTGTATATTTTCCATGACATTAACTTTAGGGATGTTAGACACCATATACAAAATTTCATCTATGTATTATACGTTTTGAATAAGAAAAATTCTAAATGATGAGAAGACAATTTTGCTCTCAAGTGTAAACACATTTTCGTAAGCTCCTGTAAATTTGTGAGGAGAAACTGAGGTGGAGGGGAACGTTTGAAATATATTAAGTAAGGTAAGGCGGCAGGTGCAGTAAGTTCAAGCGACTGGCGCTTGGTATTCGGGTCTGTTGCCCCAACTCGGCTCGTCCCACCCCCCGGCCCCTCTTCTCCAAGAACGTCTCAGTTAATTGCACATGTATTATAATATGCGATCGCTACGAATGAGATATAATCCCCATATACGGCGCTGGTTTGACAGGTAGCGCAGAGAAGACAAGTCCACAACTTTGTTGACCAGGAATTGCATCTTTTGTAGGTTTTTAACAAGAATTTAAATACTCAAGTTAAATTAATTCACGATAAAAAGTTGCTTAAGTAGCACCAAACGTAAGAATGTTACAGTAAATCTACTTTATAACAATCCTAAAAGGACTCGCCAATTTGATGGCCAAGTCTCTAATAACCAAGAAGATAAAAAAAAAAAAAAAAAAAAAATTGACACAGCAGAGCCCGGAAGTTCAGGCATTTATTTTGGTTAAAATAGACATGCAAATATACGCTTAAAATATTGAAAATTACAACAGAAATGTGGAAGGAATACAAAAAACTGATCTTTAAAGGTTCAGCTTATAAATGATGTAACAGAGAAAAGAAGAAATGGATGGTGGGCTCATTTAGGTTATACTAGAACATCAAATTTCAAAATAAATCCCCTGGAAAGAGGACTTTAGGTGGGCTGAGGAAGAGATAGTTGAATCAGTCATTGGTGGGAATGTGCATAACATGATAATTAAATGATAATATTACTTCAGAGAAACTGAATCACGCAGAATACTTGGAAACTGTGATAATGGCCAAAGAGCAGGGGGACGGCGAGTGTCTGATACAAAAAAAAAAAAAAAAAAAACTGCCAGATGCCCAGTCACGCAACCATTTGAGTGCCAATGGATGCTAAGGTAACTTGACGTGTGGGACAAGCCGCGGGTGGGCCAAGTCACCGGGTGATTGGAATCTGCACGATAGAAGTATGGAGAGTTACGGTAGCTTCCATAATATGAGGGCCTGCCGTTTACACAGACACTTGCCCGGAGAAGAAACGAAGTCAGATTGTTGATATGATCACTGCTCAGACCTCAAAAGTGATACATCAGTGCAATAAACTGTCCAGTCAACAGAGACCATCCTAAGTAAATAACTTAAAATAGTGTCGCGTCCTTAGATCTTTGAGATCTTTGATCTCATTTGGTACATAATAGTATTTTGAGAATTCTACGAAGTGTGGTTGTAGTTTCAAAATATAATATACAAATGTTATTTCTGGCAGAGATTAAGACTTTCTCTTTCATTCTACCAGGCGAAAAACCAGCAAAAATACAGAGGGGTACAATATACATAGAAAGTCAAATTAAAGGTATATAATACATGCGAATATTACATATTTTAATGTAGCTAGAAAGGTGATAATAGTGTTAAAATGTCAATTGTTCTTCAAAAATTTTTCTCGAGTACAAGGGGTCGGAAGGAGGAGGAGGAGGAGGAGGAGAAAAAGAAGAAAAGAAGGAGGGAGAAGAAGAAGATTAGGCGAGTGACTAACTGTTGTGCTTCCTTGAGTTGAAATGACAATTTAATCTAAGTTTAAATTGCTTTATTATTCCACAATCTATGACTTTAGGAGAAGTCGAGTTCTGGATTCTGGGAAATGACAGGCTGTATGGGAATGAGAAGAAATATACTTGATGACCAGGGATAGCCAGTAAAATCATATTCAGAGTTACAGATAGGGACAGGTATAGGAAGAGAGAGGCGATATATTAAGGGGTGGATGGACGGGGAATTGAACAGAAATGTAAGGGATTGGAAAACCCTACGTTCTTTTAGAGGTAGCCATGACAGTTAATTGCATAGTGGTGTGACATGAGCAAATTTGCGAGTGTTGAAGACGAAACGAACACAGGCGTTGTAATCAGTCGATCTACCCAGATTGAGATTAGAGTACAAGACATTACAACAATCAAAGTGAGGCATAACAAACACTTGAATGAGTTCCTTTAATATAAAATGACAGTAACAATTAAATAATTAATTGAACGTTTGCGACACTACATAAACTAACCTTTGGTTGCTGTTTAGCTCAGATCTCATATTTTGAAGGATATTATGCAGTAAAGTAAAATGTGTACAATTTCCACAATTAAATCAAAAGTTATGACGATTAAGAGTGAAAAAGATACGAATAGGTTGCATTAATTTGATTAGATTGTCTGGGATAAAGGAGGATACTTAGGGACTTCAGAGTTGCTCACGCAGGTCGTTTGTGCCTTCGCTCAATTGGGTACTCCAAGGGTTACGACATGGACGCTTTAAATTTTCTTATGAAATCTAAAAGAGTTCATTATCTTAATAATCTTTAAAAAAATATGGATAGTATATATGTTACTCAGCTAGAAATTATGTCTTTAAGATTCAGTTCCTGCTAATTTATTAATATTCATGCAGAAAACTAGAAGAAGCAATCCCCAAATGTCAATGTTCTTATTGTCAATGAAATCTGCTGAAAGCCTAACCAAAAATGTTTGCCCCAGAAAAGAAAAACAGTTCCATAAAAATTTCCGGACGGAATATATTGTGATATGGGAACGTCTGGGGCTGAAGGAACAAGATTTCCAACAACTACTTCTAACAACTACGAACGCTAGTGGAAAACTATAAAATCATTTCATATAATTCGGTTCACTATTATGTTGGCGATTTCAGAAGGAATGCAGCCACTGCGGTTGTACCCATGAAAAGATTTTTTAAAAATTCTTCAAAACTTCATCAATCCTACTCTATAGGCACCAAAATTGACGATGAAAAAAATGTGCATACACACATACATATATTGTGTCGGTCCTGGTGGTGTAGTGGTTACCATACTTGCCTCCTAAACCCAAGATCGCGGGTTTGAACCCGGCCAGGACCGATGGATTTTTCCGGGCGTAAAAATCCTAAGTATGGCTTCCTTCGGAAGGGAAATAAAGTCGTGGGTCCCGTGTCGTACATTTACGGCACGAAAAAGAACCTCAAGCCTGAAAGAGAGGCCTCTGAGCAAAATTTGTCGGCCGTTTCACGCCCTGATTTGAATGGGACGCTGATGACCTGAGCTGTTAAAGAGCGTCCATAAATAAATAAATAAATAAATAAATTACATATATTGTGTGCGCCTTGTATGTATGTGTGTCTATTAACGTTCTAGTGGTCGCAATTTTTATTTTTTCTCAACGAAACTCGGTATATGCTATTGAAATAAAACAAGGAAAATAGTTTCTTAAAGTCAGCAAAATCACAATATCATGAAATGGAGATTAACCTGAAACCCAAAATTTAAAAAAAAAATGCTTTTTCGCAACGAACCTCTGTATATACCATTTAAATAAAATAAGAGCAATAATTTTCTGAAAATCGGAGAGATCGGAGTGGAGTTATATCAGAAAACCGAACTTTTATAATCGCCGAGGCATCGATTAAGATGGCCCAGGGGAGATGTGGCACACGGGGGGATTGCTGTTGACAGCATTAACAACTGGGTATTTCCGCCAAGCGACGAACTCTTGTGTCATGTGAAAGAGGACGGGGAAAATACTCTGCGCTTGCGCATGAACAATAATTGGGCATGCTATTACAGAAAGCGGCTGTCCTGTGGCTTCATTGCCGAACGGCAGCGGTAAAAGCCGAATTCCATAGAATGCCGGAGTGATACGGAGCGATGTACAAATAATTAACGGTAATGTATATACTCTATTAACCATGGTGGTGGAAAGTATATAATACATGCAGACGGAAAGACCACAACGGTTTCGGAACGCAGAAAAACAACCACTCGTGCACCTAAAACGAATTATGTAGCTTAAATATTAATCACATTCCGTTTTAGTAGGTATATAGCTAAGTGTATTTGGAAACGTTAAGTTAACAATACAATACGTCAATAAAGTAATAATGATATGAGAAAAGCATATACTTTTAAGCCTAAAAGCGTTTTTAATAAGTGCATATGTATATCTTCAGTCACCGTTAGTTGCTTTTTCTACATTCTCTGCCCTAACGCTCTGAAGTAACTAACCTTCACAAATTCAATTTGCTGAGAAATGTGCTTAGTTCATGCAGTTCCTGCGTGATGCACTTTTTACTTATCTTTAACGCTTTGACCTTTTTATCCAGTTCTGTGATCTCTTTAACAAGTAAATCAATATTGTAAAAGTATAATTTATAAAAACCACAGGAATATGTTTCATATATTTAATTTCATGAACAAAAAACCTATTCACTAATTATTATTAAGACAATGCTGTTATTAAGTTCGAAGTGAGGATTGAAAGGCTAAACGGCACTAAAATGTTGCACCTACCTAAGAATGGCAGATACATGAGGAAAATTATGCACTGTTATTGTACTGCAAAAATCTGTAGACAGATGGAAGAAAAGAAAATATTTATGAACGTACGTGCATGGGCACTAAACGACGTGTTGTCCTCCGATTTCCAAATTATATTACACAAACTCTTATTGCCGCGGAAAGGAGGCTTGTTTTGACACCGGATCTATATATTACAACTGCAGTTGCTTCTATTTGATTTTCAAATTGAACATGTTTAATGTACCGACGACTAGTGAATAACGACAAGTATTCCTGTTTAGCAAACAGGACCAGTTTATCAACCGCCGACAGCATGACGGTTACACTCAAGTACGTCTGTAATCCGAACAGCAACTTACAAACTGTCATGTTGAGGCATTAGCAAAGGATGACCTTGGCGTATGTAGGGCGGATTTGGGTATAATATGAGGGTATAACTTTAATAGTGATAACATTGCTGCAGAAATGCCTTGCAATGCAACTAAAAATGCCGATTATGCCCACGGTAGTTACAAACCTAACTTATCTTAGAGCAAACCTACCTTACCTTACCACTGCAATCGATTTGTGCAGTGGTAAGACGAGCACAGTTTTCGAGAAATATGCAAAGACTGAATATGCCTGAGGTACTACCGAGAACTAAAAATGCTGCAGAAATCTGCATTATCTTGCAGTACAGTAGCAAGATGGGCAAAGACCCTCAACATTGCACGTCATTGTGACAGCTGGCTCGGCCAAGTCGTTCTAATGCGGGTGAAGAAAGAGTGAGAAGTTGGCAAGAAGTGAGTATAGAAAATTGAAAATGTCCGTCATACAGGAGCTGCGTAAAGTAAGCGAATTCCTCAGCAAGTTGAGTTTGTGAATGTTATTACAGAGTGCTAGAGCAGAGAAGTTACGTATTGAGTTTACAGAAATTTGGGGGAAGCAATGACTAGGAAATAATTATAAATTGGTGTCGCTTGAGCGCTTTTTAAAATTCGGTTTTCGGTATACTTCCACTCTTAATTGTCCAATTTTCCTTATTTTATGATATTATTTTTCATGTTTTGTTTAAATGGTATATTCCGAAATTCGTTGCGAAAAAGCAAATATTGGTGTCCCTGGGGCGATTTTGAAACTTTGGGTTTCAGATAAACCTGCACTCCTAAAAGTTTGTTTTCGCTGATTTTCAGAAATTATTTTTCTTATTTTATTTCAAAGGAATAAACTGAATTTCGTCGAGAAAAAACAAAAAATGCGGCCCCTAGAGCGTTAAAAGATACACACATACATATATGTATATAATAAAAACGAAAAATAAAGCAACTATTGGAATAATGTAACTAAAATAACAAAAACTAGAGAATCAGAAATAGATAAAACACTTAAGTCACGCAATATTCGCTATATTTCGAGCCACTCGTATTCTTCTTCAAAGGGAGAAAACCAGTGAAAGTCTTTTTCAAATGTACAGCCTCATTTGCACCATTTCTGATGGGTGAACTTAAACGCGGAACTGTTCGCTTAATTTTCGGTCAGAGGGTAAGAATACAAAAATTATTGTAGAAGAAAGGTTCATATCGTCTTCTTCCCGAAGAAACTTGCATTTCTTTGATTCTTCCTAGCCTTTCTTCTATTATTCTTTATGCTGGGAAGAATGAGAGAAGTGCGTCTAGCCGTCTTGTTCCTTGCACTACGCCTATGGCTTGCGAAATTCTATGCAGGAACTGACTAGTGATTTAGCCCTAGAAACAGCAATACCGATAACGAGGGGCGGTTTCTCTAGGAGGTTTATATTCGGCAGTAACAGTACCAGTTGTAAATTTGTGCACCACGGCTTTATGCTATAGCAAGCCGTCTCTGTTGTGAAGGAATAGTTGGCAATGCGGATGAAACGCCAATCAAAAGTTCATCAGTATGCAAGCAATGCGAAAGTTTCGATGACTTTCGTATACGGCTGTGACGACGTAATACTGCAGTATTACTGTTCATTTTTATGGAACACAAACTGCGACCAGTTTTAAAAATAAAACTTTCTACTGAACCTACCCATTGTGCATAACAATGCTCAAGTGTATGCAGTTTAAGATGTGGTTGTTTAATCTTGGGGCTGAGAAGTGCTATACGTTCCACCATATTCCCATAACTTAAGCCCCCGTGACCTCGACTTGACTCCTGAGATGAAGGTACCATTTAATGACAATCATTTCGAGTGAATCTTCAGACACTAAGTTGTTCTATTCGATCTATCAATAGAACAGGTACTGCTATCGAATTCCACTTCTTTCACATCGCTGCCAAGGGTGTTCATTCAAAGGTGATATACATCGGACAGTAAAACTTAGAAACATGCTGAATTCTGAGCCTGTGGTAAATAAACGCTTGTCACTATTGCATCCCTGGTAAAATGCAAATTGTTCAGCAGTTATTTCTACAGAAGAGCAGAGTTTAGAAGCACTATATTTGATAACATATGACAACCGTGCCGTTCTGAACCAACTATTGAGTTTATAGGGCGATCAAAAAAGTTCTGTCCGTTTCAGACCAGATATTTCAAAGGATCTTATTCTGAACAAAATAATAGCTTTAGTATTAAATATAGTCACCATCGCTCAAGCGGTTTGGTCGCGGGGGCTTTTGTTGTAGTTATTGACCCCATGTTGGTGAGTCAAATTATGAAGCGGTTTGGTATGGCAGCCATGTTGAGTGTCAAATTTGAGATATTCTGGTACAGCTCCGGCTATGTCCCCCAGGTTGGGCACCAATTGAAGCGATCTCTTTGATGTTGAGTGGCCTGTTGTGATGGCAATTTTGAAGCAGTTTTGTAGACTGATTATTGGTCGCTTCGGTGTTGTTGCCCACGCTTCATGCAAAAAGAATAACGTCTTTGGGGTTCATTATGCATGGCTTCTTAGTTTTGAAATTTTCATAGACATGTTCTAACTGGTTAGAAAACACAATGAGTTGGTTGGCCGGCTGGCTACAGTTTACGATGGACAATCCATCAATCACAGAGTAATCTTCTTTTGGTGCAGCGGTGTTCTGTTGTTTGGAGATAAACTCATGGGCTTCCAGGCAGTACCGATGACGTTGAAGTGGCTCCCATCGCATGTTAGTTGCTCCTCAGTTTAAATTCAAAGAGTACACAAGCTCCTATAATCATTTTCAAGTTTGACAGCGCTTCAAGAAGACAAATAATATTACGAAACATTGTTGCCACCTCTTTATCCGTTATCCTTTCTCTCAAATTTGCTCTTCAATTGATATTATTCTTAATGTTTTCTTTCAAGCTTAAATTTTATGTTATCTTTTATATTCTTAATTTTTTACCTTCTATGTGTTTTTATCATTCTTTTTCGCCTCTTAAAATTCTTTAAACAAACAAAAAAATTGTTACACTTATTAATTAAAATTACACCCCTTCGTTTTTTAACGTATTTGGAATTAAAAATATACCCATATTTTCATATGCTTAAAGAAAAATGTCTGGGACCTATTAACACCCCTGCTAAAGTATAAATAATTGGCTATTATTACAACACCATTCATTAATTTATGTATGAACGTTAGAGAAACAAAGTTTACAAAACTGGAACTGCATTAGAGGATGTTGTAAAATTTCTCGGCCTGACACAGAGATGTCGTGGAGGTGGCCAAATTACTATAACAGTTGTTAAGTATCGTCCTTTAGATGGCGCCTGTAAAGTTTCAGACGCTTAAATGTAATCACGTATTTGTGACGATCGTGTAAACAAACAAGTGTTAACATTTTCTACAAAATGGGTAAAACTGAAATACGAGCTGTATTAAGGTACTTCGTTTCGCAACCACAACAAAAGAATTAGTTCCCGCATTAAATGATTCTTTCCCTTCGTTTTTGACGGTTAAAACGGAATTTAAACCTGATCATACATCTATTTAAGATGATGAGCGCTCAGGGCGTCATAAAATCTACGATTGACGAGCTCTGATAAAAATTCACAATGCCGTACTCCATGATCGCTGATTGAAGATACGCCAGTTGATTGCCATTGCAAAGACCTTGACAGAGCGTGTTCACTACATTTTACACGAAGTTTTGGGTATGGCAAAGATTTCCTCTCGATGGGTGCCACGTTTGTTAACAACGGACCAAAATGCATCGGAATGAACATTTCGCAAGAGTATTTGAACTTAATCCCAGTGAGTTTCTCCGACGTTTCATGACAGATGAAACACACACACACACACCAGAGACGAAGGAGCAGTTCAAATAGTAGGGGCAACAGGTGAAATTGCACCAAAGCAAGCAAAAACGGTTCCATCTACAGGAAAAGTCATGACTACGTTTTCTGAGATTGTCATGGTGTGGTGCTCTTAGAATTTCTCCAAAAAGGCAGAACCATCACCGGGGGGTATTATACTTCACTACTGGATCAACTGAAGGATACTATTCAGGTTAAATGTACACATCTTGCAAAAAAGGAAGTTCTCTTTAATCACGATGATGCGCCTTCATACACGTCTGGGCTTATTGCTGCAAAACTGAATGACCTTCGCTTCCGCCATATTCGGTGGATTTGCCTTCCAGCAATTACCCCTTCTTCCCAAACCTGAAGAAATGGCTGAGTGGACGAAAATTCTCATCAAATGATGAGGTTGAAACTGAGACAGACGCTTATTTTTCACAGTTGGACAAATCTTATTTTACTGGAAATACTTTACATTTGGAAAGTAGTTGAACTAAATATATTAATTTACGAGGTGACTAATGTTGAAAAAAATCTTTTAAATTTTGTGTTTTCTTGGTCATGCAGGGAACTTTCTCAACGCCTCTGGTAGATTAAAACTTAACCAAAAATATGCGCATAGCTATTATGACTGTATCTGTTAAAACAAAAAGAGACTTTCAGAAAGTAATCTACAAGGGCATGTGGCAGTAAGAAAACTATGGCTGAGGCAACTTACTCCTACCAATGTGTGGTGCTAACGGTTTCAGATGTCTTTCTGCGAATAAAGTTGGAGATATTGTATAAATTGAAGGAAATATGAATTAGAAACACCTCATGAAATACCTCAATGTTCTCAAATACCATATGGGGTGCATCTGGTAGGAAAAGGCTTCACTTTGCAGCGATATAACAATTCAAAGATTCTATTTGGCTACAGCATGACATTTATAACATCTCAATAAAATGACTGTCCAAAAATCCAGGCTGCAGTTACATAGAATTGTTATGAATCAAGTGGATAGGGGTATCCAGGAAGTGTATTTGAAAATCTTAGGGCTATCTGTTAGACGTTATCAAACAAGCATGAAAACATTTAAGATTGGAATACTCCCAAGGATTTATAAACAAAATGTCGTGTTTTCTGAACAATTATTTAAGTCAAATTAGCTATTTTTTGCTTCCAACGTAGTTTTTTTTTTACCTAATAAACATATTTCTGTGCTGATATGTATGGGTATTGCAATTAATGAACAGTAAGTATATTTGATTCTTTTCGTTTTGTAAACTGATACAGCAAACATTTATAAAGATTTTATGGTCGTCTTACCTATTACTAGGATTTCAGCAATAAATCAATGTTTAAGGTTAAAGGTGATGTAATGGGAGTGTAAATTAGTAAGCCAGACATTTATACGTGTCTGCTAATAAGGTGAAAAATCCATCTTCTTTCTGTCGCGTTAATAACCTATGCTACCCTCCATTAGGAACTCTGCGAGTTCAAGCTTATTATGATAATTATTGTAATAATTAAGGAATTTATGATGCGGCAAAACAGATAAACGTTTGATGACCAGTAATCTCTTATTCATGATAGCTAATTAAGAAGCCTAATTTAGAAATTAAAATTACCCTTTTTAACATGAAATTAGGCGCATTATTATAAAATACTGCTTATATAAAACATTCAAAATTTCCGAATACGTGTCGTATATTTTTTTGTAGTATCTTGACTATTTATGGTCGATGTTTAACGAGGAATGACTTTATGAGTGCTATATTTATGCGGAAGAGATACAAGGAGCTTTGTTTCGAAAAATTTTGTTAAATTTGTAATATTTTTACGGCTGTGTTTAGCAGTTTAGATCATGCGTATCCTTGGTACCAGCAAACGTTTCAGATAACAAAACAATATTATATCAAACATGACCAATGAATATAAAAACACTAAACCGAAAATCAGAACAAACAATGAATATCAGGGCCACACAGTATGGGCCTCTCTTGCCTAGGTGCAATCCATTATCATATCATCACGTGTACTAATGATCGTGTCAGACTGTCCAGTATTTTGATTCAATCCCAAATGTCTTTCGTAATTTTAGAAATATTAATACGCTATGCATTTCTAGTCTCTTATCGTCTTAAGGTAGAAGGTAGTATTGCTGCTGCGGTCGTCGACGGTACATGATTAAGTAAATTACACAATTATAAAGAATAATAATAATAATATAAATAAAACTATACTACTAATAATAAATGAATAAACATTACAATTAGATGGACATACAAATATATGAATGGAAACTATATTATTCATAATTACATTATTGCGTTCTAATCAGCAAATAAATTGCTTTTAGCTTCGCACTTTGACTAGGAAAATGGTCATATTTGATCAGCTAATATTTGCGCAAACAGATTTCAGCATATCAGTCGACCTCTAATTGTCTTAAAAAGTTTTCAGGAAAGAGCATTTTTTCTCAGGTGTTCCGTTCCTCTCCCCTTCACAAAATGGGCAAATTCTCCTACCAGAACTATTCGTTATTTTTTTTAGCCTTTCAGCTATCTAGTCTAAACTAGATCATTCCTAATCTCGCATTTTTCCCTAGAACGAACGTACCCCTGGTTAATTTAATTTCATTCGATAGGCTCATTGTCAGTAATGCCAATAGAGAAGACAAAAAAAAATGGATTTAGGACTATTTCATGAATAGAATAAGAATAAAGTGATATATCTTTGAAAATCGCGTACAGAATATTAACACTTGCTATACTTATGATTATCTATTTTATTCAGAAACCGTGAGATTGAAATGGACAAAAGTTGACTATTATATTCGCTATCGTTTGATTTTCTAATACCAACTGAGAACGCGCGCGCGCGCACGCACACACACACACACACACACACACACACACACACACAAAGGATAACATACAGTGTCTCTATTTTTCTTTGTATTCTGCGGTTTGGAAAACTTAATGAATTTGCACATTTGACTAATCACCAAAACGCTTTGAAGAACCCTCTGTTTTGCATTGTCGATTGTCCATGTTTTGGTTGCTATCAACAGCTCCCTACCGCCTCTAGCAAAAGTGATCAGTGATGCGTGTTCAGGAATTATATAGTGGAGGTATTGGCTACAGTGGCCACAAGACAAATGCACGTCGCGTGATTAAAGGGATTTGATAATTTTTTTCGATAATTTCACTCCGTAATGCGGCTGAGACTGGCCAAAATTCAACATTTGATTCGTTTCATTTGTTTATTTTAAGATGACGTCACATGAGTGAAATGGTCCTTATAATATAAATTAAATTTTACAGTACACAAAGACACTTTTGAGTATTTATGTATTAAAATACTAATATTTATCAATTAAATGATTATATAGGCTGGAACAAATATACTGGAACAAACTTTGGAAGCGATTCCTCAAACTAAAATGATAAAACGTCACATACACTTGTCCAAAATACTATCAACTAGTGATATATGATCCAATAACTTAGGTTATATACAATAATAATTAACTTTTTCAGTTTTTTTTATTGATTTATTTATGGACGTTCTCAGGTCATCAGCGTCCCATTCAACTCAGGGCGTGAAACGGCCGACAAAGTTTGCTCAAAGGCCTCTTCTTTCAGGCTTGAGGTTCTTTTTCGTGCCGTAAATGTACGACACGGGACCCACGGCTTTACTTCCCTTCCGAAGGAAGCCACACTTTGGACTTTTGTGCCCTAGAAATTTCTGAATGTTTCTGTAATGTTGCAACAGATACAGTTACACTAGTATGTACATACTTCTGGTTCAGTTTTAAGTGTTTTCTTTGATATTAGTGCTGAAAATAGAAATAGAAATTAATAATAATTTTTGAGACTAAATGATTGTCATTTCTCTCCTATTTTACATGTAAGAATCTCATGATGACAACTTTTACAACGTCCCGATGTGCCAATAATATTTGCAATTATTCAAGGATATCATTTTAAAACATAAATCGTTTAATTCGGGTGCTATGTTTTACGATTAAAAACAAGTCAGTCGTGGTGGTCTAGTGGTAACCATACTTGCCTCCTTGACCCAAGATCGCGGCCAGAGTCGATGGATTTTTCGGGCTTTTTTTTTTTTGAGTAGTGTTTAGCGCTTGTTTTACTATTGAGGCATTACAGGCGGTGGACACTGATGATACATGAAATTATATATTGTGAAAGGATATTTTTAAGGAAGGAAGCGTTCCAGTCCTAAGTTTAGGGTACCTCCCCAGCATTTTCCGGTTATGAGGACTGAGGAAAACTTGGAAGAAACCTTCGTCAGGGAGGACGATCCTAAAGGAATTCGAACTCCAGACCTCCCGCTCACGAGTCCGCGCCTTAACGACCTCGGCCACCCGTGACTGATTTTCGGGTGTAAAAATTCTGAGTATGGAGGAAGTACAGCCGTGGGTCCAATATCGTAGATTTATGACAAGTAAAAGAACCTCAAGTGTGAAAGAAGAGGCCTCTGAGCATACTTTATTGGCCGTTTCACGCCCTAAATTGAATGGGACGCCGATGACCTGAGATGTTACAGAGCGTCCGTAAATAAACCAAATAAAAAAAAAAAAGATTAAAGCAAAATAAGGGCGTATAGAATACATATTCTGTTACAGAGTCAATAGTTTCTTGAAGAGATTCTAAATTGCAGAAAATAAGTCATGAAACAGAGCACATGATTCTGGTAGCTGCAAATGCTTTGCACAATCTACCCCAAAACAAAGCACAGCTATGTTCGCTGCGGTTATTTGTTTGCAGCATGCTCCAGAAAGTTGTGCTGAACCTCTGAGTCGGTTAACGACTTTAGTAAGACGCAAAAAAGAGGAACAATTTGCTCCACAACAACAAAAAAAGGGAGGGGGAACCGAAGCATTTTATTCTGGCTTCCACGCTCTGCTCGACACATAAAAAGATCGTAAACAAATGAAGAAAGTGAAACCGACTTCACCTGATGCTGCGTGTATCCCATTAACACAGAACACGTGTACAAGTGGTAAGTGAAAATAATTTACAATTAGCTTTTTTAATAGTGTGCCCTTGGCGTTATCTTTTATCCGACCCTTAATTTGGCCCCTTTATTCCTCTCATGTCGTCTATCGTGTTCGCGCCGTTTGTGTGCGGATGGATTTCTGTGATATTGTTAAGAGAACCCTAATTAGGCCTATCGATCATAGTGACCGCCACTTCTCCGATCATTGTTGCTAGAGGAAAACCGGTAGCTATTAGCCAGGGTTGGATATAATAAAGAATGCCTAACGAAGTCGGCAGACCTTCCGGGCAAGTCCTTCGCTAGGATCCGCCCCACGTATGCATCGATGACGAAACGTTGTAATTTAAATTCTGAGTAATTTTGTCAAACAGCCCACAAGATCTTGTACTTAATCCCCACTGCTACAGCTGCATTTCTACTGTATGCTTCATCTTTTAAAAATGTAATGGTATTCATCAATTGAGCTGTCGAGAGTTGAAGAATTGTTCGTGAACCTTAAGACGTGTTCTTCAATTAATTTCGATACCTAAGAAGGGTGCATGCGAACCGTTGAAGATTTTAATAGCTACATTACATTAGGAGCTGAATAATTATAGTAATCATGCACATATAATTATACATGAACCCAATAATGAGTACCACATCCAAATGAGGAACTAGCGAAAGCTGTTTCTGAGAGCTTGACTCTTGACAAATGCTATCTCCAAAACTAAACAGCAGCTGTATAAACTTCATTTATTTGTCGCGAAATGTAGGTGTGTGACGGGGATTAAGTATTTGATATCAACATAATAAACACTGAGTGTTTTAGAAGAATCTTTTTTGATTACCATGTTATACCTTCTTGTGTTTCTACAGAATAGCAGTCCAAAACTCGGGAAACAGATATAATATACTCAAGAAAAAATTCTAAATGAACTACTCTCTACACAAAGCTTGATAACTTTCTTAGTGCTTGTTAAATACCTCAACTTTTCAAAAGTATACATACATCTTATGCATCTTCTCATTTTCAAAATTATTTTCCTCTCATAGCGTTAACCCGCGCCTTGAAATCCGGCAGCACGTACTATTATTACATTGTACCGAACATCATCATTCACCGTAACCGCTGCCCGTCTCTGCAATACATTGCAACAGGATATCGGAGACTGCCAAACTTTAGGAGCATTTCATAAGAAATTGTTAAATACAATTAGAAATAATCGATTGCCCTGGATTCAGATTCCTTTTGTTACAATGCATATATTTATTTGATTTATCCTGCTGTAGAATTATTTTCATTCTATTATTGTTATTACTATCATAAATGTTCCTATCTTTATGCGTATGATCTACTATTGATATCTACAACAATCAACGGTCTGCAAAGAGAACTAAACTGCTTAGAGGCGTATTGTTAGGAATGGCAGTCAATGAGGAGAAGACCAAAACAATGACATTCAAGAACGGTGCGGTGTACAGTAGGAAAGAGAGATGGGAGTATGCAGGTCAGGCACTGGGAAATGTTAAGAAATTCGCATACTTGGGAGCTACTGATGAACGGGAACTGGACAAGACACATAGGCAACACAAAGCGCAAGTGCATAAATAAAAATATAGAGGCATTAAAGATTTTAGTAAAAATACCTAAAACTCCACCTAGAACAATGGAATTGGTGTATAGGGCGGCTGTGAGGTCAACTGTGGCGTATGGGGCCGAAATTTGGGGGTGAATAAACACCGAGGAACTTAATCAGTTACAAACGCAGTTTCTAAAACGGTTGCTACAAGTAGAGACGAGTAGAGCAAATTGTGGGGTTCTTAAAGAGTTTGGTATTTTTCTAACGAAAGTGTGATTTTAAAACTAAGAACAATTAAATACTGGTTAAGGATAATACGGGGAATCAAGCTCTTCTTCGGGCAACTTGTCTAAGGGAGCAAAGAGGGAAGGGTGGGATACGGGATGGACATCAAAAATAAGGAAAAACTTAAGACAAAATTGGATTAGGGTATATTTGGTTAAGGGAAGAGGACATTACACGAAATTGTTGGAAAATAGTTAACAGACGTTTGCGAGATATAGATAGACAAAATATATTGTTTCATTACACCGAAAATGTATAATTTAACCTGCAGGCTGAAATATATCCGTGTGGGGGAGGGGGGATTATTTAGATATCTGTGGCAGAGAAGAAAGAAGTGGTCTCGCATGGTTCAGATTAGGGGCCAGGAAAGGGGAAGAAAAAAAAGCAGTTGATGCTCTGGGGAAAAAAATTTGTCCATTGTGAGGAGAAAACGAACTGAGGCAAATTTTGGCAGAATGAACGGAAACGGAGATTTTAAGAAGTGAAATTTATCACCGCAATTTCTGAATTCCAACAGAAATTTGAACGTCTGCCGGGAAGTGTTGATGCATGCGAGATACACAATTTGGGAATATTTCTAGCGAAGACCCGACAAAAGAGGTTAATGGCTACAATGAAGAGGGGGAAGTTGGAGAGGGGTTGTAAATGGAAAGGGGAGGCTCAAGAATAAGGGTTTCATTCATGTTCATGTGTTTGTATATAAAAGTATTAATAGAAAACGTAAATATATCGAAATATTTATATGTATGCATGTAGATTTGTATGTGTATGGCCATTTGATTGCTAAAAGAACGATATTAGCATGTACGCCCGTAAGGCCCATGCAACAGTTGTATTTATTTGAATGGATTCTAAAACTGGTATAATAAAACATCCATTACTACTACTAGTAGTATTGTTAGGGTTTTTAATTTTATGTTTTGCTCGTATATTTGTTTCCACTTTCAGAATTTACTAACTTATGGACTTACGGACTTCTACTTCGCGTGTCCATCACTGAAAACATTCCACTCTGTACTTTTACTTTCAACCACCCAGGCACAAGTAGGCTTGCAAATAGCAGAGAAGCAGCTTCTTCAATGTCCTTGCTTTCCTGATCACCAAAACCCCTCCCTCTTGTTATGCCGTGGAGACTCCACCCATTGAAAATAATTAATTCAAGCCTCTGCCTGTTACAAATTAAGCATTGGACCATCACGGGTATCCTGCACAACTCAATTTCCCTGTTGAAGCTGGCCAGACTACGCTTTTTAATGGCTACCCAAGTTCGTGTTTCGTTTTCTACCCCTCATTTACCTTCGGCACCACCTTTTTATGTAAATGTCTCGGCTCCCAATCCAGTTCTTACGCACGACATCGATAATTCTTGTTCCTTATTTTATCTTTTGAAACATTAAACACATGACGTGAGAGAACGTCGTAAGAAATTGAAAACACAGACATCAAACTCTAGCGTCTTTATATGGATGCCTGAAGTTCTCTGGAATGTAATGCATTCATAAAGATTTCTTGTCTTTAATGAGGTTCCATTACTACGCTAAAGGCACCGATACTAAAATTATACATCTTTAGCAAATCATCCCTTTATTTAAGCAAAAGACAATTTCGATAATTACAGTTAAAGGAATAAATTGCACATATCAACAGCCATAAACTTTGCTTAGCTGCCTTGGTAGTGTTTTGTCCGCTAATCTTGTGGCGTCACCTATTAAAATGCGCCTTTAAATAACATTTAAAGCGCCAAAAACCGATGCCTAGAACAATTCAGCCAAAAAATATTAAATTCCTTGTTTTAATAACTGATTTGGACCATCTTATGGCACCTACACTTAGCAGTCTAAGCAAAAAGTGCGTTATTAAAGCTGTAAAAATTAATGCCTTAAAATAGTTCCAACATGAAATATACTTTAGAGAAATTCAGTTAAAGTGATCGTATCTTACCATGACAGAAAAAGTCATACGAACAATCGCTGGTACACACAGCAGACATTCATGCAGAAATCTCTTTTAGGTAATTTGAAATTTTAACCCTTCCACGTGAATATATATTATCCCTCATGAGCTTTTATATAAGAAATAAAGAAAATTTGTACAAAATATACATTAAAAATGCTAGACAAAAAGCAAATCTACATAGATTGGTTTCAACACTTTCCTGCCAGTAGTTTTTAGAATGGGATTTAACGCACGTTTTACTACTGAGGTATCACAGGCTTGAATACTGATGACGAATGAGATGAAATGATAAATTGGGAAAGAAAATTTTTAAGGAGGAGAGTGCTCCAGACATAAGTTTCAAACACCTCACCGGCATTTGTCATTTATGAGGACTAAGGAAAATCTGAAGAAGGAAAAAAAAAAAAAAAAACCAATGAGGGAGGATGATTCGGGGCGAATTCAACCCCAGATCTCCCGCTCACAAGTCCATGTCTTAACGACTTCGGCCCCCGTGGCGGTATCTGTGTTGCTGATAACCTCGATATTGAATTATTGTCTTATATTTAGAAACGAGTTTGTATAAGTCTTAGGTTTGCATAATGGGAACATTTATTTTTCATTTAAATAAGTAGAAATGCTTTTCCTCAGCCTACTACACGCCCTGCTTTCCGGCTCTTCTGGCCTTAATACTCCCGCAAAACTGGTGTGAATATTACAGTGTTCAGAAAGTCTCTAAGGGAATTTATTCATTAATAATTGAAGAATACTAGTGAAGCAATTTGCAGATTTGGAAAATAAAAATTCAATCCAAAAACTTTTGATTCGTTTGTGGTCAATTGACCATGGACTTCTCTGAATGGAAGTAGGATAATTCTGATCTTAAATCGTGGTCAGCTGGCCCTTTTACACCTCCAATGGGGGCACCCCCGGGAGAAAGGGGAATACCGGCCAACCAACACCCACGGGAGGCAATTGCGCGGATGCAGATAGGTTTCCTAACATGTTTCCTGACTCCGGTGCTGTGCACCTCTTCATAACATCCACTTCCATTCTAAACGCCGGGACAAAACGCTTTACAACGCGCAAGCCACCTTCACACCCACCTCATCCTGGCACTTTGACCCTATAACAGAACCAACGGAATAAAATGATATAAAATGGTAGCGTGGAAAAATCGTGGAATGTAGACATCCATTCGCCTACAATACTGGAAATATTTATTGCATCGCCCACAAAAAATTACATTTTTTCCCATTGTATTCATCTAAAATATCAGTGTTGAAATTAAAATTGCATAAACTTGACGAGTTCTTGTTTAATAATTATAATAAGAGAGTCTTTTACGCACATAAAATAAGACCTTCTTATCCAAAACAATGCTGAATCAATACTTTGTGTTGCTTCCCCAAACTTTCATTACTACATCACATCATCTGGGCAACGAAAATGTTGATTTGTTGACTTGATCTCACTCTTCCACGCCGTATGGATGGCTTCAACCATGTATTTCTCATTTGTCGGTTTTCTCTTTACTACTGCATTGCCATTCGTCTTCCAACAGGTCAGTGGAGTTGAGATACGAGTTGTTCCCTGGCCATTTGAAGATGGAAAAGAAAACTTCTAACCTGCAGCATAAAATTGTAACTTTTTTATAATTATGTGGATATAACATGAATTAGGTAAAATATTGGTTTAGTTTTATAAATTAGCGATGTTTATTCAAGGTATTCATTTTTCTTGCTCTGCAACTTGGTACGGAGTCATCCTGAAACGCAATTTTCTGGTGATACAAACTGCTTCACAATTGTTGGAATTAAACTTTTTCTTAAAATGATTATGTATACATCTGCAATTAATATTCTCTCAACAAAATGTAATGCACCCCCTCCTTTGCTAGAAATACAGCCCCAGACCATCACACTTTCTGGTAACTTCACTGTTGAGTCCAAACATCCTAACAGAAATTCTTCGCCGTTACGAAATGTCCTAAGGGAATGTCCCTTAATTCATTCTTGTCGAGCTTTGTTAATTAACATTGTCAAAAGGGGCTTCTTCTGTGGCCGTCTAACAGACAAGTTTATTTCTGAAAGTTTGTATCTGTCGGTTCCGCTTTAAACCACTAGAAGCTCCACGGAAGTCATACGCCGGTTTTTTCAGACAGATCCGCTTCAAAATGCGGTCATTAGCAACAGTAGAATTTTTTCTGCCTCTTCCTTTAATCCTTTCCAAATTCCAAGTTTTCTTGTATTCGGCCAGACACAATGGATTGCTTAAATCCTGTCTTTGATGGAACATGTCGAGTAGAAAGATCTTCAGAAGGTGACGCTACAATCACACTCTTTTTGCGAGGAGTTAACGCAGTTCCTTTACACATTTTGTGCACCGTTATTAAACACACGTCATTGACTACTACATTAAAACCAACAATAAAAACTTCAGTATCACAACAATGGAAAATGTTCAGAAGTTCTGTTGCATACAACAATACATAATCACTTATAAGTAAAATTGAGATGGGAATCCATTGAAAACATTAAGTGAAGTGAGCGTAAAAATACACAAAATTTATATGGTGATGCAATAAACTTTACCAGTGGTGTGACTAGGGAAAAATAAAAACAAAAACAGAAAAAATCCCTATATTAGGATGGTCGGCCCAACCCCGAATCTTCCAAACACCAATCTAAAGTGTTACAGCCTGTGCTCAACCAATAAGGAGCATTTTAGGCACGGCGATAAGGTGCACCATCTTGCTGGAAAGTTATGTTTTGCTGAAAGGGTTCCAATTGTGAAAGTAAAAATATTCAAGATAGCAGTGACCTCTTGAAAAAATCGCCAATGACCACATCACATCACACAATCACCTTTACATTAACCGTTCCGGACAAGTGAAAAGTGGGCTTGTCCCAAAAACGGTAAACTGCTATGTCATTATCTTGCTTTGTACTACACCTCCAATTCTGTTAATGGACAGGCCTCTAGTACAGTATGCAGAAACGTTTTGAGTTACAATTCTGATGCTCTCACTGATTGTTTTTGAGTTATTAATAAGTGAAATGGTCAAGACTTAAGGAACACCATGTACATCGACAAAGGCTGAAGTATTGATGTGCAATTTTATTTCTAACGATTCTATCCATGTCACAGTGTGTATTACGGTTAATTTACGATTTATATTTTGAAGCCGGATAGCAACTTGAGATCCGAAAGCATTTCGTGAAGTGATTCAATTTTGTTTAATCAAGTTTCAAGTACTGTAGAAAAATCAATTTGTATCTTGTAACGTGTAATTACTACATACGTAACTACTGAATACATGTCTTCTATTACTAACTGCTTTCATTAGTTTCACCTGAGGTATGTTTCAATAAAATCGTCTTGACTTAATATTCCTTAGTCACGAAAGTCTACGGCTCATAAACTCTGTACGTATTTCATTAGCGGGGAAAGAATGCAGTAGCCTCGGGTTGGGAAGGTTACACACATTTTAAGGTATTTTTTTTCTGGTCCCTTAGAATGATAAAAACGTAGAAATATCGGCGGTGCGGTGAACTGTCGTGTAATTCAGGCCAAACTCGTAGCTATTGATGACTTGATTGCCCCAGATTATCCTCTGCTTATTTTACTCATCTATGGTAATGGTGACCGCTTCAATATTCGAGCCCACTTTCTGTATTTCCAAGAAAAGATAAATGTTTGTACAAACCACGTGTCCGTTTCAGGAATTATATGTTTAGCAGCAGATTTGTACTCATTGACAAAACAAAATTTAAAATCAAATATGCATCTTATCTTTTTCTTCCACTTATTGAGATTAAAACACTGTTACGTCCAAAACAGTTTCGATAGAAATTATTTTCCTAGAACAAACGAAGTATTTAAATTAGCGATTCACTAATCATTTGAATATATTTTCAAGCTTTATTATTGGGTTACATAAGTTCCTTCTATAATTTCATTCAAATTTTGGACTCAGGATTACCGCAAGTAACATCACCAGAAGGTCTGAGATTGCCGATAAATTCATGAACGTAGTGAGAGAATTTATCTGGAAAGCTCAGACCCTCGAGTGATATTTATTAGGGCTGAATAAAATAAGAATTTTAACATACTTCCTCTAAACTTGGCTTACAAAATTGTTAAATTGTATATTTGTACTTAACCTTTTCAATCAAGCCATCTTGCGACAGAAGAATGCCAATTGTCAGTAATGCCAATTGTCAGGAATGCCAATAGCGAAGAGCAAAATAGAGGTTTAGGAATATTTCATGAACAGAACAAGAATAAAAGCTACGTGTGTGTGTGTGTGTGCGCGCGCGCGTGCGTGCGTGCGTGTGTGTGTGTGAAATTCGCGTACACGATATTAACACTTGTATAAAATAGTATACTTGTGAATATCTATTCTTTTCAGGAACCGTGAGACAGACAGAGAGAGAGGTAACATATAGTGTCTCTTTTTTTCTTTGTATTCTGTGGTTTGGAATTCCTAATGACAAGATCAATTTGCACATTTGACGCATCAGCAAAACGCTTTGAAGAACCCTCCATTTTGTGTTATGATTGTTGTTTGTCCATGCTTTCGTTGCTATTAATAGCTCCCCACCGCCTCTAGCAAAAGTGGTCATTGATGCGTGTTCAGAATCATATAGTGGAGGTATGGAGTCGCCTACACTAATCACAAGACAAATGCACGTCGCGTGATAAAACGGATTTGATTTTTTTTTCTGGATAATATCACTCCGTAATCCGGCTGTGATTGGTTAAATTCAAACGTTTGTTCCGTTTCATTTGTCGATTTTAAAATGACGTCACATGTGTGAAATAATCACAGCAATATCACAAGAGAGTCTGAGATTACCGAAAAATTCACGAACGTAATGAGAAAGCTCAGGATCTCGAGTGATATTTATTAAAACTATTTCCTGAAAAAAAAATTAAATAAAATTTCCGTAAAGTTGGTTTACAATATTGTAATAATTGTATATTTGTATGATGAATACTTAACCTTTTCAAGCCATTTTGCATTAGACGAACGTCGATTGTCAGTAATATCCAATGGAGAAGAGCCAAATAGGGTTTAGGACGATTTCATGAATAGAATAAGAGTAAAAGCAAAATATTTTAAATTCGCGAACAAATATTAACAATTGTATAATTTTGAGGAGTATCGTTTCAAAAAGCAGTTTTTCCGCAAAACTAACTTTTCAGGAATCAAAAAAATGCACAGCAACCAAACTAAAAAGGATAAACAAAAATAAAAAATGTTACTTTCGAGATGAAGACCGTACAAGGTTATAAGGTTAAAATAACAAATCAATTGTTATAATGTTCGGGTACAATCCCAAAAATACTTAGATACGTTGCTTTTACATCGAATACAAGAATTTATTGCTTGAAACGACACATATCAATTTAAATGCAAATTTTATTATTTAACCACTTTTAATGGTGTCTTAAGAAGGCAGTTAATCTACAGAATCCTCATTCCTTCTTCCTCTTCAAGGTAATCACATGTCATGTCCTCATCAATAACAAGATCATTTTCATTAGTGCGTTGTACCGTCTGATCAACGACACCAAGATAAACATTCAGTGGGCCTAGGATTCCCCAAATGTCACCAAATTTCTGTTTCAGTAACTTGTAAATATCATTCCTTTTGGCAGGTTTAATCTTGGGTATCAATGTCACAGTATCTGGACCACTAAATATTTGTACTGAATGTACCCTTTTTAAAACTGATTGGAATTTTTAGAAGGATCGTCTAATCTTAAGTAGGTTCCATTTTTACTACAACATTACCCTTTTGCGTCTTTTTTGATTTCTTTAACATGATCTTCCTCATATTCCTAATGTCATCTAACTTTTAACTTAAAATCCTAAACAGTTCAATCTTTAACCATTAAATGGATAGTGCCTACTTTACATAAGTTTCATGGTATTGTTCTGGTGTTCTTTTTCAGACATCTTTTGGAACTCTTTTTCTGTAACTCAGAACATTTCATCTGGGGTAGAACTGAAGGGCAAATGACTGGAAAAATCATTGAAATATTCTTTATCTGTGGAGGAGAATATTTCAAAAGTCATGATAAAAGAACATTAACAATGTGGCTGTTTCGGGTTTTGTTTAGCACACCCATCACAGAAAAGTCTTACAATAGAAGCAGAACGATCAAATTGGAATTCACTGAAGAAATCAGTTAGAACAGAACACAATTCAACAAGCCCACAACCACCCTAGTTTTCTGTCCAGCAATAGAAGCGTGGAAGTTAATTTTCTATATCAGTTGTGGAAAGCTTAGGGAGAGGCTACTTGCTGGAGACCAAAGAAGAACCAGACACTGTTCATATTTTTCTCCTTCATACGTTTATATAAGGTTTTTGCACTCAAATTGTGATGAACTAAAGTTGTTCTAAGTTCAGCTTTTTTGTTTTCATCATTGGTGGATTTCAGTAAATGGGACATTCTTGTACAACAACTACAAGCACCTGTGGTTGGAAAGCCAAAACCAGATTAAAATTGTTGGAAAAAATATTCTAGAAACCCAACTTTTTTACTTTGAGTAGATCTGGAAATCTGGCGTTATACATAATAACTTATTAATAGTGAGCTCTGAGGTAGGTACACCCTCTTACTTTTTGTATTGTTATATTCTCTAACATTATAAGAAAAGACAAGGAAAAACAGCTTTCCTTTTTGTTCCGCACTGAATGGAGTAAATGCATTATGCCTGAGCTTGCAATTTGAGATTATATTTTACATTGAAAGTACGTCGTTTTGAAGAGAAAGACATTGTAGTACTATGCAAGGCGTTACTGTGAGAAATCGCACCAAATAGAATTTTGCCCTCGTATGGACAAACTGTTTTTTGAAACGATGCTCCTCAAATGTTATACTTACTTGTGAATATCGACTTATTCAGAAACTGTGAGACTGCAATAGACGAAATTAGAATATTGCAATAGCTACTGTTCGATGTACTAATACCAACTGAGAAAAACAAAACAGAGAAAGAAAGCATTCTGCCATTCTGAACAACGTGTTTATTAAAATTTAGAGTTAATTAGGCAGATATTATTACATAATTTAAAAAATGATTTCAGACTGATTGGCCGAATACAGGAAAACAATTGCTTAAGTGAGTACGCATTAAGTTAGTTAAGTGTACAATTACTGAAAACATAGAATGATGAGTGCTCAGGAATTACATAGTGGAGGTATAGACTTGCCTATACAGACAACAAGACAAATGCATGTCCGATAATAAAACGGATTTGATAAAACTTTACGATATTTTCACTGCGATATCGGTGTAATTGGTTAAAATTCAAAGTTTGGTATAATTTCATTGGTCGATTTTACGATGACGTCAGGTAAGTGAAATAATCATTTAAATACGTAATTTCTATCATATTTACGGTGTAAAATTTTTGTAATTGTTTATTCCGACTGCTTAAAAAATCCTTCTTAATTTCATACAAGCATGTTTTAGCTTTATCTTCACAAAGGCAACTGTCACTATGCTGGACTAAAGTTGTCGATGTTTCTTTTTTGACAAGTTAAAAATCTTGTTCTTCTAGACTAGTTACAAAATTTTCTTTGCTTTTGAAGATTAATATCCGAAGTCATAGTAATCATAATAAATTGCACATTTCAAGAAAGATGCGACCGGAAATAAGTTTTTTTGATCCAGGGTTCGATCTCCGGCAGTGATATAGGACTTTTTATTCACCCTGTTGTGTCCAGATCAGTTCACATTTGCTAGGCCCGCTATGTGAATGAGTATCTGAGCAACCGCAGTTAGCAGAAAATAATCGCCAGCGATAAATCAGAAGAGAGCGAGTAAAAAGAATAAAAAGAAATTTAGCATTTCATGAAACACTTTTCTGGTGGTGTTAGTTTCAGGTAAACATTCGCCCTATCTATCGTCCTAATTACAATTAAATAAACAGGAGCTTGAAACTGACAGTGTGGGTGAATAACGGCAAATATACTGCTGTAAGATTGTTTACAACAGCTATACTGCTTTTTATGGGTGTTTTAGTAACTGATTCATACAACATGTTGAATTAAGTCTTATGTTAATAGCTGGTGAAAACTCATGAATATTTCTAAACAAACTTTTAGATTCTACATTTTCACACGCTGTAAGCTTGGTGACAGAGCGAAAAACTTCCACGAACATTTGGTAGCTGTTCATGGTGATCAAGTGTGCTCATTCGATACCATTGCAAGATGAATTCGATCATTTGAAGAAGGGCGATAGACTTTGAAAGATAACCCGCACTCTGGCCGGCCTCGGAAAGCTGTGAACGAAATATAATTCAAAGAGTGAGGAATCTGAGGGAAGAAAATCAACATATTACTGTTAAAATGCTAAATATAGAAGAGGGTATCAGTGTTGGCAGCATTGACAGTATACTCCATGAACATTTAAAGCTGCAAAAACTCTGTACAAAATGGGTTCCACATTTCCTAATCAATGAAGAGAAGAAAGGACCTGTTGAACACGTTTCCACTCAATGGTTCCAAATATATACGCACTGGTGATGAAAATTGGTTTCATTACTCCGCATAATGCTCATAACTGCATGTGGGTAAACCAGAATGACCCAAGACCAATTGTTCTTCAACAAGATTTTCGTTCAGGAAGAGAATGTTCACTGCGTTTGACTGTATGCCAGAAAAACGACAGTGAATGGAGAATACTATGACACATATATTTTGTATCCTTTATTTCAAGAGCTGAGGCGGCGGCGTCCATAGACAGGAATTTCAACACTGTTGCTTTCGCACGATAATGCGTCTCCTCACAAAACAGCAGCAAATTTAAGGTAGCTGGAAGTTGCTTGACCATCCAACCTACAGCCCCGACCTTGCACCGTGCGACTTCATCACTGTCATCGAGTGAAATCTTGCGTTGCTAGAAAATCTGTTAAATGAATGCAGGGCCTTGCTGAAGCTATAAATTCAGACCTGTTGACAATATCTCAGTCCCGTAGTTCTCGGACAAATGGTTGCACCGTCTACAGCTATGTGTGGAGAGTGATGGTGAGTACTTTGAAGGATTGTGAGGACAAATTTTCGAATTCAGTACTTAGCTTGGACTTTAAAGTGACATTTGTAAAACTTTTTGAAAGCCCCTCGTATAACAATTATCATCAACATCCTCCCTTGGCGCGACAATCCATCGACTGTTGCGTCCTCTACCTCCGTCTCGCTGCATCATTGGTAGAGGACAGTATTTTATACCTTCAGTGTGATGACATTCCGCCGGTTACCTACCCCTATTAAGATCAATGACGGATGCCATCTCTCTATCAGGCAACTATACATTGTCCTCACAAGGCCGGTTAGGCGTCGTTCCAAATCTCCCTTTGAAAAATTTTAAGCAGGTACCGGGGCTTGAATCTCTAGACAAGGGAGGTGGTCAATAATACAGTAACAAACAATAAGGAATTAAAATTTTTCCATGTAAACTAAACATTGGAATAAACAAGGTAACAAAATAATATAATAATTACGCCCAATATATGTGAATTTATATCCCAAAATATATCACATAAGAATTTAAACCAATGCGAACATACAATTAAAAAGTTCAGCAATGAACTATCTAACACTGCAAAATAAACCAAAATGTTCATTTACATCGCAGTTAAACGTAAATTGTCATGCCAATAGTTAGCAACTCATAAACGCCCAAACATGTGATGAATTAATAAAAATCCCCTTACCAACATAAACAAAATTGTGCTTGTGTAACAGAACACTACACAGTGATTTATATAGAGCTAGTACATTTATTTATTTTTAAAATGAATGATGCTAGTAACAATTTATTATACCTCCAATATAAAATATATTTGGGAAATTATTAACCTCTATAGAAATTATTGAAAATGCTCTCTTTCCTGCATAAGGCATACCACTACAACGCGTTCATTATGAAAAATCCTGTCCATAACATGGAGCGCAGATAAAGCATGGTTTTTATTTGTACGACTATGCGAGCTCAGGGAATTCACGCTATTGGGCCATCCATAAAATCTACATGTCAATGAAAGTACCTATGCACCCAGCTAACGTCGGGATTGGGTGCGCCAAAGAAAAGTGGAATTTACAATATTTTGGACACTGCAGAGTACAGCCGAATTTTCGAGCAACTGGACGATCTAGAGCTGGGCCATGAATATTTTCAACAAAATGGCGCTACATGCCATACATCATACAAGCCATGGCGCTAATTGAAAGTTTCTTTGACGGCCGGATAATCTTCAAGAACCAGTGGCCACCGAGATCTTCTGATTTGACAGCATCGCATTTCTTCCTATGGGGTTATTTAAAAGAGATGCCTCCCCCCAGGCTTTAGACGATCTTAAGCACAACATTACATAGGGGATTAATGGTATTGACAAACAATTGGCCAGTAACACGGAACGAGTGTTGAGTTATGTTTATGCAGGAACATTTTCAATGTTTTCTATAGAGGTTAATACTCTCCCAAAGATATTCTAATTTGAGGCTAGCATCATTCATTTTGAAATAAATAATTAAATACACGTAGTAGTTCTTTATAAATCACTTTGTATTTCTACAGAAAATTTTATGTGTCACGTAATAATGTATGAAGAATCAAAGCAAGGAAGGTCAATTTCGAAAACATCTTGTTTCAAACGCAGTGCATAATGCATGCAAAGAAGGGAGCCAAAAGAAGTTTGGCGTACAACCACCGAGGACTGACTGCTTCGTCTAGCAGTCGAAAAAATGACGCCACAACATTCTAGATCCGCAGATATGGCAGCATTACTTACCGTCCGAACTTGGAAGAATCCATTAATAGTGACAAGTCGCTACACTTGTCATAATATAATATAATTTGTTGAAATTTTCCGGGCTACTTTAAAATAATGACTTTTGAATATTTGATTATTTAATTTATGCGATATTTATTTTAAACTACTAATACAAAACTAAATCCTAAATATGCACGTTTTACTGTACGTTTTAGAATATATTTAAATAAATACAACTATCGCATGGGCCTTACGGCCGTACATGCTAATGTCGTCCTTATAACAATCAAAAGGGACACACACACACACACACACACACACACACAAATATATTTACGTTTTCTTTTAATACTTTTATATACAAATCCATAAACATGAATTGGACCCTTACTCTTGAGCCTCTCTTCCACTTAATCACACCCCCTCCCCAACTCCCCCTTCTTTACTATAGCCATTAACCTTCTTTGTTGGGTCTTCTCTAGAAATATTCTCAAGTTGTGTTTCTCGCATGCACCAACACTTCCCGGCAAATGTTAAAATCTATTGGAATTCAGAAATTGCGGTGATAAATGATTATTTCATAAATACTCCGTTTCCCTGCATTCTGCCAGAATAATCCTTCAGGTATCGCTTAAATCCTAAATATAAGTATAAGATTGACTGTAAGCTGTAAATAATCATACTAAAAATGTAACAAGGTATACTTTATATAAATATTATTAAATTTCTGCAGTTTTGTAAATAATTCATATCAGTGCTTAAATTATTATATTTTGTAAAGTAATGATAGTATAAGGAATGAAGTTTATACCTTACGAAAAATGTTGCAGCTACTTATTTAAACTTGCTTGATGAATAAAATATACCAGGTAACGTTGTTTCATATACGTTTTACTGCTCTTATTGCTATTATTAAAAATAATCACAATTATTGGGTAGGCCTCGGGGGCCGCATGCCATCATTTTCAACTACTTAGAGGTAATGGTTAAGGCCACCCAAGACTTTGATTAACCTTGAGGCTAACACCGTTCTTAATATCCCTCTGCTTTTAATGCATGAATGGCATGAATAACTTTGTTCATCTATTTCACATCCTTTAATGAATCTCAATATTTTAGCCATTTAGACCAAGTTAATGACCCCACTTCTACCGCTGATGAAGTCATTGATTAATATTCGGATATAAATAACGCCCGGGTCGTTAAGCGTCATTTCTAGATTGAATAATAACCATTCACTGGACATGTGAGTTACACCCTTTATGTTGCAAGTAGCTGATTGTGTGAGTGCTTTTTAATTCCTGTCATCATTGAGTAAAGTACGAGATACTTATGATAAACGGTAAAGCGCTGCTTCTAGGAGCTCGTTCACCCAGAAGGTACAAAAAAGTGACATTGGTACATGCTAATTACTGAGCTTATTAAATATTCTTATTAATACAACGGTAGTTAAGCTTGTTTACTTAACGATTTGGGTCAAGCTTAGAGCGCCATTTCTGGCATACCGGAATACTGAACAAATTAATTTCTATGTTTTACTCAAGAGTACTTACAGTTTACCACGAAAAAAGGAAAGGAAGGCGTTAAAACAATTTAATATAGGGTTGCAACATATTACGAATCTTTAAATTTATACACATTTGATGGGTACCAAGGAAAAATAATCTAAGTCAACTTTTTTACATTTTTACAAAAATGTAATTTGAAGTTTAACAACGCTGCAACATTAAGCACATTAGATAAATAGAAATGTTTTCCCTAGGGTAATTCTTAAGGCAATTTTCTAACAAACCTTTCTTTTGAAATTAATTTCATGTGTTATTTGTTCATGTTAATTAAAAAACAAAGCCCACACATAGATAAAAACATCAAAGTCCACTAACTATATTACGGAATGTACCAAATTAAATTAGACAAGTGCAGAGGAAAATATAAACATTAATGAAATACTATTGAAAATAATCATTCAATCAAAATTATTCATTGTCTACTACAGGTAACCTTGAAAAACTGAACTGAGTATTTTAGGCATTGCAGGTCATCATATTTTGGAAATTAAACTTGAACAGACTGGTCATCAGTCTGTGTACGGTCAACAATAACATAAGACTCCCAGGAGCCAATGTAGATTGTTCGACTGGTTATAGTTCTAGAAGAAGTTTTGTCATCTATTTCTCCTAAATTATATATAACTGCATTAGACATGTCTTTCTGTATTCTTTATTAAGAAACAAGGACCATGATTTAAAAATATCCAGGGAACACTCAATGATATTGAAGGGAGGTGGTTTCACGCGCCATCTTCTGATGTGCTCATTCCAAGCACTGGATTTTTCAGCATGTGTTTTATGATTTATTTTTGCCACATTCCATATAAATGTAGTCTTTGAGGGGAAAAGTCGCCTTTACTGATTCAAATCTGTTGTACTTATTAACCATAGCATGAATGAGGCAAATAATGGTATCGTTTTAGGGGCAAAATCACAAAAAAAAGTAAATTTCTAACTGATGGATCCAGCTGATGGAAACAAACGTCAAACAATATTGATGCAACTTCATCAGCTCCCTTTCTTGCCATGGTCTCATTGTAGGTGTTTTACAAAGTACCCTGATTGTTTTTCCCATGGACACCGTTTTTCCTATGCTGATTTTAATTAACTGTTGTGTGTTTCCCGCTTTATGAATGTGTTGTAATATCTGCAATCCATTGGCACTAAAATCTCAAATTTCACCAAAAGTTTTCCCCCCCCCGTACCCTTTATTTCTTTCCCTTCACAATACAAGTTCCCTTCACAAACATGAACAAAATGTTGAATGAATGCTAGATATGCCGAAGAGCGTTCGTCTTTTTTCTCGATACAATATATCGCTTTTGTATATCAGATGTCTTTTGAAAACATCTGTTTTTCTACAATAAAAGTTGGCAAAATTTTAAAGATAAGTTGCATTAAAAATAAAACATAAAGATAGCCTATTGTGTCCCTTAAGGGCAAAGGCCTTTTAACAAGTAGGGAAAACTCGCTTTTCCCTAACATGGTGAGCTATTCCACGCTAGTTGTTCGTATGCTGTTTAAGACACTCTGACTAATTTGTTCTTTGGTTACTCCATTTCTCACTGCACTAGTTTGCCTCTCGAGAGATTTAATCTTTCTCTTCCTCTTGCTACTCTTGACCAATCTGGACCTGCATGTTCCTTGAAGAGGTCTGTCCACCTTCTTCTGTGTCTGCCTTGTGTCCTTTTTCCTATTCTGGAGTACAACATGGAGATCTTGTAGCTCCTCCTGTTGTCCTGCATTCCAGCAACGTGCCATTGCCATTTGCTTCTGGTAGCGTGTGTAAACGTACAATATTGCTACTGGTACCCACTTATATTTCAACAAAAGTGTTTTTTTTTTAGATATCTTTACTTTTAAAAAATTAAGTTTGTAATTTTATTAATTGTAAATGTCAATTTTATCTTTGAGGGACGTTGAAAAAATAGAAAATATTCAACTGACTCTTACACACTGAAGGAACTTTCGAATCAAAGTTAGACATATTAATATGGGGAACTGAAAGGTGTCGGTGATAATTTCCTAAGATGTGGTTTTTGTGTTATGAAAAATGGGCAATATTTTCAGCACGTACTAAATTCTGTTATTTAATATGTTGTACCTATGTTTTAAAATGATGAAGCGCTTGAGCACAGCAAGTCTATGCAAGAGGTCTAATAGCTGAACAACTGAACTGTATACCGGGACTTTTAAACTGCTCTCATCCTGATTAATTATCATATTTTCATTATAGCCTCCTGTGATTAACCATAATATGTACTTTTTGCATTTGAAGAACATATTTACGCTTTTAAAATCGTGCAATTTAGTATAATAATTATAATAATTATAATAATAATAATGTATTTAAATATAACAATAAAATATTCTTTAAATTGTTTGTATGTAAATCACATTTATTTTATAAATCATATTTATTTTATTAGGATTTAGAAGTGAAGCTGTCAAAATAAAATAGTTAATTTTTCACTATTTACAATGTTAAAATCTAATTAATTCCAACTTTAACTGAGAACACACGTCCATACTAGTGTTACGGAAAAAGCACCTCTCCACTTAAGGATTAATGTGGTTACGTATCAAAATGATGTACTACATTTGGTAGTACAGGTTATTAATAATATATGGACATTATCTACCATGGATGCAAAGTTGCCTCAGTATCAACCATACAGGGTTTTTAAAAATAGCTCTACGCCAGATTTTACTACTGCAGAACCAAGGCGGTGGACAATGATGCCAGAAGAGATGAAATGGTAAATTGCGAAAGGAATTTTTTTTAAAAGGAAGAGTTCCAGACCTAAATTTAGGTACCTAAACCTTTGGCGATAGAACCATACAGTGTAGCTAATCCTAACTCTGCCTAGCGTTTCAATGTAAACAATAGCAGATTGCTGGTATGCTGTCATAAACTTTAATACCCTCTCTCTGATGACGTGTACCTTAACTGGTGTCAGATTTTTGTTAATATCTTGTCCAAAAGAGTTATTCTATCTTTAGCTATGAAGTATATACATCCTTAATGCTTTTATAGATGTGAATGTCTATTTAAGTTCAGAGTTTAATGAACATTATGAGCGTTTGTACCTAATACTTAATATGCTTACAGTATATCAGTATCTCAATGGCCACGTGTCTCTAAAGTTATAATTCCTGCATCCCACTTTGACTTCTTTTCGTTTAAACTCGGCTATGCAAGTGATGAACTTGGTGAAATATTTCATCAAGACATATATATAAGATGGAAAGGCACTAGGTGAACTACTGCTGGTTCCCATAGTGTTCAATTGCATGCCAATCGGAAAAGCAAAATTATTCAGTACTTATAAAAGGTTTATTGTGCTTACTACATGCATTTAATCTAAATTAATACAAAATGTGTAAAAAATATAATAAAACCAAGCTTAATTTATTTTTCCAAATATGCTGTGTATACTGAAATGTAAATTTTAGACGTGTTGTGACAAATTTGACTGCAGAAATGGAATCAATGGATCAATTTCTGTATAAGATAGGTGAATTTTCCTCAGTAACAAATAACTATTTTTTGGTAGACTAATGCCGTATAGAAATGAGGTCTGTCACTTCCAATAAAAGCATATTTTGATTGTATTAAAAAAGATTCATTTAAAAGTATCCACGATGTTCCTGCAGAAAATTAGTGTTAACATTTATGACAGTTACGTCAAAAAGGTTTTTATTTAGTATTATTTAAACATATACGCTACATGTTTAAAATGTCTGTAAAGTATTCATATTTCTCAACTAAGGGGAGAATGAGGGAAATCTTGCAATCCATTTGTCTGCAGTGTTTAAAATAAAAACTTCCGTTTTATAAGCCTATCTTAAGCAGGCTTTATAATGTTTCATATCTCTCTAAGTATTATTATTTAGCATGGGGGAGGAATTGTAGTTAGAGTAGTTAGAATGCGTGGCCTGGGTTCGATCCCATCGACCTTTAGAATTTACTTACGAAGAGGTCTCTGGGCAGGCTTTCTACGGGCGCCACTCATTCCGCTGTTGCTCCATCATCATCTAATTTCCATCTTCACTTTCATCATCCAGAGTAACGTTGTCCGCCGATTTTTGATGCGCGTATTTCAAATGGACTACGCTATTGCTACCTTGCACGGAACTCCAATGTTTATTGCTGAGTTAAAAGACCCATTAATGCTTTCTTACTATTCAGAATAAGTTCATCAAATCAATGAATGTTCACATTGTTTATATAGCTGTTGCATTTCATTTAACAACATAAAAATGTGGCCGATATTCGGAATGATGTAGTCGGAATTTTCGTGTACAACGAGGCGAAAGTACAACAAAATACCAAAATACTAAAACCTGCTGAGTTGTTTGAAGCCACGGAGCGCGCCAATTAAGTGGTCATGTTCTAATTTCCTGCCTTTTCTAAGGCTACAGCTCTTGATCTCGACTTTTCAGTAAGGTTTATTTATTTTTCATGAGGCTGGCTGTACATTATAAGCCAAGCATTTCCAGCAAAATTCCAAATTTGGGAGCACTGAATCAGCTGATATATTCATTGACTAGGCCACTGAACGTTTTCAAACAATAGCCAGAGTACCATCATCTGCACTCATTGCATATTTGGTATTCACCCAATTACGAGTAGGTCAGTAACAGCAAGGTGAGTGTGGCTAATCAGTGAAGCGCGGGCACCCATCGTTGGAAACAAGAGGGCGCAGAAGTGGTGGGGAAGAACTGGTCCAAGAAAACAGCATCCCAACCAGTCCGACCGTCTGGTCTCCTGGTGGGACATTAAAAATGTATTTTGTCAATTAGGTACATGGTTTATAACTAGAAAGCAAATGGAAAGAGTCCGGCAGGGTAGCACCTGTCTCATCTCCTTGCGGCTTGGTCCATGACACCCGTCTACAGGTGTTCGGGGATTCGCGAGCCATCGTCATATTGCATTCTCACTACTGGAATTATCAGATGTATAAATTACTTATGTAAAATATTATTCAGAGTAAATAAACTATTTATAAACACATAAAATATTAACCATGCTTTGCTAATTAGCAGTATTCTGGGATATTTTAACAGCATTAATTTAATAAGCATTTAATGTCCTTCGCTGACTACCATTGTCTTCCAAACGACAGATGAGTTAATGATGACACAACCGGAATCCATTTGTTTTTTCAGGGTGGGGGAAAATTACGGAAAGAAGTCATTCACCGAGCACCCTCCATTTTTATTACAGGCTCAATGTCCTACACTGACAGAGCTTTGAATGTGTTTGTACTGAGTGGCCTACATAAAAGTGCTACAAGCTAATAGCGCTCAAATGAACCTATAAAACTAAATGTTTATTTTAGCCAAGTTTAGGTACAAAAATAACCTTCTATATAAATCATAGACAACATTAAGGGGGCATGAAGTGCACATCTAACATTTTATTTATTTATTTATTTATTTATTTACCCTGGCAAGAGTTAAGCCACGAGGTCTTCTCTTCCACTCTTCCAGGCAAAGAACTAGTAAACTACAGATATATACAACATATATAGTTATACAAAATATATGAAAAGTCAAAATGATAATGCACGTGAATTTTTCTGGAGTACAAGGATGGGGAAAGGAGAAAGAGGAGAAGAAAAAAGGAGGAAGAAGAAAAAGAAGAAGCGAGGGACTGTTATGATTCTTAAAGTTGAGTTGACAACATTTTAAATAGTTTTACTGTCCGACTTGAGGAGGAAGGGAGTTCCAGGTTCTGAGAACTGACACGCTGAATGAGGTTGAGTAGAAATGAATTCAATGACGAGGGATAGACGATAAAGTCGTGTTTCAGGTTCGAGGTAGGGACAGGTATACGAAGCAAAAGGCGATATATTGAGGGGTGGAGGTACGGAGGATTTTGAACAGGAGTGTGCGTTCTTTTAGAGGCAGCCATGACAGTTGATTTTGTAGGAGTGTTACATAATCAAATTAAGGGAATAGTAGTGATTTTCTTTTTATATTCTGATAAATGAAACAGCTTTCCTTTACATTTTTATAAGCTGAAATTTTAAGAACTTATAGTGTATTTGAAATGAGCAAATTAGGTGAAGATAAATTAGTAACAAAATTACAATTAACCAAGCATTACCATTAAGTACCCAAAATAACCTCCATTAAATTATAACCCCTTACTTGTTATTTAGAGAAGGCTTTTTTTTTTTTTTTTTAACATTTTCCAACGTACAGGCTGTGATAGTGCCACACTTTTGACGTATTGTTTTTTTTTTTTTTTTTTTTTTTTTCACATTCTCTTGGGTGGAAAGTACTGTAGACGTGCTTTTTTTCTTTTACACATACTCTTAAAGAGTAACCCAAATCGGTAATATCAATAAACAAGCTGGCTTTGTGACAGATCTACCACATCCATTCCTCTATCCCTAAACAGTGTGTGCCCTGCATTGTATTACGGCGCACCATTTTGCTTATATCCCATTTCTGCTCTTACACTGGCAGAAACGTGATACAAGTTTTAATACACTATAGTTTCTTAAAATTTAAGTTTATAAATAGTATTTTATGCGAAAATTGCATTTTTATTGAGGACAAACACAGTATCTAAGAAACTGATATTCTGCGAAATCAGCATTTACCCTCACACACCTCTCCAAGCAGTTTGCGCCCTTAGAAGGGCCGCTATCACACTAGACACCGGGATAGACATTTTGACAAAGCGCAAGCCACCGTTACACCGCATCAGCCCCCCTCGCCCACTTTTGACCCTGTAACTTAACTAAAGGAAATAAGCGATATGAAATGGGACAGCGGAAAGTTCGTAAAAAGTAAAGATATATCCCAGAATTCCCATGTCAGTAGGCATAGTCACCTAAAACTAAGATCCCCAAAGATATCTAATAACCCGAGATATCCTGAATGCGAATTCCAAGATTTACCGCCTGAGACAATACGGTACGTAAGAAATATGCATTTATACATTTTAGGGTTTACAGGTTGATTTGGTTTATTTAGGAACGCTCTTTAACATCTCAGGTCACTAGAGTCCCATTCTATTCATGGCATGAAACGGCCGACAAATTTTGTTCAGAGGCCTCTTCTTTCAGGCTTGAGATTCTTTTATATGTCGTAAATCTACGATATGGGACCCACAGCTTTACTTCCCTTGCGAATGAAGCCTTACTTAGAATTGAATGCACGATCTTGGGTCTGCGAGGCAAGTATGATTACCACTACACTACCAGGCCTGACAGGAGGATTTACAGGCATTGGAATGATACGGTAACACAAATGTCCTTAATGTTTCAGTTTTATGGTTTTTTAATTTCTAATCAGGCTCAAGATACCGGTATGCGCTGAGATCCAGTTGAGTCACCTAACAGCGTTAAAAAAACTTGAACGGGTGCACCGAAGCTACTACTGTTATTCTTTTAATTTATATTACACTAATTATTGGTTTGTTATTAAACCATGAAATAGGCGGATCTAGGTTTGAACTACAATATTAGATTTATTACATATATTTCCTTATATTACTGGTTTACCGGTTTTGAGTGTTATTATAGCGACATACTGACAACCAGAGATATCTCTTGCACTTTAAACATTTAATAAAAATATTCTACATAAAAACTTGGCCCACTCAATTCCTACGAACTTTCAAGTTATGGAATTGAGCGTACCGTTATTTCTACAGTCCTTTCAAGGTTGTCTTTTTGTTGAATTTATACAGTTATTCAAAAATTGTGTACCTTTATTTGGGAAGATACATTTTGCTCTTTTTTGTGTAAGGGCAGTTGCTGAAATGTTACATATGGTTCCATTTACCCCGCATTTATTAAATTCTCTTTCCTATAGATTCTGGAGACTTTTAAGAGGCAACCTTTGAGGTATGAGTTAGAACAAATAATATTAAAAGAACATTTTATGACATATTAGGTATTATGCCACTTTTATCTAGTAAATGCAACAGTACCTAACTTTAAAGGTGGACTAATGGAATAAAATTTTTCGAAAATAATTTGTAAAATTTGTTATATACCATTTTTCGACATGATGTAGTAGTTAATTTACTACACTAAACATCCAGGTGACAGTTTCAGAACAATTCTTGGCAAAAAGTGATCAGATTCGACTGCAATTGTAGAGTCATTCGGATTGATGAACTGGATTATCTGTGGCTGAAAAAAATACTCTAGGTACTTGAGGCGTTCTCACGGCTGGACTTTTGCGCCTTGAACCACTAAAATGGGGCTCCTGAAGAAGGAAGGGATGAGGTGTGGGAGACACTGAGCGGCCAAGATCCATGGGCAATAGGTAACTGCGCGGATGCATACATTTTCCAGATAGAGAACTTCGAAGCTGTTATTGTTGTACGAGACCTTCGGAAAGTGCTTCCATTCCGAACAGAAACCTTTTCAAGACGCAAGCCACTGTCACGCCGCGCCAGTCCACCTCATCCTGCCTGCAAGAGAATTAAAGGAACTTTTTTTTTTTGTAATGCTTAACGCCCGTTTTTACTACTGAGTCACCACAGCGGTGACACTGATGATACATGAGATGAAATATGTTGGGAAAGGATTGTTTTTTTAAGGAAGGAAATGTTTCCAGGACTTAGTTTAGGGTACCTCCCCAGCATTTGTCATTTATCAGGAATGAGGAAAATCTGGAAAAAAACTCAGGCAGAGGGGACGGTCCTGACGGGATTCGAACCCTAGATCTCCCGCTCACAAGTCCGCGCCTTAACGAACTCGGCCACCCATGACGGTACTAAAGAAAGGAAAATTAATATGAAATGCGAGAGCGCAAAATCCATGGAATGTAAAAGTGATCATAGAAACCATGAAAAAGCCCAATGAATGGCCCAACGAGAATGAACAATTGAGTGGAGTGTGTTAATGTTTCTTCCGTTAGAGCGCAAACTGGAGTCCCAAGTCCACCTTCCCTTGAAATTGATTGACTTCCCTCTTTAAACATTTTAAAACATCTGTATATGTCTCAACCTGCACACCCCTCACAAGCGGGAACCGGAAGTAACAACAATGAAAGTAGTACCACATGTACATACTCATTAAGCTAACAAAATATTGCAAAACGAAATTTTTGCGGGAGAATTTATTCGTGTAAAAATTTATGATTATTCTTTAGATTTACTATATTTGCTTTCACATCGTTTTAAAGTGTGTATTACTTTTTCAGTTTTGTAAATATATTTAATGAAAGTAGAATAGAACATATTAAGTTTGAATGAAATAAAACATGATTCAATCTGAAAATCAAGTTTTCTTCCACAGCTAAATAGTAAACGACAGGTGAAAATTAAGTGCTTCGTGATGAATTTCTCTCGTTATTAGTATCCCATGACAAAAGGTATGGGAACATTTATTTACGAATTAGGTAGGGTTCAAAAAAGGGGTTCAGACATAAGAGCAAGCAAAATCTCTTCGTATTCATATAATATATAATAATTTAGTATTTTTTGTTTATAGATACATTTTTTATTTTATTGCCAAGTTAATATTGATGGAACAGAGATATTTGTTGTACGATTTATTTAAGGTTGTTATATTATAAAAATTACCTCTGAAACCTTAGAACTACAACAAAAATGCACTCAAGAGATGAAAAATATTTTGGAATATTAATTATTTAAAAAATATTTACATACTTGACTGCTAAAAGCCTAGACTTTAACGTAAGTTTTTATTTTGCTCATAGAACACAAAACATTAATGTTGTTATTTCTTTGTGAGCTATGTTTGTTGCACTATTTTACTCCCCATTCTTTTTGTGGGAAAGTTATGAACATGTTAAATATGATACAATGTAGAAAAATTCTCAGAAAAACATTCACCCAATTTTTAATATGTTTGTTAATTAGATAAGAGAACTTTTACTTAAACTTGTATTCTAAATCACAGTATAACTATACTCGGCACAATTATGTTAATTTGTACTTTTTTAATGTTGAGATTCGAGATTTCTTATAAAAGCACCCAGCCTTTTAGTACTGACTAATTACAGGTTAGCTCTGCTCCTCTTGAGACCATACAAATAATAACTATCAAAAACCTGAGATTGGAAACCTGGTACTGTTGTCCTTAATCCCAACAAAAGTATGTTTCTTGTTTATAAGGTCGAAAACAAGCATAAAAAATGGACTTTCTCAATATTTATATGCCTGAGTGAGCCACACAAGTATCGCTCACTCGTGCGACATTTCCTCCCACTCGGTAGAGGCAAAACTACTGTGTATTTATGATTTATATGTACTGCCGGAATCGTTTTGTCAGCGACTTAAACGATATTGAAATTGAAAGCGAATCCAAGGAAGCTGTGCAGAAAATAAACCCACATACCTTGGAAAAACTAAAACGTAAGTTTTGTTCAGAGATTGATGGAAATACTTCCAGTATCTTCTTGCTTAATATAGGTAAGTTCTAGTGCATATAATTCTTTTTATTTCACAAATTTCTGAGAATATAGTAAAAATATTTTGATTCAATTGCCGCCTGTAAAGAATATCAAAAGACCACGCAAATGATTTGTATTATGTAAAACAGCTCTCCATACACTATATAATATTATTCAGTGGCAAAGTTTAGTTCATAATACGCTTGCTAGTCAAATAAGGTTCTTTGATAAATTTTGGTTGGTTGATAGTCTTTCTCAGACGGCAATTGAGCTCATGTCTGGTAGTTGCTCAGGTAACCAAGAAATAATTTTCTAGAAACTGGAAGCATTAAAACCAAAATGTTTTCTAATCTAAGCGCTAGAAAATGTTTTCACCCTACTGAATAAGGATACGAACCTAGATTCAAAACAGTTTTTTCTTCCATCTGAGTCATAGAATTATTGCTTTGTTTTGACGACAGGGCATCGAACCTCTGCAACAGCCACGATGAGCCAGCCAGAATTCTTTGACTCATTCCATTCTTGTTTACCTTCACTTTACGGCATATGTGATATTAAGATAACATTTTCAATTTAGCCAGCGGTATCGGAGGCATATCAGCTTTCATTGACCCAACGTTTTATTGTGGCCAGCTGCCGATAAAGCAACAGCTGGGATGAAGGAAAACTATACCTATTCACTCCAGGGAGAAAAGTTTAGACGTTATAGTTTGCAAGGAGAGTCAAGGTACTGGCTTCTTGTGATACCTACCTAGCACAGGACAAATGAAAGGTCAGTGACGTCGGTCGGTCAGTTTGGCAAGTACTAGAACACCTGCCGTTCCCCTGGTATGGGCAAGCAGAACGAGAGAGACAGAACTCGGGTGGTAGTTCCTTCAATCTCTTGAGTTCGTTCCCCGTTGAAAAAATTTCCGGTTTTTACATAGAAACATTTCAGGTTCAACCTCTCTTTTCGAAGGTTTCATCCATTTGGAATGTAGGGGGAAATTTATTCGGTGAATTTTTACGAATACGTTTAATATAATGTTGTAACACTGTAAGAAATATTTTAAGGCATTTGAATCTAAATTAAAAGTTTACTGCTTTATTCATAGTCAACACTTACGATTGTTTATATTCATTTCCAATAGATAATTGCCCCTAATTCAGAAATGAATGAGAAATCATTTCAATTAACGAGCTAGATTGCCCACTAAAATTTTATTAATTTGTTACACTCTTGATTAGATGCTCCTCAGGAAAATTCTCAAAATATGTTAATATTTTTGTTTTATTTCTTGTCGCTTTGACTGATCTTCTCGCGCAGTCTGTATATTATTAAATATATACTATTGGTATAAGTCTATAGAGATGATGTGGTTTATTTATGGACGCTCTTTAACATCTCAGGTCATCGGCGTCCCATTCAATTCAGGGCGCGAAGCGGTCAACAAATTTTGATCAAAAGATTCTTCTTTAGGTTTGGGAACTCTCGGCTTTACTTCTCGTCCGAAGGAAGCCAATTTAGGATTTTTACGCCCGAAAAAATCCATCGATCCTCACCGGGATTGAACCCATGATCTTGGGTTTAGGAGGTAAGTGTGGTTACCATTACACTAACAGTGCCGACTATAGGACTGAATGAATTAATGATGGAACAATTGAGCGGGAGTTCTTGGCACCTTAAAGCTACCTAGCATTCACCTTCTCAGGGTAAAGAAAACCTACGAAGAAAATTTTACCCAGACAGTATGACCTGACAGGGATTCCAACCCAATACCTTCGAATTAATAGTCCCAAACTAGATCAAGGCGGGCAATTGAATTTTATGCTCTACATCTACTGAGCAAAGAAAAACAATATATTAGGCATATGGAAAATCCCTTTGTCGTTTATGATGAACAGAAACTCAAGAAGCATTTTTGTTTCAACAAACGAACCATTGTATGTTTTGATGTCATTAATTACAGAGCATGTAGCCAATATCTCTTTTATGAAAATTATCATTATTCTAAGGTTATGCCACTTCTTAGACTTGCACGGCCGGTGTTATAATTAAAACAATTAAAATCTTCCGGGATGTTTTGCCATAGCCCACGGTTTAATATGCTACCATAGCTTTCACCAAATACTGCGGTCGATATCATCAGTGAACGATGAATATTGATCTATCTTCTAAATCCAGACAGAGTAGGATCGATACTGTCGTCTTTTAGCATCCAATGTTGCTCATTGTCCACTGATGGTACCAGCCGCAGCAGTTGGTGAAAGCAATGGTAGCATATTAAACCATGAATCACGACAAAACAGCCCAGAAAAATTTAATTGTTTTAATTACTCTGAGGTGTATGCAACTTGCTCTTTTGGGAAGAGTATTTACAATTTTAAATATTATATTATGTAATATTTTTATTATTAATTAATTATTTTTTTGCAAATGATTTGTACATGTGATTTAGTCAATAGTGTGTCGTATTTGTATTAATACTTTTTTATAATGTGGTATTTTACTATTTATTTACTTACGCATTTGGTTAGTGTGGATTAGAGTGAGTAACGGTATATCGTATTAAAGTTTAGAAAATAATGGCAGGAAAGGTAATGGTGACTGTGTCTTGGAATTAAATTTTAGATTAGGTGTATTTTATTTTTTAGGTTTGTTTTATTTAAAAACACTCTTTAACTCTCAGGCTATCAGCTTCGCATTCAATTCAGGGCGTGAAACGGCCGACAAATTTTGCTCAGACGCCTCTTCTTTCCTATAGGCCAAATATAGCCCCGTTGTACTTTTTCCTTTTCCCCAAATTGAAGAAACACCAACGTGGGATGCATTTTCCATCGTTAGAAGAAGTAGTAATTCTAAAATAAAATAAAAAAAACTGCCAAAAATGGTTTCCAGCATGGCATTGCATCCAACGAGAACTACTTGGGAAAGATCATTGTTATATCGGTATTTCGATTCCAGATGAGTCAATACTAAGAAAAAAGTATATCCTTGCTAAGACGAAACTATGGCAAGAATAAGAGGTAATGTAAAGAGTTAAGTAAAACGAAGTTTCTGATAGCACGAGAATGCTTTCGGAGAAATCCACCGGTCCTTCACAAGTATACTGTCATCTACTGCATTGCTCGTTTAAGGTATGATTTGCATTATTTATTTATAAAACTAATAAAGCATAACTTTTATTTTTAGGTTCATTTTCAGCCTTTTTAGGAATGTCTCAAGTTTTTGGTGCATTTTATAGGTTATTATTTGGGATTCTTTAGGTCGTCAAAAGCCACTGGTCATTATGCTTATAAATTTTGAAATGACAATTGCATAAATCTTAAAATTAGTTCATATTAATACATTATTTTAGTGATATAAACTAATTTGGTTTTGCGTTTATGGGACATTTAGTCAGATATTTACCAATTCAAATGTTACAAATTTCCTTAATTTTGTCCCATAAAACGTCACGCTTAAACTAAGCATGCAGCAAGTACGGGTGTGTTTTGGCATACTTTCAAAATCAAATTAAAAGGAATTAAAAAATTGGGGTTCCCGGTTAGAAACGTATAAAATAAATGTAGTTTTAAAGCTGAAATAGTGAATATATAATGTACTTTTTATAGGAAAAGAAAATGTGTGAAATACAACAATTTGTACACGAAATATAATACATCAAATTTGCACGAAATATGTAGAGAGTCCCGGACCCAGATAAGACATCAGAACTTTATGGTTAAACTGACAGCTCTTTCTTTACGAAGTTTGAAGGGAGTTTTGGCGTCAGTTCCCTTGTTAGCATCGTATGCTCGGTGAAGTTGTGGGTCCCAGAAGCGTCCGCATGACATAACGGGACAACAAGAGCATAGAGGCGTCTTGTTGATGTTTCCACAAACTTGGTTGACACGCTAGAGAGGAGACTGTCAGCCGGCGCTAACTCCAGAAGACAGCCGACCCGAGGTTCTGACTCAGTAGCACGCCAAAGCGATCCGATATGCGTCACTTCATCAGCCATCTCACCAGGACCAGAACCCGTTCCAACTCCACCTGCAGGACGCGTGCCACCTTGCGATTCCACAACAAAAAAAAAAAAAAAAAATTGCAGGAGTGTCTCCCAAAAGCAGCCAATTGGTGCCTTCTGTCTCACCTTCCTTTCATGCAAATGATGCCAGTCAACCAACTCTTAGTGCTGCATCATTATAATAAATCAAGTGCGATAATTCAGATAGATGAAGTTCAGCTGTCTGTCTCTTGCAGCCTTGCAATTTCCTTTCCTGTTGTTTCTCTCCTCTTTCTTGAAATATGCCATACCCTGTTCTTTTCCCTAATTCTTTTACCTACCATAATATACTTGCAAGATCCTGCAGCTCCTGTTCTTCCAATTCTTCTTTCACACCTCCTTACCGGTTTAAAAATTCTTGTGATGACTAAGCCACCCCTTCTCCTTCATCTTAATTATTCCCACTTTTCTAGAGATAGCTGCATCTTACTCTCGTTCTTCCTTGCCTCTTCCTTTCATGACTTCATATTATTGACATTACTTCTTCATCTCCTTGTTCCCATACCATAGCAATTCTGCCAGGACTTAACATATTTTTCGTTTCTTCTTTCCCCTCCCCTTTTTCATATTTTAAATTTTCTCATATTAACGAGAGATTTTCCTTATTTTTCTTCTTCTCCTCCGCCTCGTTCATGAGTGTTTTCCCATTATCGTCATCATTTCACGGGTTAAACCGTCGAGGCTCGTTGCGGCCGCATATGCAATCGCTTGTTAAAAAGTTCTAATCAGTTTCCTTGGTCCAACAAACACTTCTCTTACCTATTGGTTTTTAGCCCCAATTATTTTAAGTATTCGACATTCATTCCACACATGCTTTAGATTTTTTATTATAGTTCTATTTGATCTTTTATTGAAACATATTTAATTCTACAGGTAGTTGTTAGGTCGTTAAGGTGCGGATTCATGACTAGAAGTCTGAGGTTAGATTCCCATCAAGACCGTCCTCTCTGATTGAGGGTTTTTTTTCAGCTTTTCCTCAGTCCTCATAAATGGCAAATGGCAAATGCATTCTAAACTTAGGCCTGGAACGCTTGCTTCCTTAAAAAAATCCATTCCCAGTTTATCATTTCATCTCATCTATCATCAGTGCCCACCTCTTGTGATGCAAATGTATAGAAATGCTGCTATGAATGACAGACTGCTGTCATGAATGTTTCCCTCCTCGGTTATCAACCTTTTTAGACCTGAGCTGTTTCACTTTGATCAGAAATTTACCTAATCTCTCCCCTCCTTCCTCGCCTACCAGCAAAGCCCAGCATGACCGTCTTCCTCCGTTCGATCCTGTAAAGGAGTGCGATAGCTACTTTTCCCTACACTCATCCGTACCTTTACATTCAGCCAGAATATGTGTTAATTACCCCTCCTCAAAGATGGGACAAATTCTCCACTCATATAAGGAGTTTTCGTACTTTTCAGATTATTTATGGTTGATATCAACTGTCCAATTGAAATTAAATCTATGTTTTCATCTATTAATATCACATTTTTTCTTCATCTTCTTTCTTGTTTATTCCCTTGTTTTTCAGTCCACTATAAATTTTGAAAATCGATTAATTCCTTTTCTGAAATTGTATTTAACTTTAAAGTGTCTTATACGATGGCTTAATGTTTTATGGATATTTTCTTGTGAACCATATTCTTGTTATTATTCTATTTTTTTGTCTTATTCCTCTCTCCTTTATGTTTCAATATGTCTACCAGTAATTGATGGATATGTTTCTCTTCATTATTTTCTTTCTATTAAGTGTAATATCTTCTGCTTCTTTAACTGTAATCTTCTTTACTTCTTTTGCCCCTCGTCTTCTTTAGCCCTTTCTACTCTCTAGCAATTGTTGGAGAGATCTGTTCCCTTATAATTCCTTCTTCCATCTTCAACATCTTCTCTTTCTCCATCTTAATAAAGATATTCCTTTTTTCTTCCCCTTCTTTCATTTTTTTATATCTTTCTTTACTGGAGCTATAAACCAATATTCCTCTAATTGACTTCAGCGACTAGCGAATGAAGACTCACAGATTACTTTACTTCGAGTAAGCATCAATTTAATAAGACTCGGTAGATACGCAGACCACCAACGTCGGTCCTGGTGGTGTAGTGGTTACCATACTTGCCTCCTACACCCAAGAACGCGGGTTCGAACCCGGCCAGGACCGATGGATTTTTTCGGGCGTAAAAATCCTAAGTATGGCTTCCTTCGGAAGGGAAGTAAAGCCGTGGGTCCCGTGTCGTACATTTACGGCACGATAAAGAACCTCAAGCCTGAAAGAGAGGCCTCTGAGCAAAATTTGTCGGCCGTTTCACGCCCTGAGTTGAATGGGACGCTGATGACCTGCGATGTTAAAGAGCGTCCATAAATAAATCAATCAATCAGACCACCAACATGCCCATTTACTTGGACAACACTCGGATATGTCTCAGTTACTGAACAAAGACCACAAAAAAAAGAGAAAAGAGCGATAAATTTCGAGAATTCCTGTCCAACTCCTGCTCATCTGCATTACAAATGCTTGTTGCGACAGACAAAGCGATAGAAAAAGGTGAACTGCATTTACATTTCCATTTCGTTCCCAAACTCTTTGACATTTAAATTACCGAATTAGGTGAGTACACGAGATAAGGTAAAGGCAAATCTTCCGCCTCGTGGATAGACATATTAAGGAATACTCAAGATGGAATCCTCGTATCTAACAAGCGGTTTCTGAGAACGGCGATGTTTCCATCCTGTTATCTCTGTTACAGTTCATACAGAATAAAAATGCACTCTTTAATGTTCTGAATAAAACATATAGAATAACATCTTGGCCTATTTTACGAAAATACCGAAACTGATATAAACACACTTAAGTACATTGTCAACTGTTACATCCTGACGAAAGCTCTCACTCGTGTATGGTCAAAGTTAACTTTTTGAACAAAAAGGAATTGAAAGTTTTCTTAATGACTTCGTAGCTATACTTTCGGGATTGACATTAAGGGAATTATTAAAGGGAAAGGGGGGGAGAGGGTAAAAATCATATTTTTGTTTTAGTGGCATTTTAATATTTGCAATTTTCCGTTTATTTTCACATGATTTTCATTATTATTCCTTGGTTATAAGTATTTGTAATAAATGTTTAATTATGTCGCTGCGGAAGTCATTTTTGTTATTTCGCTAGCGCTTGTACAGTTAAAATTCTATATCTCAGGAACTATTTGCTCTAGAAGGCTTTGTCTTGAATGATAGAAAAAGTTGTACTTCATAAATTGGGGCGTTTGTTTCCATGACATAATTCTTTGTTGATGTACATTGTTGGAGGATTTTAGTTGATGTTTCCCTCAAAAAGCTAGTTTTTGTGTAAAATCCATTTTTATGATATTTGAAAATTTACCACTTATTCTTGATATTATTATGATCATGTGGATCTATTATGTTAGAGCTAGAACAAAACATGAAAATTTAAAAAAAAAAAAAATAAAATATTTTGAAAAAAAAAAAAAAACAGAAAAAGCAAACAACTGAAAATAATTTATAATTTGCTTCAGAGTCATGGCATAGTAGTGAAAATAGATCAGCAAACTTCGATTATGTGCATCTGTAAGCTGGAAACTTTTCATTACATTAGCTTTAATAGTCCTTGAGAAAATGGAAACTGAATTTAATAAATTTAACATTACAAGGATAGACCTTTCATCTCCCCTTAAATATTGGTCCTGATGGTGTAAAGGTAACCGTACTTGCCTTCTAAACCAAAGATCGCGGGTTCAAACCCGGCCAGGATCGATGGATTTTTTCGGGCGTAAAAATCCTAAGTATGGCTTCCTTCGGAAGGGAAGTAAATCCGTGAGTACCTGTCATACATTTACAGCACGATAAAGAACCTCAAGCCTGAAAGAAGAGACCTCTGAGCAAAATTTGTCGACCGTTGCGAGCCGTGAATAGAATGGGACGCTGATGACCTGAGATGTTAAAGAGCGTCCGTAAATAAACAAATAAAAAAGCCGACTATATCCTATTTTGAATTGTATTTAACCCTACAGTGGCCATGTCAATGACAATAGTCATTCACTGTTATATTTCCTCCTCTAGCCTTCTTCCATTGTTGTCGACAATGGTGCTCTTCTCAGTAGCTTATTTGTTTGCTTTTATTAAACTGTGGCTTTACTCTTGCTAGGGTGCTGTAAATTGTTCACGTGATATTTAACGTTTGTTAACTTGGACTGGCGTCATTGTTTTGGAAGTCGCTTATGTGAGAGTTACTGTTGAAAATTTATTGGTGTAAAAGTTGTTTTCGGTGGTTTTCTCTGGTGCTATGTCTCAGGTATCGAATGATTCAAATCGGCGACTTCAGCGCCTAAAATAAATAGACAAGGAAGAAGAAATCGAAGATAGAATCAGAGTGAAGAAGAAAATAACTATCTTGAATAAAAACCCACAGTGTTTATCTGACAAGTAGACTATGTAAGCCATTTTGCTACAAGTAAAGCAGGTGTGTAGCTGTTATTTTTCATTTTGTTAATTGTTACATTGCTTTTGTTAGATTAATACGAGTGTTATATCATTGTAACACATTACACATATTTTTTGTTCTAATTTTCTATCTCGACAAAGCAGATGATTTAGCTGATTTTAAGATTTATATTTTAACGTGAAAACCAAATGAACTCTTAATGATTTACGTGATTTTTTTATAATTCAAAATTATAACTATATTCTGTTGTATTCTTCTAACCAGTCAGAGTGCATACATTCCTTAACTACATGTTTAGAACATGTTTCCTTTTATTTCTAATGTTACGTTTTCTGCTATGTGTGTATATGAATTGTGTAAATAGTTTATTTAGTAATCATTAATGATGACAGAAATATCTGATGCATCTATTTAACAAAAAATACTTTTATAATACCAAATCACTATAGTCATCCACAAGGCTACTGGATGCGATCACTGCAAGGTTAATTAAGTTGACATGTATTTAAATTAATTTGTCATATTTAACTAGATTTAAGTGCATCTAAAACTATTATTATTATTATTATTATTATTGATTTATTTATGGACGATCTTTAACATCTCAGGTTATCAGCGTCCTATTCAACTCAGGGCGTGAAACGGCCGACAAATTTTGCTCATAGGCCTCTCTTTCAGGCTTGAGGTTCTTTATCGTGCCGTAAATGTACGACACGGGATCCATGGCTTTACTTCCCTTCCGAAGGAAGCCATACTTAGGATTTTTACGTCCGAAAAAAATCCATCGGTCCCGGCTGGGTTCGAACCCGCGATCTCAGGTTTAGGAGGCAAGTATGGTAACCACTACACCACCAGGACCGACATCTAAAACTAGATTGACATGGTTTTAGTTAGGTGAAATGTATATAATTAAATTAAAGGACATGTAAATATGTGTAATGTAGTTAAATTAGATTTCTTTATTTAATTTTAGATTTTAATGTATTTAATTCAGTTAACTGGTTCTTTTTTTAAGTATTTTGCTATAAATAATCGTTGTACCTTTATTATTCTTCATTGTAAGTTCAATCGCAGTTAACACAAACACAAACACACACACACACACACCACACACACACACACACACACATATATATATATATATATAAATAATAAAAGTACATAAAGATAAAACACAGAGAAAGAGTCACACTTGAAATTGCTATATTTCGAACTATTGCGAGTTCTTCAATGGCAAGAAGCTAGACAATGGCTTCTTGCCATTGAAGAACTCGCAGTAGTTCGAAATATAGCAATTTCAAGTGTGACTCTCTGTGTTTTATCTTTATCTACTTTTATTATTAGTGTTAATTTGTTACATTGTTAATAGTGTTTCTTTACTTTTATTTTTCATTAATATATATATATATATATATATATATATATATATATATATACACCTGGCTTCCAGAATATGTCCTTAACGCTCGCACGGGGTTTTCCGTCTCATTCAAGGCTGACTTCTCTCCCCACTCACGGCCGCCCGCTTGCTTGTCCTTAAACTTCAGAGAGCTGTCACTCGTCTATTCGTTCACAAATACTTTTACGGTAATTTTGTTTGTAAATATTTATATAAATACGAATTATCTCGACCCATTAGTGAGGAATTTATTCAGAAGTTCCCGGGGAAATGCAATTCATAGTATTTGAATAAATTTGATACTGCTGGTTCGGTACAAAACAAGAAAAACACGCAAAAAAGTACATTTTTAGCAGAATCATTTGTTAAATCTCAAACCTTATAAGTGCACACTGTACATTGTCTACAAGGTAATCCCATAGCAGGTGTGCGTTAGTGTGAGTGGTTTCTTTCATCAGCGATAGAAGAGTTAATGACCTACAGATTGTGTTCTTTTCAGGTATGGTTCCACCAAAATGGTAATGTCGGAGTACACGAGCGATACGGACATAATCTGGAAGTCCGGTAGCTTACATGAATACACAAATTCGGTTCTGTCTGTTTTTTATTTAGCGGAGAGAGATGCGGCTATATATACGAAACAACAGCAGCAAAGCTAACTTAATGATTAAGATACTGCCATTTGACCAAATAGCTGACTATAAAAAGAATTCAAATAATTATTTACTCCTCTCATATCTGTACTTTAAAAGAGATTCATTACCTTCTACGTCACTAAGTTCACTAGAGTAAACAAATAAGAAACTGGTCATTATTTATTAGCTGCAGCAGCGCCAAAATGTCATTGAGTGTGGAAAGAAAGAAAAAGAAACATATTAACAAGTGGTAAGATTTAATAAAACAAATGAAAACATGAAAGCAACCGTTTGAAGTCAATAAATTCTGTGCGGCGTCTACAACTCATTTCAGAAATTTATAGATAGTAAAGTTGAGATTCTATTAATCTCCTGATCTCATAAACTGTTCACCTCGCTAACTTGGCCTAATAGCTACCAACGCTACTTACATCAATTACATGGAATGCAAGCAAGATCATAAAATAGAAGCCCGCGATGTTTGTTATTAGTATAGAGCCGACATTGCGGACACGTGCTAGTTCTTCTGTTTGAACTGTTAATTACCTCTCATCGTATAAAGCATTTAGCTACTGCATTAATCACCTTTGAGGAGTCTCAGTCAGCATCTGGTGTCTTTCTGCTTCGTTCATTTAATGGTCCCCACTTGCTAATTTTAGACATGGGGTTTAGGCGCACTATACGGGTATTATGTTTACACTGAAACGTTTCTTAAAAGTTAATACTGTTTTTTAGCATGCAGCCTTAAGAATAACAATAAAAAAACTGGACAAATTGACTAAAATAAAATTTATAAGAATTAAGCAAAAGACATTTAAAAGATTTAAAGAACCCTTTTTAAGTTATAAACCGGGTTTAGAATATTAAATAATTAATTAATTAATTTATTTATTCTGGCAGAGCTAAGTACATTAGGTATTCTCTTCCGGTCTATCAATCTAATAACAAATATATGAAGTTATACCGACAATATTACATCACAACATTGACAGCAATTTATACATATCAACCTAACAACCTGTGTAAATCTTGAAAGCGGAAATAAAGATACAAGCAAAACATAAAATTAAAAACCCTAACAATACTCTGAAGCAGGTAGGAGCATTTATGATAGTAATAACAACAATAGAATGAATACTTCTACAGATGGATAAAACACATAAATATATGCATTGCAACAAAAGAGAATATGAATCTACGGCAATCGATTATTTCTAATAATATTAAACAATTTCTTATGAAATGTTCAGTCTCTGACATTCCGTGGCGATGCATTCCATAGACGGGCAGTGGTTACGGTAAAGTGATGTAATAATAGTACGTGCTGGGTAGCAGAACGTGGGTTAGGATTATGAGAGGAAGATATATATATATATATATATATATATATATATATATATTTTATTTATTTATGGACGCTCTTTAACAGTTCAGGTCAACAGCGTCCCATTCTACTCAGGGCGTGAAACGGCCGACAAATTTTGCTCAGAGGTCTCTTCTTTCAGGCTTGAGGTTCTTTTTCGTGCCGTAAATGTACGACACGGGACCCACGGCTTTACTTCCCTTCGGAAGGAAGCCATACTTAGGATTTTTACGCCCCGAAAAAAATCCATCGGTCCTGGCCGGGTTCGAACCCGCGATCTTGGGATTAGAAGGCAAGTATGGTAACCACTACACCACCAGGACCGACCATAGAGAGGAGCATAGATGTTGAAAACGAGAAGATAGAAAAGATGGAGAAGATACATGGATAATTATGAAAAATAGTGTGAGACAATGAATATTTCTTCGGTCTTTCAGGCGGGACAAAGGGAGGGTTTTACATGATCGAACAGACGTACATCGGAGATGTAACGTACGCACATATTATGAGCACGCTGTAGATTAGAGCTTAAGTCTGTGAGCAGAAAATCGCAATAGTCGAAGTGAGGCATCGCCAGGGGATTGCACTAAGATCTTTTTTAAGGTTCTGGGTAGGGACACGTTTAATTTTTTACAGGGAGAATATGGAAAACATGTCATTAGAGAATAAAAAAATGTCAACTCTGTTGAGCCTAAATGTGTTTATCGTTTTATAGCTTATTATTTAAAACTATCATATTTTATGCTTTCTTTATTTGCTGTGTTTAATTTACTAATATTTTTTGTCATAAAATTGAGTTAAAATATCTACAGAACGTAAGATGTGTTCATTTCATGGAAATTACAATGATAAAACAAGAATCGTCTTTAGATAAACAGACAGGATGTCAACGGACTCTTACTAAATCAATCAGGATAATAAAAATCTTGCTCACATTTTCAAGTGTGTCCCTCACCCTCCCTATAGGCCAGATTTAGCGCTGTTAGACTTTTCTTTTCTTTTCCCCAAATTGAATAACACCAATGGAAGCCATCTTCCATCATCAAAAACAATAATGACGGCTGCCATCATCCAGATATCCCGATTTGGTGTTATTTAACAGGAGGGGGGATTCCGGACGTAAAAAATGAGTGAGGGAGACATCGGCGACCATGAGATACGGTGGTCATTAACAGACATAGGTGGATTTCTAAAGTTTTTGGTGTCAGACATCGACTGGTCTGTGAAAGCAATGGTGATTTCATTCAATGACGAACCCCGAGAGCATCTACATGCAGAAAACACCACACATTTTCCACAGCACCATTCTTAGACAACTCGGGAGAGCAGAAACTTTCTGGAAAGGAAATATTTAACCCAGCATTCACTTAAGTAATCAAGAAAAACTACGAAAACAAATCGGGGTGACTGACACAAAGGGATTTGAATGCAAGACCTTCCCAGTTAGAGTGAATACGGAAGTGACTTTGTGATGGAAATAATCGATAATTTTACTGTGGCAGATGATTTCTGATGAAATACGTGAACGAAATAGTCGCTACAAGGCGAACAATGGCATAAACACAAAATAAAAATTAAGCTATAAGAAGAAAGCAAGCATTTACCTTGTAAGACTTTTGAAGTTGATAAGAAAATCATTCAGAGCAGCGCCCTTGATTTTGACGTCATAACGAAACCAAAGTTGAAGCAGTGGCAACGATCGGCATGAAGGTCATATTTTAACCTTGATAAACATTTCTTTCCGAAAGAGAGCAAGAAGAACAGGGATTAAAAAAACAGAGCCAAACAAGAATATGAGAGGGGAAAAAAGAGAAGTATATAAAAGTAAAATATAACTTGAACTCTCTTCCACCCCTTCATTCCTTCCAATCAACCACAAACCTGTAAATATTTTGAGGATTCCTTGTTCGGCAGTCGAAAACTTCCGTCTCTTGGCTTAGATATTTTATCTAAATAATAATCTGTTCCTAATTAGTTTCTATTAGCTTTTACTCGCTTTCGGTGCTGCTCAAGTCGGAACATTTGAAGTAGACTTCGGTAGACAGTTACGGGACAATCCATTGCTTCTATCGACATTCCTTTCTACTCCGATTGTCTCAACAATAAATTTGAGCAGCGCCACGTCAAAGTGACCTAAAAGGCAACCGTTAAGGGCGATGTTTAGCCGCCACTCTCGGCACATGCAGCGTGAAACAAAGTGGAACTGCTGCCTTTCTTTTCCATATTTTTTTTTTTTTGTACCCCACACTTACCGCACGCTCTAGTGTCGCTTAAGGAACAGCTGCAAGAAAACAGTGCTATGGTATAGGTTTTCGTGTTGCCACTATCAACAAGGATTACGGTCAACTCCTTTTCTACTCTCGTGAAATTATTTTTTTTTAATTGCCAGCACAGCACATTCTTCACGACAACCTTTTTACACACACACAAAAAAAAAAAAACCCATCCAATTTAATAAACCCATTATTTCAAATACTCCAAAAGCTATAATTAAACTTTCATTAAACATTAAACTTGCATTAACACGAACTAACATTGGTACAGCTTTGTCGACTATTTCATTTCATTTCATTACAATTAATGAACTGTAATAATTGTTGCCGCGATGTCATTTCGTGATTAATTACTTTACCGGCACTCTCCTGCTAGCGCCAGGCAGCATGAACATATAGGAATATTTGCAAACGTACTGAAATGAGAAAAGTCCGTACGGAGAAACTGCGTAAACATCGGCAACTTGAATATATTTAAAAATAAATGTAAAATCCAAATTATGGCCTTATTAAAAATTAGAATTCTTGCAATCTATAAGTATTACAAAAGAGGGACCACAGTTTTAAAATTATTATTATTATTATTATTATTATTATTATTATTATTATTATTATTATTATTATTATTGAGTATGCGAGTAGATCACAAAAATTAATGGTACACTGTACACTGTAGGGAAATTTTTAATATTTTTAAAAATAACAATGATTATGAACTGAGCCCTTGATAACATTTTTACATTAACTAAAATACAGAGAAATAACGGAAAGTTTCGAGTTACATTGTCTATTTAAGATATTCATATGTTTCAATAAAACAGAAAGATGTTAACTATTCAGAAACGATTACATTGTACTAAGCAAACAAAAGTGAAAACTTTTCTGAAGGTTATTACAGAGCCTTCTTACATAAAAATATAATTTTCAAAAACACATCAGATTAATATTTCACATTTTCTATATTCACGATGATGCTTTTGTCAAATATAAAGCATATACATGGTTATAAATACAGTTGATATACTAAGTTAATTTGTTGTTTTATTTTAAAGCAATACAGAGAAAATTAAACTCAAGCGATTTTTAAATTTCGGTTTTCAAGTATACCCCCTACTCCTAATAGTGCAATTGCCATAATTTTCAGAAAATAATGTTTATTATTTTATTTAAACAATATATGTCCAATTTTGCTGTGAAGAAGCATTCAATGGCCTAATTCTAGTTTTGTTGAGGGGGGGGGGGAACAAATAATTCTGGCCGCTAGAGCGATTTTTAAACTTCGGTTTAATTCCGATTCTTTAATTTCGGTTTTCAATTATACCTCCACTCCTAGTGGCCCAATTTCCCTAGTTATCAAAACTATTTTCTTATTTTATTTAAATGGTATATACTCACTTTTTGTGCAAAAAAAACATATATTGGTACCGCTAGAGCGATTTTTATATTTTGGATTTCAGGTAAACTCTCTTACTAATAGTCAGATTTGCAAAATTTGCTGAAAATATTTTTCTTATTTTATTTAAATGATACATACCGAGTTTTGTTGCGAGAAAGCAAATATTAGTGCCACTAGAACGATTTTTGAATGTTGGGTTTCAGATAAACCTCACTCCTAATAATCTGACTTCATTGATCTTCAGACACTAAATTTCTTATTTTACTTCAAAGGCATATACCAGTTTCCTTAAAAAAATAAATTGCGGTCGCTAGAACGATTTTTAAAATTCGCTTTCATCCCCACTCATAATGACCCGAAAACCCTGATTTCCAGAAAGTAATTTTATCAATTTATTTCACCGCCACGGGTGGCCGAGGTCGTTAAGGCACGAACTCGTGAGCGGGAGGTCTGCGGTTCGAATCCCGCCAGGACTGTCCTCCCTGACTGGGGTTTTTTCCAGGTTTTCCTCAGTCTTCATAACTGGCAAATGCCGGGGAGGTACCTAAACTTAAGCCTGGAACGCTTCCTTCCTTTAAAAAAAAATATTTATCATTTCATCTCATGTAGCATCAGTGGCCACCACCTGTGGTGCCTCAGTAGTAAAAACGGGCGTTAAACACTACTAAAAAAAATCAATTTATTTCAATGAAATATACAGATTTTCGCTGAGAAAAAACAAACATTGCGGCCGTTAGAGCGGTTTTTGATATTTTTTAAAATTTAGGATGCAATATATGCATATACATAACTTTCCATTGTAATTTTCGGTGTCTAAGAGGTAGGAACAATGGAGATTTGAACAAAAAAAAAAAAAAAAGAAAGAAAGAAAGAAAGAAAGAAAGAAAGAAAGAAAGAAAGAAGAAAGAAAAAGAAATCGGTTCATGGGTGCAACCGCTATTTCTTTGGAATCAGATAAAACCCCTAGAACGTGCCCGTGGTAAGGTCAAATTGCTCAATATGAGAGAGGTGAAAGAGAGCTTAAAAAAACAATGCTCTTAAATTCATTTTGCAAGATTGAAACAGAACGACAATTCAAAAAGATGTTCTCTCACAAGAATATCGTTTAAAAAGTGCACATTACAATAAATAAATGACATTAAAATATATTATCAATTATAAATAACACATAAAAATTAAATTCACCAACACATTTCCCAAATACCAAGCCAATATAAAATTGCAGAAAAAAAAATGCATGCAAAAACATAATAGAGCAACACAAATATTGAAATTAAATATCCTCTGAAAGCAAATCAAAGAAGCGTTCCCACTTTTCACCCAAAATTACCTTATCTATTGTCACCAAATCATTACCTAAAGTTTAAGGAATAGGCCAAAAATTTTTTCCATGGAATTACCGTAAGGAAAGGAATATAACGAGCTTGAAAATAATTTAAGAAGCATGACATGAATTAATTTCGAAACACTTTAATAATTTAATATAAAAACTTTCAAATTAACACCTACTTAAATTAAAAATATTTTACCCAATTTGACTAGGTAATTACACAATGCAAAACATGACCTAAGAATCTAAACATTTGACTCTTGGGTGACTGAATATAGAGTTAATTTAACGTTTTCCTATAGTGCTATTCACTTCCGAAATAAGCAAATTTATTTCACATACCATTGCAACATAATTCGAATACTTGCTGCTAATTTCTTTACATATGTAATTTCCAAACGAAATGTATAACAAGTCCTCCTACGATAAACATTAAGTGTTTATGCACAATGAAAATTGGACACAACATAAACATAATCGTTGAGGTGAGATTATTTAATGTAACCATTCACAACTACTTACGTAGACAGCTGGCAAAGGTGAATATCATTCTAGCTTATAGTGCTCTTCTGTACGGAAACCTTTACAGGCTCGTCACTACGAGTTTCCAAAAATGAATAACATTAAATATTCTACATCGGTAAACTGAGAAACCTCACAAACAAACTGACGTCATTTGTTTCACATTCAAAGATAACAAACAGTTGAAAGCTGCTATTAAAACACGCGCAACACAACAGTTAAAGATCGCTATTAAAATATACCAATAACAGTTGAACAGTTGAACTATTAAAATCATCGTCAAGTATTTGATTCTTGGACCTGCAGTGTTGCTATATAATGCTTTACAAATGGAAAAATTACACTAAAGCCTATTCATAGACAGTGAATGATAATGGTTTGCAGAATATGTTGAACTTTATGCTCTATGTAAGGAAAAATAATATATTACCAAAATGGAGAATCGATTAGACGTATATGATTGAATAGTAATTCAAGAATCGTTTTTGCTGCAACAAACGGACTTTTATGAATATTTTGGCGCCATTAATTGCAGCGAATGTGACCAATATAGGCTTACCAACATCTCCTGATAAAAATGATTATTACTCTGAGGTTGTATTTAACATGTTCAGATGATTGTTTCAACTTTAACTTAATTATAATATAAAACTTCCTATTTAAGCATTTTATTTATTTATTTTGACATTTTTTGTGTGAATTTATACGGATGGATCAGCCAACAGTGTGTTATATTTTGTTTACAGTGACGTATCATTTTCACCTTATCATGCCGTTCTGTATTTAAGTAGCGGAGTCCAGTACTGGGTTATAGTCTACAGTTTAATAAAATATTTGCAGATGACGCTTTTTATTAGAAGAAGTTCTACCTTCATGCGGAATTTAATATTTTCTCACCGTTTATTTCGGTTGGGCTTTCTAAAAGAAAGAAAGGACAGGGAGAAAACAGAAAAAAAAATACATAACTACGCATTAAACAATAAAAACAATTTAACACTTTCAAAGTTTGCATTAAATAATATGCATATCTTCCATGTTTCTTTCTTTTTTGAGTAATTATCAGTTAGTTTGTTTATACTATATCTTTACATCTGAATACCAAATCCTGTGGCTGAAGCCTTTCTTGGCCTGTGAAATGCTTTCCCTTCCTTTTTCGGTTAACGCTCATAGCAACAATACATTAATAATGACTGAATCCGTAACTACTTTATTAGTAACATACGAAAAAGTTATAGAAATATCCGTGACGTCACATTATGCAATTTTTTTTTAGTTACATTGTATATTTAAGAAGAAGAGAATCGTGTTTCAATAAAACAAAAATATGTTACTATTTAAAAATAATTACAGTGCACCAAGCAAATATGCACAATCAACAATAAACAATCGAAAGTTTCATAGATTTTCAAAGGCTTTGTAATTTATTTTAAATGTTGGTAAAAACATATAACGAAAACGTTTTCTGAAGGTTATTACAGAGCGCTCTTACATACAAATATAATTCTCACACACATTTTACATTTACTGTCTTCACGACGATGCTTTTGTAAATATAAAACATATGCGTTGTTATAAATACAGTTTATATGCTGAATTAATATGTCCTTTTATTTTAAAACAATATGGTAAAAATTAAACGTTAGAAGGATTTTTAAATTTCGGTTTTCTAGTATGGTCTTACTCCTAAGGGCTCAATTTCCCTAATTTTCAGAAAATATTTTTTCTTATTTTATTTAAATTGTATATGCCGAGTTTTGTTGTGAAAAAAAATTGGTGCTGCCACGCGAACTTAAAACTTTTTATTTCAGCTAAACCCTCATTCCTAATAACCCAATTTCCTTGATTTTCAGAAAATATATATTTTTTATTTAAATGGTATATAAAGAATTTCATTGTGAAGAAAAAATTTTAATGCCACTAGAGCGATTTTGAAATTTTGGATTTCAGGTAAAAGTCCCCTTCCTAATAGTCCGATTTCAATGATTTACAGAATCTATTTTATTTTATTTAAATGCATATACCGAGATTTCATTAACAATTTTTGCGGCAGCCAGAGCGATTTTTAAATTTCACTTTAACCCCCACTCATTTTAAGGTATATCCTAGTTCGTAATGACCGATTGCTCTGATTTTCAGAATCTACTTTTACCAATATATTTTAAAGAAGCATACACAGTTTCGTTAAGAAAATAAAAAATTGCGGTCGTTAGTGTTGTGATTTTTCAAGATTTTAAACCTTTTTCGCTTTAGTTAGCACTCCGTCCCCCATTGGTCTAATTTTGGTTGGTTTACGAACTCGGCGAATCGTTTATTAATTGATGGTTATATGAAGAGGTTTGTTGAGAAAAATAAAAAATTGGAACCGGCGAAGCGTTAACGGACCCACATACATATACAGTGGTTTCACGGATATATCCGGAATTGGCTAAAACTGTGATGGCTATAGAAGGAAAGTACCAAAGAAAAAGAAAATTTAACAGTATTTAACGCCCGTTTTTACTACTGAGGCACTATAGGTGGCAGACACTGATGATACATGAGATGAAATGATAAATTGGGAAGGTCTTTTTTTTTAAGGAAGGAAAAGTTTCAGGCCTAAGTTTAGAGTACTTCCCCGGCAATTGTCATTTATGAGGGCTGAGGACAAACTGGAAAAACCTCAATCAAGGAAGTGGTCCTGGCGGGATTCGAACCCCAGACCTCCAGTTCACAAGTTCACGTCTTAACGACCTCGGTCACCATTAACTCAATACATGATACATCAATAGATACTTGTAAAATTCAATGAGGAAGGAAGTTAAGCTTGGAAAGACTAAAATAAAAATTTATCTCTAAGGTGGATTTACATGGGGAACTATTTGTATGGAACAATTCCTTCATGTTTAATGCCAATAAATGAGTTTTATATATCTATATGAAAAGTTCCGAATATCGCTAGTTGAGCGAAAACCATTCTTGTTCTGCAAGTTGATCATGCGCAGGGTGACTAAATTCAAGACATTCTTTTTTTTTTGCTTCATAAGCATGGAGTGTTCAGTTACAAAAACTATGTTTAATAGAAGAAATGGAAGTGAAAAAATGTATATGGGATCCTCAAGATAAGAATTTCAGATGCAAGAACGAGCGCAAACATTTTATACGTGGAATTGCTTCTGTTCTCAAAGTTAAGTTTGGAGAAGTGGAAAATAGATACAAAACTTAAAATTCCAGTACACAGGAAATTGACGTAAACAAATAAGTCATAAATTTGGATTAGGCAGGAACAAGAAGTACGCGGAGTAAAATTAACTATTTAGCGATAAAAGTTAGTGCTATCGTTTACAAATAAAATATCATTTTGCAATAATTTCTTACCTTGTCTGTGTAATATTTAACGAGAGACAAATTGCATGGCACTATGTACAAGGCATTCCTGGGTCATTCGAACCCTCACGTTCCTAATTCTAGACGTTTACGAAAACAACATTTCGATTCCTTATAATTGACACCTTGTAACTTTTTCGAAGACGCATTCCAACCGGTTCTACAGCCTATTTAAAGTTTCGCTTTAATCGTGGTAACGGTTTTCAACAAAATGCACAATTTCGAAAAGTGGGCCTCCTGTAGAATTTTATCAAAATTATTGTAAGTGGAGCTTCTATGCACTTCGTCTCCTATTAAATTCTCGCTATGGTTTGTCGATTATTTTCAAATATATAAATGTTTCTTTTGGAAACGTTCTGACGTTTTTAAGGTTAATTTTCAACGAGTGACTTTTCCGATAATAATTCTCTCTTTGAAGCTTATTCCAGTTAAAATAGGGAAGGGACGTGTTCATAAGAGTGTAACCATCACTTTTCAAGACTTCATTACGACTCCCACATAGAAAATAAGGGTGCACCGATTCAGCAATTTTCCCAGACTCATAGCCTTGTAAAACTTCATACAAACATTAAATTTATGTTGAATGTGTATTACCTTAATTTGATCCTGAAGTTGAAGTGAAATAGCTCCAAAAATTTTAGGAATCATTTTACTAATTTTGCTTTTAGAAATTGTGTTAAAATACACCAAACTGCTGAAGGAGTCACCTAATGCTAGAAAGCATAAAGTTGACAACTTATAATTGTTCTGCCGGTGCAGCTCTGTATCTTGTAACACAATAAGACAAGCTACCATTTGTAGTAAGTTTTCAAAAATTTCTAAATCTCTAAATTTCTAAATCTCTGACAGTCTTCAATCACTAATTCCTTTAATATTGAATGATATGCACCATATGAATTCCTTTTCAGTATAAAAAAAACCCTTCTCGTCCACTTGCATTTTGCTTTTTTCCTGTCGTTTAGTTCCACAATAACAACACAAGCAACAAGTGCACATAGCAATAAAATTTTCTTCATTTTCAAACTGACTTGCAATACTATGCTACACAAATGTTCCAAATGTAAACACTGTTCATTTGTTTTGTACGGAACAAATCTGACATAAGCTCTATACTAAAAGTTCCTGATGTCAACCTACCTTAAGAGAAATACATACATAAGAATGGAACTGGATGTAAGAAACAGTAAATGTGACTTACTACTAAAAGAACTGGCAAGAGCACATCAATCGGATGTCCCCTGACAGACAACCACAGCTAGCTTCTCTTTATAAACAAAATGCAAGGCGTGATATAGGACGACCGAGAACAAGGTGGAAAGATCAATTTCAAAAAATTAATTTGGTTTATTTATGAACGCTCTTAAACATCTCAGGTCATCAGCCTCCCATTCAATTCAGGGCGTGAAACGGCGGACAAATTTTGCTTAGAGGCCTCTTCTTTCAGCTTGAGGTTCTTTTTCGTGCCATAAATGCACGACACGGGACCCACGGGTTTACCCGAAAGAAAGATTTTTATGCCAGGAAAAATCCATCGATCATGGCCGGGATTGAACTAGCGATCTTGGGTTTAGGAAGCAAGTACTGTTACCCCTACACCATCAGGACTAAGGAATAGAAGTGTCCAAACATATCAATGATAAAAAAGTTTCTTAGGTAGAATAAATACAAAATCAGAAATTCGGTGGGTTGCCATCACGCGCTAATAAATGAAAAAAAAAAATTCATTGACTATACATTCTTTTTGCACAAGTTTATTTATTGCAGACCAAATTGAATGTTGAGAAAACAGCAAAGGCGTAAGAACAGAGGAGAGAACAGGTAGCTAAAGATTACCAAGACAAGCTCTTAAGCTAAACGTAGCATAGCCAAAATCTTAAACACCAGCTTCTGGAGTCTCGCACTATTAACATAATTGCTCCAGGAATAATTTTCGATTATTCAGAAGCGTTTTGCTTCATGTTGCATCCTCTTGCTATAAACATTCTTTTCAATCTTTTTTTTTTTCCTTCCTTTCTCTACTATATTTCATACCACGACTTATTCCCGCATTTCAATGGACTATTAAATCCATCCCATGCACAAGACAAAACCAGTTTCACACACTCACGCCAGAATCTTCTGCTCCACAGTTTAAACGCTCCCTGTGCGGTATTTCAGCCTGTTTAAACAGAAGATTAAGTCATTAAATATATCTACCACTCTCGCAACCATTACAGGCATATCTCCACATGCGAAAAGAATACATAATTACCAATTGGTTGCACCGAGACCTACACAGAAGCGCAACAGTGGCATGAGGGTGTAGGAAGGAAATGTTAATAAAATTGCCTTTTTTCCATAAAATGCATAGTTTGACTACGAACAGTCAATCTATTAGATGGAATGAATTATTTAAAAATAATGTTTGCAGCAACTGAAGCCGTGACTTCAACAATCACATGTCTATTTGAATAAATTTTATGATTCATCTATAGATCTGTCGGTCCTGATGGTGTAGTGGCAACCACACTTGCCTTCTGAACCCAAGGTCGTGGGTTCGAACCCGACCAGGATCGATGGATTTTTTTGGGCGTAAAAATCCTAAGTATGGCTTCCTTTGGAAGGGAAGTAAAGCCGTGGGTCCCGTGTCGTACATTTACGGCACGATAAAGAACCTCAAGTCTGAGAGAAGAGGCCTCTGAGCAAAATTTATCGGCCGTTTCACGCCCTGAATTGAATGGGACGCTGATGACCTGAGATGTTAAAGAGCGTTCTTAAACAAACAAATAAAAAATCTATAGATCATCTATACAGGACGAAACACATTAAACTTGTACCGCAAATATTTCTGAAAAGGGAGGTGCTACTGATATGCTGCTTTCACAGAACTGAAGTTTACACAAGAGTTCATGATTGCAGCACGAACACAGATATTAATGATAATTAGAATGTGTACTTTTTGAAAAAAGTTACATTTTTTAAATAGAACAATGTCTAGTGACATGAAGAAAACAAACGTAGAAGAATATCAAATGGTGTTTTTGTTGGATTCTAGTGCAAATAGTTTACGAGCTATAATAATATGAACATTTTAAATATCTACAGTTATCTGCTCCATTTAATTGTTTAGTAATTATGCTACGATTTAGAGAGTGTGTAGTTTTTTATTTCTAAATTTCCAAGAAAACACATCTTACATTTTTTACTTATGTGTTTTTACTGTAGCATGTGTCCCCACTCTCTTAAGAAACACGAAACTGCTCTTCACTGTTGTGTTCAAAATGATGATCACCAGCTACAGTACAAGCTTCCAGTCTGTAAAGATGTAAAGATTGCTGCATGTAAAGATTGCTGCATAGGAGCTGTAATATGTCGTTTCATATCTTATGATGTAGTAGGTAGGCCCTTGTAAACAGAGTGTCTTTTAGGTTTACCCACAGAAAAGTATCTAAAGGGGTGAAATCTGGTGAACTGGCAGCCCAACGTACAGGTCCCCTTCGTCCAATCCAACGATTTTGAAACAATCTGTGAAGACAAGTGTATTAAGTCAATTGGAATATCTTTCAGCTTATACATTACAAGAAAGAACAACATTCTTCCTACTTTCTCCATACACCATGAGATAGTCGGCTATTTCAGCATTAGTGAATGCCATCTTCCAGCACGACCTACTTCAAAAACTATCACAAAATACTCGCAAGGAAGTCCCAAGAAAAATAGTGCAATGGAAACAAAATGTAAACAAACATACGAACATCGAAGCGTAGTAACTAAGCAGTTAAATGGAGCAGAGAACTACAGGTATTTAAAATGTTCATATTACGAATCATATTTGGAATGAATTTAATTCTATACGAGTGTCCCTATGAAAGTTCTGAAAACCGTCATATTCTATTGAGTCACTCTGTAGAATCATATGTGCGTCATGTTTATACTTAAGGAACCGACTGTACAGAAAACATATGCAACATTCTCAAAGTTACCATTATTTGTAGATACTAGAGTACGTCATTATGTTACAAATTGATGCGGAGTATTACATGTGGGACACCTAAGGCTACTGTTGCTAGATGACAGCATTAGTCCCATTGGAAATTGGTGACATTAGACACGAGACAATATATGTGTGTTTACAATAGCGAAACAGCAGTTGCCAGATGGCAGGTTTCTGAGTGAGTGTGTGGAACCAAAAAAATGCTTCCTTTCTGTTGCCTGTCAAGTTAAATTGTTTACAATTGGGTGCAGAAGTTGGTTTTGGCGGACACATATCGAAGACGAACACCGCGCCTGCCGGCCAACGGAGATTACCACAGTGGCGAATTTGTAACGAGTTAAAGACTTAAAGACATAATCCAAACAGATAAAAGGGTAAATATAGGCACATAATCGCTCCTACTGATTGTTCACACGGCATTGCCTACCTCATAATTGCATTACAGGTTACGGTATCAGCACGATGGGTGCTGATCCCGTAACACAAAATGCAAAGAATGGGTCTGGCATTACAGTAACTCAAACGTTAATACGATGAACGACATGTTATGCTAGCCAGTATGGTCAAAGATGCGTCACAATTTCCAGACCGAAACAAAAGTATGTGACAATGTTGTGGAAACATCCATAAAGAAAGTTTTACTGACACGATCCGCCGGAAAGCGGTTCTCAGTCTTCTGGGATCACGATGAGATCATCGCATTCCGGTCTCAAGGACTCCTACTGTAACATCTTTAGGAAACTTAGTAAGGCCATTCAACGGAAGCGATCAGAACTCCTCTCACGGGTGTTGCGTGCCAACAAGACAAGTGAGACGGTGCAAAATTTCAGCTGGGAAGTCTTCAAGCATATCCGTATAGCCCTAGTCTTGCTCCAAGCTATTTCCATTTGTTTGGCCCCTTCGAATGAACATTTTCCCAATAATGAAGCTGTAAAAAGGATAGTCACCACGTGGTTCCGACAGCGGCCCAAAGAATTTTATACTACTGGACTTCAGCGGCTTGTGAAACTTATGAAACGATGGTACAGTTGCCTCGATGTACAGGAAGATTATGTTGAGAAATAAAAGTATTTTTCAAATAAGTGCTCTTATCTATTTAAGTTCAATGTTCATTTTTACTTACTTAATGACATACTCTGCTATAATTATAAAAAAAAATGTTCTATTTTGATCGTTAACTCGCTTTTTTTTTTTTCGTTTTAGTCTATCCTTTGTTGAAATAAAAGAACGTGTTAAAAACAAGAGAGATAAAAGTAGTGAAGTATTTGAAAGAAATGGTTGCCTTTTTGTGCTACGCTTTCTTAGTACTTAATAATGCTACTGCTAAGGCCCTAAACAGCATGTAAGCATTTAGTATGATGGATTTTATTTTAACTCTCGCTTCTTGTCGGGCAAACACTTTATACAAACATTTTCTGAAAGCGAAGACAAAAACTCGCAGTTGCGCATGTGCATTAAACTTCGAACTCCACCCACTCATTCGTAACCTTCACCCACTCCACCTCCCAGAAAAGTACGCAATGATCTGGTTCAGGCTGTAAAGTATGATTGATGCAGATGGCACTCATCCATCAAGGTAACTTCTCTACAGAGTCTTTTTTTCAAACTCATGCCATTACTTCTCTTCTTATTCCTCCACAATAAGGAGTTCTGGACCGAGCTCATAGCCCACTTTCTTCTTTTTTTTCATGTTCTCGTACAATATCTTCATATGTATAAAAACAAACATAAAATTCGTAAATATAAGTTCATAAGTTCAGATTTTTGTCAGTTAATTTTAAAATTCAATTTGTGACAAATTTTATTGCTGAAAAGTTTTGATGAAATTGCTCATACTTCAAGAATCAAAGAGAGTATCAGAAGATGATGTCCAAGTTTTGTTCATTTGCAGACTTTTAAATAGTGGGAAGAGGTGGTTTTCACATGGAGCTGTCTGTAGGAATGTTACATCAAATACCGCTACCAATTTGAAAGCTGGTGTACTGCTGCATAATCTTTCTTAGAGCTTTTCCTTTGATCCACGAAACAACCTGATACACTGGGTAAGTAGATCATGAGTTTCTTGCCCAGCGCGTCCGTCAGTCCAACTGCGAGGTCGGCCAAGACTACGAATCGCGAGCTTCGTGGGAACTAATCACCTGATCTTTCTTTCACAAATTATCATCTGTTTCCGTACCTCAAAAGCTCAGGATACGAATTTAGGATGATTTAGCTCCGGCTAGGCAGAGATTTGAACAAATAAAATTACAGATATTCTAGTGGGATTGGTCATATAGCAACAAGCAATCCTACAGCAATTTTGCTGATACTTAGTCAGTATGCTGTATATATGTTATTTTCCATTAGGCTTTTTTCATAATTTTCTTTGACACAGTCGGTTTTCGTACATGGAAAGAAAGTGAAAGAAATTGGTGCTACACAATTGTTAGGGAAAATCTGATATGCAAATACTGTTCTAAAGAAAACACTAGAAATGACATCGTTTACATTCACAGCATTTTAGACCTAAATTCATAGAGAAAAAATAGGAAGGAGAGAGTATTCTGTTCGTATATCTTTTCAACGTGCTGAAAATCTGAGGGAGAGCTTTAAGAGAATTCCTGGACAATGGGAGAAAGGGTGGCATGCAAAATGTGAGGGAGAAAAAAACGTACTATTGAAGTGCACATTAGAAGACAAAGATGAATCTAATCCAACAAAAATAAAGCTAATAAATGTAGTTTGATAAAATTTCGCTCCTATTACATTCTAAAAAAAATCATTCTCGTCGAGAGATGGTCTTTCAAGCAAATATAAAGAAAAGGCGCATACGAGACTTTACTGTCAAAATAGTACACTGTATGGTCGCAGTTAATGTGTATAAGTATTAAATGAAAGTATATTAAGTCTATAGCGCTTCCTGGTCCAGCGTTTAGAGTTGGTGACTGCTGGGTGGGAAACCCTAAGTTCGATCCCTTGTATCTGCTTAGAAATGTTCTAAGGGTCCACTCAGCCTCTAGAGGACAGGAATTGCCTGATAGAGAAGTAGCGTTCTTCAATCTCGAAAACCGCCACGGGTGGCCGAAGTCGTTAAATCGCAGACTCGTGAGCGGGAGGTCTGGGGTTCGAATCCCGCCAGGACCGTCCTCTCTGAGTTTTTTTCCAGGTTTTCCTCAGTCCTCATAAATGGCAAATGCCGGGGAGGTACCCTAAACTTAGGCCTGGAACGTTTCCTTCCTTAAAAATAAATCCTTTCCCAATACATCATTTCATTTCATGTATCACCAGTGTCCATCGCCTGTGGTGCCTCTGTAGCAAAAATATTTATTGATTCATTCATTCAATTTCGAAGGCCGCGATATAGACCGGCGATATAGCCGCCATGCTGATCATAATGTCCCCTACAATAATGCCCTTCACAAATGATGTAAGAAGAAGGTGGAGGACGCGGCGGTCGCAGCGGTAGACCAAAAGGAACACGTTAGGTCTTAAAGTTATTTTTTTAACTTGGCTATGATAATATTTTAAAAAATCAAAGTTTTTCATCTTTTAGTGATAGACTTTAATATTTTGTCAAATTATTGTTGAATATTTTCCGACTCTCTACTCATAATATGCACATATAATAAGCTTTGTAAACAGCGTTCCTATTTTGGATACTTTTTCTACAAAAAAACCTAGGGTATTATGGAAGGTAGGTCTCTTTAGCCTAAAAGAAGGTATTCCAATTTAAAATTGGGTCCTCCAGATTGTAGGATATGCAATGACTGCCTAACCATTCGTGTGTATATATTGGATATGCATGATCGCCGTTATATTGTCATCTACTTCAAGACACGAGTGCCATATTGGTTATATCTTTAGCGATGGATCAAATTAGACATGTTGTATGTTTCTTTCCTTACGTCTTATTACCAATTAATCTACAAAACATATATTTAGTAGATGTACAGTTATTAATGCACGTTAACTTCCTCTCCACTCATGTATGTATATTAAATATAATTTAATTGTTAATAATTTTGATTTGGTGCCCGTTCACGTAGGTACAGTATATACGCAATTATAGTAAAATAAAAGGAACCACTATCAAAGAAAAAATATAATAAGTATTTGTAACAAAATCTCAATAGTCAGATATTGGAGGTTGTATCAGCTATTGCTTTATCACCTTGTAGCGTGGGTTGTCTATTTCGGAAAATTGAACGGCGATTTTGATATACACACAAATATATAGAAATATTGAGGCATGGGTAATTTGAAATTGTATAATTTATAGTTGTAATATGTTGTTAATGTAGTAGACATAGAAATGTGCCTGGGAGGGCTTTAGAATTGAAAAAGGGACGCTAACAATATGCTTGAAAAGGTGACGCGTTAGTTTCTTTAAAAGTTAAGCGATATCCCTTCGACTTTCTCTCTTCTTTGTGAATGTGAAGCCGGATACCACACAATGACATCTGTGGATTATTCGGTCAAATATGTAGCAGCTCAGGTATAGATAGACTAGTTTTTAAAATGAAATGAACATTATAATTTGATTTGTGATAATTATTAGGTAAAATTATTTCCTTAGTTTTTATAACTAGGATATTATAAATTAAAAGTGATTAAACTCCGACAACACCTTCTAATGTCACGTTATTTAGTTACTAATGGGTTTAGACAATACGCGAGTGTTCTTTAAATTGAATATATTTGGTTTTTAGGTGATGGGTAGATAACACTGGTCTACATTTTTTTTTCTTTTTTATTTTTCCACCTAGACATATGCAATATGAATGCCCTGAATTCAAACATGTTTTCAGTTTTACTCTATGGGGCTAAGTTTTTGAACAAAATCACATCAAATGTAATAATGTGCTTATATTTTTATGTGGTATAATTTATTTTTAATGCATATAACCAAGACAAAACTCTTTTTGTAGATTTCATTTTAACTTAAATATTAATGAATATATTGAAAAAAGAGACAGCTATGTGTCAATAATTGTGAATTTCCAAACTTTTTTTAATTATTAGGGAGAAGAAAAGTTCATTTTTTCGAAGCTGTGACATATCTTCTCTGGTGTCTCTTTTCAAACACCAACATTTACAATGGCATTGATAGTGGTTTCCATTGTTTTAATGTATTTAAGAAGCCGTCTCTTTGTTCTTCACTTATTACACCAAGATTAGCAGGGAAGTAATCAATATGATTGTTGAGAAAATGCACTTTAACACTCATTCTACACCACAGATTTCTAAAATGTTGCAACATTTCTTCCATAATTTCTTGTTGTCAAAAACGTTTTCTGTCACTTTTTTGTGTGCCAACCATGCTGACTTCTCTAACTCGGACATCGACTGAGGAAAGATCTCATCCTGCATAAGCTCACGAATCTGGAGTACATCGAAAATACCTGCTGCTATCTTAGCTTCAGTTTTGTGTGGGAACTTTGTAACAAGAAAGTTGAAACAATCACTAGCCTTATTCAGAGCAGTAACAAATTGCTTCATCAGGCCTAACTTAATATGGAGTGGTGGAAGAAGGACATTAGAAGGAGAAACCAATTGTTCATACTTCACATTTTATTCTCCAGGAGTTAAATTGCTTCTCTGTGGCCAATTTTTTTCTGGTCGAATGCTCTGATTTAGCCGTACTGTTTCATTCACACAGTGAACAATTTATTATCTGATTTGAATCTCTCAGAATATTTATTTTGTGTATCTGCTCAATGAACAAATAAAAGCTGTTATTTTATATAATACAGATTTCTGAAAAACTGAATCAGAAAATATGAACAGTTTTCATTCAGCAAAAACTGTGTAGACCTGTGTAATTAGTAAAGTGACATATTATATATAAACTCCATTGTTTCACAAGGAAATAATGGTCGGTATATAGTGGTACTGTTAAAACGTCGTATGCCCATATAACTAATTTCTCTTGTATTCTCAAATCGTTGATTACTAAATGACACCTACAGCAAGTAGCGCATGCGCAAAGACGGGAAGGAAGGCTAGTAAAATCCAGCCACGCCAACACACGCACTGCTTGCATGCGTGTTCTGCAATCAAACAAATAACCTCGAGCCTAACATCTCGAGTGACGAGGGGGGTGGGGAAGTGTCCAACCTAAGTTCACCGGTGCTCTTTAATTAATATGAATAATGATGATGAAATACATGATTCCTGGACCACCGAAGACGATTGCCGGGGCGGGGCACAGCTCTGGTAAAACCTGCCCTACTGCTCATGCTCTTGGGAGATGCTGCTATGCCCCCAAACTTCTTACTGCTCCAGGATGGGCTGTAATCGCTGTAGAAACAGGTGATACTGCTGGTTTAGGTCCTTACGTGAGAAATATTTTCTGCTTTAAAAATAATTATGTAACCAATTGATAAAATCAGAGAATATGATAAATGTGCCCCTTGCCCGAATCATGAATATTATCCTTGCATATTTGCTAATGATAATGACCATCTTCCCTGTGATCTACAGCAAATTACTAAGCCCTAACTTTTTTGTTCAAGTTTTCAAAGTGATATGCTGTACTAAAAAATTTACCCCATCTTCATCTATCTTCCAGAATTATCTCGTTTTACAAATTTCAGCCTCACAGCCTAACTAGGCAATGTAAATATTTTTTCTTTCCAAAACAATAATATAAAGATTATTCAAAACATATAATTTGAATTAAAAGAGAATAAAACATTCTAGGATAGCGTGAGGCACGTTAACTGGAATATTTTAAGTTTCATTAGTTCTCGGCCTCTGATTTTTCTTTATAACTTTCAAACTAATAGATATATTTCATTGAAATTTTAGTATATGAAAGACATTGCTACGAAAGGAATTTCAAGTGGCAGCGTACTGAATGCTTGCTATCCTCACAGTCATACGTCTTTTGTTTTACAGCGATACAGTACGTACAATACAGTATGAACCGATACACAATATTGGCTCCATCTTCATCTATATTGTAACCAACATGATTTCTGAATTTTTTTTTTTTAAAGATCCTATCACTTCTAAGGAACAAAGATAGCCTAACTCTATTCACCAGATTTCTTCCTAGTGCGCATAATGAAATTAAAAGTGTAACCAATCACCATAGACTCTTGAACAACTGCAATAAAATATTCGGCGAGAAATTGAAACTGTGACTTCTGATATGATGGTAATGAAATCACCATTCAGCTCAAACATCATAATATGTTCATGAGAAATGTCACTGAATTACATGCTTTAATTTAAAAGTTAAAAGGAGAGATTTGAAGATGAGAGTGAGTGAAAAGACGGTATTTTAATATAAATACAACACAGAAGCCCAAATATGTAAGAAATCTGGAGAGTGGTCAATGTTGGAACATTTTTGCCTTATATGCAAAAGAGACTTACTTAAATTTGGAGTTTTATTTCCTGGGTCATGTAAGTACTGTATGAGTAAATTATATGTAAAGTTGGATATCATCCAGCATTCTGGATAATATGTGAAAGTTCTGTTATAGCATAATAGTAATTTCTACAACAGTTTCACAGTCTTTTTATCTTATTTCAAGTTTGGTTTAATATCCAAATCATTGTTAATTATTACACAGTACCACGTTCCTTTCTATTAATCCAGTATTAACACGCATATCATATTTCATCATTCTGGAAACTACTCCTTCCAATTTCCTTTTAATGTCGTTCTGTCACGCCCAAGTTTCGCCAGATGTCATTGGCGTGTGAAAAACTTGGTCCAGGGTGGGTACATCTGTTGCGCGCACCTGGTGACAGGTTTAGAAAGTAGGTCCCGGCATATTGACCTGCGTCGCTGGTTTAGTCGAGACGACGGCACATGCTACTTACGGCTGTCCTAGCACCTTGCGCGGAAGCCTCCAACCGCCATTCAGATTAAGTTCATTTTTTATTGATATCGAAAAAGTGGCTTTTATTACCGCTCCGGCAATAAAAAGTAGAAGAGTCTAATGATAATCTTCTCTGTATTACAAATAATGAAGATAACAGCTCCAATTTGCCTGCTTAATTACACATTAACATTGGACACAAACTGACCATTTTATTTTACCCCTTTCGTAAAACAAATCGTAAAGAATTAAACAAAAGTAATCTGATTGATTAGAGTACCAATTTGTATAATGCCATTGGCATAACTAAGTATAAAATAATTAGATAACTTTAACTATGCTTCACACACACACACACACACACACACACACACACAAGAATTTTAGTACGAGAGGACCAAATTACTTAAAATAATTTTTAATAATTATTTAAATAACTATTTTACGGTGAACATTTTTATTTATTATTAAAGATAAAAGTATATATCCAACAGTTATTAAAATTACACACACACACATACACACACACACACACACACACACACACAATGTCAATTTTTCATTTTAGAATAAATAATCTTAGTTTATATATATACCCCACAAAGGTAAGTTGGAAACTGTCGATGTACAAAGTACTTCATCGAAACAATGTACAACCTAGAAAAAATGAAATAATTTTTTTCATTTCTTTTTATTTTCTTGTTATTATTTTGTGTTCTTAATTGTCATTTATGATTTGCACCATTTTAACTAAATGAAATATAGTTTGTGATCTGGGTAGCTTAAAGTAAGCATTAGAGTATTATAATCTTCTATTTTAATTCTTTTAAATGTTATTTTCAATGAGAATTTATATGTGAAATCGATACAGCTAACTAAATTATACATTTAAAATTAAATTTAGTGAATCAATGAAAAATTAATGTAAAATGTCAACAAGTCATTAGAAAATAATATTAATATTTCTTTGTTTATGCAATTTTTAAAAGAGTGTAAAGTAGAAAATTTACTAATTGCAAGAGTAAGTATCATATGTTAAAAATGTTACTTTTATTTTCTAAGAAAAACCATTAATTAAATCATAGTCGTAACAAAAAAAAAAATATGAAGTCGTTATGATTTGATCTACAATCTGTACATATTTATGTCTTGGATTTCTTTACATCTGTACGTTCTATACGTTCTAGAACTGTCACTTGAAAACTTCGGGAAAGCATAAGGATTATTTTTGGGTAATTTTATTTAATTTCAATTAATATAAAACTTGTTCTGAATTTATACGTTATAATTTTAGTTCGATATTTCAACAATATCTCATTTAGAACTGGCAATGGTTAAGGATGTACAAATTTTCCCTCACAGTTGAAAATCTTATACCAGAATTTAAATTCTCTTTGTTTAATACCTGTTTTATGTTAATTCTGAGAACAAAGCTGTCTTAGTGACACAAGGAATTGTTCGGTGGCTACAGTAACACACCCTTTCGTGAAACAAATGAAGTAGCTGCTTGGAATCATACTCAGAAAGGAAAAACATGAGCAACGGCAGGGATTCGAGCTATCGATCTCTGATTTACCGTGCCGATGTACTTACTATTTAAGCTACCGTACACTGCCCCATTATAGCCTCCCACTTAATCTACTATACCCTGGAGAGCTCCAAGGTTATTTCATTGCAGCGACTTAAAATTTTGCAGTAATATTGAATAATATTTATTGAAATGCTAAGACAAAAATTAAATACAAGAGATCTTTTTTTATTTGGCCCTACCCATTCTTAGGTGTAACCAATCCCACGAATGCAATTTGTGTGTTATAATAAATTTCTATACAAATTAAACATAATTATTCTTATTCCAATTCCTAAAACAATACAAACTGAGATAATAACATTATAATTAGAGCACTCCTGTGTAACATTACGATCCTTGCTAACCTCTGTCTTCGATTTGTCATTTGTCTTCTACTGGAATTCCAGAAGAATGAGGTTCAACCACCACTTCCGTTAATTTTTTTCACATCAGAGGATTCTCTTTCCATTGTTTTCCTTATTCATTTTCTCATTATTGCTCTCTTTTAAGCTCATACTCTGTTCTAATTCTTCTTGAGTTCATCAATCACTAATAACAAATAAACTTTACATACTTCAATTCAAATCAGAGAGGCCTCTGAGCAAAATTTGTCGGCCGTTTCACGCCCTGAGTTGAATGGGACGCTTATGACCTGAGATGTTAAAGAGCGTCCATAAATAAATCAATAAAAAAATTCAAGTCAACATTTGCTGATTAATTATTATATAACCCTAAACGTATTATATGAGTACCAACATTTTTAAAACCAATTTAACAAACAACAAGATACTCGTTTGTTAACCATTCATATCCATATAGTTACACACATAACATCAAAATATACGTATAATAATCTAATAAAATAAAATGTAGTTATTTTAATTCAATTTCCTATTTCTCTCTACTGACCATCTTCGTTTATTCTAAACCATATTGTGTAAATAAAAACACAATTTATAGAGGTTTTCTTTCAGATAATATGATATTATAAACAAAATCGTAGATTTTCCTGCTTAAAGCGTCAAAAATAAATATGTAGGAATGGAAAGAGAAATAAATATACTTGGTTTAGTATTGCAAATATTGCAAGATGGCGCTCCTCCTCATTTCGAACATAAGGTACGAGATGTTCCCAGAAACAATGCACTGACAAGAGGATCCTAGATTCATATTTGGCAGCAAAGGTCACCAGATCTGACACCTTTAAAGTAAACTTATTCATAAAGGATGAACTTATGCAACACTTGTGACATCTGATCTGCGGCGCCCAATCCGCCTTGCGATTCAAAATGTAACTGCTGAGAAATACGTGGATAAAGAAGAGGTATAGGGTCAACAACTCCTGTGCTACATGATCGTTCATTTAAAAAATCTACTGCAGTGGAGTTAAACACTTTTACACTTTAATTAAACACGTTTCTCATTAGAAGTATATAATATCATTTTATTTAATTAATTTTTTAATGACAACCAAAACTTAATTACACAAATTGCAAGATTTGCGCTGCAAATGTTATTTGTCTTTGGCACATACATTTCCTTTTTAACCTTTTCAAAAAAAAAATTAATTCTTGGTTTATCCTCGATATTTCTCGAAAAAACCTTAAATTTAATTTAATTTATGTATTGACTTTTTAGGTAATCAGGAAAGTAATGCAAAAGGAAAGCAAGGTATCAGACTTCAGATCTCTTAAATATAAATCCATAAATAGTACAGCTATGAACAATAAATGAAACACTTGGAAATGAAAAATCAGAATTGAAAGAAGACACGGTAGTTTAGTTAAAAGGGAGTCAGATCTTGCGGCTGAAGATCCGTGGTTGGAAGCCCACGGATTTATTTTATTTATTTTTTATTCCCAACTTATGTTGCACATATGCCAATAAAGAAAACAAAAAAGTATAACGAATAATAAGACTTTCCTTTTGTTTAATGTATTTTGCTAGAAATAACATAAAAATATCCTTTCTATTTATTCATGGAAACACGTTTTTGATACAGAAACGTTCTATTTAAGGAATTAAATCTGACATTTAGTGTGTTAAATACTTCTACCTGATGTTGAGTGCAAGGAAAGGATTCTAATTTTAATTATGGCTGGCTATGGAGACAGGCAACGATCTCATAGAAAGGCGACGAAATTATTTAATGATATGCAATTTTATTCCACATACGACTGTGACAAGCATCGTAAAGAAATTTATTCAAACTGGAAGCGTAAAAGGACTTACCAAGACCAAGCCGCCCGAAAAGTGCAAATGATGAGAATGCTTCATTGGATGTTCCCTTCCATGTGCAAGAAATTCCAAAACTTTCCACTACAAATGTGTTGTTAGAATAAAATATAAGCCAACTTTCCGTAATGAAAACCTTTAAAAGTGCCAAGCAACATCCTTATAGAATTCGATTTCTGCACGAACTTTCAGAGGACGATTCCAATATAAAAAAGGTAATTTTGTGAATTAATGAACGCATTAACAACAATTCAGATTTTTTAGACAAGTAGTATTCTCAGATAATACAACATTCCGCCTGACTGGATTTGTTAGCAGACCACCTGCCAATTGGTCAAATGGTTGGAGGAGAACCACATGCATTATCTACCAAAACTTAATGTTTGGATTGGTATTCGGTCAACCAGAGATAGTACCTATTTCCAACAAGATGGAGCTCCAGTTCACTGTGGTCAGAACGTTCGTCAGCATTTAGATAAGTGTTTTCCAAAGCGACGGATTGGAAGGCGAGGTCATATAGAGTGGCCAGCAAATCCAATTTGAACCCAAAATTTAGACGTTTAGTATCTAGTTTTGTTTTGGTTAAGGAAGGAGCATTTTTTAATTTACTACAGTTTTTGTTTTCTTGATTTAGCAACAATAAATTTATACAAAGTATCTAGTGCGGATACTTTTTGAAAATCTCTTAATGAGCATGTATATTGATTGTTCGTTTAAAATAAGACAGTTGGAGCTACTCCCGGTTAAACCGAGGTCGGAATATTATTTGTGAGATCTCAGTATGTTATCTCCAAACTCCGAGTTTCATGTTACTAAACTACATGTTTTAAAATTTGTTTTGATGGTGCGGGACTTTAACTAACCACACACAAGGGATAATTCATAAGTCAAGGCAAATCTTTTTTTTTTTTCTCGCGAACAAGGAACAATACGAAAAATCTAAGATATACGATTGAAAGTATATGGAATTTACTTTCGAATTAAGCCGTGTCTCAGCACGCCCCGATGTTCAGTTGGTGAGCGACAGTGGTATGGAAATCACGAAGAGTGACGTGCCTATGTGAAATTAGCACATCACAGAAATGCACGATAATGTCAAGATATGAAAAGCACTGTGTGCGCGTGTCCTGCCCTATTGAACAGTGGGGAGGAGAACAGAGACCTTCAAACGGGGCAGAATGTAGAATGCCGATCTGCCGCGCAAGGACATTCTGTGTCCGCGGACAAGGATGTATATGTGATGGTGGTGGAACGCGATGATAGGCACTGGACACTTGTTGAATTACTCGTATGTTTTATGTGTGTGTATATATAGAGCTGGTGGTTAAACTAGAAGCCTGTGCCGTAAGCACTGAGGGTCACCTCTTATAGAATTAATCTCTTATAGCATAGAAAACTTACGGAGGTCTCCGGGGAATATATAGGTAGAATGGGATGAGAGAGGTTTTCATGGTTTCCTGCTTGGAGAACACGATAATTCAGCTGGTAGAGCACTAGCACGGAAGGTGGATAACCGCGGTTCGAATTCCGTCCGTGACCCGATTATTTATTTCCAACTTATGTCTTGCACACCAAACCTGGTGGTGTAGTGGTTACCATACTGGCCTCCTAAACCCAAGATCGCGGGTTCGAACCCGGCCAGAACCGATGGATTTTTTCGGGCGTAAAAATCTTAAGTATGGCTTCCTTTGGAAGGGAAGTAAAGCTGTGGGTCCCGTGTCGTACATTTACGGCACGAAAAAGAACCTCAAGTCTGAAAGAGAGGCCTCTGAGCAAAATTTGTCGGCCGTTTCACGCCCTGAATTGAATGGGACGCTGATGACCTGAGCTGTTAAAGAGCGTCCTTAAATAAACCAATCAAAAAAAAAAAAAAAAAACCACCATTTGTGTGAAAAATCAATTCCTATATATGAGTTAAATACTAATAAATAAAATTATTAATACTTACAAATGGAAAGAAGGAAAGAAATGTAAAAATTAGAAGATGAAAGAAGAAAATAAGAATAAGAAGCAAGTATTCTTGAACTGATGTTTGGAAGTAAGCGATGTAAAGAAATTCAAATGGTGACACACATAGTAGTAGTAGTAGTAGTAGTAGTAATAATAGTAATAATAATAATAATAATAATAATAATAATAATAATAATGTGAGAAAAAACTTAAGGTATCAAATTAAAAAAATGTTTATTCAGAATTCTAAAACGTGTTATGGACGATGAATTCACTTCACTTCCTGAAGTTTCCTGCAAACACATTCAAAACCAAATTGGCAAAGTTAATGCTTCCCTGAATGTTTTGAAAGTATTATCTAGAGAAATGGTCGTTTGCCCCCGGCTTATCTGACATGGTGGCGTTGCTCTTTCTAAAGGCGGTGGGGAACTTGGAAATGGACCGAGTGGGAGGCACAGTCATGGCAGCTGGCGATCTTCAACCTGTGGTCAGCTGTGTGAGGGCAGCTGTACCTTCCTGTGTATATACATCACCAAATGGACGGACCAGTGTAATCACATTAATGAAGAAAACGTTATGAATACACAGCGCCTCGCAGCAGGTACAAACAAATGGTTTTGTTGAGCCTTACAGGGGGAAGGCATGTGGTCAGTGGAAAACTTCCGTTTTGCATTTCATCCTCTGTCTTTAAACCAGGAAAGAACTGAAAACTAAGGTATGTTTAAATTTGTTGGGATAGAAAAGAAGTACTTTATCGAAGAAACGAAAAAAATACTACATTCATGTTTTAATTAAGGGATATTGTTTTTTACTTTGCTAATATTTCTAAATTATTCAATAAAACGGTGTTGTGCACGGTTTTTTTAAAAAATAAAAGGTAGCTTTAATTGCTCATATATTTTTTTTTCATTTTCTACAGAATTTCAAAATCGGGCATTGGGCTTATTAAAAAATAAAAAAGATTTTTTCATAGCAATCTATTGCCACACCTTAATCCCTATATGTTGCGGAGCCAAACTGAATGTTTGCTATTCACGTAGCTTCATTTCTAAGTGGCAGACAGCCGTAGTAACCTAATGCCATCGATCGATAATTCACTGCAATCCTTCGCTGCTGTACTTTGCTCGGATTTGACTTGGCGTGATATCCTCTGTTGTATATGTTCACCATTTTGTTATTTTACATGTAAAAGTCTGTCTTGAATGCTATACTGAACAGAAATGAGTTCAAACACATTAACTATTCCACTAGCTGTTTTTGGGCAGATTGATTGAAGATATAAAAATCAGGAACATCTCTATGGCAAATAAGAAATATTTTGGTAAACAATATACAGTATTGAAAAATGAGCTAAAACTTAAGTGTTGCTTATGTTAAGAAGCTCCTTAAAGATTCGCATTTACTCAAATGCTTTGAAGAATGAAGTTTGTCGACCACTTCAGCCTACTGTTCCCACCTATGAGAACACTAATGAAGCAATACATAAGAAATGCTTCCAGTTTGGTTCGTCGTATGGAAGCAGGTGACAGTAAAAGAATTGTGACACTAAATACATCCTTCACACTTGGAAACTTTCCCGGATTTTCATCATTTACAATACAACTTAATATTAAAATCATAATACGCGGTTTCGTACAACTGTAATTTTGGACGCATTCTCTTGTATTTTTATTTGTTTAATTTTTTCTTCCAGTTTTCAGGAAGACTTTGTATGTCCGTTCTGCGAAGTTTTCTAGATTGATAAAGATATCAGTGTGAACAAATATTTGGACCTCGTTGTCAAATATTTTACTTCTTTAACATTCTATGAGGGCTGCCAATATCTTCACAGTTACTTTTCATAGGACACTCACAGGCAAAAGAGAGAGGGAGAGAGAGAGAGAGCAAATATTTGATAAATGCGGTTGGCTAGAGTTTGAATGAATTGTCCCTTCTTGTCTCAACGTAACGCGCTAACAATGCGTTTTATCTCACTTAAGGATGTTACCACGCTGAACACGAGCGTAAACATTAATAGAGGTTTTATTGCGTCCGTTTATTTTCAAAATCGTAGCTGTTTCTGCTTGCAACGAATTAAGGGGTTGTTTTTTTCATTTTATCACCAAGTTCAGTTGAATTCATGCCTTTGAGTACTGAAGACGCTGGCGGGCTGTCGCCCTGATTGATGATGATGATGATGATGATGATGATGATGATGATGATGATGATGCAGCCTCCGTTACGCCTCTACAACTTGCGCCTCATACCAAGGTGCAAAAGGCTGTGAAACGGTTCCGAGAAACGCAGTTATTCCTGAAGACCTTAATCTGGAAGAAAAAGGAAGACTGTGTCCAGAGATGGCGCATTTTCATTTGCCAGGTTCTAAGAAACCGCCAGACAACAGCCTTGAAGCTCGGAATCGTTTATAACATGTGCGAGGTGTTTATGTAAGCAAGAGGACGTCTTGGAGAACAAGATCTTCAGTCACGACGACCTGCTAGTCACCAGTTCTGGCCAGAGAGCACAGAGTTGCCCGTCTGCAGTTCGCTCGCCATTATGTCCAATTGACATGCAGCAGTGGAGCTCTGTGTTGTTCTCTCATGAATCCATTTTCTCCTTGAAATCTCCATTTGGTAGAGAAAGGGTCTGGGGAGGACATAGAGAGCTGTTCCTGAGTGCAAATTATCTAAAAGAGCAAGGGGATTTCGAGATGGTGTGGGGTGGAGACCCGAACCGATTTAGTAGCCTCAAAGCTCACCGCTATATCAAGGAGATTCTCCCGATCACGTCATGCTCCATTTGTTGAAGATGTTCATACTCGATCACACATAGCGGTGTCTTGAGGATCTGGGAATGTTCGACTCGACTTTCCAGCTTGCAGCCCCGAACTAAACCCTAAAGTGCATCTCTAGGTTAGGTTGTTAGACGCATCAGAGGTCGTAGTCCTGTTCAGGAGACCTTACAGGAACTCCAGATGGCACTCCAAGAGGAATGATCAGCATTGAGACCTCATAACCCTAATAGAAACATGCCCGAGAGAATGACAGCCATCGCCACGAGTGGCCGAGGTCGTTAAGGCGCGGACACATGAGCAGGAGGTCTGGGGTTCGAATCCCACTAGGACCGTCCTCCCTGACTGGGTTTTTTTCCAGGTTTTCCTCAGTCCTCATAACTGGCAAATGCCGGGGAGGTACCCTAAACTTAGGCTTGAAACACTTCCTTTGAAGAAAAAATATCCTTTCCAATTTATTATTTCATTTCATGTATCATCAGTGTCTACCGCCTGTGGTACCTCAGTAGTAAAAATGGGCGTTAAACTAAATACTATTAAAAAAAAATGACAGTCATATTTAAGACTAGAGGAGGCATACCACATATGAACGTTTGTTTTGTTATTGTTAGGGTGAACGTAGGGCTGTGTGTATAATATCGCTCTCATTTTCAACGTTAGTAATGTTTGGTGGACAAATATTGAGCATAAAAGTTAAGTGAAAATTTTGAATATATATATATATATATATCTTATTTATGAGGGTTATTGTCTCAAAATCACTAAAATAATGTGCAAAATTATATGCTACAAATTCATTAAAGTGTAATATTTAAAATAAGAATGGTGGTAATAATATTATTTCTGGAATTATTTCAAAATTCACATTTAAACTTTATTTTAGTAACGCTTGTAAGTGATCGATTTTTTGTGGTTATTGTTATAGTGTTTGGTACACTATAGACACTAAATTGTAAGTTAGAAGACTCTAGAATGTACGTATTTCCGCAACAAAATCTCCCAGAATTGAGCAAGGTGTATTTTCTTATTTTAAAAACAGAAAGTGTTATGAAGAATGATGTAAAATTCAGTAAATGAGATAAATGGCTGACTGAACATCTATTTTACTTTAGAACCCATTTTCTACGAGTGGCTATAGCATAACAAAATGTTCCGACAGATCTGTTTAGCAATATATCACCGAAAAGCCGCAATAAAGCCCTGATTTCGACAACGGAAGCGTGCCAAGGCATCTCATCGATATTCCCTCTCCCTCTCCACCTTGTAATCCAATACACCATCTGCTTCTAGCTGCTGCAGCAGATGTGATGAACCACCTTTCCTACTTTTTTCTGAGCGCACGCGGGACAGACGGACTAAAAGTTCTTGCTGCCGAGGTGCGTTTCCCCAAATTTCAAATCGGTGGAACACTTCAAAGACAACATACACCCACCCAGTGCGCACAATGGCTAGCCCCGAACGTGCCACTAACCCAAATCCAGGCTTTTCATCCTGGTAAAAATCCTCTCCCTTTCTCCCTCTAAAAGGCAGGTGATAATAGCGGAAAGGACAATTGGAAAATAATGAATAGCCCCCTCTTTCTGCCATCCATATTCCAACCTGTATTGTAATGAAGGATTGGAAACTCCATTAGTAGTATTATGTTCTTCAGGTGGCGGTGGGAATGCTGGGGTTGTGATTTGTTCTTTTAAGGTGCATTACAATGGGATGAAATACTTGTTGGGATCAAAGGGAATCAAAAATATTCATAAATCAGTACTTACTTCCTCAGTTAGCTTTTTTGATAATCTTAAATAAAAATGCGGACAAAATCAAATCATTCATGCAGATTTTGCTAAATTTACGAGATACACTTTTAGCGAGTTCCGAACGGAGATATTGTGGTTGTAGACAAGGAATATATATAACGCTCTAACGGTAGCAATTTTTGTTTTCTTTCAACGAAACTCAGTTCATTTCTTTAAAAACACATTGATACTTTAGTAAATCAGAGCAATCGGGGTCATTAGGAGTGGGGGGTTACCTGAAAAATGATTGCGGGCTAAAGCGAAATTTAAAAATCGCTCTAGCGTCCGCAATTTAATTTTTTTAAAGGAAACTCGGTATATGCCATTGAAATAAAATAAGAAAAATATTTTCCGAAAAAAATCGAACGGGATAAACCATGTAAACGGGCTAGAACGGGGGTTTACCCGAAACCCAAAATTTAAATATAGCTCTAATGGCATTAAAATTTGTTCATTCCCAATGAAACTCCGTATATACCATTTAAATAAAATAAGAAAAATAGTTCCTGAAAATTAGAGAAACCTTTTCATTTGAAGTGGCAGTTTACCTGAAACCAAAATTTAAAAGATTTTGGATCTACGAGGCAATTATGGTTACCACTAGACCACCAGGACCGACTGTATAACACATGCTGATATTGTAATGCATTATATGTATTACGTTCCTCCAAGCGAGATGAGGTGAGGTGAGGTTAGGTTAGGTTAGGTTAGGTTGAACAAATTGCAAATATTTTAGAACGCAATAAGGAACATCGTGGAATTGTTTTCAGTATTTTGTAACCTGGCTATATATTGAATAAAATAATGTCGTTCTTGCTGTAGATGCAGGACAAATCTTGTGGACAAATTGATTGTTTAAAAGTATTTCAAGCAACATAAAAATGAGCAGTTTTTGCTACGTCTCACAAGTCTCTGCAACACAGAAATTTTAATTATAGCAATACGAATAGCAAATGTTTTCTCAGAAAAATTGCAATGGATGATTCTTATTTATTTTCATTCTTTAAAGACTAACAAAGACGACAGAAAAGAATTTAACGTCAAGAAGCATGAAAACACATGTAGTTGCATTGTTACACAACTCCTTTCTTACACAGTGACGTAAACTAATATTTCTTAGGCCTTTATTTTTCTTTTTGTTTATTTTCTCTCGTTCTGGCTGTTGTTGGTGCTTCTTATCGAGCCCCCCATCTTTATGGACATATGTGCTCTTATTCTTTGTTCTGCTTTGAACACTCTGATGAAGAGAAACGGTGTACAGGTCGGCGTACAAAAACAAAGTCCCTTGTATCACAAGGAATTGCAACGATGCAGTCCCAAACCACGTCAAAACCATTGTCCGTCGAGGGTTTCTTTTGTGCACCAACCGGCACTAGATCCTCATGTAAGACCTCTAGCGAAAATAACAGGGAAAAAATTGTCTGAACTTATGGAGCAAATGCAATACAAGAAGTTTTGAAACTGTTGCATTAGAAGAAGAACAGAAATGTAAGAAAGTCACTTCTAGACAAAAGCAAAATAAGATAAAAAACGAAAAACAACGGAAGAAATAGGGATGCAAAAATAATGAAAAAGGAAGGAAGAACAGAGAGGAGGAAGAAGTAGACAGAACGAAAACAATACCAGAAACAAAAAGCAAAAAAATATCGATGGTAAATATTTTCACACTTTCTTTCCTATTTACTCTTCTTCCTCTTATATCCTTAATATTATTATGCCACATTATGTCTCATTAAAGCAGTGCAGGGCAGAAGGCTATAAAGAGGAGAGAGATTATTAGAATTATGGTAATATTATAACATATTTTTCTCTCTGTTCTTCTTCTGTTCCTTCTTTTCTATAGCAGCAGAAGAACAAAAGACTAGATTAAATTGAATGATTAGAAAAGTCTTACGAATTTGGAACTTTAAATTGTAAGAAGTAAATAGTTAATTATTTAGTAAATTTGGTAATATCTAATAACATAAAAATTCAACAAGAGACCTCACAAAAAAAAAAAAAAACTTTGAGAAATAAATCAAAGAGAATATATTTTTTCATTAAGGAACATGTGTTTACTGATACCTCCCGTATTTATTATGCATCTGGTTTGTGCACACATTCCGCATCGCACGTCGCATATGAAGTGTACTGCGTAAAGTCATTCTATCCGTTACACTGCTGGTAACGCTAGTCTATGTTGCGCATTCTTTCATACCATCGCTGTCTCACTGCATCTAAGGTTTAGTGTCCATTCAGTCCATTTTCCCAGTCATGTAGGTTTGTTCGCTATTAAAGCAGAGCACAGTTTCCAATATGATCGACAATACACCACTTGTTGTGCGTAGGTTCCAGCACGATGGAGCCCCACAGCATTTCAGCGTTGATGTGTGCTCATATTTAATTGTAGAATTTGGGGAACATTGGATTGGAAGAGCAGGACCAGATGACCAGCCCTTTTTAACCTCTTGCTTGTTTTTTTTTTTTTTTTTTTTCATGGCATGTTAAAGAGTGGTGTGTACGTCACCCTTGTGAAACTGACTGACATTTAAGAGTTCATTTGTGAACAAAATTTGTACTAAATTGCCAGAAAATGCATGGAATGTGAATTTAATTCCTGCAACACACTTTACCCGAGATCTAACTCTTAGGAATGCACATGTCAGGAAATGCTGTTCCTTAAAAAAATTAACCTCTCAACATACTGATAGTGTGATAAGACTATTTACTAGATACCCTTTAAGAGCAGTTATGAAAGTGAGATTTGAGCTTTTGTTATCCAGCATTAATGCAATGAATGTGGTGATTTTAATGCATTTTATTAACTATCGATAAAAATTATCACACACAGAGTTTATATTTACAGTGAGAATTCAATTTTTTCTTCATTTTTAAATAATATTTAAATTAAATGTTTTTTATTTGTGCCGTTTTTATAGGAATACATCAGCAATTAATTTAAACATAATAACCCCCAAAATAAGTCCATTATTTATTATTAGATTACAATATAAAATAAAATGTAATGCTTTCACTAAATCACGTAGAGCTAAGCTTATGAGTGATAGCAAAATGTGAGGTTTTCAATTAAAATAGAGTCATTTGAAGACTAAGGCATTTAATATTTCTTAATTGTTTGATAAAATATCGCAATTTCATTTCTTCCGGAAGAGAATAAAAATTAATTAAATGAAAACGAATACTATGGCAAGAATCTTGTTTTGTATAAAAATGAACCAGACATTCTATTTGATTCAGATCGCTAAACATCACAATCAACCCTCTCGATTATTCCCAGATTTATTCTTGACCTGCGTCCGCAGCCGAGCAAGTGCGAGCTGGGCTAAGGTCAGGTAAACATCCTGTCAGTCGCAGTTGGCTGTTAAGAGAGTAAGCAATATTTCTTTGTGTTATTTCAGCGCAATGATGCCCAGATGGTCGGTCCTGGTGGTGTAGTGGTTACCATACTTGCCTCCTACACCCAAAACGCGGGTTCGAACCCGGCCAGGATCGATGGATTTTTTCGGGCGTAAAAATCCTAAGTATGGCTTCCTTCGGAAGGGAAGTAAAGCCGTGGGTCCCGTGTCGTACATTTACGGCACGATAAAGAACCTCAAGCCTGAAATAAGAGGCCTCTGAGCAAAATTTGTCGGCCGTTTCACGCCCTGAGTTGAATGGGACGCTGATGACCTGAGATGTTAAAGAGCGTCCATAAATAAATCAATAATAATGCCCAGATGTTATTAACTACAGTGTAAAGTAAAATTTGCTGCAATGTTGTGTGCAAATGTTATCAGTAAAACAGAGGAAAAGTAAAGCCTATAGTAATAACCCTCATACTGCGCAGGAATTTATGTAGGCAGGTATGTAGCGAAGACTTAGACGGGGCTTGTGGTGCCGTAGAATTCATGCATCCACATTCGCAAGGAATACGAGCTTTATAGTCGCACTAGACTCCTCTCGTTCCACTTTTGTGCTATTCTAAACTATTATGGCCATCTTCTTCTTTTCTTCTGGCTCTATAGCTCTATGTGGCGCCCTGCACAATCTTCCTTCATAAATTTCTATCTTGCACTTTACTTTTCATCCTCTAATTCATCTTCTCAGAGCTTCTGTTATATTATCTAATCATCTTGTTCTTACCTTCCTTTCTTCCTTCTAGAATACAATCTTCCTTTTAGCATTCTATCTTCATTCATTCTTTCTATATGTTTGTGCCTTTATGAGGCTCACAATATCTTGTTAATCTATTAATTCTTCTAATTCACAATTGTAAATTATTCTCCCTTGTTATTTATCTTTTACCGGTCCACAAATTCTTCTCAATATTTTCCTTTCAAATCTTAGTATTTCCTCTACCTGTGTTGTTTAGGCACCATGTTTCTGCAGCATATGTCACTACAGTTTTTATTTGTGTTTTATAAATCTTACATGTGTCCCTCTACTAATTGATCTAATTTTAGTACTTTTAGATTATCGTAATATGCTGCGTTCCCAGTTTGAATTCTTTCTTTTGTACATTCATTTAAATTATTATTGTTATTTAGAAGTTTTTTTTTTGATTGATTTATTTATGGACGCTCTTTAACATCTCAGGTCATCAGCGTCCCATTCAACTCAGGGCGTGAAACGGCCGACAAATTTTGCTCAGAGGCCTCTCTTTCAGGCTTGAAGTTCTTTTTCGTGCTGTAAATGTACAACATGGGACCCACGGCTTTACTTCCCTTCCGAAGGAAGCCATACTTAGGATTTTTACGCCCGAAAAAAATCCATCGATCCTGGCCGGGTTCGAACCCGCGTTTTGGTTGTAGGAGGCAAGTATGGTAACCACTACACTACCAGGACCGACTTATTTAGAAGTGATTCCAAATATTTAAATTGTGATACTCGTTCAACTGTTTTTTCTTCAATTACCAGCTTTGTAATTTTCGTTTTATTTTTATCTGCTGTCATTTCCATGTATTTAGTTTTTTCTTAATTTTCCTCTAATCCTACTTCTTTGGATCTTCTTTCAAGTTCTTCCACTAGCTTGTTTTATCTCTTGCTACAATGACTATATCATCTGCGTAGGCATATATTTATATTGTCTTGAGGAATATAGTTTGTTTAGGATCTATTTCATCTATTACTCTGTGCAGGGCTAAATTAAAAAGTGTGGCCGATAGCCCGTCTTCTTGTCTCACCAAGTAAAAATCAGAACTTAGTTTATTTATTATTTTAATGAATTTTAGGATTTACCATTGTGTCATTTTATTAATCTTATGATTTTCTGTTTTAATTTAAAACTTCCCCGTGTTCTCATTGAGCGCTTTCCTATCAATGGGATCAAATACATATTTAAAGTCAATAAATAAATAAAAAAAAAACATAAATCTGCATCATATTTGTAAATTTTTTCCAACATTTGTTATATTCTTTACTATATCATTTAAAATACTTGAGAACGTTTTATAAACATCATTTAATAACGTACTTTTTATATTTATGACAATGATATTCATTTCTCCTTTTGTATATTGGACATAATACACCTATCTTCTAGCTTTCAGGCATTCGTTCATTCCTGCATATTTCCATTATATAATTATATATGGTTTTAATACTTTCCCTTATACCATATTTTATTAACTCAGACATTGTATCATCTTCTCCCGGCGCTTTATTATTCTCTAAATTCTTTATTGCTATTTTAATATCCCAAAAATCAGGTTCTTCTTTTTTTTCTTTCTTTTTCTTCTTCTTTATTTCTACTATTTCCATTTTTTATAAATGCAGGCAATAGAATGTATTAAACATACCAAATATGTCATAGACATTTTGACTAAACAGTGCAGAATACAAAACCTACAGAATATTTGTCAACAGACGATCTATATACTTCCTTTCTTCTACAACAATAGATGAATAAATAAAGGTAAATGTTAAGAACACTGTTCTTGAAATTAGATTAAAATATGTGAAATATATTTTAAGGAAAGGGCTGTGGAAAGTAACAAAAGTGTTTTGTTTAAATTAGATATTTGTGAAACACCCGGTAGCAGCACAACAACATCCTTAAGAGACCAGAAAGAGATAATGCGACTAGGTATTGCTTTAATTATTTAGTCAGCAGCTAAATGCTTCATTGTCGGAGATAATTTTTGTACGTTTAAGATAACGAAGATACCAGCACCACCATTGTGCTGTTTAGCATGGTAAAGAAGAGATAAATTTCTGAAAAGACAACTTGAACGTTACAAATTCTTGTTTACTTAATCGGCATACGGAATCAGTGCTAAGAAACATTACGTAGAATTTTTTACGCCGCCAGAAATAATGAGATTAAGATTGTGATTTCATCCGGCGGCTGTATTAAAGGACCTCGTGGTCAAGGTTTTCTTAATTTCTCAATTTACAGTTCCAGAGCTTACTTGCTATCCACGCCGCGCAATGCAACAACGATTCAAAGTCAATTTTACACTTGCGTCTCTCTACCGTTTAGTGAGAGTTGAACATTAAGCAATGTATCTATTTTCTTCAGGCTTGAGGTAAATCTACGACACGGGACCCACGGCTTTACTTCCCTTTCGAAGGAAGCCATAGTTAGAATTTTTATGCCCGAAAAAAATCCATCGATCCTGGCCGGGATTGAGCCCGCGATCTTGGATTTAGAAGGCAGCAAATTGTTAATGATTTCATTTATTTTGGTATAAAATAAACAGTGCAAGTAAATGAAGAAAGTGAACATGTTGACACTAATGAAAGGGAAGCTGGCCATGTTTGCAATAACACAGCCCGAGGGCCACGCGAGGCCGAGGTCGTTAAAGAGCGGACTCGTGAGCGGGAGATCTGGGATTCGATTCCCGCCAGGCTGTTTTTCTTGACTGAGTTTTTTTTTTCCCAGGTTTTCTTCAGTCTTCATAAATGGAAAATGCCGGGGAGGTACCCTAAACATAGGCCTGGAACGTTTCCTTCCTTTAATAAAATCCTTTCCCAATATGTCATGTATCATCAGCGCTCACCGCCTGTGGTGCCTCGGTAGTAAAAACGGGCGTTAAACACCATTCAAAAAAAAAGTACGAGGGTGGTTCCAAAAGTTTTTGGCCTGACACAGAGAAGGCGCTGGTAGTACCAATTAACAAGAATAGTTCTCAAGTACGATCCTTTAGATGACGCTCATACACGAGCTTTCATTTGTTTGGTTGCTATAGTACAGCAAAGTAAACAAGTTGAGGGATTGGATTTCTCTTTAAAAGACTTTTCACTATTTAAAACGGGTGCTGAATTTAGACGCAGTCATTCTTCCATTTTTGGTGACGAACGGACGTTCAATTACCTCAACGACTGAAGAAAACATCACAAATATACAGAAAGCATTGTTATAAGGGTCAATCAAGGTGCGTTAGCTTGCCGAGATCGCAAAGATTTTAAAACATCCTGTCTGCAACATCTTGCACAAGTGAATGCTCGCAGCAGATGAGTGCGCGTTTGAAAACCACCAATCAAGAATGACGTCCGAATGAACATTTCTCAACTACGATTGGACATGTTTAGACGCAACTTAATAATCTTTTTGCGACGTTAGAATAATGGATTCATGTCAGAGAGAAAGCAGCAGTTCAAACAATGGGTTCAAGAGGGTGAAAGGCTTCTTTGGTGCAAGTGTGTTCCTTTAGCAGAAAAGGTAATGCCTACTGTCTTTTGGGATGCTCGGGGTGTGGTGCTGGTAGACTACCTGGAAAAAAGAAACATCAACAGGGATAATTAGGCAGCATTTCTAAGGGTGTTGAAGGATGCTATCAAGACGAAACTGTCTGCATTTCTTGAAGAAAAAAGTTATTTTCAACCAAGGCAATGCACAGGCGAACACTTCTTTAACTACGATCGCGAAGTTGCAATGACTTCCGCTTTGAACTGCTGTTACATGCGCCATATTCACCAGATATGACTCTCAGGAACCTTTTTTCCTCTTTCCAAATCTGAAGAAATGGCTCGCTGGACAGATATTTACTTCAGATACGGAGAGCATATCTCAAACAATCGTTTATTTTACAGAGTTGGAGAAATAACTTTATACTGAAGATATAAAGCAGCTGGAATATGACTTTTATAAGTGTATAGAGTTAAAAAGTGACCGTTCAGAAATAAAAAAGGTTGGGTCAAAATCTTGCGTTTTCTTTCTCAGTCCGAGAATTTCTCAAGTACCCACTTAACAGGGTTAAAATTATTGGAGATAAATTATGCTGCTTAAGTTGAATCAAGATCGAGAGCAAATTTAGAGAAGGGAGTCCAGTTTGTGGAAATGAAGGGAACGATAAGCACATACTACCTTATTCACGCGAATCTAATGCGCTATCGAATGTAATGCGCAACCCACTTAAAATTATAAAAAAAATATTTGGCATATTTGGCGTATTATAATAGATGATACCGTTCGCTTCATAAAACAATCAGAATATAGAATTTATAAGTGGACTATTGTTACATCTTGGAGCACGTAGGACAAAATCCATCACTCGTGCTGTTGTCAGGACAGTTGGCGTAGGTCAAAGAAGAAAAAGTTGTTTCTTATCGTGTCACTAGTCACAGGTTACCCGTTATTTCTCCTTTCATGTACGAATTACAAAACTTTTTCTTCAATGTCAGGATGAAGTTCTTTCTGTTACCATTTTTTTTCACCATAAAGTAGCATCAAAGGATGTTCTTCCCCGTTTGCTCTCCATTTCATGACTAACTACTATTCAAACGGTCTGTGTAATAATAGGCCAACAATAAATGTAACAAGGGCGAGAACAGCACTAATGCATTATGACGTAATAAACGATAAATTTGAATCACTTTACCAGCAAACTGGGAGATGGATTTTAAATGGAATCTAATGCGCTATTGAATTAATGCGCATCCCCATTTTGAATACTAAGTTTGGACAAAAAGGTGCACATTAGAGTTGCATAAATAAGGTATTTGAATGTATGGAGAGTTCACTGAAACAGAAATGGTCCCCGAAATGAAACAAGTAATAGCATATAAAACATTTGAAGATAGGTAACAAATGAAGACCTTAGGAAAATATTTATACGAAATAAATAAATAAATAATTGATTAGCCATGTGTAGTTAATGAATTCGAAACTAATTAATGTTTGGTAAATAGAGCAGGTACTTAACATAGAGACAAAATAAGTTAATAAATAAATAAGAATGTCGACAGAATACTCCGGTGTCAGAACCGGGAAACCGGTGGCGGATGAATCTTTGTCCAATAGGGAACTGCTCATGAACCTGAGATGGAGGTTAGCACAAAGCAGATGGTGTTAGTGAGGAGGAACTCTGTTTTATTTTATTATTTTTATGTTTTTTTATTTGTAAAAATTAAAATAAAATAATTATGAACAGTTTAAATATATAAAAGATATTTCTTGTGTTACAAATTGTAATCATGGTGGTCACATCTAAGAATGGTCTGGACTAGATAGATGTATAGTATAGTATTACAATAAATATTTAGTATTCAAATATTAGGGTTGTTACATCCATTTCTTATTTAATTACTCAAAAAAATAATATGATCCTGAACTAAAGGCGGGCGGTAGGCCGTGAGGCGGTACCCCGCCTAGGCTCCCGTACGAGGAAAGGCATGCACGCTTGTGACGTGGGTTGAGGTCGTGGGAACTGCAAGCAATAAACAGCATTATCGTCAGGAACCAGTACCGCGGCAGTCAGTGACGACCACTGGTCACTTACGGCTAATGAATGACGCTCTGACAGGCCACGTGACATGGACAGACAAACGGATGGATCGTGACAACAACACTGGGATTAAGCTTGACAGATAGCTTGGGTTCCCCAGGCTAATTATAGCGGCATACAAAGCAGAGGCATACCCTTCAGTGTTAGACTGCGAGTTTGACAGATTTTGTCTACCTTAATGTAACACCCTGTTCTGCTTTTCCGTCTTCATGTATTTCTGCAAAACTTCAGCATCTTTTCTCCTCTATTCTCTCCCATTTCTCTACGCGAATTTCCTATATCCTTCAATTTCCTCTTTAGTATAACATTACATATACCTATACAAATATATTTGATGCAGGGGTCGACAACTGCACATGCCTAAATATGATACACAGCTAGAGAGAGAATAAATAAGAAATATAACATAATAATAAAAATAAAATTGGAAAGAAACGGATATATTATTGCAATTAACTGACACGTTATTTACAATTACATTAGTTATTGTGTGATAATCACAAAATAAAATGTTTCCAGCCTTGTGCACCTTGGCAGGACCAATTTTGTGATCCACAAACAGGTCCCAGCATGCAAGGCGATCTCTAATTGCCACTTTCTCTTGCCTCATGCTTTATTTCCCTTCACATTGACATTGTTTCAAGTTTCTCCGTCTTCTTTGTGATTTTCTTATTTCGCTTTTCTTTGTTCTTATATCTTTTGTACCTTTCCTATTTTCATATATACCTGCTAGCTTTCATATTACTTTTTCTTTAACTTATTTTATATGTTTTGTTTTTTTCTCCTACTTTTCTTGCGATCCTATTTCAATTTTTTCTTCTCCTTTATCATCATCTGCAGTGGGAAAACGTAGCGGTGCTCTACGAGCATCCCAGCCTCAGAAGTCCGCTACAATATAGCCATACAAGGGAGGGGGGTGTTCACAGTTCATGAGCAAAATGGGTTGGCTTTAAAAAAAGCTTTTCCTGTTGTTTCTTTCCTTTGCCATGCTTTCAATTTGTATCCAGTTTTATTACCTCTTTCTTTCTGTGTTATGTTCTTTATTTCTACCCATACCTTTACCTTTTTCTTTCCACACTTTTATATGTTATTCTTTGTTCCCATTAATTCTCCCTTTTCTTTGTTTCTTGTTATTTCATTTTAACCTCTGCTAATATTGATTTAATTTTCTTTCTTCTGATTCTCCGCTTTTCTTTGTTTTTATTATTATTATTATTATTATTATTATTATTATTATTATTATTATTATTATTATTATTATTAACTCTTGCATTTCCCTTATTTTATTTTCCTCTCATTTGTTTCCCATGGTTTTCTACTGTTATTGCCTGTCTTATTTCTTCCATTTTACTCGTATTTATCTGTTGTTTTCTCAAACGTGTCTGTATTACTCAATTTATTTCTGCGCACTTGGAAACTACAATGAAGAAACCGGATGGATGAAAGCGTTTCATGCTATAGAGATTAAAAATAAAAATGTGCATTTTGCCTAAGTATTCAACGATTTTATTCTGGTTCACATGTGACATCATCATAAAATAGACCAATGAAACGAAACAAAATTTTGAATTTTGGCCAATCACTGCCGGATATCGTAGTGAAATTATCGAAAAGTTTTATCAAATTGCTTGCGCGAAGAGCATTTATCCCTTGATTTGGGTAGCTAATTCCATACTCGCACTATAATTCCTGAGCACGCATCACTGACCACTTTTGCTAGCAGGCTAACTTGTGTATTCACTCAAACAGCTGTTTTTGCGTGTTTACCCCAACAGTCTGAAATAATTTTGTAAATTATATAGCGATACCTCTCAAGCAACCATAAATCTAAATGAACAGGTTTTTCAGAATGGTAAAATATTTTCTGTTTTGATTTTATCACTTGATATTAGTACATCGGACGGTACGATTGTAATAGTCGACTTTATCTATTTCAGTCATTACTAACAATGGACATTAGTCAGTTGATAGATGGCTTGAAAAGGTTAAATGTTCATAATACAAATATACAATTATTACAATTTTGTAAACCATTTTAGGGAAATTATGTTTAAATTATATTTTATTCGTGAAAGAGTACTAATAAATATCACTCGATGGTATGAGCTTTCCAGATGAATTCACTCACTACGTTCGTAATTCATGGGCAATCTCAGACCCTCTTATGATATTACTTGCTACTATTTCACTTATGTGACGTGATCATAAAATCGATGAAATTAAAATTTAAGAAACACGTGAATTATGACCAATGTCGCAGTGAAATTGTCGTGAAGTTTTATCAAATCTCTTTACCATGCAAAGTGAATTTGTTTTCTGGCCAGTGTGGCCAACTCTATACACCCGCTATGATTAATCAAACATCATACGGCAACACTAAACAAAGTGCGGAATTCTGCTTTCACATCTTCAACTACTAATTCCCAAATGTCCTTTGTATCCAATGAAATTGTAGCCTCTTCATTCAGTTTGTATAACTGTGTTTTCAATAATTGTATATTTAACTAACTTATTGTGTATATTCACTCAAACAATGGTTTTTACGTATTCAGCTAGTCCGAATTATTTTTGTAAATTATGTAACAATTCCTACCTAAGGAACAATAAACGTTAATAAACACGTTGTTCAGAATGGTAAAATTTTATCTCTCATTTGTTCTCAGTTTGTATTAGTAAGTCGAACGGCAGCGATTATTCTATTCATGAAATACTTCTAAACCCTCATTTGGCTCTTCTCTATAGGAATTACTGACAAATGACTGTTGCAAGCTGGCTTGAAAAGGTTAAGTATTCACAATACAAATTTGCAATTATTACAACATTGTAAGCCAAGAGAATTATATTGAAATGCTTACTTTATTCTGAAATAATCCTAATAAATATCACTCGATATTGCTTGTAATAACATTTAACAATTCTTTTTAGAAAGAAGGTACACATTTAACCTAAGAGTAAAGTACAATTTAACTGACTTAAAGTGCACATTAAACCTCAGTACCATTCAGAGTGCACTACTTTTTCAAACAAAATAATATTGGAGTGAAACTTTCCATTTTCTTTTGTTTTAGCGCCGGTGTGTCTTGAAATGTTCTGCTGGGTGCCAGAGATTTTTGTTGCGGTCTTGGAAGTTTTTCACTTTCAACAGAGGAATCCGACAGCACGCCAAGAAGTGCAAAAGGATTTTCGCTTGCACCTGTCTGTCTGGTGGCACATACGATAGCCCAACCATCTTTAGAATGTTCTGAACAAGCCGAAATTAGTTAATTAAAATTAAAAGCGTTCTTGAAAATCCCTGCATGCGTTGTTATAGCTGGTTAATTATTGTGGCGCGGTGCTCCGTGCGATTGTTAACATTCACTGCAACATCCAATTAACGGCAAATAGGTCTTTTGTTTTCTTCTCTAATAGCATACAACTATTTTGTTTCGCCTTCTTACTGTAAGTAATGGTTAACACATAGGCATGTTTATTGTCAACTTCTACATGGAAGTCGTATTTAGTTTACTTATTGCCGGATAGATGGCTTTAATTGCTTAGTCAATTCGTGTTTGCCAATTAACGGTCTTACTGCATTTTCTACTATCTGCATTTACTTATTTCTGTTTAACTATTAACTGATATTTTGGGGTTAGCGCTGTAGAAAAACAAATCCACAAGCTTACGTGACTAGGGAAGAGAATATTAAGATTGATCGGCAGTGAGACAACCCAGCAGCTCCAGCATATGAGACCGAACGTGCTGGCTCAGACGGTAACGCTTGGGACGTGCATTCGAAAGATCTCGGATTCAAATCCCTTGGGACCCATCCCTTGTTTTAGTGGTTATCCCTGATCGTTTAATTAAATGCTATGATTGATCTTCTCTTTCAGCAGCTCATGCCATTTCATATCATTTCATCCCATTGGTTCTTCCAAAATATCAAAAACACCAGGGTGAAGTGGGCTGTTGCGGTGTGACGGTGGCTTGCGCTTTGTAAATATTCCTGCTCCGGCATCTTGTATGGAAGCGGCCCTTATGAGGGGCTCGTATTGCTTGGAGGGTTGGACCTCTGCCGGCGTAGGGGAAACAATGTTAGGGACCCTGCCTCGCCGCCCCGAATTCTGGTCACTTGGTGTCTCCCTCAACTTATCCCTTCCTTCCGGGGGCGTAGACACAAACGGCCAGCCGTTGAACAAGAGCGAAACATCAAAAGAACCTCCTCCTTCCCTAGCAATTTAATCCAATGTAAAATACGAGTCCCCGATGCTACTTCTGTATCAAATCGCTGCTAAAGTGGATTTGCTGTAAGCATTTGCAACAGTCTTTTATCCGTCATGCAAAATAGACACTGATAGCTTCGATGGCATCCTCACAAATATTTCTTTCCGCTGAGCCAGATTTAAGTTGGAGAATAGGAAAAACTCGTTAGGGAATAAGTCAGAAAAATATATTTGGCGACAAATTAGCTCTTCGTTTTTACAATTACAGTAGTCTACAAGTGGGACGCCTGTTGTCTTAATTTATACGTTTGTGTTCCTATCTTGACATGTTTATTTATTTATTTTTAGATTCATCTTTTAAACCCTCCAATAATGCTTCATAATATATTTCTGTTATTATGTTATCTTTTTTCAAGTAGTCTATCAGAAACTACTTAAAAATCTCTCCAAGGTATTTTTAGACAGCAAAATGGTCTTCGATTATTTTTAAGTACTACCCCAATAATACTTAAAATTGACTTGTCTGTTCATAAACTTGTATTCTCAATTTCAAGAAGCAAGTGTATTAGAGTATACTGTGTTATTCTATACCTCTTTGTACGAATTCTTTTTCTTCTTCCTTCACGGATTGGATTTTTTTTGATTGGTTTATTTATGGACGCTCTTTAACAGCTCAGGTCATCAGCGTCCCATTCAACTCAGGGCGTGAAACGGCCGACAAATTTTCCTCAGAGGCCTCTTCTTTCAGGCTTGAGGTTCTTTTCCGTGCCGTAAATGTACGACACGGGACCCACGGCTTTACTTCCCTTCCGAAGGAAGCCATACTTAGGATGTTTACGCCCCGAAAAAATCCATCGATCCTGGCCGGGTTTGAACCTGCGATCTTGGGTTTGGAAGGCAAGTATGGTTACCACTACACACCGGGACAGACACGGATTATATCTTGCCCGTTCCGATCTCCCCCCCCCCTTTTTGTTTCTTTCCATCTTTTTTAGATCTTCCAATTGATTTTCTTCTTTTCGGGTTATATATCAACATATTCTTTGGTATTCTGTCTTCTGTCATTCTTATTACGTATTTTATCCAGTCTTGTATATAATTCCTTAATTAATCATTTCTTTTATGATCTTCCTTAGTGCAAATTTTGACAGTTCGTAAAAAGCACTCCTGCTGATTTTTGTTCTTTTTTTTTTAATTCAAGTCTCACTTCCTTATAAAAAAAACTGGTAAGGCCATGGCTGTGTAGGATTTTAATTGTGTGCCTTTTCTCGCTTTGTTTTTCAAAGAATGTCTATTGTTTGACACACACAGCTTGGAACTTTTGCATTTTTATGCTAACTTTTTGATCTTCTTCATTTGTGACATAACAACCTAAACATTGAAAGTGTGATACTTGTTCGATTATCACAATCTTTTCTATTATTGGGCCTCTTATTACCCCTGAACACCATTACAAACTTACTTTTTTTTGTTTCTAGGCCAATAGGATAAAAATCTTTATTCATTTGCTTACCATGTGTTTGAAAAGTTCAAACGCTTCTTAAAATCAAAAGAAGCGTTTAGCGTTACATTTATTACCTGTCTGATTTTACAATGTTGAGTTCACCTGTGTACATTTCTGGGTCGGGGGAAGATGCGACACTGATTATATAACTAATGTTATTCTTAAAGCATTTTCTTAATATCTATAAAGCCCATAGCGACCATTATATACACCGTATACACTTTTTATTTTATGGAAATACTAATTGAGACCACAATTTATAAATAAATGTAGATTTACAGAAATTGTTTAAATATTCTGTAATTAATAAATTTATTCTGAAAAAAAATCATACCATGCCCTCATTTTGCTACGCAATCGAAGTTTGTAGACATTAGTGTAAATCCTTTGACTTTCAGTGAACGCGCGATTTGCGGTAGGATCGGAACTAAAGTTCCGAAAACTCAGGCAACTGAACTTGCTTCGTTTTCGACTGTATAAACATACACGTGTATTGAGAGCACGCCGATATTGAGATATATGCTAGCACAATCAATATTTTTTTATGATTAACTATTGCATATAAGTATTGCAGAAGAGCATTTCCAGGAGTAATTTCTCACATAAAGCAATTTTCAAATTCGTCAACAAAGTTGGAATCCAAGGTGTTTTCATTGATAAGGAGCCAAGATAAAATTCCGGGCTGTAGAGTAGAAAGCACTTGACAAAATAGCTTATCACTTAGAAACTTCTTCTCAAAAGTATTCAACATGATTAGCCTTGCATGTTGGTGTATCTGTCGGCAGTGCGTATAAAGACACTAAGCTGCTGCATCTTCATCCATGTTAAACCACTGCTGTATCTAAAATAAAACCGATGGAAGCGCCAAAATAAAATATCCTGACTGATAATGTTTAAAAATCTTTTCAAAGCACGTACAAAAAAAAAAAAAAAAGCCGCACTATCATTTCCCTCGGCAGATGCGGGGCTGGAACACAGTAACTTTCCGTCGACCAAAATCAATTTCCGATTGTGTAGCGAAATGAGGACTATGCATAGTTCACAGAACTTTGTTGCACTGGCTCGTAAGCGAAATCCTTAAATAAATATAATTTTATTTTAAAAAGTTACTTTAGGAAATACCTCACAACTAAATTCTTAATTTTTCATCAATAACGAAACAAAGAAATTACAATAAAATTACATTTTAATTCATTTATGATATAAGGAAAACATGAATTATTTTTTCACAATTAGTGCAATTGTTCGCGTTCGCGGGTATAATTTAAACTATATATATATATACATAAAACATTAAATCATTATAAACAGATTTTTTTGTTGTTGTTTTAAGGTTCTATAATAAATAAGAAGCCTACACGCGTTCACGGGTGTCGTCACACTGTTAAACTAATGTTGGATGTTTTGTCCAGCAGTTCTATTATTTCTGTTTGTTGTTAAGAGGAAAAACTCTCCATTAAAAGAAAGAAAAAAAACCATAAAATTACCTGAATTTAAATTGTAAGTACTCCAAGAACAAACAAGTCATTATGAGCAGGTATTAATTAGAGGGGGCATGTCCAGTAACACAGACTGTTAGAATTAAACTTTACTTGCGGTGTTACACGGAAAAAGGTGTTCTGAGAATTTCTTAACGGCCCAGTGGAAGGGATGCTCTCTTTTCATGGGTTCTCGTGGCTTTATAAATATACTAATTTAATCATCATAAAAATATTATGACGCGGAGTTAGTTAAATTGACGGAAAGCGGGCTTGACTCCATGAAAGGAAAAATTGCTGGTGCATATAACGCGCGGGTTATCTTCCTCCCGACATTCTTTTATTTTCGTCCGTCCCTACTGGAAGGCGCGCGCATATTTCAAGGATGCGGTTTTTCTGCATGTTATATATATTAGTATCATATCACATTATAATGACGCACTCGAGTGGTTGTTAGGGAAAAGAGCCTCAAGATATACGTTAAAAGACGTGGGGTGTAGGCCCCCTTGACAATAGGGAGGACTTGCTTTTTTACCCTGTCCCCAGTGCACCTCTCCCACCCCTTTGTGTTCCACCGGTAGCTGCCGCAGAGATTATAAAAGAGACAATCTTCATGCGCCATTGAAAACCATTGAACAAAAATTGAATGCCTACAATCCCCATACCCCTTAATGGAAGAATAAAGTTGACAATGTCTGTTGTTTGAAGACCAGCTAGCAAGTGTCTATCTCTACCACAAGTATAATGCAGTGAATATCTAATTTATTTGTATACGTTTAACCGAAATATTCTTTAATTCGTTAAGTTGTTGAAAGAATACTGAGCGTCTATTAAAAATATGACACAAAACAGTAGTTTGAAATCAATTTTTACAAATATCTGAACAAACGAACAGAGAAAATAATAATTTCAACTACGTGTAATATATTTCTAGGTTGGTAAACAATTTCATGCATATCAAAAAATGAGATGACCATAACTTTCCGAGCAGAAGCAAGCACTTTTGCTATTTTTTGATTTTGGTGTTGGAGATGATGATGATGATGATGCTTTTTTATTAGTGTTTAACGTCCGTTTTTACTACTGAGGCACCACAGGCGGTGGACACTGATGATACATGAAATAAAATGATAAATTGGGAAAGGATTTATTTTTTAAAAGAAGGAAACGTTCCAGGCCTAAGTTTAGGGCACCTCCCCGACATTTGCCATTTATGAGTACTGAGGAAAACCTGGATAAAACCTTAATCAGGGAGGACGGTCCTGATGGAATTCGAACCCCAGACCTTCCGCTCACATGTCCGCGCCTTAACGACCTCGGCCACCGGTGGCGGTGTGATGGTGATGATGATTATGATGATAGAGATTTACACCCAGAGATTTGCTATTCGCTCTCAGGAGCACAGTGATACAGCCAAGTTTCATAAGCAGCAATTATCTTTGAAAGAAACTCTGCATCTTCCTGTAGCATTATCTTCCACTGCACAGAAACCTGCTTTTGTTCGGGAATCAGCATTCTTGGAACCCACCGTGCAAAAACACATCTCATGTGCAACCAACGTTTGTGTGATTCCCTGTGATATAGTCAGAACTTCTGAGTGTTTTGAATGTAATTTCAGGATGCTCTCTCACAATGACAGCAGCAGTGTTAATGCTTTCTTCCGTTAGAGCCAAACTGGATTGCCAGATCCAACTTCGAGATTGATTGCTTCCCCTCTAAACATTTTAAATAATCTTCGATCAGGGGAAGAAAAACCTCTCCATTGGCCTAAGCTGAAAATATGTAGAGACGAAAGCAGAATTTCAGAGCAGCATATTGTTTACATTCATTTTGCTGTATATGCAACCGAACATGTCTCAATTTGCACTCCCGTAAGGGGGGGGCGGGCTACGGCTTTGCTCTTCAGATGCTCCAGGCGCGGGCTCTGCGGACCCTGAGCGCCCGTGGTACCTCTGACGTTACTAGAGGAAGCCGGGACGGACTTGAGACGAGCCCCTTCCGCAAGGGAGTTGTCCGGATTGGGTTGGAACTCGGCGTGGCAGTGGTACCCGGAACTCACGGGCAATTGAGTACTCGCAAGAGCGGTGTATCCCAGGGGAGTGCCAAAGGCGTGTACCCTAGGGGCCGGTATCACCATCATTGTGAGAAGGTGGTGGCTTCCTTAATGCTGGGGTCACTCACCCCTATAAAGGAGTAGGTCTAAGCTAGTACGACCTATCAGCCAGTGAAACTCTGGTAGCTGGGTGCGCTCGGCTCTTGAAGCAGCAGTTCACTCGGTGCGCTTGGGCGACGTAATCGCCTGCGGCCGAAAGGCGGGTCGGTTTAGGCAACCAGGTACCGTCCTAAATGCAAAAAAACCACTGGGTAGCACAGACCTCTGTGTTCGTATACCCTGGTCGACGAGCGATGGTAAGCTCACCCTAACCTGTCTTAACTTGCACACCGCTCACAGACGGGAACTGGAAGCGCCAACAATGAAATTCGTATCACATGCACTTTGTGCATTAAGCTAACGAAATATTGTACAATTAATTTTTAGCGTCATATGTTCTATGGCTCTGAGCATCTGAGAGTCAAAAATATAACTATGGAAAATGAAAATAATAATAATAATAATAATAATAATAATAATAATAATAATAATAATAATAATAATAATAATAATAATAATAATAAAGAGTCGTTTGAACAACGAGGCAAAATTATTCTTATTTATTATACCGAATTGAACAGTTTTCATTTCTTTAGAGAGGTTCAAAAGTCTGAAACTAAACAAAATTTATTTAACTATTCACAGTACAATTTAATTTGTGAAACATTTTATAACTTAAGGAAAATTATTTGTTCACAGTTCAGTATTTGCAAAATTGTCTATTTCGAGGTCTCTTCAAAAAGTATCGCGAATTTTGAATTTCCGCGGGCTACGTATATTCGATTTTCGATTGTTTTGTGGCGTTATGTTGGTACTCATGTCCTTCACTTGACAAGCTCGGCCATTTTGAATGTTCAGTTAATTGTTCAGCTATTTTGCTTGGACGTGTTTTATCTCGTCTTCGATTTTTGCCTATTCCAAAAAAATGGAACAAAGAATCTGTATTAAGTTTTGTGTGAAAAACAAAATTAAGTGCGCGGATGCATTCCGAATGTTGACTGTGGCATATGGTGAAGCTACCTTGGACCAAAGCAACGTTAATCGGTGTTCTCAGAAATGTTCTCAGAGGGTCGAGAAGATGTGAAAGACGAAGAGCGTCCCGGACGCCCGAGCTAGTCAACAACAGACGAAAACATTGAAGAAGTGAATAAAATAGTATTGGCCATTCGTCGAATCACAGTTATAGAAGTTGCTCAGGACCTAAACATACCGATTGGCTGGTGTCATTCGATTTTTACCAATGATTTGGGCATGAGACAGGTCGCCGCAAAATTCGTACCAAAGTTGCTCAATTTCGACCAAAAAACACCATCGCATTAACGTTGCTAAGGAGCTGTTGAACTCTGTCTGCGACGATCCAAATTTGCTCCAGAGGGTCATAACTGGTGACGAATCATGGGTTTATGGTTATGACATGGAAACTAAAGCTCCATCATCCTAATGGATGCTGCCACACGAGCCAAGACCGAAAAAAGCGCGCTAAGTTCGGTCGAATGTGAAGGTTTTGCTTACAGTTTTCTTCGATTTCAAGGGGCGTGGTGCATCATGAGTTCTTGCCACAGGGTAGAACGGTCAATAAGGAATATTACCTGCAAGTTATGCGCAATTTGCGCGATGCAATCCGCCAGAAACGCCCGGATTTGTGGAAGAACAAAAATTGGCTTTTGCACCATGATAACGCCCCTGCTCACACATCGTTGCTTGTGCGCGAATTTTTCGACAAAAAAACCACTTATGATGCTGCAGCTACCGTACTCCCCAGACCTGGCCCCCTGTGAATTGAAGAGACCCATGAAAGGACGACGCTATGCCACGATTGAGGAGATAAAGACGGCATCGAAGGAGGAGCTGAACAAGATCACAAAAAACAATTTTTTAAAGTGCTTCGAGGATTGGAAAAAACGTTGGCACAAGTGTGTAATATCTGGTGGAGATTACTTTGAAGGGGACAAAATAGATATTCATGAATAAATAAATACTCCTTGAAAAAACACAAAATTCGCGATACTTTTTGAACAGACCTCGTATATTTGCCTAGGAGTTAGCGTTGTCTATTGTCGATTCCCGGTACCTTCCGAGGAAAAATTTTAAATTGGCGAGATCTGGAACTGAATCCACCCAGCATTGTTAGAATAAATGGGGAACTATAGGACGGAGAGCTGGAGTTCTTCGATCTTGAAAGCCACGTGATGGGTGACCGGCGGGGCGCCAACATGCTGATCACATCCACTCCCCTCCTTGCAATACTGTCCTCTATCAATGATAACATAAGATGAAAGCAGAGGAAGCAGGTTATGGCCCGATCTCAGATATAGCTCACAGTAGAAGAAAATAGGAATAGATCGATTTTGTCTGTAATTATTTTCTTTCCAAAAAAAACCATTTTTAAAATTTTAATGTTATTTAACAACAACATTAGAAGGAAATAGTTTTAAGTTATGCTAAGGCTGTCATCTATTGTGTAATTCTGAATAAATCTGCTTACAAATGAAAGTTAATATACCTCTCAATTTGAATACTGTGTTAACTAATTATTGTATATTTAAATTCATTTTAACACTTAATAAGTACAATCTACCCCAAAATGCTTCTTTTCTCACTATCTTTAATTCAAAACGTATTTCGAGGGGTAGATTAAAAATGCAGATAGTATTATTAATATCTGCAGAACGGCTGAGCGAGTTTAGCACGAATTTGACGGCTTTATTGAGCATGCTTGCATATTCTTCTTTCTGTCGCATTGCTCAGTCGACAGTTATGCGCCGACTCTGTGGGTTTTAGCATTGCATTACCCAGGAAAATATGTTATCTTGATTCGCTCTTTGGTGTAATAATATGCAACCTATCAAATAATAATAAATCATATCGATTCACTCTAAAAGGTACAACTTGGGCAGAAAAGTTTATAATAGCATATCTATGTCACGGGTACGATGGTTTTCGTAAGTTAGGATTAAAAAAGAAGACTCCAGGAAATGTGTTGTGCACCCTTTTAAAAACATAATTGTGGGGAGATGTTGGAGAACATAGGTTTAGAAAAATCAACGTACTTTGGCAGGAAAGATCATGTCTCCATATTAAATTATCGTGGACAAAAATTAATATATAAAAACTTTTCTTATTAAAAGAAAAATCAACTATCTGTGACAAATAAGTTTCTCACAGAGAATAAATGGCATATAATTCAAATCTGATAAATGCATATGCCATATAGCTAATCTACCTCAGTGGTCTAGGAGTAACGCTGACTTAAAGTTTACGGTTCAAATCCGGTCGTAGTAGATAATATTTTCAGCATCTAAAAATCTAGCACAAATTCACATGTAAGGACTTTTTCTGTCGTAGAATATACGGCACGTTAAAAAGCTCCATATCTGAAAAAGAGGTCTCTAGACAAAATTATAGGCAGCTTCACGTCCAAGTAATACCTTAGTTCCCTGCCAAATACCGATGGAAGCGATGAGCTTACCAACTGTCACTCTCTCTTTGTAGAAAAATAAGTGCAACTAAAGTGTTCTTGGTAATCGAAACCTGCTACAAGATGGAACGAAGGACCCAAACACTTTAATCTGTATGTAATTATTTTCATTATTTTTTTTCCATTATAGTGTACAGTGTTTGATGATGATAATACGTTATTTATGTAAACTTCTTTTGTAGTTTTACAATTTCAGTACAGAATTGATTCGATAAATTCCAGAAAGGACTAACATGTTTGTGAATTTCTGAGAAGCAAGTCAAATGGTTTAAAGGTGCAACGTATTAGGCTGCTAATATATAATAGATAAGGTTGCTGAATATTTAAGAGATGCTAATCTTTGAGAGACTTAAGTGTAACAGCGATGGGTACGAAAAATCAAATAGAGCATATAGACACCATTTAAACAATTATAAATAATAAAGTTTCTTCATATTGCGTGTAGTAGATACATAGAAATAATTAAATTATCTTCTCTTATAATGGTGGATATAAATTAATAATATCTCAAGTAAAAAATTAGCGATACATTATGGGACTTAGCTAATATTAAATATAATTTATTCCGAAATATTTAAACAATATCTCATTACTTTCTTACCTTCTTTCTTCAAATGATGCGACTCCATCCACTTCTATATCTGTAAAATTAAAAATTTTACAGATTTAAAAATAAAGAATAAAGTACACTGTAACGTCTATAGTGACAAACTTTATTCGTTATTAAACTAGTACTTTCTGAAACAGTAGAGTAGAAGATAAATATATTTAGTATTAACAATAGTATTGTTATATCTGGAAAAATTTTCCTTTTTCGTGTGCCACTTCACAAAAGTTGAAATGAACTGTGGCTATTAATCGCAACTTTCTATATAGGAAGTAAAATGGAATGATATGTGGACAAAATTGATGATAAAAATGGAATAAAAATTCACTCGAGCGCAATGATATAAATGTTTATATTACATAAAATTTAAAGTGGTTATAGACACTTTATTAAACAACACTCTATTGTCATTTTTTATTTGGTTTATTTACGGACGCTCTTTAACATCTCAGGTCATTAGCGTCCCATTCAATTCAGGGCGTGAAATGGCCGACAAATTTTGCTCAGAGGCCTCTTCTTTCAGGCTTGAGGTTCTTTTTCGTGCCATAAATGTACGACACGGGACCCACGACTTTACTTCCCTTCCGAAGGAAGCCACACTTAGAATTTTTACGCCCGAAAAAATCCATCGATCCTGGCCGGGTTTTAACCCGCGATCTTGGGTTTGGAAGGCAAGTACGGTTACCACTACACCACCAGGACCGATGTTTTGTTTTGTTTTGTTTTTTTTTTTTTCGCGTTAGGTTATAGTTTAAGTCTGTGAGCAGTAAATCGCAGTAGTCGAAGCGAGGCATCAACAGGAATATAATAAAGGTGTGGATTAGAGAACTTATCTTCCTGCAGGTTTCAGCAACATAAGGGATCATTGCTTGTAACAACTCCAAGATTTTTCGCAGAATCAGTGAATAGAAGCACAGTTTGATTAATTTTAACAGGAGGAATGTACTTAGCAATCGCTGGTATCCATGACCATAGACCGCGATTTTAAGGGATTAAGACCAAGACCCAGAGCATGAATGAACTGAGTCTAAATCTTGGTTAATCACATAAGGATAAATTTCGTTAAGTTAAAAAGTAAATTATGATTTATTATATGGTGAAATAAGCTCAAAAATCCTATTTAAGTGTTAAATTCAATAGGATTACTAAAGTTGAAATTAGTTTCGAGATGTTCTTTGTTTAATTGTTCATTATGACAAAAGTGTAAAGGTTTATGAAAGCACTGCCTGAGATATGACCACAGGGATACTTCATAAGTTTCCAAACGACTGAAGCAATTGCCGGAATGCAGTAAGTGTACCCTGCACTTTAAATCATCTGATTCCAACTAAACCCGGCTGACCACCAGGGTTGTTCCAGCCAGGGGCGACAATGGGCAGGCGTGAAACTCAGAAATAAAAAAGACCGCCCAGGTATTGGGAGTGCATCACAATGACACCTTCAGCGTCTTTTTCGGGCAATTACCTTACGTTAAAAGCCTGCAGGTTTGTGGCCGTTTCTTGTGGTGGTGACGCGGAAGATGCCCATCTCCCAACGAATCCTATATGTATTCGACTGGAATACCGTGCTCGATATTCCATTAGTCGGTGTCGTGAACGACTGCTGCGTTTCGTTCGCTTAATTGGACAGGATTTCCCAGGTGGTAGGCTTAAGGGGATAAAGGAAAAAGAACTGGATAGTGTTAACGCATATTTGTTTGAAATGGAGTCGCATTCTCTGGTCAGAACTTCACGGTACAGTCTTTGAAGAATAGAAAACCTCAGCAGAAGTCTTTAAATAATTCACTAATTTTGAGTTCTGTTGCCGTAAATTCGGCAAATTGTAGCTCTCACTGTCAAATGATAAACTTTCAAAATGTATTATAAAAAATAAACGTCGTTGCTTGAAATGTTGTTTTTACCGTATAAAAACAATGTACGTATTAACTTAAGATAGTAAATGTACTCTTTTAGGTACTTTTCTGTTAACGAGCCGAACGGAAAATGTGAATCCCCACAAATTGCTGTTGTGATGTCATCAGTTATAAAACTTCGCACGTCACGGATCTTTCTATTAGACTGTTCAAAAAAAAAAAAAAAAAGCATAATAGACTTTTTAAGTTTACGAATAAATAGCTACATTAGCCTTAGAGAGCGAGTGATATTTCGATTGGATAGGTAGGAACAGAGGATAACATTTCGATACTGGAGCATTGCACAAGGCTGGCCGTTTGTGCCTACGCCTCCAACGGAGGCATCTTCGGGAGCAAAGGGTTAGGTGAGGCATAGGTGAACGATGGGATGTATCGTTTACTTTCCGCGAATTTTCTGATCTGTTTCTGTATTGACGTTAAAATGCCTAGTGCGGTGTAATGGTGGCTTGCGCTCAGTATCTTTCGAAGTGCTCGAACTCCTCTGGAGGGAAGGTTCCACCGGATTCGGATTGTCCTATATGAAACCATGTTAGCACATTCATTAACGAGGAACCTTATCACTCGGTGTTTCCCTCACCTCACCTTCCTACCCTAGTCTATGAGCAAGGGTGAAGTACTGAAATACCTCCTCCATCCCTAAAAATCCAATCCATTACGGAATGGAAAACAAATTGGGTGGTTTCCTGTTCATTACTGGTAAAAAAAAAAATTAAAAGATATATATTGTAATTAAGAAAATAAAAATTACGCACTTAAGAGAATTATAGCTAAAACTGTTAAAAAGTTCTGAAGTATAAATAAATCAGAAACAACGAAAAAAGGTCCGCACTACTTGTCACGATATTTCGGGCAGCAAATATCCTTCTTTTCAGGTGTACGGATCAGTTTTTGGAAAAACAGTTAACAAGCCAATATGCCAACTGCAATACATCGGTGATATGGATATCATATATGTAGCACTTAAACTTGCATTACAAACATTAATGAATTATTAGAACCCTAATTTTTTTTTAAGACTTTGGTACTTTTATCCCTTAAGTTTCCGCATCATAGCTCTGTAAAATTTCCAGACGTTTCTGTGCAGATGATGCTCAACTACTGGAACTCCCATTTAAGAGGGTTGTTCAGTAAAGAATTGTCATGATTTTGATTACCTTTATCAAAGTAATTCCCGATGGATGCTATGCATGTATCCCAGCGTATCTGCCAGTCTTCAAAGATATGCTGGAAACAATTCACTTGTTCAACAATTCAGCAGTCTTCATAGCTGCTTCTGATGACAGAAAATGTCTTCCACGAGGGCATATCTTCAATTTGAGGAAAAGAATAAAAAAATAAAAAAAAAAGCACAATGGCTATAGCGAGGGCGGGGGACAAACTTCACATTGCTTTTTGTGAGATAAACAGTAACATTGCGATTTGCGGCAGTATATTATCGTGATGCATTGAAAATGTGGCCTTTTGCGTATGATGACCATGAAGAATTCTCTGAAGTATTGCCTATGCTGGTTAACCATTGATGTAGCCAAGTATCATCAGCAGTAATGATCACAAGTAAGGGTCTGGGAATACCGGTAAATTTATTTGGAAAGTTCAGACCTTCGAGTGATATTTATTAGGATTATTTCAGGAATAAAATAAGGACTTAAATATAATTCCCATAAACTTGGCTTATAAAACTGTAATAATTGTATATCTGTACTCAATCTTTTCAAGTAATCTTGCGACAGAAGAATGCCGATTGCCAATAGAGAAGAGCAAAATAGGGTTTAGAACAATTTCATGAAAAAAAAAAGAGAATAAAATTAATATATATCTGAAATTCTTGCACAGAATATTAACATTTGTATAAAATCCTATACTTACTAATGAATACATAATCTATTCAGAAACCGTGATATTGAAATGAACAAAAGTCTACTATTACAATGGCTACCGTTCGATTTTCTAACACCAACTGAGGAAAAAAAAAAAATGATAACCTACAGTGTGTCTATTTTTCTTTGTGTTCTGTGGTTTGAAATTCCTAATGGTAAAATCAACTTGTACATTTGACGCATCACCAAGACGCTTAGAAGAACCCTCCATTTTGCGTTATGGTTGTTGATTGTCCATGATTTTGTTGTTATCAATAACTCCCCAACGTCTCTAGCAAAAGTGGTCAATGATGGTGTTCAAATGCACGTCGCGCGATATAACGGTTTTGATAATTTTTTTCCATAAGTTTATTCCGTAATCCGGATGTGATTGGTCAAAATTCAAAAATTTGTTTTGTTTCATAGGTCCATTTTAAGATGATGTCACATGACTGTAATAGTCTTTGAAAGAAACTTTGCATCTTCTTGTAGCATCATCTTAAACTGCAAAAGCTTTTCATGGGTACAATTACAATAGCTGCATTAATTCGCAATTCGCTAAAAGTTATATTTTATATATTGTTTACAGCACTTTAAAATACTACCTAACAGACAATAGTTAGGGGCTATATCTAAATTAGTATAAACAACCCGATTCACGAATTTGTGCACTTAAACGAGGCAGATTGAGATCTTGATAGTCTTCTTGCTGATGGTTGTTTACTTTCCCCTTCTACAGCCATAAGCTTGTGGCGATACCCTAGCAGAGAGCATCGACATTTAAAAATGCTCATAATTAGAGCTTAAGAACCTAGCCTCACTTCTTTGACATGCAGGTTCTCAGCCATCTAATCCTGCGATGTTCTCCCAGTATTATGACGCACTTAAGAGCCAGACTGTAACATATAGGTACCTCCAAACGAGGTATAAATATCCCACAATAGAGTCCTTATCCTGAAAAGGATGGGTTACGCGGTTACGTCGTCTTTTGTTACCTAATAGTGAAGTTGGAGTTTGGTAACCAAGCAACAGCCACTTGAGAAATGTGGAGTACCATGTTCTTGTCGCATCTTCTGCAAGCCGCAGTATCAAAACCCACTTCAGACGTGTAAGGGGAAGGAAAAACCATGAACTTGGGGTGGGAAATAAGTGGCCTTCCAGTTATTGCATTTTTTTCCTTCTTCTCGCCCTTTTGTATCTCTTATCTCCCTTTCTTTAATAAAATCCAGCCTGTAGGATGCCAATGCTAGATTAAAACTTAAATCGAACAATATTGTTCGTTAAATTAAAGTGTATATAAAATATTGGTGTTAAATTTAATAAATATATGCGTGACTTGTTATGAAATAAATCATATATAAAAGCATGTAGTATTAAATTTGCTTCTTCAGTGTTGCTCTATGTTTGAATGACAGACAACGAGCGTAAGTTTCAAAGATCAATTAAAGTACCTAAGAAACATTATAAGCAAGAGGGACAGTAGATAAGATAATTGCAATGCGAGAACCACGGTAGTTTTAATACTTTTAATATAAAATTTTAACCTTGATCTTTCTGAAAACATAAACTAATTTTAATAGCTTTTATTCCAAGCATAACCGCGTGGATATCTAAATTAAATAAAATACAACTGAACACTTTTATAACTACTACCAAATACTTGGTATATTTTTGTCATGTCATATTTCATGCTGTGATGAGGACTTTTTTCGGGAGGTAGTGAAATAATCGAATCGAAACAGAGGTTATGGAATGCATTGCTATTAGTTTTTGTTCCAAGAGGTATATGAAGATGTCTAATTGAATAATTTAAAACAAATTCAATTTTCAGGTTATAATAACTGTTCACATTAAAGCTATTAATTTTAATAGTAAATTTAAAGTTAAATTACAACGGTACTCTTTTCATTATTTAATTTAAATCATGTTATTTAATGCTTTCATTGTAATAAATTATTGCACACCCACAACACTGTCTAATCAAAGAAGAGGTTATAGGAATAAAACATGAACATATGATAAATAGTTTTTGAACACCATGCTTTAAAACTGTGGATTAAGTTTATTCTGATTGGTGAATAAGGTTTCAATGAAATCGTGCATGGGGTGAAAGGCACTCGCGTGCAATTATCACAAATAATATGACAACAGGGTCTGATCTTCTAGTGATAATTATTAGGACTATTTTATGAAAAAAGTAATTTAAATATAATGCCCCTAAACTTGGTTTAAAAATTGTAATAATTGTACATTTGTATTATGAATACCTAGCTTTTTCAAGCCATCTAGCAACAAAAGAATGTTGATTGTTAGTATGCCAATAGCCAAGAGCAAATACGTGTTTTGCACTATTCTATGAATAGAATAAGAATAAATGTAATATATATTTTAAATTCGCGCCCGGATTATTAACAATTGTATACATTTTTACACTTACTTATGAATACTTATGAATACCTACCTGTTCAAAAACCGTGAAAATGAAATTGGCGAAATTGGGCTATCACAGTCGCTACCGTTCGATTTACTAATACCAAATGAAAAAAAAAATCAGAGATAGCATTTTACCATTATGAACATGTTTATTAAAATTTATGTTTGTTTAGGCAGATATTGTTACACAATTTATAAAATGATTTGAGACTGTTCAACACGCAAATACAATTGCTGGAGTCAATACACATTAAATTAGCTAAATTTACAATTACTGAAAACACTGATAAGTGGTCAGTGATGCGTGCTCAGGAATTATATAGTAGAGGTATACAGTTGGCACAAGACAAATGCACATCGCGTGATAAAACGGATTTGATTTTTTTTCTCTCCATAATTTCACTCGATATCCACTGTGATTGGTCAGAATTTTGTTTCGTTTCATTTGTCGATGTCGCATAATTGAAACAGTCAATATAAGAGTGTTACACTATTCAATGAACACTCATGTATTTAATTCTGAGTACGTGAATGATTTATTAAGCAACGGGCAAATGTGCGTTAAATACGTAAATAAGTTAAAACTTCTAAAAATAAATCGCTGTGACTTCTCTTCTTCTTCTTCTTCTTCTTCTTCTTCTTCTTATTATTATTATTATTATTATTATTATTATTATTAATAATATTTAGAGTAAAATAATTCCGTGGACCATTGTTTAATATATAAGTTCCTATTTTGATCATTGGTGTTCATAATGCAATTGTAATCCTTCTTAAGTTTTGAGAAGTGAAAATAATCACTGGGAGCTAGTCTGGGCTGTAGGGTGGATGGTCGATCTCCTTGAAGCCACATTTCTTCACAGCTTCCTTTGCAACAAGAGCTGTGTGCACAGGCGCGTTGTCATGCAGAAGGCGCACACCACCATTCAGTTTCCTCGCCTTTTCTCTATGATGGAAGCACGTAGTTTGTGCAGTAGGCCAGCATAGTACTATCCATTTACACTCTCCTTGAAGTTAATGAAGAGCATTCCTTCACAGTCCTAAAAACTCTGGCCATGAACTTCTTGGTTGATTGAGTGACCTTGGCCTTTAGAGGCGGTGCTTCGCCATGTTTACCCCACTCCATTAATTCTCTTTTGGACAAGGGATCATAGTAGAGGACTGTAGAACTCATGTAACAATGGCTTGCAGAGCTTCTCTCTCTCGTTGCCATGGCATAGCTCCAAAAATGTCTGACAACAGATCTCGTTGCTGCTTTCGGACTGAGGAAAGAACTCTAGGCGCCCTCTTGCACTAACCTTATTCATGTTTAAATGTTTGTGAATAATTTGATGGGTTGTTGTTTTAGAAAGGCCCAATCTTGCTGCTATTTCTGTAACTTTGAGCCGCCGGTCTTCCATAATTTCTCCTTCCACAAGAGCGATATTTTCAGTAGTGAGCACCTCCAAGGGCCGACCTGCACGCTCTTCGTCTTCAATGCTTTCTCGACACATTCGAGGGAGGTGCTTCTCTATATACACCGTCCAATCGCTGTTTAATTTCATTTGGAGTAAGTCATTTTGTGAAGAACTTAATAACAGCTTGATACTCCATTTTAAACATGTCACAATCTTCTACACATAGCCTTCTATATGCAACTATATCTGAACAACTGAACATAGCGGAGCGGAAATTACAGCTGCAATTATTTACTTAACAGATAAGGGTTTTGTGAAGGCGATAATCTTTATCGGCGAGACCGGAAACTTATGGACCTACCCTCGTTTATTGTAACCAAAGAACAGAAATGATTTTAAACATTTGAAATGCTATTCACTATAACTTAATAAGTGTGCTATTCAAGCAATGTATAAATATTTAACATAACAGACACTAACCTAATATGCAGAACATGCTGAAATAAACATAAACTAATTAATGGAAGTAACTTCCTGCAAACATTTTTGAAAAGCCCACAATCTCACAGACTAACCTCTAACTCAGAGACAGCAGTGAAGAATCCTTTGCAGCACATCAGCTTACGTCCTTTATTAATGTTCGAGTATGGACGCGGTTTTCTGTTGAAACTGATTCTTTCAACTAACGGCTGTTCATTCTTTTGGTACGCTTCACGAATAGAGGAATGGGCCACTCTTAAACACTTGAAATATCTTGTTTAATACAGGTATAAAAGAAAAGAGAAGGGAAACGAGAAGAGAAGAAGAGGGGGGGGGGACCTTGTTTATGTACTTGTAACAAGTTTCATTATAATGTAAGCTTTTCTCTAGTGTGTGTGATGATACTTGAATATTAGTTTAGAAGCAAAAGATTGTATCAAAATTCAGTGAGAGTTTTGAAATTACTTAAGCTTACAACAGGAGCTGGGATTCATATGACAAAAACATTCGAAATATGCATGGGTATTATTTTTGGATTACGACATCATAAACAGGAAGGGCGGTTTTACATACCACTATCTCTTAAATGGATCAATAAAACCAATTAATGACTGCTTCTAATCTTATTGTAAGAATGGTTCTTCATAAGAGTGCCAAGGGAATATTTAAGTGAGTTCCCTATAGAACTCCGGGGGGAGGGGGGAATATAACTTCAGAATTTTAAATGGAACGATGGTATAATAATTGCAAAGTGAAAATGTCAAACGTTTTAAGTGTCATTTTATAAATTTTACAGGGTCAGGCAAAAAATCCTGTGTTAGTATTTAACTTATTACACCAAAAATCAGTATTAAACCATTTTTTTACTACCAAATTATCTTGTATAGCAAATTTTTGACAAAATACAATGGTCCGGGAGAAAAAAATTAATAACAATAATAAAGATCTATGTGCCATATGATGAAGAGTCTGTTACAAATGCTATTTAAACATTCTTACATTCTGTATAAAGTTTTAGAGGGAAATAATTACACAAAAAACATTAATGATTAGGAGGAAAGCATATTAAAACGTTATTAAGCACAAAACGTGTTATTAAGAGTAATAGTACAAAGATGCATTATGAAATATGTACCAGAATACCTATGTTAATATTTCCTCCTCACAACTGACAGGAAGAGTTTAGTTTTTCAATCTTACACAGGCATTGAAATTGATGTCTCATAAAACTCCCTGTACTCTTCAGAAAGGCATGGCAACATGGAAGAGATATATTTCTTTCTTTTTTTCAACCGATAAACATGGTTGATCTTTCAAACGGAGCACAGATTGCTTTATACCAACCGCTGATTTTCCTCTCTGTAAAACTTCAAAAACTCTCCATCCCTATGGTGAGTAAGTTCTTTAAATAGCTTATTTCAGAAGTATGAAATCGAGATACTTTAAGCATTTTGTATTTTGAAAGGTTGCACTTATTTAATGTTAACAGTGAATTAGCAAAACATTCCGAGGAGAAAAAAAAACTCAGCAAAAATACAGAATATAGTTGTATAAAAAATTAAAGATACATATCTATTGTATATAAATATTATGTATTTTAATATAGTTAGCAGTGAATGAAAATATTTTTGGAACTCAATTTTTCTCGAGTACAAGGAGGAGGATGTAGGAAGGGGAATAATAATAATAATAATAATAATAATAATAATAATAATAATAATAATAATAATAATAATAATAATACTCTTCATCAAGGGACTAAATGTTACGTTTCCTAGAATTGAGATGGCAATTTAATCTATGTTTAAATCATTGTCCAACTTAAGGAGGAAGGGAGTTCCAGATTTTGGGAACTGACACGCTGAATAAGGGTGATGCTACCTCACGTCATAAACACCCTTCCTCAACAGCCCTACTCGCCAGACTTGATCCCTGCGGCTACCATCTTCCAAATGGTTAAGCAGAGACTGAAGAATGACCTTTTTGACTCCGTGAACGAGATTCAGCGCGAATCGCAGAATGTGCTGGATACTCTTCGATTACAGACTTCCAGAGAGCTATCACAAAGGGGAAAAGCTGCTGGAAGCGACAAGGGGATTGTGACAAACTATGTTCTTTGTTATATGTAGAGCTAGTCATGATACTTTTGGTGGTATCTATACATTAAAAAGTTCTTTTAATTAAACGTTACTATTTTTTTCATCAGTTATTTTCGAATTATTTCCTTTTACAGACACTTTCCAATCCCGTACTATAGAAATAGGCAATTGAATGATTCGTTTTCATAAAAGTGCAATATACGCAAGTAATTTCCTCTAATATAAACCTCAGAACCAAACAAACAAGTTAAAATGATAGTAAAAAAGTGTCAGCTAGTGACAAGCTTGTAGGTATCTAATTCATCACTTGAATGGTGTTATCTATTTTATAACCAAAACCATTTTACTATAAATCATATTGCAACCTATTTTAAGTTCTATAAAATTCCAAACCGAAAGTGAAACTTCTCAAGGACTCTTCCCCGGCATTTGCCCACATGCTAATGAGCGGCTTGTTTGATGCAGACGAGAAGCTCCGTACTGCAAGCTAATTAATACTCCTTTGATCTGAAGTGACCTCCAGCAGGCCATAACTAATTCCAAATAGGAGCGGCACATCGGGATATCATTGGCAGACTTATTAAAGCATTTCCACGTGCATAGTCAACCAGTTTTTATGTGATTGATTTTGATCCTATAAGGGAAGTATTTCATGTTAATAAAAACTCCCACTATAAATATGTAAATTTACACATCCTAAACAAATTCAAACAAATTAGCATCTAATTCAAGCTTTTCACACATCCATGGAATGTTGCTAATAGACTGAACTATCCACTTGTTTACAGAGCGAGGTGACTCGAAGTCCTGGGTTCAAACTCCTTGTGATATGTTATCATGATCACAGGGAGAGAACTTTCCTTTCCTCTCATTTTATGTCATAGATTCTGTTGCAGGGTCGAAAGTGCCAAGAATATTGGGCTGGTGTTCTCTACGCCGTGACGATGGCTTGCACCCTGGGAAGATTTCTGCCCCCGTGTCTGAGGGGAGGGGCTCTACCGGCGTCAGGGAATGAAAACATATTTAATATGTCTCACCGGTGTGTTCCTTCTGAAGGTGTCCAGTGGGGGCAAGACCTTAAGAGAAAGGCTGGAGTATCGAAATAACCTCTTCCGTTCTTACCAATCTAAGCCCCCATACTTTGCGGCTCAAAACTACTGAAATCAGTTACTTCTCGTTTTCACTACTGAGCCACCATAGGCGGTGGACCCTAGTGATACGTACACGAGATGAAATTATAATTTGGGAAAGGAATTCTGTTTGGCAAGGAAGCGTTGCAGGCCTAAATCTGCAATACTTCCGCAGCATTATATTTATTAATTTGTTTATTCTGGCAAGAACAATGGCTCTGGGGTCTACTCTTCCACTCTATCAGAGGTGGGGGTGAACAGCAAAAATACACAGCACAATATACAGGTTTTATAAAACACACAAAAAATCCAAATTAAATACATATACTGCATGTAAATATTACATATTTAATATAGTTAGAAAGTAGATGAAGAAGTGCTAGAATTCCACTTGTTTATCAATAATTTTTCTCGAGTATAAGGGGGAAGAAGAAGGAGAAGAAGAAAAAGAAGAAGAAAAAGAAGGAAAAAGAAGAAGAAAATGTGAGAGACTAATTGCTGTGATTCCTAGAGTTGATGACAATTTAATCTAAATTGCTTTGTTGTCCGACAATCTCTGATTTCAGGAGGAAGGGAGTTCCAAATTCTGGGAACTGACACGCTGAATAAGGATGAGTAAAAATGTCTTCGGTAACGAGGACTAATAAAAAATCCAGGAAAACACTTATGTAAGGGAAAATGACTCTGGTGTGAATCGAATTCCAGATCTCCCGTTTAGGATTCCGTACCTAAGCAACCTCAGCTATGCATCGTTTCCGAACCCGATTGGGAACTTTTGGGGTATCATGGTTAATGAATGGAACTGAAGTTCAGAAAGTACACCATCCGTGCCAGGAATATGATACAGAGCTCGACGTCAACCGTTAGTGAACCGTACGTTAAAATGAGCACAAAGAATTGCAAAACGCATTACTAGTGGTGGGAAATATACAAGCTGTATATGTTAATAAATACATGTTTCATGTTTATTTAAAGCAACCGACTCGCACTTGTGCATATGCGCATGAACATATCTTAGACGCAAGTGCATATTTCATGCTATTTATAAAATCTTTTGTTGTGAACACTGCATTTTAGTTTTCTGGACTTATGTAAAGCCTGTAACATACAGCAGAGCCAATTTACCTATCTATTAAAGCTTGGCAAAGTTGTACATTGCCAGAAAAAGGACGGAAACATGCTTAGCAATTTTTGTGCTGTTCATCGTGGTACATAAGTTGGAGACAATTGCATGAAGAAAAGAAACCAACACGAAATACCAGAAAAAATCCTTAGTTGAAGATGTGTAAAAGATTACCTTACTTCAGCAACAATGGAAATATCGTATATTTGTTTTTTTAATGCTTAATATTTATCGAATTTTAATTTGATTAGGTTGGGTTTATGTTTGTTTTAAGCTTCAATTTTTAGGAATTGTTTGGAACTGTTCATGACACTTCCTATTTTATAGATAGTTGCCATAACATGTTCAAATGGTTCCACATACAGGCAGAGAGGCACACAAAAATAAAATGTCTACAGAGGCCAAACTAATTTGGCAGAGGATTTTCACCAAAAGTTTTGTGTAGTGTTTATTGCAGCAGGGATACCAGGCAGTGTATCGGAAAAAGTCCAAATTAAAACATTTTTTTAGATAAGTGGAGGAAGATTTCGCTTCTACATAGGAATATTTACATATAAAGTGAATTAATTTTGAACAATTAAAAAGTTTAACACAGCCAGTTACAGGAAATAACTAAGAAATTACAATATTTAATGTTAAAAGTGACCACCTCTTTGGTCTCCTGGAAATTTTGCTGACTGTTGGCCGGGAGGCCCGGGTTGGATTCCCTGTACTTGCTTAGGGAGATCTGGAACGTAGGCAACCCAGCCTCGTGAGGATAATTGGGGAGCTGCCTGAAGGAGAGGTGGTGTTCTTCAATCTAGGAAGCTGGGTGATGGATCTGCGGCCGCCGGCTTGCATCACATGCCCCCCTGCAATATTGCCCTCTATCAATGAAGCTTTAAGACGGAGGTGGAGAAGCAGAGGTCGCTATGGCAGGCCAACGCTCACCCAGGCATTGTTTGAATGATGTTTAACGCCCGTTTTTACTACTGAGGCACCACAGGCGGTGAACACTGATACATGGGATGAAATGATATATTAGGAAAGGATTTTTTAAAGCAAGGAAGCGTTCCAGGCCCAGATTTAGGGTACCTCCCTGGCATTTGCCATTTACGAGGATTAAGGAAAATCTGAAAAAAAACCTCAATCAGGGAGGACGGTCCTGGTGCGATTCGAACCACAGACCTCCCACTCACGAGTGGGCAACTTAACGACTTTGGCCACTCGTGGCGGTTCTCAGCCGGGCTGTAGCACCAATGAGAAAAAGGAGAATGCTAAACTTAATAATTTGAATATATCTACTTATGTTGATTTTTTTCCCTCGTACAATTTCATACTCAGGGGCTCTAAAGCTTTTGGGGTATAAGTGCATATTGTGTCATTTTAAAGTTCATACATGTAAGTATTAAGATTAAGCATCATATACTTCTCAACACTAATTTTTATATTGCTTATGTTTTTTTTAAGGAAGATTGAAATGAGCTTTGGATTTAATGCTGTTATGTAAATAACTCAACTACTATCCCGAAAAAATAGAAAATTTTCTATATGCAAGGCATGTCTTCCAGAAATCTTCTAGCAATGGAAGGTCAAAGAAGGCCATCTCATGTACTACCATGCAAGAACAGTGGGCTTATTGAGCGATTGCTGGCAGGTGTGAATACAGTTACCCTGGAACTGTATCGAGTAATTAGTGTTGCATTTAAGAGTTTTTTTTTTCATTTATTAAACATCATATAAATTATAAAGTTTTCACTATGTGCAATAAATATGGCAATTTATAATTTTATTGATGATAATAAACAAAATTCTAGGTGTCTAAGGAACAATTCTTTGGCTATATATAACCTGAAGAGATTCTGTAGGCAATAGACTACTATGGTATATGAACAAGACACAGAAGTAGACCTGGCAGTAGTTGCAGATGTACTGATTGTTAGTTATTCGTCATCTACAAAGACTGCCCAGAATGGCACTGAATGCAACAAATAGAAAGCTTCCTTCTCCTTCCCCTCTCTTTACGTAGGTGGTTATAGCATTGCTCTACCTCAATTAGCAAGCCTCATCAGTCATGGCCCTCTTGTATGATACAAAGGTCCGGACACTCGAAAAAACGCTGCAGGAGGCCGTGTTTGAAAATATACAATTGAGACTGGAGCTGTTTTTAATGCACTCCCCGCTTGATTCATGGACTTTGAAGACTGGGGCCACCTGTAGTGGACCTAAGAACGCCGCAGAATGGGGGCGGACGGGTCGTTTGATGGATACTTTTCGGCGGTGTTGAGACAATTGCACAGACACGTGCTCAAAACCCACATCTTCACACGTCACGGTATTCACGCCTTGGCATGAAAGGGAAATATGACCAATGCATGCTTCCGTGAATGCTCAATTGTCCGCATGTGCTCTTGTGTGGCCACAGAGATTCACTCGAGCTGAAAAGAGGATTGCTATTAATTCTGAAGAGCTGTTTCAGAAAGCAGATTGATTTCTTTACAGAAAGTTTAGGGTCCCCTGCAGAAAACCTTTGCAAATCGCTCCTGGACAGAATGCAAGATTTCTATTTTGGACTATGGTGAAAGCTTTTAAGATCTATTGAGTAGATGATATAAATAGTAATGTAATTATTCATGTACATTAAAATGTATTACTGAAGTTTTTTAATCACCATTTTAAATGTACGTTTCTTCCAGTTAGAATATCCTATGTAATACAGAATTTTATATGTATTCTCTTGCCATTATTTCTATAATTTCCTTTGTAAGATATCAAATTTTATTTTGTTCACAATTTTTTTTAAATGTTTTATGTGTCTGTCCACGAGTTTACTTTTGTTTACCTGCCAGCAACCTCCTTACATTATTACACTTTTCTGAAATTCATTTCTCTCCTGATCTAAAATTTCCACTCCCAGAGAATATGGTGTGTTGTTTGAGATTTATTTCCACACACGCAGAAAGGTTTCCGCGTACTTGGGTGTGGAATAAGTTTTAATGGTGGTGGACTAATCAAAGAAAATCATTAGCTAAAAGATAAAATAGCATTTGGAGCAATTATGACCTATTTCAAGAATATATAGTACCATAGTAGAGGAAAAAATGTTATGTGGAATTGAAGTATGTGAAAATAGGATAGGCCTTTCATATTCCCCTTAATTTAATGCAAACCGCTGGAGTGTTACGGTGGCTTCCAAACATTCTTAATTTAGACTATGAATTTTATGGTATTATGTTATATATCTGATGTAAAAGGGTAGGGATGCAATGAAGCGTCTATGACATACCATCGCCCAGATGCCTTTAGGTTTTTCATACAGCCTTAGGACTCGCCCAAGCAGCTGACGAGCGGCTTCACTTGTCTTCTTAGCTTAGAGAAAAAGCTAAATAATCCTTATTTGAAGACTCTATTAGGCCTTACGCTTGAACGAACACTGGAGTAGGTTTAAATGCTGTGGGCGCGATAATGGACTGAGAGATAAAGGGTTGTGTCAAACTCGGAAAACGTTTTCTTTTGCAGGCAGGCAAAAGACTTCATTAAAAGAAGCATGGCAGATAAGCTCAGCCGATAGAAAAAGGTCTTCTGTATTCCGCATTATTGTTGTCGCCAGAGTGAAAAAGCGGGCTTTCTAATGAGCCACAGATAACAAAGGAAGAGGAGACCACCTACTATCAGGTGTCAAGATCTCAAACAAAAACCAAAACAGCCGGCCAGTCGCATTTGATTGGCTGTAAACACCGTCAGCAGCCGTTTTTAGCCGCAGTAGCACCTTTCCGAAAGGGTTCCCGTTATTTATCTCACCCAAGCTTGCTTCCCTCCCTTTTTTGTTTTGTTCAAATATTTGAAATCCGGTAATCTCTTTATAAGAGAGAACAAAAAGACTGGCTAGGTGCGGTTTAGCTGAGCGGGGCTGTCATTGGTAGCAGAGGTTGCGCCTAGCTGCGTAAGATAAGTCAAACGCATTACCTTTTTCCACAGAGCCGTTAACTCATCAGAACATTTCATCTTGCTCGAAAACTTCAAAGAAATCCATCTAATGGTAAGAATACAAACAGAAATCACACTAAATTTTGTTACTTTTGCGGACCACCAGATTGTCATAAATAAAAAACCGAAACAAATACAATCAATTTAGTAAATACAAGATAAATCAAATTTATCAAAAGATAAATTAAAAAAAAATCAAAGAAAAACTTTGTTTGCAGCAAAAATCGTGTCAGAACAAATAATAGCATTAAAGAACAGGTTATGCAGATGTAGGAAAATATGTAAAATATAAATTCAAAATAAGCATAAAATATGCTAAAAACAATAAAGTATAAACTCAAATATCAGAATTACCCAATATATATATTTAATAATAATAATAATAATAATAGTAGTAGTAAATAATATAAATATGCTAATTATATGTAGGTGCTTAAATTGATATCATTTTAGATTTGTAAAATACGTCATGATCCAACACTACCAATAAACAATATGTTATAACATGACATTATTTGGAAGTAATTCATGTTTCAAATTTTAATATATATTGATATAAGTTTAAAAGCGGTATTTTTAAAAAAAAACTGAAAATTATGTGTCACAGCATTTTATTTATTTTTAAGCTATTATGGATCATTTAAACAGTTAAACATAAATCATTTATTAAACATTTGTTCTGGGAAGATTATTTGTTTATAATTTTAATAGAAAGAAGAAAAAGCATCGGGAACTAGAGGAAAAGATGGAGGATTATCAATCTGGATGTTGTTGAGGTTCTATTTCTTCTAAAAATTGCGAGTTTTCTTCAATTGTTGTTTAAATTATAATTTCTGTAAAAGGCATTTTTCGATATAAATGCCCCATTAAAAACAAAAAATTAAAAGCAGAAAAGTTGATATTTTTACCAGCTGTTTTTAACAGAGTAACATCTAATTTAATGAAAATGTTTGAAAATACTATGCATAGTTATTTAAAAAAAAAATAAAGCAAAATGCGTAATAGTATTTGAAACATTGTAAATTTCCTCCTTATCAGAGTAACTTATTCTTTTTATCAATCACATGAAGCACGAGTATGCCATGCAAAAATCAACTAACTATATTGAATATTTTCAGAGATAATGGGGAATTAATTTTATAAATGTTACATTATTGGATCATTTTGATGCACGTTCAGAAACACACACACACACACACAAATTTCCAATGTGTATAAATGGAAGTAGACAAGTAATTAATGATCGGCAAACCGGGGCATTCGACGAAAATTTTCACACATATTGGGAATTGAATTAAATGCAATTTGATATTCAGAAAAATAAACAAATACGCTCAAAGAGTGAAAATCAGCGTTAGAATGTTTTCTTGCGTTTTTATTATTAAAACGATTATTAATAATGTTAAGAGGTACGTGCATTTAAAATACTAAAATATTTATGCCTAAATGTACTTTAAAGTGTCTAAATATACATTTATGTATGACTAAAAGATTGAACATCTGTGAATCTAGTTATAGTATAAGATTCCACGAGGCGAGAATGAACACTTGCATCTTAAAGAGAGAATATTTAATTATTTTAACAAAAACGCTGTACTTTTTTACTTAGTTACAGTAACTGAGTGCATAAAAGATGCGACACAATAACTTTATCCATGTTTTCATGGTCTAACTTATTTCTCCTGTACGTAAAAATGAACTGTGCAGGTCGCCTTTCGTCATTGAAGAACGCCACCTCTGTATCAGGCAGCTTCCCAATTGTCCTCATGAGGCTGGTTGGACCCCTTTCCAAACCTCCCCAACTTAGAAAAATTGCTAAATAGTAGCGGGAATCGAACCCGGGCCTCCCGATTAAGAGTCAGCAATGCTACGCTCTAGACCAGGAGGTAATCCGTTAAAAAAAGAAAGGAAAAACAAGTGACGGTCGGTATATATAGATGAAAAAAGTTTGAAAGAGAACATAGTGTTTCCAATAAGTCAGATTTGACGTTCAATACAGAAGTGAAACCTGTTAGGCTCGACTCAAAGAAAAATAATGAAATTCTTTGGTAATGAGATGTCAAAGTAGATAACATAATTAGTTAAGACGACAGAACACATTTCTGATACATTCTCAAAAAGAGCGCCTTGCTTCGGAAGGAAAAACAGATTTGGCTCCAGCTATTAGACAGATGTTTTAAAGATAAACCAGGTGGACCGCTTTTGTAAAAGAAGATAAAAATCATGAAAATAGTACAGCGCTACAGAAAACTTAGTTTCTATAAATCCAAGTATTACCAGCACCTTAGTAGCTACCGAAGAACAGAAAGAAACAAAGTGTCCAATAAATTAACTACAACGGACAGACTAAATCATTACTGAAGAGTAAATTAAAATGGTAATATTTTAACATAAATAAACAGCATCTAATGAGGATATAGGCATGTACTGATTATCTTGGAGTGAAGAGTACCCTTTTTAACAAAACTACCTGTAGTCAGTGGTTCGAAAGTAGACAGTAAAACATGAATAAATTTAAATAGCCTAACAAGGGATATTCCTAATTACGAACATTTCATTAGATGTATTCATATCGAAATGAGAATTTATTTATGAGCAACATATCTCACTTCTCAGTTTAGATAAAGTTTAAAAAACATTACCCCTAAATCCAAAAACATACGAAAAAAAATTACCTACCGCAAGCAGTCTTTGAGGGCAGTCCTCTAACCGTTGAACAATTTGAGACATTCTTAAATAAGTACTACAGTTTATAGATTAGACATATTTTATTAGGCTGAAATGTATTTAACTAGCTTGAAATGCATTTATTAGTTTTTTTTTTTTTGTTTTTCTTTTTTTTTTTTTTTTTTAAACTTACGTACGCTCTTTAACATCTCAGGTCATCAGCATCCCATTCAATTCAGGGTGTGAAACAGTCGATAACTTTTGCTCAGAGACCTCTTCTTTCAGGTTTGAGGCTCTTTTTCGTGCCGTAAATGTACGACATTCCATTCCGAAGGAAGCCATGCTTAGAATTTTTATACCCGAAAAAATCCATCAATCTTGGCCGGGTTTGAACCCGCGATCTTGGATTTAGAAGGCAAGTATGGTTACCACTACACCACCAGGACGACTTAATTAGGTTGACATAATTAGATTAAAAGGTACTGAACTACGTTTGAAATATATTTAATTAGGCTGATATGTATTGAACTATGTTAAAATATATTTAATTAGATTAAAGGGTATTTAATTAGTTTGAAAAATATTTAATTATGTTGAAATATATTCATATAGGTTCACATATATTTTTACGTCAAGTATTTTATTATATTAACAGACATTTTATTAGAGGGACAGATATTTTATTAGGTTGATATGCATATAATAAGGTTGAAATATATTAACAGACATTTTATTACGTTCAAATGTATATATTTAGTTTGAAATGTATGTAATTAGTTTGAAATGTATTTAATTGCGTTAATATGTATTAAATTACATTGAAATTTATTTAATTAAATTAAAAGGTACTGAACTAGATTCAAAAGTATTTAATTATGATGATATGTATTTAATTATATTTAAATATATTTATTTAGGTTGACATGAATATTATTAGGCTGACAGTTATTTTATTATGTTAACACACATTTTATTAGATGTACAGATATTTCATTAAATGTGCATTTAATTAGGATGAAATATATTAAAACATTTTATAGGTTGAAATGTATTTAATTAGGTTGAAATATATTGCATTATGTATTGTGAAAATTTTTTCTTTCAGCCAAAGAAATGAAGGTCTCTAAATGTCCAAAACAAACTTGCATTTCATTCAATGCAAATAACTCATAAGGAAACTATTTTTGCAATGAAAAACAAAAACAAAAACTAATTTCTTAAGAAAGTATGATTGCTTCTTTGAGCCCATGCTCGTAGATGGGGACGGCAGTTTAGCCTACTTTCAAAGCACTTCAATGAATGTGGCAGAGGAATTCACAGAATAAATAACAAACAAATGAAATAATTTTTGTTTGCAATAAATTGCATTGATGACCATTGGATCGTGCCCGTGCTATTGCAGTTGCCCATATGACCCATTCTAAAATTGATTATGAGCATTTAACTTGCCTCCAACTGCCAAGGTCTTACAGGACGATAAATGGAATGAATGACAGAAATGAGTTCGAAGAATTTTTAATGCCACTCGTTAAGGGGAGAGTAAACTCCGGAAAGCTGCGCATAAACGCCGTCAAATAATTTGTGGTAATTATGAAGTCATATGTAAATTCCTACAAGAAGTACAAACGGCATTGTGAATTGTATCAGCTTTAAAACAAGGTTTGTATATGCACAACAATTACTAATACTTCTCAATATGTAAAACTAGTCTTGTCTTGCAATAAGCAAAAATTCCTCTGGTAATAATAACCGGTGAATATGACATGTACTAAACTGTAAGCAACTTTCAAAGAGTAAAGATCCAGTCGGCCTAGGTGTCTAGGGGGCAAGCCGCTCTCTTCTGGACTCAAGGTTCACGTGTTCAAACCCGGCCGAGGCCGATATATTTTTCGGACGTAAAAACCTCGAGGGCCAGATCTCCGGGAGAAAATTGAAGTCGTGGATTCCGATCGTAGGTTTAAGTCATGTAAATAACTCCAAAGAGGCCCCTGGACAACATTACCCACCATTTCACGTCCAAGTAACACCTTATCACCACTAGATAGAGCTTGAAGCGATTGGCGAGCACCTATTGGCGCTAAATGTAACTAAATTTGAGTGCTTCAAGTGATCTATCAGGATCTCGCAGGGGCAACCACTGCCTAAGAAGACAAAGATTACACCCACATATTTTTGCTTACATACTTTTAAATTTTTAGGTTAAATTTATTAGATTTTTTTTAAATAGTGCTTAACGGCCGTTTTAACTGCTGAAGCATTACAGGCGATGGACACTGTTGATACATGAGATGAAATGATAAACTGGGAAAGAATTTTTTAAAGAAGTCATTTGCCATTTATGAGAACTGAGGAAACCTGGTAAAAAATCTCAGCAGAGAGGAAGATCCTAGTGGGAATCGAATCCTAGACCTTCCACTCACAAGTCCGACCTCGACCAAACGTGGAGGTATAGTTACAAGATAACGCAATAATGCCAGAGTACAACAATACGCACGATACACCTTACTGCCTCATTATGTCTTCGTTGGTTATAAACAGTTCTTCACAGAGAGGCAACCAACACAGTTACAGACTGAATTTACATCCTCATATTTTCAGGATAAGATCAAACCTCGGCAAAACCTTATCGTGAATGAACTCGGGCCTGTCAGCAGAACGCTATCATCTAAGCAGTGGCCATGGCCTTTTTAGAACAAGTAATAAAATTAATTTATATTTGAACGTAAATTGAAAATGGGTATGCAGATACGTTATATGAGGTATGGATGAAGGAAATAACTTAATTTCCAGTAGAATTGACAATTATCGAATGAGCCAAGGAAATGAGATATCCCACAGGACAGTTAATTAACGTAGAAACCGGAGTTTTAGCTGTCAGTGGTTTTAAACATTCCAAAAACTGATATACTATAAAGGTATCAATTCCGTTACTGTTTTTTTTTTTTTTTAGTGACCATGGCTTTCTCACTCTTACCAACGTTGATATGCCTATTAAGTTGATTTACCACACAACGCCGGTTACTATAGAAACCGTATAAAAACATAGTACCGTTATAATGACCCAAAATACAAACCCAGCGTATTTCAATCAACAGAACGTAATTATAAATGCTATTTTTAAATTAGTGAAAACGTTTGGAGTAACAAGTTTGTGCTAATTCTTTGAAGGCTGATGGTAAGGTAGTCTAGAAGTGGAAGAATTTGCTAAATCTTCGCTGTTTTACTCCATAGCACAACTGGCTTTTAAATAATGTATCGGTACTTGCTTCCATTTAACTACTGTGCATCATTCCTAGACTTTGAAGATTTTTCTGGTATAAATATATCCAAAGCCACTAAAATTATACAAAGTAGCATAATTATCAGAGAAGCGCTTATGCGATCATATAATAAATACGAAGCTTACAAGGCGTGTATTTATTAATTCAAATACAAAATCTAATAACGTTATCTACAAAGGCGCATAGACAATGTAGTAGCAACAGCGTGGGAAAAATATATTAAGAAATAATTTCACATTTTATATTTGGATGCAGTAAGTACAGAAAACATATGATCTGTTTTTAGCAAATTCCTAAGGAATGTAAGCTACTGCGGTTGTACCAGAGAGAGAGAGAGAGAGAGAGAGAGAGAGAGAGAGAGAGAGAGCGTGTGTTGCAGCCATGTTCGTTAACGCTATAGTGGTCCCAATCTCAATTTTTTCTCAACGAAACTGGCTGGGCATATAACTATCAATTAACAAACGACTCTTCGATTTCGTTAACCAACAAAATTGGACCATTAGGGGTGGCGTTTAACATAAAGTAAATTGCTTTTAAAATTTTTAAAAATCACTCAAGAATTTTTGGCTTTTTTCCACTCAACAAACTCGATATATTTCTTTGAAATAATTTTATAAAAAAGTATTTTCTGAAATTCAGGACAATTGGGCTATTAGTGGGAGTATACCTGAAAAAAAAAATGAGTGATGGTTAAAACGAAATTCTAGCGGCAGCAATTTTATTTTATTTATTTTTTTAACGAAAACTCGGTATATAGCATTGAAATAAACTAAGAAAATAGTTTCTGAATATCAGTGAAATCGGATTATTGGGAGGGAGTCTTTACCTAAAATTCAAAAGTTAAAAATGACTCTAGCGGCACCAAAATTTGTTTCTTCACAACAACATTCGGTATATACCATTTAAATAAAAAAAAAATAGTTTCTGAAAATTAGGGAAACTGGACCAGAAAATGTTTGCATTTCATGTTTTTATTACATTTAAATTGAATTTCATATCCAATGAAAATTCATTAAACTTTCGATTTTTTATTGTTGATTGTGTATATTTGCTCCGTATATTGTACTTTTTTAAATAGTAACTATTTTTATTGAAACATATGAACATCTTCTTAAATACACAATGTTATTGGAAACTTTCTGTTATTTTTTTATCTATTTTAATGAACGTAATACTGATATCAAGGGCTTAGTTGACAACATATATTTTTTAAAGAATTCCCACACAGCGTAGGTTTGTCTATCAGTGGTCATATAATTAATTTAATTAATAGCATACCATTAATTTTTGTGGATTAATCTCAACAATAATAATAGTACTTCTAAAATGTGGTTTCTTTTTTGTAATACTTATAGATTGCAAGAATTCTAATTTGGTTCCCCTAATACCATAAAGTAGTGCAATAACTTATTTTCATTAATTAATAAGTTTGACTTTTATATTCCTTTTGAGAGATACTGGTGAGGAATTTGCTTAGTTTGCGCAGCTCCTGCGTGACAAACTTTTTTTAATATGTTGCTATTTTTTTTCAAAACTGCTTATGGTATACAATATACAGGTAGTTATGAACTACATGGTAGTAATTATAAAAGTCTGTTAAAGATTATCGAAGAAAAAGGTCGTCTTGCATCAATATAATGTTCCAGCTCTTACTGGTGTTGTTGCTATAGCGAAAATCAACAAATTGGGGTACGATTTGCTGCCACATCCTCCTTAGTCCCCTGAATTAGCTCATAGGACTTGCATTTTTTCCCCCCGAGAAAATGTTTTAGTGGAAAGAAATTTTCGCCTGGTGAAGAGCTTAAACCTCAGTAGAGAAATATTTTGCAGGTCGGGAGGATTCTGAATTTCGTGATGGATTAATGCATATGGAGCATCACTGAACTAGTGTATTAGTGTCAAGGAAAATTCTGTTAAAAAAATAAGAATAATTTCAAAAAGTTATGCCATCATTTTATGCTTCATTACCTTAAGTTTAAAAACTCTGTGTTTCACATCAAGAAAATGCTTTTTTTGCTGTCGGTTGATTAAAGAGAGGATTATATTAAAAGTGAGCTAATCATTACTGGGCGCAAAGTAATTGTCAGTACATGTCAGCTTTACAAAGTAATACGTTCAATAAAAAATGAAAGGTCTGAATGCACAACCGAGACAGTTTATCAACTTGTTACATCTATCCAAACAGTGAGATACAAAATATATATGCTAATACCGTGCTTCTCCATAAATAAAAACCTAATGGTCTGTCTTTTTTACTGCTTGCTATACACCTCACATTTGAGCTTCATGAATCGAGATCAGAAAGATGATTTTTTTATGATTTTTAGAGCGAACTAGAGATGTTATCCATTGTGGCATTGCTCATAAATATTCCGAACAAAATCCGTTAAGAGCAAGGGTATGCCTGGAAAATAACTGTCTAGAAAATACATTATCTTTGCGAATGCATACAAAAGGTGACTAGTACAACATTCATTTCACACGTGTGTTACCCAGCAGAGTCATAAAATAGCATTAAAGGATATTAGGATGGTTTTACGCATCTAACAGGATAATTTGACTTCGCCTCACGGGCTTATTGTGTGCTTTAAAATGTAACACATTCCTTTAAAGCCCGTGTTAAGGATGTAAACTTATAAATTCAACTGGGGATATTATTCTTAGCTCTAAGCTAGTTATGAATTAAGATGAAGTTGATAAGAACCTTCTCAGTGAGTAACATGTTTGTAATATTACGAAGTGGTTTTAAAATAACAAAGACAGAGCTTTATTGTTCTTTATCCCCCCCCCCCCATTTTAAGGCTCTCGTACCCGAGTGCGTTCTAGAACTCTACAAACTCTCTTACTTAATAAAAAATTTCAAGACCCCAAATATTGTCAAAAATTCAGTTTATTTAAATGTGCAAAACCTAACGCTTTGATTACCAGAAAATCTTCCTTGGTCGTGGTAGGCCTTCAGGTTCCTATTAGGGGCGTTTTAAAAATTTTCGACCAGACTCAAGAGATGTCGTGAAGATGGTAAAATTATAAATATATATGTTAAGTATTAATCTTTAGATGGCGCGCTGTGAATATTCAGAAGTATCAGTGCAGTCACCTGTTTGTGACGATCATGTAAAGAAAGTAGTGTTACGGAGAAATACTGACAGACTAATTCAGGGATGTACGATTTAATAACAACAATGTTTTGGATTGCAGAGGTGGAAAGAGGGCTTAGAGGAATTGTCCTGGGTACAATATGGCAACGAGATGATGAGAATAATAAAAGCGCAGGGAAAAAGAATAGAGCAAGATTGGAGAATATCAGGCAGAATGTAACACCAGTCTCCTTAAGCCTATCAAATGAAAGTAAACTAATTTGGGGTATATATGTTCGTTCTAGGGAGAAAGGCAAGATCAGGAATGGCCTGATTTAGACTGGGAGGTTGGAAAACTCAAAAAATAACGGGTAGTTCTGGTATGAGAATCTGGCCATTTTGTGGAGAGGATGAGGAATGGGTACACATTATGGCAGAATGTACCCATTGCGAACACCTGAGAAAAACGCTGTTCCCAGAAAACTTCTTTAAGATAATTAGAGGTCGATTGGCATGCTGGAATCTGTTTGGAACCATACTAATTGGTTGAATGTGGGTATTTTCCTAGCCAAAGTTCGCGAAGCTAGAAGCAATTTATTTTCTGCTTAGAACATAACAACTAATATAATTATATATACATTTTCTACAGAATGGTACAAACTGAAATAAGAGCTGTGATAAAGTACTTCGTTTTGAAGGATTTAACCCCAATAGAAATACAAAAGGATATAGATTCACATTAAAGATTCTTTCCTTTCATTTTCGACGTTTAAAAAGTGGGATAGTGAATTTAAACATGGTCTTACATCCATTCGAAATGATGAGCTATCAAGGCGTCCCGAAAGTGCTACGACCGATGATATTGTGACAAAAATTCACAATGCCGTACTCGATAATCGCCGATTGAAAGTGCGCGAGTTGGCTGACATTGCAAAGACCTCGATATGCCGAGTCCACTACAGTTTACACGAAGTTTTGGATATAGAAATAATCCTGCTGGATGGATGCCGCGTCAGTGTAGAATTATTTATATTTTGATAGGAGCTGTACCACCTTACACTATACCTACTTAAATTTTATTCTTCTGTCGACAAAAATCGAACCATAGACGCAAATGGGCTTAGTTTCGATTGCAAGTGCTTCAAATTTTATTTTAACTGCACTCTTCATATTAAAACAGGGTTATTTTCTTATAAAACACTTAGTTTATCATTACTTTAGTTTTACAAAATGTTTATGTATTAAAACATAAAGCAGATGAGGTAGAAGCTCTTTAGAAAACTAGTTTCAAGTGCACTTTAATAAGCATCAACTCATGCTTATCTCTTCCCTTAAACATTCTGTATTCAACATAAAGGCTATTAATTACATTTATGACACGATTAACCTTATTACTCACTGAAGGATAAAAAATTACAGCTGTTGGTTGCTATATCCTGCAAGTTCCTCTACTTCTGCTACGTGAGGTAGAATGGATAATTTCTCAAAAGATCTCAGAGAGTCTTAAATCTTCCACTTAGCGCCCGCGGTGTCTCCTTGGGAATGAAATGTGGACACCGAGTGTGTGTACCCAAAACGTGCAAGCACTTCGGTAGCAGCGACAGAAAACAGTGAAGCACGTAGCATACCATCAAAGACTCCTTTATTCTATTCGTCCATTAATATCCTGAACATTAATCTCCAGTGTCTCGTTTTTTGCTCCAGTTAAACTTTAGTTTTCTTCTTATAGCTTTACGGGTTATAATAGCATATGTAAGATCTCAGGTGTGTTATAAAGGCGTTGCCGAAATGTGACGTTTTTTAGTCTAGATATTTTATTAACTGACAATGAAAGCAAGAGTTTGATGGCGTATGAAGGACAGCGAACGTCTGGAAGGAAAGCGGCGTTTACTGTAGAGAAATCTATGCATCAGAACATATTAACAGCTTGCAGAAGGGAATGTTTACCTTGTTTATATTAATTTACGGTATTAATTTACTTGTAGGGTGCACAAGACATTACACTTTTTTGTAATTGATGTTTTCCTTTATTTTTAATATTATTTCTGTCCTACCACAGTATTTCGCAAGAGTGCATTACCATCTAGACTTGCTTGTTTACATTCTAATCCCAATATACACAACTCTAGGTTATTAGTGTATTAGTGACCATAATTTTTTAATGGTGTTTAACGCTCGTTTTTACTACTGAGGCACCATAGGCGCTTTGGTGACCATCAAATCGCTGTATTATCCTATCCATTTACAGTTAAAATGTTTCTAATTATATTTCCCCATCTAAGTTCTTCCAATTAGGTTGCTATGCCTGTTCTCTCCATAATTTTGTTTGCTTGCAGTATAATAATCAATAAATATTTATAGTGGTTTCTCCATTGGGCATTTTCCCACATCTTTACCACCTCTTAATACTTTTAAATTCATAACTCCAGTTCTAGCCGATGCAAACCCTTTCCAACCTGCCTTGTTACATTGTTCTACATATTTTCCCCTACTCTATATTATTTTTATTTCTCTATAAAGTCTCAATGAACTCTTTTCTCTCATACTACCAAATATTTCCTGTCTTTCAATATCTTCCAAACTTAAGTTTATTTCTTCCCAGAAACCTATTTCTCTTGGATACTGAAACATTCTTTAATAATATCACTCTCTTCCAATGTGATAATTCATATAAGTATTTCATAATTCTTGTAATACTTTTTATTTCGGTGAAATGTCTGCCTAATTCTAGCTGCGATACACCATTTGGAGCGGCTTTCGCTAAACCTGAGATCTGTTTGTAAAAACTTATATTTATTTTATCAACATCTTTCCAAGCATCCTCTATACTCCAATTTCTGCGCCATATAACATTTTTGTTTCCACTGTGGTTGATATTTCAGAATGTAAGGATCAACATCATAACTGTTACAGAAAATGTAGAAAGGATTAAAAAAAATAGTGTTATTTCATACTATATGTGCAATTTCAAATGTGTTAGACGGTTAGCAATAAAAGGTTGGTACTCTAAATGTGTGAGTGATATACCCAGTATAAATTTGCCAGACTTCGTTCTTGTGGCATGGAGTATTCTTTTTTCCTTGTATTATTCCTCAATAATCGTCAGTCATTTCAGACTGATAACTTGGAAATGACTCTCAATGTGTACTGCAATTCCTTGCCTTTGGGGAGGCATAGCATTAAGTATACATAGCATTAAGTATATGCGATCATTTTATCGTGCATATCATTTTTCTGAATACTTGAAATGTAGTTATGCACAAATGGAAATTTTCTTATAGCAAGTGTTGGAAATGTCTACCATTTTCCTGAAGGCAGGTACGAAGGATTCGGACCATGTTGACACCCTTTGTAGGACAAGTGGAATTCATCTCTTGAGGAATGTCTCGCTCCATGTCTTGTAAAGTACGCGGGTTTGCTTTGTATACTCTTCCTTTCAAAAAAAAAAAAAGTCTGGTGAGATAAGTCAGGAGAATGAGGAGACCACAGAGCTTATAAAACATTTCTTCCAAAAATTTCATGTTGTTACTAGATAAATCACATTAGTATTATTTTATTTTTAGATCTAATTTTGTAATTGATTGATAAGAATGTATATTTTAGTGTTGTTACGCAGTCTGTTGGAATATTTTTTTCAATAAATTTCATTTCATTTCTGCAATACACTGCTGCAAAAAATAAGCAAACGGTAACTTGTGGTTGTTTTGGGCATCGTAAACACATTAAAGGAAAACACATGTAAAAATGACAACCTTACAGCACCAAAAATATTAACTGAAAATGAATGATTTAGCTCAGAGCTCAAACACCGTTGGAGGCAGAACACACAACGGCTCTCTCTCATATCACCATTCTATTGCATTACATCTTTGATATGCGTCGACGATGTCAAGTTGCAGATCGTCTGACACAAGTAAATTCTGGTTAACATAGGACTATTACTAGCTAGATTCATGAGAAGTTGGTAGACATAGACCGATAAGTGTTTAGTTCTGCATTTGCATTAGACCAAGGTTTAAAAAACAAATAGGTATTTTAAACTAAACGCTTACACTGTCGCACCATCACACTGTACTCTAACACTGCACTTTACCAGCTGACATGGAAAGAGCGAAGCACTGTGAAGAGATGTGTGTGAAACTTCTTGCAGCAAAACCAGTGATTGCGTCAAAGTGCGTATCTGAAGTGTAAACCTTCATAGATAAAACACAGTTCTAATAACCATGCACTATAATATTTATATCAACATCGAAAGTAATGAGTGATATTTAGTAGGACTATTTCACGAATAAATGACAATTTAAATATATTTCCTCTAAACTTGGTTCACAAAATTGTAATAATTGTATATTTGTACTTGAGAATCTTGCAACAGAAGAACGCCGAATGTCAGTAATGCCAATAGAGAAGAGAAGAGCAAAATACGGTTTTAGGATTATTTCATGAATAGAATAAGAATAAAAGTTATATATATTAGAAATACGCACACAGAATATTAGCACTTAAATAAAATGCTATACTTACGAATATCTATTCTTTTCAGAAGCCGTGAGACAGAAATGGACAAAAGTAGACCATTACAATTACTACCGTTCGATTTTATAATTCTGAGGGGAAAAAAAAAAAAAAAACAGAAAAGTGTCTCTCTTTTTCTTTGTGTTCTGTGGTTTGGAATTCCTAATGATAAGATCAATTTGCACATTTGTCGCATCACCAAAACGCTTTGGAGAACCCTCCATTTTTCGTTATGATTGTCGATTGTCATTACTTTTATTGCTATTGATAGCTCCCCATCGCATCTAACAAAAGTGGTCAGTGATGCGTGTTCGGGAATTATATAGTGCAGGTATAGAGTTGGCTACACTGACCACAAGACAGATGCACGTCGCGTGATAAAATGGATTTGATAATTTTTTTTCGATAATTTCACTCCACAATCCGACTGTGATTGGTCAAAATTCAGAATTTTGATTCGTTTCATTGGTTGGTTTTAAGATGGCGTCACACGAGTGAATTAGCAAAAATATTTAATTAAAACTTAATTTTATGCTTTTTATGCAAGTATTTGAAAATGATTTCACATGTTTTTTAAAGAAATATGTACTTTTATGTGGTATAAAATTTAAAGTTGGTGTTGCCACACCCTCAGTTTGGTGCTTGTCAACTGCTAAGGCAGAGAAAATAAAATCTGCATTTACTTAAGAATTCGAGTGATACTTTTTGTTAACAAAAGAAAGCGGAGACACTCTTACTAAGCCACTGCAAGTAGTAAACAAATAATGGTGTGATTAATGAAGGTTTCGACTTCATTACCTAGCATTCTAGCAATTTATCAAGTCTGTAGAACCGCCACGGGTGGCCGAGGTCGTTAAGGCACGGACTCGTGAGCGGGAGGTCTGCGGTTCGAATCCCGCCAGGACCGTCCTCCCTGACTGGGGTTTTTTCCAGGTTTTCCTCAGTCTTCATAACTGGCAAATGCCGGGGAGGTACCTAAACTTAGGCCTGGAACGCTTCCTTCCTTAAAAATAAAATATCCTTTCCCAATTTATCATTTCATTTCATGTATCATCAGTGTCCACCGCCTGTGGTGCCTCAGTAGTGAAAACGGGCGTTAAACACTACTCAAAAAAAAAAAAAAAAAAAAAAAAACAGTCTGTAGAGTTCATCTGACTCAAAAAAGAACTGCATGTTTTTAGCACTTTTATTGGCACTCTTCCCCTTTATTTATAATCTTTAGTTTTTCTAATATAAATACGAAATATGTTATATTATTACGCCAAAACCGTAATAATATTACAGGATTGGCATTAATTCTAGACACTTTAGAGAATATTGTTAAATATTACATTAGGCTTTTGAATATAACTGAAATTATGCATTTATTAAAGTCAAATTTTGAGGAACACTAGACAAATGTGTCTTAATGTTCAATGTTTTAAAAATTTGATTACTCTAGCAGCTCCGTCTTGATACTGAGATTTCGATGTCGCACAAAACTTTCAGCCTTGATCAAAATTTTTGTATTGGGTTGAGGTCAAGACTGCGCCCTGGCCAAGGGAAAACAGTAACATTACGATCTTTGAACCATTTCTGATTGATTCGAGCGGTGCGACACTTTGCCTCATCCTGCTGGAAGATGCACCGCTGACTGTCACCTCCAAACAAAAATACGAATAGCAGGGAGCAGTTTTAAGTCTAAGACTTATTTTTGGTATTTTTGGCATTAATATTGCCCTCTAACACAGCCAGGCAACCGACACCATGCCTTGCCATGTTTCCCATACCATGATGCTGACAGGATGCTTCATAGTGGCGGTGGTGCTCTCACCTCCTCACCTGTTCGGCGATGCACATCGCTCCAAATGACTTTACCCCAGTCTTCTTGCTTCAATCCGAAACAAGGCTTCTTTCCTGGGGTCCTCTCTCGTAGACTATTTGCGCAAAGTTTTTGTCTGATTGTTCGGTCAGAGACTCGTGGCCCAGAAGTTCTTAAGATGGCATTTATATCTTTTACCGTACGTCGACTGTCTGCGTAAGATTCTGAGACAGTCTTGAGCAGTTAGTTTTGGTTTTCTGCCTCTTCTTGGAGACGTTCTTGTGCTCTCAGTTACTTCATGCCACTTGCAAACTTTCCTAATGCCTCAATTTGTAGCGCCAACACCCAACCTTTTCGCGACTACTTCATAGGAAGGCCCACTTCACGAAATGTTATTTCAAATTAAAGGACCACTTTTCAACTCAGTCTGAAAGATGTTCATCTCACAAAAGTAGTTGCCAACTGCTACACAACAATGATCACACTTGACTTAGGTACTGAGAGAATATAACAATCGAACATCGGAGCTCTTGGTTGAAAATCCAATAATTTCACAACAATTATGTTGCCGCTATGGAATTATTGAAGTTATTGAATGTTGTTAATTAAACTTTTTTTGATATATAAACATCAAAGACAAAATAAAAACGTCATCTGTTGATTTAGCACAACACAGCCTTTTATATCTTTAAAAAGGATACCAACGTTACAAAAAGTGTCTAGAATTAATGTCACTACTGTATTTTAAAGCCTTTGAGAGCCTCCTCCTAAATTCTACTGCATTGACACTAGTTTAGAAACAAATGAAGGAGATTCCCCGCAGTGATCGTCATTCCCACGATATTTCCAAGGATAAGATGCAACTCAGTTGGACAGTTCAATCACCGGCAGACGCATTGAAGAATCGTGGTTTTATGCGAGTTTTCTTTCTTTTCTTTTTCGTTTTTGCCGCAGCCTCTGAACTTTCTGATTACGGCCTGGTAGGTGCCAATTACGGGGTAGTTAAAGGTAATTTGGCGGAGGCTGTGTCTCTTAACGAGATGACTGGAAGTTGAAGATGATGCACGATCATCTGGCGACAAGCTCAGCGGGGGAGGCGAACCTTTTGCTGCGTGAATACATTCCGAAACGTAAAGATGATGATAATAACACAATAAAAAATAAATAAATAAGTTACATCGGAGCTAAAGCATCAGATGGAAACACTGACAGATCAGCCCTTTGCAGAGGGCTGTCCAAAAGACGAATACTGTCTCTGTGAAAGTTCCCTTTCTTTTTTCCTAAGCCTTCCATTGATACTTGGAATTGTTTAGATCACTTCACTTTTCAGTGAAAATCTACTTTTCTCTATCTCTATTCCAACACTGTCTTTTCATCATTCTTTATTCAAATTTAGTTTCCACATCTCAAAAAGCCTCCATTATCAACTGGAATAATATATATATAGTATTCACTATTCCAGTTAAACTAGGTATATATATATTGCACATCACAGTTACATGGGTCGGAACTGTTCATGCTCTTGTAAAATATTTTATTTCTGAAATCAATTCCAACAAAAGAAAAAAAAATATTAACAATAACACAGACGCACATACACGAAACAGACATATATAAATTAATTCTGATATTCATATAACTTTTCGTATTATTTATATTTATAGAAATGTCTTGTCCCTTAAACTACGTTAATTCATTTAAGAAAATGCCCAGGTTTAGCCCGTTTTATCTATTTACAATTAAGTCCCAACATGCCAGCCTCCACCAACTGGAAGTCAAAAATGAATCCTTGAGAAATTTTATCCTACCATCTTCTGTCTGTGCACCCTTCCAAAATGTGCACCCAGTCTTCCGGTTCCGAAGACTAATGGACAAATCCTCCTGCCTTCCTTGTCAACAACCTTACGTGTCTTCCAGCCTCCCAGTCTAAGCCAAGCTATTCCCTATATCTGTTTCATGCCTAGTTCCATGGCATAGGTCTCTTTACCCCTCTAATTTTGTTCTGCAGCTTCAGAGATGACATCTGCATGCATCACACCTCTATTTACTGCCGGTGTATGTCAGACAGGCGACTTTTGACTCTCTTCACTACACCATATCTGTTTTCAATGCCCTTCTGCCAAATATTGTTTAAACCGATTTTTGACAATTCCCGCTGTACCACCATTTTGGATAATGCAAGTTATTTAATCGATACCAGTAGTCTATTGCTCTCGGGGTTGTTTGTTGTGCTTAATTATTCTTAGCCAGTGTCTAATTACATTTATTTTGCTGTAGATTGCATCTTCCCAGTATTCCTCCTCTCGTGGTACATCATAACTCGATGTACCCCTCCCCACCCCCAAAATTCGCTTCCAGGCAAACTAGAATGTTGCATTGATTAAAAGGAATAACAATAAACACACTAAAGACACTAATCACAAATTAAAACACGATATTTTGGGCTCTTGATCACGGAAAAGGAGGAGAGTAAACATAGATTTCTGGAAGAAATGAGTTAAACTAAAATTAGGAGCTACTTAATTCCAAGGATAATCTTGGTAGATAACTTCCATAACAATCAGAAACCTCTCTCTTAACCCCCGGCTTCCACGAACTTCTTATATCTATTTTCTCCCTAAAATGCATAAACAGATTGCTCTATAATTGCAAACTGTATTAAAATTTAGTTTCCATATTTCAAAATACCTCCGAATTTATTATTTCAGTTAACCTAGGTACACATATATTGGACATCACAGTCACATGGGTCGCAACTGTACATGCTTTTGTAAAAAATTTAATTTATGAAATTAATTCCAACAAAAGCAACAACAACATTAACCACACACACATACATACTTGAAATAGACATGCATACAAATTTTAAATTTGACAGAGTAAAACTACAAAAATTACTGAGTGTTTAACACAATATTTTGATAATAAATTGTTACTATGGGTGTTTACATGCAATAGATAACAATATAAGAGAATTAATGAGGAGTTCCGAAATAATTATTATCTTAATATTAATAATTTAAATATTATCCAAAATAAATTGTGATTTTATCCTACAAACAACTGGCTTATATTTTATTATATATAAACTCAAAGAACAAAAACACATACCAGGTGGGCAGTGAACGATAGAATATTGAAATAACAATTGAATCCATTTTAAATGTTATGTAACACTATGTAGGGGTGTTATTTGAAATTTAAAATGAGGGTGACTGGGACGAAACCTAAAAATTACCATACAGAAACAATTTAACTGAAAAAAAAAAGATTTAAGATGTCACACAAGTAAACATATTTTGTAACCTACAACAATACAACATTTTGAAAATTAATAAATAATATGGTTAACCAGCAAACGGTTTGAAACGTGTCTTATAATTCTTCGTGGTTCCAATGATGCTTCTAAAACAGACTAAAAGAGGAACAAGAGCTTTACCTTCTGTTCTTAGCAAAAGTAATATTCAGCAACGTCTTCTGTTAATAATAATGCCGCATTTTAAAAACACGAAAGCTTCTTTTCTAATCCCTCTATCTCGAAACCCCCACGTACGTTAGAACACTTCAACAGTTCATCCCCATCTTCTTTTTACCCCAAGCTTATTCTTTCTTTCTTGCCACCCTCTTGTGCACAATGTTTAGATATGCCACAGCCAGGCCCTTGGCGAACTGATATCAATCTATCCCGCCTTGCAATCTCTTATTGTACTTATCTCAGTTCCGGTTTGTGTTGTACGTACAGCTCCCTGTTAATCTCTCTTCTTATGCGACAAAAGAAAGGCGATAAATAGCTGTACATTGCAAAACAAAACCTTCATAAGATCGCAAACAGCTGATTTTGTCGCTACTGAAAAATTGCCTACACTATTTCTTGATCTAAATAAGAACAGTTAAATGAGAACCAGGGTATTTCTTCTTCTTCTTCTTCTTCTTCTTCTTCTTTTTCTTCTTCTTCCTCCTCCTCCTCCTCCTCCACAAGGTATAGGCCTGTCGACCTGTTCCGTTCTTAATTAAACATATCGCTTCATTTTGTTCTTGGTCTTCCTACTTGGCGATATCCTCTAGGTTTACAATTTAGTAAAATTTTTGGTATTCCTTCCTCTTTCATTCTTAATATATGCTGGTACCAATTATTTTTGATTTCATATTAATTTTATTTAAATTATATATATTTAACTGATTTCGAATTTCTTCATTTCTTTGTTTGTCTAGGAGAATAAACCCAGCTACCGCTCTTAAAAATCTCATCTCTGTGGTTTTTGTTCTTTTCCTGTATGTCTCCTATTCATAGTTCAGTTTTCACTTCCATATATTTGCCATGGGTACTGTCATTACTTCAGAGAATTTTATTTGAAATTGCTTTTGACGTCTTGTTTTTTTAATGTTCCCCTTATTGTTCCATTCATTTGTCTTAATTTATTTAGTTTTATATTCACATCTTCGTTTATATTGTATGATACATTAAAGCCTAGATAACTAAAGCTAGAGACTTCTCCAAAGCGCAAGCCATTGGAAAACCGCACACAGCACCAGCCCACCTAGCTTGGCACCTTTGACGCTGCAATATAACCAGCGAAATGAAAACGATGATCATTCTTGAAAAGGAAAGGTACACCCCAACATTCGCCCAGTGCTTAAGGAAACCAAAGTCAGGATGGCGGCCCCAAGGGATTCGCCAACTTACGTGAAAACACATTTTCATAATCAGGTATGTTCGGCTATTAAATGGCTGACCCTCAGAATAAAGGTCATAGGCTAATTTCATACATGTCAATATTTTCTCTTAAAAATGCAAGCTCCTTTAACATCATTTAACTCAATGCTCCTATAGGTGAAAATTTCGTCTATATTAATTTTGAGATCATCATTTTATGTAAAAAGTTAGAGATTTGATTACATATGTCAGCAAAGTAATGTTGGTTATTTTTATTTCCTTTAACACCCACAATTCCATAAACCGTCCATAAGTACATACATTTGCAATATCTTCAAGTATATTTTATTTTATTTTATTTTATTCTGCAAAGCTTATATTTTAATAACTTGATGCTATATCAAGACATAATATTCTAGATTAACTTTTATTTACTCCTATTTTACAATACAAATTAAATATTACAACTTAAATTCTACAGATTTTAAATCTACATCATTAATACTATAACTAAACAAACCTAAAAGTTCAAAAATTAAACCGGTACTGGAAACTTGCACAAAACTATTTTAACTATATTTATATAATTAAGCCTACAATTGCTAATAGTGTCCACTTCGCTATTATTTCAACTGTCTTTCAGGTATCTCCACTTTACAACAATTTTTATACAATTTACATTCTAAAATCTTCATTTCTGCTGATGCTCGATTTGTGAGTCGTTTCCCACCGAAAATCTAGTCAACGAGGTTGCTGCCGGTCTCAAGCAGCAGCTAGCTATACTGAACCATGTGTTGACTGTGCAGTTTCTTTCTCCTCTCAATTTCTTTCATCTTCTATACATTTTAACATGTTTCTGTACATTCCTTATCATAGATATGGATTGGTCTTTGATGTTTTTACTTCTGTGCTTCTTCTTTCTTTCTCTTCTACTTTTTCCACATACTCCTTATATTTTGCATCTTCTCATGTCTGGCCTACTTTTTCTCTCAGCCGATTCCTTTCCGCCCGAAGACTACCCTCATTCTCTTTTTATGTTAATTCTGCTCCCTTCTTCTGATTCAATTTTTTTTTAATGATTTATTTATGGACGCTCTTTAACATCGCAGGTCATCAGCGTTCCGTTCTACTCAGGGCGTGAAATGGCCAACAAATTTTGCTCAGAGGCCTCTCTTTCAGGCTTGAGGTTCTTTTTCGTGCCGTAAATGTACGACACGGAACCCACGACTTTACTTCACTTCCGAAGGAAGCCATACTTAGGATTTTTACGCCCCGAAAAAATCCATCGGTCCTGGCCGGGTTCGAACCCGCGATCTTTGGTTTAGGAGGCAAGTATGGTAACCACTACACCACTAGGACCGACACTCTTCTGATTCAATTTGGATGTTACCTTCTCCATCTTTTTGTTTTTGAACTGACTCTTCTCGTGTGTATTTTTCTTGCCATTCTCTAATTCTCTGGGACTTTCTAGGTGAGCATACGATTACAGTTGAATTTTCTCTTTTATTTGATTTTTTTACATGACGTTTTATTTGTTAAATCATTCAATATTCTAAAATCATCTTCATCTTTCGTGATGTTGCAAATATATTTCCTTGCAAGTGGTTGTCTTTCCTCAGTTGCAACTAAATGGTATTTAGGGCATATGAATGAAACATGTTCTGATGTATCTATCACCTCTTACAAGTATTGCCTATTAAATGACAAACAGACTATATCTTAAGTACAAGAAACATAGCTATTCAGAATTATTGGCAGGTATAAGCATGTAAATGTGACAACACTATCTGCGCGCGCAGTCTACATTAATCTGCGGAGTGGGACAATAGTGTCAATCTGTAAGGGCACTGTTGTGTCTGCTTCCACAGCAAAAAAACTTGTATAATAATAGAAGAAAGGGTAAGAGCGACGTTTATGGGTTGATTTTTATGTCACAGTTTTGAAAGGCGTCCGGAACTTTATTACTTTAGCCTCTGCCCACATAATAATATTTCATGTTAAAATGCTGCCCCATAACCACATAAAACTGAAGAGTTAGCTCAGTAGCAGCAAATGATATACTTGCATGATGGACATTAACAGCGCATGTGCAAGAAACTCATCTGAACAGCACCCATTAAAAAAATATGTGCCCTTGAAGGAGTTGAACTCGGGCGCTCTAATTGTCAATTTTCTCTTTTACAATGGCTGTAATGATATGGGCACAAAAACATGCGAATCGTATACCTACAGGTTCTTTCCTTTACGATGACATCTGCCACACCTTAAAATAGCTTTAGACACCTTAAGGAAATTGGAGTGGAAGAAAAAGATTCAGCACCTATTGTGATCATCGCATTATTTCCTCTGTTTAGTATCTTATTTGTGTTAAATATCATCACGTTTCTTATTATTAACAACAGGCATCCATATAGTTGCTTAAATTTACATAATATTAGAATATAATATAATGAAAGGGAACTAAGTGTTATAATTTTATTTATTTATTTAGTCTGCTGGCGCTAAGGCCATTAGGCCTTCTCTTCCGCTCTACCAATCTAATAATAATAAATACTCTAACTTATAGCGACAATATTACAATCACAATTGACAGTAAAGTTGACAATACTCGTACACATATAAACTAATGTAAAACATTATGCATACAAATAAATGTATGCTAATACATAAATATTCGTAACAATATTAACTAAAGAAGAAAACAAAAAATAATACACCACAAACACCAGCAATGACAATTAATGCATATCAGCCTATGTAAATCCTGAAAGTGGCAATAAAGATTCAAGCAAAACAAAAACCGTACTATGAAGGAATTTTTTTTGATTGATTTTATTTATGGACGCTCTTTAACATCTCAGGTCATCAGCGTCCCATTCAAATCAGGGCGTGAAACGGCCGACAAATTTTGCTCAGAGGCCTCTCTTTCAGGCTTGAGGTTCTTTTACATGCCGTAAATGTACGACACGGGACTCACGGCTTTACTTCCCTTCCGAAGGAAGCCATACTTAGGATTTTTACGCCCGAAAAAATCCATCGGTCCTGACCGGGTTCGAACCCGCGATCCTGGGTTTAGGACCGACAATAGATTATGAGAGGAAGAATAGATTTTGAAAACGAGAAGATAAATAAGATGGAGAAGATGTATGGGTGATTTTGAAAAGTAGTGTGTGAGACAATCAATATTTCTTCGGTCTATCAGGCGGAACCTGATCGAACTGACGCACATCGCAGATGTAACGTACGCACATATTATGAACACGCTGTAGTTTTTGGGTCAGGTTAGAGTTTAAGTCTATGAGCAGAAAATTGCAGTAGTCGAAGTGAGGTATAGGTCTTTTTCAAGGTTCTGGGTAGGGACACGTTTTATCTTTTAAACGTATGGATTAGAGAACTTGCCTTCCTGCAGATTTCAGCAACTTTTATGGGGTGATTCCAAGATAATGACAGAATAAATAAGAAAACCACGCAATGGAATATAAATTTAATTCGGCAATAGCTATGAGAGAATGTAAAAAAAAAAAAAAATACCAAATCAGTTGGGAAAATAGGAGTATTTATACATACTCAGCGCATTCGTGCCTTCAGTAATATTAATATGTTATCATCGTGTATATACTGTAGGTATTCATATAACAATGTAATAGTTACTGTACAAGTGAAATAAGAACAAATGTAAAACTGGACCTACTGAAGTTAAAAGATATTGTTTGGATATACGAGGTCTCTTAAAAAAGCATCGCAAATTTTGAATTTCCGCGGGCTAGGTATATTCGATTTTCGATTGTTTTGTGGCGGTATGTTGGTACTCATGTCCTTCACTTATATTGACAAGCTCGGCCATTTTGAATATTCAGTTAATTGTTGACAGCTATTTTGCTTGGACGTGTTTTGGCTCGTCTTCGATATTTACCTATTCCAAAAAATGGAACAAAGAATCTGTATCAAACTTTGTGTGAAAAACAATTAAGTGCGTTGACTGTGGCATATGGTGAAGCTACCTTGGACCAAAGCAACGTTTATCGGTGGTATAAAATGTTCTCAGAGGGTCGAGAAGATGTGAACGACGAAGAGCGGACCGGGACGGACGCCCGAGCTCGTCAACAACAGACGAAAACATTGAAGAAGTGAAGAAAATAGTATTGGCCAATCGTCGAATCACCATTAAAGAAGTTGCTGAGGACCTAAACATATCGATTGGCTCGTGCCATTCGATTTTTACTAATGACGTGGAAACTAAAGCTCAATCATCCCAATGGATGCTGCCACACGAGCCAAGACCGAAAAAAGCGCGTCAAGTTCGGTCGAATGTGAAGGTTTGCTTACAGTTTTCTTGATTGCAGGGGCATGGTGCATCATGAGTTCTTGCCACGGGGTAGAACGGATAATAAGGAATATTACCTGCAACTTATGCGCAATTTGCGCGACGTAATCTGCCAGAAACGCCCGGATTTGCGGAAGAACAAAAATTGGCTTTTGCACCATGATAACGCCCCTGCTCACACATCGTTGCTTATGCGCGAATTTTTGGGCAAAAACAACACACTTGTGATGCCGCAGTCACCATACTCCCCAGACCTGGCCCCCTGTGACCTTTTTTTTGTTCCCAAAACTGAAGAGGCCCATGAAAGGACGACGCTACGCCACGATTGAGGAGATAAAGGCGGCATCGAAGGAGGAGCTGAACAAGATCACAAAAACGATATTTTAAAGTTCTTCGAGGATTGGAAAAAACGTTGGCAGAAGTGTATAATATCTGGTGGGGACCACTTTGAAGGGGACAAAATAGATATTCATGAATAAATAATACTTTTTGAAAAAACACAAAATTCGCGATACTTTTTGAACAGTACATGTTCACAAAAACTTTCTCTACTTGTTTTGTTACGTAATTTTATGATACAGAAATATTTCGACCCAGCGCTAGGGGCATTTATGATTCATTAGAGATTCTGAAATACGTTGGTTACGGAAGTAATAGTAACTGGAATTTTACTCAAAATAATTTCGTCATTCTACATCTAATTGACTTATTTTTTATTCTGTACAAATTAAAAAAAATCAAACTATAGATTTGATTTAAAATTAATATTGATTCAATTTTAGGTTACCCTTTCTCAACCCCAGCCATCACCACTTTGACATTCCAAGTGCATAAAATTGAAAAAGGATGCAATTAATATCACGTACTTTATTTTCTGTTGCTGTCTGAAGACCTGGACTGCTGTTATTGTTGTTTAAATTTAACTAAAATTACAATTTATAATCGTTTTATTACCAAAGCTGAACTATTATATTAAATGCTCCTTGGCTTTTATGGTATTATTCTATCCGAGTTCAAATAACAATAATTCAGGTTTCCAGGCAGTGATAGAAAACAAAAGATGTAATAACAATTGCACCCTCTTTAAAATCCAAGAATCTAAAGGTAGGGGTGTCATTTGAAATTTCAAAGCTGGGGCGAAAGGGAATGAGGTGATGAAATCTTAAACGTTGATTTTAAAAGTTCTCCTAAATAAGTAAATTGCCATGCATTTAATCAAAAATGCATGGCAGTTATTTGAAGTTTTGAAACAAAAGCCCTGTATGAACTGCTGAACATTTGACAAAGTGTTCTACTTGGCATTATCTCCTTTTACTGCACGTATCTGCAAGTTGAAGTAGACTGATAGAAAACCCACTGCATAATGCACATAAATAAAAGTTCCAGGTTGTGTTTTCTTGACAGAGAAAGTTTTATGTATGCCGCGCTTACGTGTTTTGGAAATTTACAGAAACATGCTGACAGTGAAGCATTTTTAACTTAGTACAAATGGTTTCAGATCTGCCGGATTTTTTCACGACCCTTCTTGATATCCTAGCAAACACCATGCTGGAAAATCCTATCGAGTCTCAAATTGTATGCATTCTTTTTCGGCAAGCCATTAAGGTCGCATTCGAACTTGTACGTCATTAATATAAGAGACCACTATCTGCAGTATCTTTTCTTCGTATTTGCGCAATAGCTGTTCACTTGTTCGAAACTATGCACAGCTCGCATAGCTACTAGCTGTGCTTTCATATACTTAAGGCGTTGAGTATAGGCTCCCGAACTATTAAAATATTTGTAAAGTAATGTATTGGCTTTAGATATAGGTTTAAGATTTCCTTCTACAAAGAAAAAATTTAATGTAGTGGGATTTAAGGACAGTCTAAAAGGATCAATGTACTTAAGTATGAAAAAATATAGTAATTAATATATGTCTTACCAGGGCTGTTCGTACAAACTCAATAGGTAAAAACACTAGATTATTATCAACGTTATCTTAGCAAGGTGGTGATTGTTGTATGGTTATAAACAATTATTTGTGTTAATGAAACATATTTGAAAGGGTTAACCCTTGCAGAAACTCAGCTGGTTAGAAGTGCTAAAAAGAGCACAAGCGATGCGAACCGTTTCGCACCGTTAATGACATGCTTTCCTGAGCATTCGGAGACTGAGTGCGCTTGATATTGTTGAAGCAGTAGCATTTCTGGAGATCAGATATATAATATTTGTACAATTATTTACAAACAAATAAAACTATCGATAAGATAGGTGCCGCGTTTGCTAACGATTGGGTTATCACTTCCACACAGAATATGGATCTGTTTAAAGAGAATCCAAGTGAAGTTCGGAGATAGCCTGTGTCCATCGACGAAATGTGGATCCACCACTGCACGAAGGAGCAGTCGGAACAGTGGGTTACAACTGGGGAAAGTGCACCGAATAAGGCAAAAACAATCATTTCAGCAAGAAAGGTTATAGCAAAGTACCCCGAATTCACATAAACACAAGAAATAATAATAACCTTAATATAAAAATCAAATCATTTAAATCTGGCCCTAAAAAACAATTCTTGGAATTGTTCAAGAATGGATAACGTCTTCTGATGTAATTAAAACTCGTGTTTAAGTGTTACTGTATTTTGAGATTGCCATAATGTACTGCATTGACTTTCTGAAAAACGGGCAAAACCTGTAACCGTTGAATATTACGCTATACTACTGGAGCAATTAAATTCGTCCTTATTTGACGAAGAAAAAGGTCCTGGCTCAGAGCACAAGTCTGTGTTTTAACACCAAAATTATTGGATTTAAGATATAAACATATATATAATAACACTATTAACAATGTAACTAAATTAACAATAATTAGAAAAGCAGAAAAGGATAAAACACTAAGAAAAAGTCACATATTTGCAAATTCCTATATTTCAAAATACTAGAAGACAAGTGAAGGTGATAAAAGTAAATATTGAATGTCGAAGGTAACGTTATGCATGGAAACAGATGAAACAAGCAACAAGAGCCTTTGGAAAAAATATATATCTGAATATAAAACTAAATAAATTAAGACATATAGATGGAACAATAAGGAGAACGTTAAAGAATGAGACGTCAAAAGCAACACAAATAATATTCTATAAAGTGATGACAGTTCCATGAAAGTGAAAACTGAACTATGAACAGGACATATAGGGAAAAAAAAAAAAAAACTACGCAGAGATGAGATTTTTAAGAGCAGTAACTGGATATTTACTCTCTTAGATAAACAAAAAGTGAAAAAATCCAAAACAAATACATATAATCTAAATGAAAAAAATAATGAATATAAAAATAATTGGTATCTGCACATATTAAGGATGAAAGAATAACTCATACCAAAATGTTTAATAAATTATAAACCTAGAGGATATTGGCAAGATGGAAGATCAAAAAACAAGGTCGACGGGCATATATCTTGTGAAAGTAGAAAAAGAATAAAACATTCCTCATCCCTATACTCTTCAATTTGGTTCCTTTGGGTTGTTTCCAAAATAAAGAAATAGCTTGAAAGGATGCTATGTTTTGCACGGAATTATCGAACAGTCCTCGAAAATACTAATACTAATACTAATACTAATACTAATACTACTACTACTACTACTACTACTACTAATACTACTACTACTACTACTACTACTAATAATAATAATAATAATAATAATAATAATAACACTGTACAAGGATTCTGAAGTTATTTTGATAGTCAACAATTATTTTAAAACGAGCGTTTATAAAAATAAAAATAGCTATAATTGATTTCTATCTCACAGCAATAAGATTAATCACAATATAAGCTAGTAAATATTGCGAACCGACACAAACAAGTTATCGACTTCTACCAATATATAGGCAGCTAAAATCAGACACAACATAGAAAGTTACAAAAAAAAAAAATGTTTGTTATGCTGGAGCTGCATAAACTAATGAATTCCTCGGCAAGTGGAATTTGTGAAGGGTGTTACCTACAGAGCGCTAGAGCAGAGAAATTGGTGCAGCTAGGACGCTTTTTAAATGTTGGGTTTAAGTAAACCCTCACTACTCTTAGTCTGATTTTAGTGGTTTTTAGAAAATATTTATTTTATTTTAATGACATATACAGAGTTTTTTTTTTTGAGAAAAAAATAAAATCGTAGCCGTTAGAGCGATTTTTGAATGCTTACTATAGGTTAAACCTCAAACCTAATTGTCCAATTTTGCTGACTTTCGAACTCGATAAATTATTTGTTAATTGATTCTTATGTGCCAAATTTCGTTGAGAAAAAAACTAAAATTGCACCCGTTAGAATAGAGAAAAAAAAATAAATAAAACACATACACACACACCAACACAGAAAAGTGTTTTAATGTGATGAGTTTTTTAATAGTGTTTAAAGCCCTTTTTTACTACTGAGGCACCACAGGCAGTGAACACTGATGATACATGAGATGAAATGATAAATTGGGAAAGGATTTTTTTAAAGGAAGGAAGTATTCCAAGCCTAAATTTAGGGTACCTGCCCCAGGCATTTGTCATTTATGAGGATTGAGGAAAACCTGGAACAAACCTCAGTCAGGGAGGACGGTCCTAGTGGGAATCGAACACCAGACCTCCCGCTCACGAGTCCGCGCCTTAACGATCTCGGCCACCCGTGGTGGTTTAATGTGATGTAAAGTGTTAATTCATTTGAATTTGTTACAGGTTATTGATGATGATGATGATGATGACGATGATTTGTCATAACGATAACAATTGTTTTAAAATGTGGGATATAACACGAAGATTGTTCATCAAAGAATGGTCATATTTTTGGACACAGTCCTACCTCACCCTCTGATGATCTTTCTCCAGGCAGTTCCCTTTGGGTGCAATACAACGCTCTAATCTTCAAAGACATGCAGGAAACCATTTTTGACAGCTCCCTAACCACTGTTTCTGATGCTGGAAAATACCCCTCAAGAAGGTGTTTTTTTTTTCAAATTGGGGAAAAGGAAAAAGTCATAAGGGGCGAAATCTGAACTATAGGGAGGATGAGGGACACACTACACTTGATTTTTGTGAGATAATCAGCAACAAAATTTACATGTGTGGCTGTGCATTATCGTGGTGCAGCATCCAGCTCGTTACACGGAAATGTGGCGTTGCAAAGTTTTGAGGACATTCTGTAATATTGCCCAGTTACAGTTGTGTGTGCAGCTATGACATGCTAATTTTTTTGAAAAATGAGATGACTATAACTTTCCCACCAGAAGCAACCAATATTTAAGAAAGTATATGGAAAAAAGTCTATCATCTTTGGAAGAAGTGCCGAGATACTCTCACCCATCTTCCTGGCGTCGGGTAATCACACCTACAATAATGATCGTGCCGACATCCTTATTTGAAGGATCGGCGATTAATAACCAAAGGTTGTTCAACTGATGTCTGTCTGTGGTGTGTATACAATTATCCACCAGTTAGAACATTCAAAGGTTTGTGCTAAAGGGTTTGCTCGAAGATTAACTGCCAATAACTGGATTGTTAAGGAAGAGGAAGAATATTTCGGCATTTCACCCTTGCTCAAGAGCTGGCTACTCCCAAAGAGGGTACCTCCGTAAGGAAGGGAGACATCGGGCGTACAGAAACCATGCACGGTGCAGTACATGTGTAAGACGGGATCTGTAACTTTGTTTCTAGATAGAACACCCCGATAACGTCGGAACTCTTCTTCTAAGGAGTTCAAACTCCTCCGTACCAGATGCTGGGGAAGAAACCTTTCCAAGGTGCATGCCACCATCACACCGCACCAGCTCTTCTGGTCCTAGCACTTTCCATCCTGTAACGAAACCAATGGAATGAAAATAGAGAAATGAAAGAAGAAAATTTGTAGAAAGGAAAGATCCAGCCCAGCATTACCCTAAGCGACCAGGAGAAACCACAAAATAAACCCTGTCAGGATGACCTTCCTCAAGGGATCTTCGGAATCTCCCGAAAGGGAGTTCCAGGCGTTGTTGAAGACAACAGAGAGCTTTGCTGTTTAATCAACAGAATCGAAATGGCGTACACAAGTCTCACGTACAACGTGTGGGTGGGACCCAGTGAAATTTTCAGAATATCTGAAAGTGTTCTTCATGCTATTCATGGATTCTCTGACAATGACTGCAGTAGAGTTTGTTTTCTTTCGTTAGAGCACAGTCTGTACCCTGGGTTCACCTTCCTTTGAAATTGGTTGGCTGCCTTCTTTGAGCATATTAGTTCCTCACTAACGCGCCCAAGTTTCGGGAAGAAATCAACGTGCATGTAAAAAGTTAATTTTTAGTTACGTTCTACAACCCATATTTTGCAGATGTAACATATTTTTACCAGAATTATAGTTATCGTCTATATTATCCAAAAGCCATGGACCAAACCGTTCGATATTTATGAAGATAATACAAAAATTAAACTTTTGAACAAATATTCACTCCTTTAGCTTGGCTTCACTTAATTTATGGAACATCTCTTTAAAATGACTGAAGGCCTGACCTTTATCAAGAGCTTTTAGAAGTTTATCAGGGCAATATAATGTATAGCAGAGGCAAAATAATTATATTCCGTTCAACTATAGAGATTTTTATAATTTTTTCTTTCCAGTAAAGCACATTTTCCTTGCAGACCTTTCCTTGACTTTGTAGTGATTCTTGATGTCTTGGGTGTTGGCTATCTATAGATATAACGACACTGTAACCCTGTAGACAGTTCGACAACTTTTATATCGCAGCGTACTTGACACGCATGTTCTTATATTTAATTTCCTCTAGCAGCAAACCAATGTAGCCCCTACTTGTCTCTTATATGCACTGCATAAGCCATAGGCACTGGTGCCTATACAGTAATACCTATTAGCACGCACAAATCTAAGCTGGGGGAAATATGGGTACATATATGATGTACACAATGACCTTCCCATTATCTATGTGTGTGATTTTTATCTAGGCTTGAAAGCATTAAAGAAGATTGAGACTTAGAGAGTTTGTTAGGCACGATCTAAATAACTTTAGAACAAAGAATAGAACAGTAAGAAGAAGCTGTTTAACCAAGATTTTAAATTACTGAACTTATATTTTATTCTGAATTTCTGAAATAATTACTGTGATAAAGAACTTGACACCCTGTATTGTATCTTCACTGCGCTACATACTTCGCTTCTGGTATTTTTCCTTTTACTACTTAAGGGTCGTTGTTCAAGAGAAAACAATTCATTTAGTGCAAAATAAAACGAAGAAGAATCAAAGCGCTCTTTTTATGGCATTAACAATCACGGTCGGCTATTGTATACGGTGGACATTAATCGTCGATAAAATTATCCGATGGTTATTAGAAACCAATAGCTGCAGGTTGGCTAACGAGGCCCGTCAGGCGGTATGACTTGATGTTGGTACTAGCCGTTAGAGCAGGTTCTTACACCAGCCAAGTAATTGAAGTCATGATTTATTCCCATGTGCTAATGGCATTCGCTCGTTCATTTGCACTTACTTCACACTTCGCCAGAGTGATTTGTGTTGTTGGCCGTACTAGGAACCCCGTACGTTTAAATTACTCTTCTCTGTTTCTTAATAGCTTTAAGCTAATTTCAGGAACGTCCTGCATAACATGTACAAATATGCAACAATTTAAACAGAAAGCTCTTCACGGTTTCTGCTAGCAAAGAATAACAGTGCCATCGACTTTCAAATAACACAGTTAAACATATCTTAAATGCAAGGAATGCCCAAGATTGCTGCCAAGTTAAGTAGGAATGCTAAGAAAAGTACTTTTTTTTATTTAGATGGTACCATTTTTCCTTCTTTATTTTTGTTAGACACCTACAACTCCTTAACGTGCTTTTTATTGTTTTTGTGTATTTAAAGAAAGGAAGTCAGCGTTATGCATCTCCAAAGGGTTTGGAAGAGTTGTAGCGGTCGTGTGAGGACATGCATTATCATGAAGCACAGGCACACTTTAGACCAATCTAGTGAAAAACCCTACCATAATGTTACTTCAAGAATTCAATGATTTAACAGACTTCCAATTTATGGTCATAATACCTAGTTTCCATAAGTAATATTAATATTTTTGTCATACTTTTAATTTTCTACCAATTTATGATAATCAAAGGCCAACTAAATAATTCATTCTAATGGAATTCACGAAGAGGCTAATGAAGAGGTACATTTTACACAGGTGCAGTCAAAGATTTGGGAATAATTCAATTATTAGACTATTTTCTTTGATTTGGTTTATTTACGGACGCTGGTTAATATTTCAAGTCATCAGCGTCCTATTCAATTCAGGGCGTGAAACGGCCAACAAATTTTGTTCAGAGGCCTCTTCTTTCAGGCTTGAGGTTCTTTTTCGTGCCGTAAATGTACGACACGGGACCCACGGCTTTACTTCCCTCCCGAAGGAAGCCATACTTAGGATTTTTACGCCCGAAAAAATCCATCGATCCTGGCCGGGTTTGAACCCGCGATCTTGGGTTTAGGAGGCAAGTATGGTTACCACTACACCACCAGGACCGAAAAACTATGTTTTAAAAAATAATACAAAAACATATAAGGCCAAAAAGACACTAAAATTTGATGAAATTTTTATAAAGATGCTAAAATTTGATGAAAGATACTAAAATTTGTTGAAAGATAGAGAAATTTATTAAATGTACTAATCTTTTGAACTATATTAAGTAGCGGCTACATGATCATCTTTTAAAAAGGTAGTCACGAGCTATGTAGAAAACTACAGGCCAAAAATTACAATAAAGTTGTTAGTAAGCTAATTCAAAACTTCAAAGTGATGGGATGTAATATGTCTCTTAAAATACACTTCCTGAACTGCCGTCTACATTTTCCTCTGTTTTCATCAGGATATTATAGAAATGTAAAGGCGCTAGTAGGGGAAATGGAGCACAAATATGTTGGCAGACTACTGTTGGTCATTCAAAAAAGATGTTCCGCAAGCAAACTATAGCTAAAATCTATATCACGTACATTTTAGTTAAGTAAATATAAATTCAGCTCAAATATTACAACGTATCAACACTAGAATATTTCATATGATTGCTCAAAAACCCCGTGCCATAGAAAGAGTTTAAAAACAGATTTGAAATCAGCACAATCAACTCTATAAGAAACACCTGTGCTTTCGCATTTGAGAGAAATTTGTTTACTTTTATTTTTTATTGTTTTTAATAATGTTTAACGCCCGTTTTTACTACTAAGACACCACAGGCGGTGAACACTGATGATACATGAGACGAAATGATAAACTGGGAAAGGGTTTTTAAGGAAGGAAATGTTCCAGGCCCAAATTTAGGGTACCTCCCCGGCATTTACAATTTATGAGGACTGAGGAAAACCTGGAAAAAACCTCAGTCAGGGAAGATGGTCCTGGCAGGAGTGGAAATCGAGTTCGCGCCTTAACAACCTCCACCACCCATGGCGGTATTTAATTTTATTGACCAATGCTATTAAACAATAGGGTTTTCTTTACAGAACAATAAAATAAACAATATTATACACAAAAGTTTAAAACTGGTACCAGAAAGTTACATTTACATATCTGTAGCTGTTGATACTTTCAATATTTCCGCTCTCGATGATTTCTACCCATGATAAAATATCAAAAATACCTACTATAAAATATAAATCTCGTACTTTCGTTAACAACACATGAACCGTTTTCTGAACAAAATGATCTGCAGTGTTGATGCCAGAAATTTGCTTGTGATAGTTTTTTGTTTATGTCTATGTACATTACAACTCAGCATGTGAGCTCTCCATAGTAACACCGTAATTATAATAATATATAGCTTCGTTTGCATCTCGCGAAACCCTTGAAAAGGATGATATAAGTCGAAGTGCCTGAATTTGAATATTTGCGTACCGCTACTAGATGCAAGTTTTTTTTTATATGTGGATTAATTAATGGTCTTATAAATGGTTTCTCACAGGTCATTGCCATCAATATAACCTAATTGCAGTGACGTAACACTTGGCATGTAAGTTCTCTTACGTAAAACAAAATATATACGGGTTCGAAGCGTTTCTTTTACATGATTACAGGTTATGGCATTAAAATATTACGCGTGTTATTGATGTCTCAGGTGTTTTGTATACGTGCCGTGAAAAGCATTGATATAAAACCTTCTGTAGTCCACCAGATTAGTGATGTCACTTTTTCATGCTTCCTTCTCCAGATAGGTTGGTTATTAATTCTGAAGGTTTTGCCCTTGGACCGTTTATTGCTAACATAAAAGCTTTTCCAAATTTGAAGGTGAATAATTGTTTCTCTGAGCAGTAAAGTTTTATTGCATGGAAACGTGTTTTTAGTACTCTTTACTTGCTTAAAGTCTTCAATTAATGTCTCTTGCTTTTGTCAGTGTTTTAATCCTTAGATGTGCATGTTTGTACAAGATATTTGAACATTTGTTCAAAAATGTAATTGTATGCTAGTAGTAGGCATCGTCAGGGCGAATAATTTGTAAAAGAGAGCTTTATTATTTTTGCCAACTTTGGCATCAGCTGTAAGACAATCATCAACTGTTAATTAAATTAGAATATTCAAATGTTGAACCCATGAGGGGAAACTTGGAAATATCTTCTTTAGCACATTAACAGATTTCTCGGTTATTGTTATGAATTATTTTTACATTTTTTTTACAAACAAGCTAATTTGTCTTTGATTGCAAAGCTTGAATTATTTTTCCTTTTCTGCCTTTATACTTTGTTGAAATATATATCTAGTAGAGCAATTCTGAAACTTAGGGTCCCATGAAGCATTACATTGTTGTTAACAGCATTAGACACTATAGACACTAACAATAAATTACGAAAAATTGGAATAAAATCGAAGGCGATTATATATTCCGAAGGGAGCTTCCAAATGGTAAACGTGAAAAGTGCCGTTATAGTTTCCCTATGCATCTTTAATATACATATATTACATGTTGCAGTACATCATATTTTAATGTGAAAAATGTAATAAAACCCTCATTCATAGAAAAATTCTAATTACATGTATTAAATATTTATTATATGTATGTAGTACGAAATTTATATAAAACATATTTTGAAAAATATACGTAAAATGTTACCAACAATTGCTGTTCATTAAAAAAATGACTAGAGAACAATAGTTTAATTACATGGTTATTGTGTAAAGCATATTGTATTTCATTCATCAATGGATAATAAATGATTTTAAATTGTATAGAAAAGGCAGCTATTGCATAGGCCATGAAAATATTGCAAACTTGCATTTTGCAGTCGATGGGAAATGCAGGTGCTCTCAACTAATACTTCGCATTCACTAGATTGTTCTATAAGTGAGTTTACATTTATCTGCTTGTGTACATATTGCTCCATAACTACTATTAGCTAATTCCGAAAGAATGAAGCTATTGCGATTGTACTAATAGAATTCGTTTTGAATATTCTTTCCAACTCTCCATCGTTCGTACCACTAGGCACCGAAGAAGAAGAAAAAATTATAAAATGAATATATATATTACTAGATAAGCAGAAAAGGGGTAAAACACTTAGAAAGTCACAGAATTAGTATCACAATATTTCGAACAGCTAGTATTCTTCTATACGTAAGATTTTAAATCCGGTGTAAGCACTTTATGCAAATATATAGCTGCCATTTCTCTATCTCTGAGTAAACTAGTAATGTATGAAATAAATAAATATATATGCATGTGTGTGCGTCTTATTTAACGCTCTAGCAATCGCAATTTTTAATTTTTTTCTCAACGAAACTTAGCATATAACCATCAATTAAGAAACAATTTGTTAAGTTCGTTGACCAGTAAAATTGAACCATTGGGAATGGGGGTTAACCTAAAGCGATTTTTATAACATTTAAAAATCGCTCTAGCGGCCACAATTTTTGCTTTATTCCAATAAAATTCTGTAAATTCTTTAAAATAATTTATAACAATTATTTCCGAAAATCAGGGAAGTTGAGCCATAAGGAGACATAATTTTAAATGTTTTAAAGAAAATTTAGTATATGCTATTGAAATAAAATAATAGAAACAGTTTTTGAAATAAGGGAAATCGAACTATTAGCAAGGGCGGGGCACATGAAACTCAAAACTTAAAAATCACTGCATTAATATTTGTTCTGTCACAAAGAAAATCTATATATGCCATTTAATTGAAATAAGAAAATATTTTCTGAAAATCAGAGAAATAAGGATGATAAATCTGGTGCCAATGGATTACGTTTCGATGTCTTATTTAGCTTATTTCAAAGTAATATATTGTTATGGGGTAACTCAGAGCATATTCATTAAAACATTAGCTAGCTATTCAAAAAATGAGTGCCTCCAATAGCTCATTGTAAACCTCTGTTTAAGAAAATAAAAATTGTGACTTTTATATCTTTATATACAGAGAGTGCCAAAAATGTATGCACACTTCAAAAAAAGAAAAAACTGTGTTAACATAACAAAACTGAATTCACAAACAGAAAATGATGAGCACTAAACATCTTACACTTATACAGTTACGACTGTTGCTCAAAATGCCCCCCATCGGCGTCGATACACTTCTGAGTACGTTGAACTACTGATTGAAAAACGTTTACGAAAGTGTCCTCAGCGATTGCAGCACATGGCGTTTCAATTTCTTCCCGAAGTGCTGCCAGTGTAGCTGGTTTTCTACGGTATACACCATCCTTAAGAGTTCCCCATATGTAGAAGTCTGACGGAGTTAGATCCGGAGAATTCGGTGGAAACTCAATCGGACCTCTTCGTCCTATCCAGTGCCTTGGATCCAGTACGCGGAGCTTGTTACTGTGCGAGGTCTCCCAGAACTGCCCTTGTGAATATCGCATACGGTATCACGAGTCTCAAATTTGTCTCGAATGCGTGCAATTGGCGGTTCTGTTCTGTACACACGTCTCCATTGCCTTTGAACTTCAACAACATTCTCGGTTTTCCAATATCACTTCAAAATTTCTTTCCACTGTTCAAATGATAATCTTGGCTCCATTTTGTTATGGCAACGCTAGCATTACGTAATGCGAGCCACATCATCATACGATAATCTTGGCTTCATTTGCTCATTGTTGATTTACCTGTCACGTAGCAACGCTATCATAATGTATATATGTCATGTGTGTTTACAGAACATCATACTACACGTTACTGTTATTTTTCGGTCCAACTTTCAAATATACTAAATAGATATCTCTGTGAAAGTGTGTATACATTTTTTGGGCCCGCTCGGTATTTTAGAGTCAGTACTATGGATTATTCATAATTTGCTTAAGTATAAAAAAGAAGGTAAGCACAATACTAGCCACTATAATATTTTTCTTTTCTAGATATTGGTTAGATAAGGCTAAGAATAATTTTGTTTATATTATCCTCAATATGAGCATTACATTTCTTTTGAATATTTTCGACATATTTGGACAGATCGTTTTACAATTAAAAATAATTTTTTGAGTCTTATTATGCATACGTTGTAAATTGATAATTACTCTTGTATGCTCCACGGAACCCTATTGTATATAACAATGTGCTCAATTATATGTACATAAAGTAATAAATAAATTAATACACTACAATAAACTACAAGTGTTAAAAAATTAAATTTCTTTATTTGTTGATTACGTCTCTAAATTTTGTACACCAGTGATGAACATTTTTAAACCTGTACAGAACGCAAATTTCATATTTTAATTCTTAAGTGCAAGCATAGAGGTTACGCGACATGAAGGTATATTTAAAGGGGTTGGGATTTATGGTAAATTATTGTGTCACTGTAATTTCTAATTACTTTATTTAATATTTAGGGAAATAAGTTTGGATTTTGGAGCGTGTATGTATATGTCTGAATAGTAATAATAATAATAATAATAATAATAATAATAATAATAATAATAATTTGCTGTAATAAATAGGTCAGATATTTTTTGTGGCTGGGCGAGGGACGTTATACAAACCGGTAGGACGAGAGTGAAGCAACCAGTACCTACCCCCCTCCTTAGCTGGGGGCCCACTTGAAGTGGTTGTTACCGAGTACGCACGCCTCCCTCTGCACTTGCATAACCTGTTACGGCGTACTCACCCCCTTGCGCCCACACGGGCTTGCATCCCTCTACTTGCTAAATGCGACGGTTTTACACTGTGACTAGACTACAATGAGTTGCACCCTAACCTCCCTGCGGCTCGACGGTAACAATGCACAGGGAGAGGGGGAAAAATGTTGAATGTCTCCTGCGACTCTTGGTTTATGGTAGAGCATTGAAATTTGCACTCCTTTATTGCTTTATGAAGCTTGCATACCTATGACGGATGCTAATTGCAAGCAATAAAGTACTTGCTTATTTCTCGGCAACATCCCCACATAAACGACACACTGTAATCAAGCAATATGAAGGAAAGACAAGCACTCACCTACCAAACTGTTTATTACACACAATAAGTAGCGCGGCACGCGCACTTGCTACTTCGCCATCATTATGTTCTCAGTTTTTCAACATCCTTAAATAACAACACGTAGCGAAACCCTTTTCCTGAAAACACTTAGCCTGCTATGTGGAATGCTTTTCACATAGCCTAGGATATCAATCCAATTAGGCAACGGTATATCAGATTATCAATTTAGTGCATTTAGCGCTCTTTAAATTCATGAATTCGTTTTATAGACGAAAAATTTATCCAGTAACAAGAACAATAGTACGCATTATAAACCATTATTATAATTATGATTAATATTAGTATAATAATTGTTTTACTGTAGCAACAAAAAATGTATGCATTTTATCACGTAAGCAGACCTGATAAAAAATAACATTTTTCAATGAAAAATATTTTTTTTTAAAGTTTCTTTGAATCTTGCAGAATCTCCCATTGCCTATGTCCTTTGCAACAGCTGATTTAGCAGCCATTTTCAAGTGCCTGCACTCTTGAAAAATCTCAACTTTCGGTCTTTTAATTTTACTATGTTTTCCTACACTCAAAACCTCTCCTACTAGGCAAGTTATGAAACTTTATTTAAATATTCTCTAAATCTTGCTGCATAAAATATAGCTTATATTTCTCTATAAAGATTAAAATAGTTTTTTAAAAATATATTAATATGGTCAATGATACTTTTTTATGATTTTTCATATTTTTAATGAACAAATAGTCATAATTAAAAACTCATATTAATATTGGTACAAGATAGTATTTACAACCTATTTACAAAGTTTTGCAAAAAAATATTAACTTTTATGGGAAGGAATGTTTTTAGCAAACAGTTTTGAAAAAAAAATAAACTTTTAAAACAAGGTAACATTTTAACTAAAAGCCTGAACAATATGTGTACAAAATATGAAATCTCTAGGCTTAATCATTCAACATTTGAAATTTCACTTCGGTGTTCCCTTAAGAACATACACCGCATCCTTTTCAAATATTCACATTCTGAACAAGTATCTATTTAATATAAATTTAATTTAAACAAAATCACATCACTTTTGGTAGTGTGCAGGAAGTTTAAAATCAACGTTAATTTTAAGATTTTAAATTTCCCCCCTCCAACCACGCTCACTATGAAATAGTGGCATTTTGATGCTTAAATTTGAAACAATATAAATGTGTTATATCAATTATTTTACCGCTACCCGGTAACCTGAACTGATGTTTATTGTTGTTTGAATTAAGAAATAATAAAACTACAAAAAGATTGTGCATTTAATGTAAGAATTGTATTTAAATTGTTTCCAAATTGTGTAAGAAACTACAAGAAAGAACAGAATATATATAGTTAGGAAAAGGGACTGTATTAATTGTAGTTTTACTCCAAGTAGTTTATTTCGTTCTATAACTATTTATTTAATTTGATTATGCCCAAATTCAAACAATAACAAATCTATGTTGCCAAATAATAATAGAAAGCAAAAGAAGACGCAAATTTTCATTCTCTTTAAAATTTTAGCATTTGAAATTTTAAAGTGGAGGTGACTGGGAGTGAAGAGATGAAATATAAGATGTAATCAAAATTGTTTTAATCAAGTCGTTATTTTATTGTTGTGTGAATTTCGACAGGATAAAAAAATGAGTTAGTTGCAGGATCAAGAGACTATTTTGGGTAAATTACAATTACTTATATTAATATTATAGTAAAACACGGCAAGTCATTGGTCAAGGAACTGTTACATTTTGCTCTTTATTATAGAGCACGCACGCACGCGCGCACACACACACACACACACACACACATATATATATATATAAATAAACTTTAAAACAATTTATTACAAAATAATTATTACATGAAATGCCCAGTAGTACTTCTAGTATTATTCTGTCAATTTCAAACAATAACAGAAGTCCAGATTGCCAAGCAAAAATAATACACAAAATGTGTAATAACAATTTAATCCGCTTCAAATCATAAGCGTAAAAATGTATAGGAGCTATATAAAATTTCAAAGTGTGGGTGGCCAAAGGTGAGGGAATAAAACTTAAAATGAAATCAATATAGGTTTTAAACTTACCCCTCAATATTCAATTTATAGTAAAAAAATGCATGATAGAAAATCATTTATTCAGACTGGGAAGTTTTGAAAAGAAAACGCTGTATAATTATTATTTTCGAGGTATTGCTATATTTCCCGACAGTATTTTCTCCAGTTTAAAGACAGTAAATATCTATTTTGACTTCATTAGTACAGTCTGCCGCTACACATTAAAGAGCTGCTTTGCATTCTCAAATGAAAATGATGCCACACAAATATCGTAATAATGGTTTCGGAATCCAGTCAAATATTTTGACCCCATTTCTTGCAGTTTCGTAAAGATTTGCAAGGACTTTTCGTTGACTTATGAACCTTAGTCCGAAATTTGAATGTTATGCTCAAAACCGGCATGAACGCCTTTTTCTGCAAAATACCGAAACACTAAACACCGATAACGATTTGTGGTACATTTGCATGACACATTTAATTGCCTTTCGGATAATGATGTCAAAATGCGACAATTCCTACTGGCACTGTCAGCAGTTTGCACCAAGTTACATAGGTACTTTTATATGTGGTATTCCTTAAGGCAATGCATTTGAATTTGAAATAATTCTTGAAATATGTTGCATTTTCGTTTTGATGTTAAAATCAAAACATGCCCTGCTACTTTTACACGCACAAAAGCAATACTACGATTCCGAAAATTTTTAAATTATGGTAATTTAATATCGTTTTAGCCTGAACGTTTTGAAATACTGGACGCTTTGTTCTTTCATTAGAACACGTCGTTTTCGGTTAGGAGTTTTATCTTTTATCGACCTCATTTCCTATACCTAAGGAAAAAAAATATATATGATCTTTCTATATGGAAGTGGAACACCAGGAAATTTCTCTACAAACTGCCTAGGCTACAAAAGTCGGTTTTCACGGGTCATTAGCAAACATTCTGTTCTATTTTAACTAGAGGGATGGCATTTCAATACACTAAGTTTAATTCACGCATTTGACAAAGGAGCAATTGTTAAGATACTGAAAACCAAAATCAACCGACTTTACGACTGAAATATAATCTTGAGTGCGATTATGGATCAGTCGGTTGGCAGCTGCAACCCAAACAAGGTCGTCAGATGGCTAACTGGGACGCATGTCATAAATAAACTACATTTATTGAATAAGATTCGTGACTTGTTCTGTTTTTGTATAAATTTTGTGGAATACTCATATACGATAGCTTTAGAAAGCTCCTGCAATATGAAGAAATTGTGTCGAATATTTTTGTATTTAGATTTGGTTACATACATGACGTCCCTTTAGTCACTGTAGGTAAATTATATTTATAAGTAGATTAAATTAATCATCCATGTAAATATCTTTTGGACCTTGCTGTAAAGCCCTTTTATTTATAATTTAATTTTAGATTATCTCATTACTAAAATGTTATAAGTGTTTGGGTTTGTTTACGAACACTTGTATAAGAAATTAAATGTATACGAAAAATGTTCTAAAAATAGAAAATGCAAGGTATATATTGTATTGAGACGCAATATCACATTCATGTTTTGAAACTTAAAAGTTCTAAACTACGGCATTTTCCACTACCCCAATATATGCTATTTATTTCAAGAACTCAATTAAGATAACAATTTACACAGATTCTGAAATAATTTAACAAAATTGCAATATATTTTAAGACATAGCTATGTACAAACTGAAAGTGTCTTAAAAGCAATTTAATTTATTCTTAAGATTTTATATACACTGGTTAATAATATAAAACTGAAAATCTTCAAAACAGCTTATCAGTTAATTACGAAACAAAAAAGAAAACGACACTATTCTACCATTTGTTATTTATTTCTGTACTATATCAACTACTCTATCCTTCTTCTGTGTTTTTTTTCCCTTCATCTTTATAATATCAGGCCACCTTTTTAACATATTTCTTCTATTTACTATTCTTTTTATGATTATTTGGCGCTGAATTATTACAACTTTTCTCCCATATTTCCTCTCTCCAATATGTAGTTTTCGTGCACATTATCCGCCAAGGGGGCCCAGGTCGTTAAGGTACAAACTCGTGAGCAGGAGGTCTGGAGTTCGAATCCCACCAGGACCGTCCTCCCTGGCTGAGGTTTTTTTTTTTCAGGTTTTCCTCAGTCCTCATAAATGGCAAATGCCGGAGAGATATACTAAACTTAGGCCTGGAACGTTTCCTTCCTTAAAAAATCCTTTCTCAATATATCATTTCGTTTCAGGTATCATCAGGGTTCACCGCCTGTGGTGCCTCAGTAGTAAAAACGGGTGTTAAACACTATTAAAAAAATGTATACCTTATCCTACTCAGTATTATCCATACTAATTATGAAAAAGAAAGCACGCCTACATACAATAATACAACTGATTAACAAAACAAGATGTTCAAAATATAAAAATGAAACATTGTAAGTAAAGTATGGCATTTGGGAATGTAATGAGTTTACAATAAAGTTTTAAATTCAATAATAATAATAAACGCATTGTTACGGATAACTGTGTAACCTTAACCACTAACCGTAAGGATTGGGTTACTTAGTTATCCGAAATATCCCATTATTTGTGTGCCAGTTGAATATGTTATTATTGTTTGCACATTACATGGTTTTACACCATTGTTTAAAACATTATTACTACTTTAGCCTCTTATTTGTGTATATGCTTGCTTGTTTACGTCTCATTTTCAACATATTTGTAACAAAATTGTTAAAGTACATTTTATTGATTTTACTAATTTTTCTGGATCAAATCATTTTACATTGAAATTATTAATATTTTTGACAAATTTAAAATATTATTCTGAACTGCTTACTCTCAAATGCTCGAAATTTCAGCTTTGATTCATTCTCACAGTATTTAACATTAATATTATAAACTGAAAACTGCAACGTGGGACACGCATGATATTTTTAAATTATTAGAGCCTTCATGAAACAACGTTTAATTTGTTTCCAGCTGATCTGAGCAGCATTAAGATCTTAGCAGGGAATCTTGTTTCCTACCAACAAACAGCAATATTGATGAATGTAATAAGTAATTTGAACTTATACCATTAAGTCGCACATTTCTCAAGCTAGTACCAATGTACCAATTATGTTGTCAGTGCCGCCTTCAGTCTCATGCAAATGATGTACGGCCTAGACACTTAAGACTAGTCTGTAATATTTTCCTTGTTTGGCTTGTTGCAGCGATTATTTGATCGCCTCCAGTTTGCACACCCATTCACTATTGACAGCAAAACGTGCAATGCTTCCGAAATAGAGCTGTTTTGTTGCTCGTCTTCCTGGCATCATCTTTTTCGGTAATGCTTTTCGATAAAGCAGAAAAATTCTAGTCATTTTACTTTTCTGAACCAATTCTATGTTGAATGATAATCTCTTTTGGGGTAATTTCGTTTTGTTACATGTTGGAGCTGTCACTAATTTTTTCAGTTCAAAGTGCCAATATTGAAGAAAGTTGTTTCTTGTCAACCTTTGATAGTCTCAACAATACGCAAAGGAAAATATTAAGAAAAACTGAAATTTGTGACTGAAAGGTGACATACTGTGTCCTAACTCTAGTGTCTTTGATGCAAATTATGAACTGCACACGAACAATAGCTGTTACTGGAATTAACTACATATCTTGTAACTCACAATGTTTTCATTTCTTCAAAGACGTCTTTATATTTTCTAGTTTTTCTTGGTATTTGTTGTCAAATTGTTGAAGCTTCTTGCTATTTTGTCAATTTGTTGAATAATTAGAATTGTGCTGCGTACAATTGACTATGCGAAAGGCTTATTCTGAATAGTGGAATTTGTCTATAGTGTAACTGAAGTTTAGTATTTTTGGACTATTGTTTGTAAGCTCAAAAAAAAAACTTTATTTAATTATCAATCTCAATTCCATAAAGTTGACGGAAGCAAGTTATCTGACTCTAATTTGATACCCAGTGTTGCTGGTTGTCCTCGCGAGTCAATCATCCAAAATAATCCATCTCGAGTATTTTAGATTCTTAATACTCTTTTGCCCATGGTTTCTAGTATCTATTAAGTCTATGCCCCTTTACTCTCAGAATTTATTTTATCATCTTCCTTTTTTCATCCTGTCTCAGACGTCCAAACCATTTTGGTCTTTATATATAAAAAATCTCTATTAACATATTTACTTCTGCAGTTATTATTCTTCTTATTTATTTTATCATTACATGGCAATTTCTTTAAATTCTTCAGCTTTGCCTCAAATAGTTCACTTCTACAGTCAAGTTTATTTTCTTATGGTTTTCATTTATAGCTCATATTACGACATAGAACAGGTTTCCACTAGTATTGTTTGTATCTTTTCATATATTCTTACTCCACAATATTAAATTCGAGCATAATACATTTTTAAACAGTGTTTAACGCACCTGAGGCACCACAGGCGATGGACACTGATGATACATGAGATGAAATGACAAATTGGGAAAGGAAACGTTTCAAGCCTAAGTTCAGGGTACCTTCCCGGTATTGGAAAACCCAGAAAAAACTCAGGGAGGACGATCCTGGTGGGATTCGAACCCCAGACCTCCCGCTCAAGAGTCAGCGCCTTAACAACCTCGATCACCCGTGGCGGTAGGAAGACATTGTGGGTGGATAAAGTTGGTATGTGAATAGATAGGTAAGTGGTGGTTATTCATACACTAATAATGGGAAATAAAAATTAAAGTAAATAAGAAAAAGTTGCTCAAACATAAGACTAATCATAAAAAACTAGTGAGCGATTAATGTGATAACAGGTTCTTCATAGATAGGCTAGTGAAATTAAATACACTTTTCTTTGTCGGATTTCTTGCCACTATTCATTTTATATAAATATTTAGAGCCACACGGAAAAAATGACCGAAAATTACCATAGAGGCTAACTTACTAATCATAAATGCTGATATTTTTTGACCTTCAAAGAAAATCACAACACAAAACAACGAAAAGCCATTATATGCAACACTTTGCTTTTTAATCTACAATTATTTTTAGTTTCTCTTAATATAGTATTTCTGTAGACTTTTTGCTGCCTAAATGGTATCAGGTCTATTCGTAAGGTACTGCATAATTACAGAACGTGGCATTCCAAGATTAATCTTGATTTGGAACTCTGCTTTCATCAAATTGACAGCCCGTTTTTGACATCAGTCAAGACATAACCTGTAAACTTATATTTTTCTACAGAAAAGCACTAGACACTGGAATTGGCGATACATATGAAAACAATCTACTGCATGCTGCTGATTTCTGAAAGAATACATTCAGTTTTTAGTACATAATCTAACTGTTTGTCTTATCAATGGCAATTTATTTTATTTCATTTCGTCCTAATATATGAAATCTTAATTCCTGGACATTTTGGAGCCTTGGACAGAACTAAAATGTAATTTTCCTAGACTGTTCAGGCGGAACCTGGACGGTGGGCAATCCTAAATATATACATAATGATTTTGACATGAACATACTGATATCTGTACAAACATTTTAAAATATATATTTTGTTAGAAACATTTTGTTCCAAAGTGTAAGTTTTACGATATGAAGAAATTAAGGGAAACAAATACAGATGAGTGTATTTATTACGCATACAAAATATTAACATAAAAATAACCAAGCGGTAATATTTGGGACTTAAATCGGAAGGTCTCGGATTCAAATCCCTTGAGACTGGCCGTTCTGACCATGGATTTTTTTATATTTACCTCTGGTGTCTTAGGGGAATTAGGGAATGAAGCTTTCTTTTCACGAATTGTTCGTTCTATCATTTCATTCTGTTGCAGCGTATAAAACACCAGGCGAGGTGAGCTTGTGCTCTGTGCAGTGTGACGGTGGCTTGCGCTTTGGAATGGTTTCTGCCCCGGGGCCTGGCGTGGAAGAGCTCGAAAGGAGGAGTATTCTATCGAGAAAAATGTTAAGAACCCGTCTACGCCCGAACCTCACAGATTTCGCATCTTCCACACTGCATCCCTTCCTTTCATAGATGCCCTTATTGGAGGCGTAGGCACAAACGGTCAACCTTTGAGCATGCCTTAAGTATCGAAAATTTCTCCTTTGTGTCTATTAATCCAATCTAAACCATAATAATAGTACTAGCTCCTAGATTGTTAAATATTTGCAAAAAATTAAAAATTCATTTTTAAAGATTTAGATGAGCAAAATGTTCAAAGGGTCTACCAAATGCTGTATCACAAAATCCATGACGCTAAATAGCCAAAATCCCACGAAAATTCAAAGAATTTTATATTCCAATCACGTAACTGGTGAAACAGGCTTGTTCCTGAGTTCACAATTTACTTTGCACAAACGACTTACCCGTGAACATACTAATTAAAGTATTTTCCACGAAACTCACTGTACCAAGCAGATCGCTAGATTAAATTATAAACAATTTTCTCTGTTCGCTACTTTCAACAAGCTAGGGCTGCTCTATTAGGAATTCAGATAGCAGTCTCTAAGAAGATAATATCTAAAAGGGTCCATCAGGGGTGGAAAGGTTAACAACGAAAATTCTTCACGTGTGACAGTTTTATGGATTGGTACAACTGATAGTGCTTCGCTAAAGCACGGTCGTTTCTTTTAGTGCGTAATGAAATTAAAAGTCAAGGAAAGCAGTGTTATAAACGGTCGTGTTGGCTGACGCTGGGTGAAACCAAATGAATACATAAAATGCGGACTTGAAGTTGTAACACGCTGAGAGGACTTAATTAATTTCTCCCTGGTGTGTTCTTTGTTTTCCTGGGATGTTCCACACATTTCTATGAAATATCGCAGAGATAAGGCATTTCTCACTTCGCCATGGTCTTTAAAATTTTCGTCAGCCCGCCTTCACGAGAGTCGCCATTGTGTTAGATGACAAACGTTTGGGAATACGATACTGGCTTTTATTTGTCCATTTCGTTGTTCACTCAGGCACCAGGATGAGGCTTACATTGTAGCCAAAAATGTTTAAGATCACACCTAATACAATTTTATATGTATTTCAGCTTTGTATTTATATATAATTGTAAAGAAAAGCAAAATAAATTAACATCACGAACAAAAAACATGAATAAGAATATTTAAAAAAAATATTTTCAGCAACATGAAATAATAAACTTGGTTCATTGTTAGGGGCATTTGTGAATGCTGATATTTATCGTTTTTGCCCTAACTTCGCAATTATTTTTCATTTGTTTTTTGCTATCAAGTTGACTGCATTTCAGTAACGATAGTGTTCACCTCGTTATACAATGAGTAATGGCTGTCCTTGACTAATTTCATCCTGAAGAGATGTTCTGACAGGCAATCATGCCCAACAATTAAGCGGAATTTAGCAACTCCAACTTTGCTTGGTTTCAATAAAAGATGTTTGAAAGTCTTTAGATATTCATATGGTTTTCATTTAAGTTTTTGTTGGATATTTTGTTATTTTTGTTCAGTTATTAATCTTTTTTTGTTTCAATTTAGAAGGAAAGTCTAATTCAAAAGATGGTTTTAACTTTATGTTGTTTTGCTAAAATATTAACAATCTCATTCCCCTTTATTTCACATGACTCAGGATCATTGTAAAATTATTTATGATCTGAACTGTATGGTATAGTTTTCTTATTTCATTTATAGTGTATGTTGGTGAGTAACTGTAATTCATTATACTTTGTAGTGCTGCTTTAGAGTCACTTAAGATAACACTTCTTTTATTTATGTTAGGTCTATACAGTAGATTTTAATGCTGCTCTAACGAACCATTTAGCAGTAACAGTTAAACGTAACTGCTCCAGACAAGTTCATTTCCAGTCTGCAAATCCTTGTAACAACCACGTAATCCCATGGACTGCTTATTTGAGATGCCTGTACGTTATGATTACGTCACAGCATGTAGAACTTTCGATAGGTCAGGAACGAATCATTAATTGGGGAACTATCGTGATATGATCGTAGTAGTAGCAGTAGTAGTAGTAGTAGTAGTAGTAGTAGTAGTAGTAGTAGTAGTAATAGTAGTAGTAGTAGTAGTAGTAGTAGTAATAGTAGTAGTAGTGGTGGTAATAGTAGTAGTAAAAGTAGTAGTAGTAGTAGTAGTAGTAATAGTAGTAGTAGTAGTAATAGTAGTAGTAGTAATAGTAATAGTAGCAGTAGTAATAGTAGTAGTAGTAGTAGTAGTAGTAATAGTAATAGTAATAGTAGTAATAGTAGTAATAGTAATAGTAATAGTAATAGTAGTAGTAGTAGTAATAGTAATAGTAATAGTAGTAGTAGTAGTAATAGTAGTAGTAGTAATAGTAGTATTAGTAATAGTAGTAATAGTAGTAATAGTAGTAGTAGTAGTAGTAATAGTAGTAGTACTAGTAGTAGTAGTAATAGTAATAGTAGTAGTAGTAGTAGTAGTAATAGTAGTAGTAGTAGTAGTAGTAGTAATAGTAGTATTAGTAATAGTAGTAATAGTAGTAGTAATAGTAGTAATAGTAGTAGTAGTAGTAATAGTAGTAGTAGTAGTAGTAGTAGTAGTAATAATAGTAATAGTAGTAGTAGTAGTAGTAGTAATAGTAGTAGTAGTAGTAGTAGTAGTAGTAGTAGTAGTAGTAGTAGTAGTAGTAGTAGTAGTAGTAGTAGGTGTATCTTTATTGTTATAAAGTTCATTATACACATTACAACTATATTTTATGTATGGGTCGTAGACCGTACACGCTTAAGTATGATACACAATTAGAAAGGGAAACAAATAACAATACAAATAAAATAATAATAATAATATGAACATTTTATAAAACAAAGAAAACGATATTCAGAGATATATAAATGGTAACATTAAATTATTTATAACTACACCAGTTATGGCGTTATGACCAGAAAATAAATTTCTTCTAACTTCGCGCACTTTGGCTAGGAAAATGCCAAAAAATTAATCAATTAGTGTGATTCTTAAACAGATCCCAGCATGGCAATCGACCTCTTAACTACCTTAAAAAGTTTTCAGGAAACATTGTTTTTTTCAGATGTTCCCAAGGGTACATTCTATACCCATTCCTCATCCCGTCCATAAAATGGGTAGATTCTCCTACCAGAATTATTCGTCATTTTTTAGCCTTTCAACCTCTAGGTCTAAGCCAGGCCATTTCTGATCTCGCCTTTTCCCCTAGAACAAGTATATATACCTCTTTACCTCATGTTAGTTTAATTTCATTCGGACCGCCACGGGTGGCCGAGGTCGTTAGGGCGCGAACTCATGAGCGGGAGATCTGGGGTTTGAATCCCACTAGGACCGTCCTCCCTGACTGAGATTTTTCAGGTATTCCTCAGTCCATATAAATGACAAATGCCGGGGAGGTACCCTAAACTTAAGTCTGAAACGTTTCCTTCCTTAAAAAATCCTTTTTCAATATTTCATTTCATCTCATGTATCATCAGTGCACCATTTGTGGTACCTCAGTAGGAAAAACGGGCGTTAAACACTATTAAAAAAATCATTCGATAGGCTCAAGGGGACTTTTGTGTTACATCCTGCCTCGATTTTCTGCCTGCTGATATCCTCTAGCTTTGTTCTAACCTTCTTCCATGCGTTTTTATTATTTGCATCGTCTCCCTGCCATATTGAACCCACGTCAAATTCTTTTGAGATTTTCCACTTCTGCAGCCCAAAACGTTAGAGTTATATTTTGCATCTGGTGTCTATAGCATTTAACGCGAAATGTGGACTGGTCTCTAGTATAAGCCAGTATTTTACCGTCCTTGTTTTACTATTAATCGTATCTTCATAAATGCCCATCTCACTGATGACCCCACAGGTTAATTTTCCTTTGGACAGCCCGAGATACTTTTTTTAAAAATCCACTTGAATTTTAGTTACATGCTCAGCTCTCTCCCCTATTCCCATATTTCACTTCCATATAGCAGAATAGACTTAATCATGACATTGTACACCCTCTCTAGTATATCTACTGGTATGTCTGGAACTCGAGTCAGAACACGTAGTAACTCATTTAGTTGACCCCGTGCTTTATAATTAATAACAGATAAGTGATTATTGCATTTCCCATTTACATTAAAGATTACCAGCAAATATCAAACTTTGTTAACATTTTGTATTTCTTGTGCACTGTAGCAACATTTATCCCTGCTTTATATGTAACCATTTTGAAAAAAAAAATGTTTTGGTTTTGTTAACATTTACTACCATACCCCATTTCAAGCATTACTCTTCTAGTATATGAATGCCTTTCTGCAAACCATCTCTTGTTAGAGGTGAGAGGAGAAGGCATAAAGCTGGAAGAAAATGCCTAAAAAAGAAATAGTAAAATTAAACTAATTATATTTATTACTGTGTTACTAACTTCAAGCTACACCCTCTCAATGTTCACTTGCGATCTCTTTGACAAAACTCAGTCCGACCTGATATTGCAGATAGCTTTTAATGTTATGTATTTCAGTTTATCAGCTTCAATGAAAGTGTAAGAGAAGCTTTCCGAAGACACTGCAGCTCAAAAATGTCAAGCATTGCTGAGCATGCTAGTGGTGAAAATGTTGTTTTTGAGTACACCGCATTATTTTGAAAAGAGATTACCAAACAAACCTGTACTTTAATTTCAGATTATGTTCCCTTTCTTGAATGCCTTGCAAATGTTAGATATTCACTGTACCGCGGCTTACAGGGTATCATCAACCATTTAGCAGTAACAGTTAAACGTAACTGCTCCAGACAAATTCATTTCCAGTCTGCAAATCCTTGTAACGACTATGTAATCCCATGGGCTGCTTAGTTGAGAACACCCTTCACTCTTTTGTGAGGATCCACCCCTTACCATCATGAGTTTACGGTTCATTGAAGAAACAGGATCAGCAATACGTCATAGGGGCACAAGGAAAAAAAAATCGTAATGAAATACAATTCTGTAAATGTTTTTTTTGGTATAATTTTAACTTAACGTTTTGGGGAACAAGTGTGAAAATTTGGAGATATTATCAAATTGAACGAGACAGAAAGTTTTAATAATAAATTTGAAGATTTGTGGAACCACTTCGTCAACTCTGGGTATAGGTAGCTTTGGAACACCGTGCGTTAAACCTGCATCCCTTCTTAACTTCATTGTCAGAAACTCATGTTGTATTCTCCTCTAGGAGGGCTTTTACGTTATTGAGGCTTAAGAGCTGGTTCCCAGCATGCCTTTTGATGTAATAAATAAGGTAATAAACCAGTGAAAACGTCACTTGAGAATAGGGAAATTGGATAATAGAGCTGGACGGGCAAGTTACCGAGAGTGCCTTTGAATAAAAAGTGCAGAAGGTTCTTTGTTACTCGCGTATTTCAGCTAAATTTTGATGCAGAGTCACAATTCAGGGCGCGTTTTTGGTGGTCATATCTGCTTCAAGCATTTGTCATTCTTATTGTGGTCCTACATCCCTTAACCTTTGATCCTCCAGGGGTCAATTTTGGGTCATCATTCTTTATACTACAGAAAGATTTAAAAGGTTAAGGAATGTACAGAGGGTTTAAATCTAGAAACTTTGGTGTAGGATCCGGTGCTCTCCCAAATTTTTTTGATTCGGTGAAAACGTGTGAATAAATTAGAGTAACAGCTGCTGCACGTTAATGTGACTAAAATGCCTAAAAGTGAAATAATCGAAGGTACCAGTTCACTTATATTGTAATCAATAATGTCCGTTCCCAAAAGTTGGATCTCATTAAACTTATTTCATTTAAGTCATGTCATAAATTGATTCGATTACTTCTATTCATGTGCGAAAGTTGCTATATTTCAAACGCGCACGGTGTATATGTAGACCGCCACGGGTGGCCCGAGGTCGTTAAGAGGCGGACTCGTGAGCGGGAGATCTGGGTTTCGGATCCCGCCAGGACCGCCCTCCCTGACTGAGGTTCCTTCCAGGTTTTCCTCAGTCCTCATAAATGACAAATGCCGAGGAGGTACCTTAACCTTTGGCCTGAAACGCTTCCTCTATTTAAAAAAAATACTTTCCGAATCTACCATTTAATGTATCATCAGTTTCCACGCGTGTGATGCCTCAGTAGTAAAAACGGCCGTTAAACATTGTTAAATGTATATATATATTTTAAATATGCAGTATATCAAATGCGTTTGGTGACTTCCTACACCAGTATGAACATTTGAAGTTTTAGGCAAGGTCCTTTTTATAACTTTTTTTTTCGCATTTTAAAGTTTTACACAAGCAGTGCTTAAAAGTTTACTAAATACGTTAAAAATAACTAACAGTTATACATTTATTTTTACTATTTAATACAAAAATAACCTAAAATAAATATTTTAAATATTTCCTAGTATGAATAACTATTTAATATAAATGTAATTAAAATAAAAAGCTGCTAATTTAAATAAGGAAGCTTAAAAGCAATGTTGATAACGTTTAAGGTATCACCTCCAAAACACAGCGAACTAAAATTCGGAATTCCAAATAGCACACCTAATTTTTGATACTTAAAAGGATTTACTTGCTATAACTGCTCCCTGTCGTTGCCTGGCAACCTAGATTGTGGTTATTCTTATTTGAATTTGGACAGAATGCAATATTTACTACAAAACCTTTAACGAGTTTTGCTTTTTGATAATAAATATTTTAAAAATGGGGCACTCTAAGAAAGAACAAAATATAAGCAAATTAGAAACGATAGGGATGGCCGAGGTCGTTAAGGTACGGATCGTTATTGTTAGACATTTTCCTATAAAAATAGTCATGAATAAATCAAACAAATTTCGTTTAAGACCTCGTTTCTCTTAAATTCAATATTGCGTTAAAAAGATACGTTATACATAGAATATAAATATTAATACACCAATTAATCAGTTTACATATTTTTATAAAATGCTTGAAATCAGTTCCATCAACATTAATCATTTAACAACTCTCTCTCTTTTTCAGCCGTCACGGGTAACCGAAGTCGTTAAAGCGCGGACTCGTGAGCAGGAGCTAGGATTCGGATCCCGCCAGGACCGTCCTCCCTGACTGAGGGTTTTTCCAGGTTTTCCTCAGTCTTCATAAATGGCAAATGCCGGGGAGGTACCCAAAACTTAGGCCTGGAACGTTTCCTTCCTTTAAAGAAAGAAACTTTCCCAGTATATCATTTATATCATCTATCAGTGTTCACCACCAGTGCCTGAGTAGTACAAACGAGAGTTAAACACTATTAACAAAATCAAACAAAACAAAAAAACTTTTTCAGAGAATTTCTGTAACGTTTGCTAACAATTACGGAATGCTAGTGTGATAAGCTTCCTTTCATACTGTCATTTGTTGAGGGTGTTGCAGATATGACTTTTTGCTTAACGCAACTGCATCTAAGGTATAAGGTCAGACGAGCGGTGTGGCCATACAAGAGGCCTAGCAAGTTCAATCCATTTATGTTGCGTTTAATGTAGTGGTACCCCATCTTGCTGCTACCACATTTTTCCTTGTCTGGGTTTCGTCCGTCCTCTCTCACTGAAATTTTTCCAGGTTTTAGGTGGGGGATACTCCAAACTTAAATATAGAACACTTCCTTTGCTAAAAAAATTATCCTTCCCCAATTTATGATTTCATTTCACCTCATGATTATTCACCACCTATGATGCCTCAGCAGTAAAAGCGACCATTAAACACAATGACAAAAATAAGCGGATTAGACAGAAATTTCGAAATAAGTTGCACTACTGTAATATTACATTTACCGAATGCAAATTATTTTTTACCCAACAACTAATTGACTTTTTTTTTTAATTTATCGAAATTCTATCAAAAACAACAGTCGTCCAGGTTGCCAGGTAACGATAGAATACAAAAGATGTCACAACAATTGCACCCCGCTGAGTTGAAACATCAAAATAAACGGGTGCCATTTGACATCTCAAAGTGGGGGATACTTGAAGGATGTGGTTAAATCTAAAATTTAATTGCCATTGGTTGGAACTTATTGGTTACTTAATTTTTGTTTGAATTTGGACACAATAAAAAATCCCATTTTCGTTATTTTCGATAATGTTCCAAAAGTATTAATAGTATAGTAATGCAGTCTATTTAGAAATCCCAGATCAATTTCCTAACGCTCTGTTCTCTCTTGTAGGATACACAACATTTGAAACAATTTATAGCTGCAACAAAATGATTACATTAAGTATAAATATTTTTATATATTATTTCGTTTCAATTCATACAAAAATAACAATAATCCACATTGTCAGGCAACGATAGGAAACAGAAGATGTGGTAACAATTGCATCCTCTTTTAAAAGTTAAATATGAATAAATATGGGTGGCATTTGAAATTTCAAATGACTGGGAATTAGGAGCGAGGCCTAAAATTTAATCTACATTGCTTTTAAATCTCAGTAGCTACATTAAATTTTTTGTGTAAAATAAATTTTATTTAAACAGGAGTTATTCATTCTGGGGAGCTTTGAAATGAAAGATCCATAAATAATAAGAAATTTAAAAAAATTATATTATAACTAGAAATTTTGGTTGATATTACGCAATTTATGTATCAGGTCTTCAGAGCAATGTTTCATTACAAAATAGCTATATATACATATGTTGAAAGCTAAGGCTGCATCATGTAACAACATATACACATATGACCTACTCCGTGGTCTAGTGATAGCGTTTAGACTAATCCGGAGGTCAAGCTATCTATTTATTATTTTATTTCGGAGTTTTTCATTAACCTGAGAAGGTGAATGTAAGAATGCTTTAAGGCATTAAGGACGCCTCATTTGCTAATTTGATAGGCGTGGAATCCCCTTTGATGCACCATAATCTTCACTATCATTTCCACTGGGACAACCTAGCGGAGCCCAATGAGCCAATCGGCTACTATACCGTCCTCAAGTTTATAAGACGATGGTTGACATGGGACTAATAAATGTACAACGTTTAAATATTTGTTACGCTCCTGCATTTGAAAAACTAGTGCGTTGCAGTGAAACACACAAAGCTGTTGCTAGGACAAAGCTTCGGTAGCCGATATTGCTGCCTAGATGCTGTTGGTCGCTATGGCATTTAGGTTAGGAGGTGCTAGGAACAGTACTGCAAGGGTTCGGAAATGCATTTCGCCATCTCAACCGACTGTCTCCGATAATTTGAGCAATCAGCTTGCATGCAACTGCTCTGTGTGTGCATAATGGATGGAAATGAAAATAATGCTTATTGCAATAGGGAATTGTTTAAATAATAATGTGGTTATTTTGTAAAATACGAACGTATAGTATAAATAGATTAAGTAGTATTGACTTCTTTGAAATGGCTCAATGGCGCGTAATAAAATAATTATTGAACAATTCATTCTGTCAGATAAAGTAAAAAAATTGGTTTATTATTGTGAAAAATGAAAGGTGTTCTCCTCTGCTTGATTTGACTTGTTTATTTATGGACGCTCTTTAACATCTCAGGTCATCAGCGTCCCATTCAATTCAGGGCGTGAAACGGCCGACAAATTTTGCTCAGAGGTCTCTTCTTTCAGACTTGAGGTTCTTTATCGTGCCGTAAATGTACGACATGGGACCCATGGCTTTACTTCCCTTCCGAAGGAAGCCATACTTTTTACGCCCGAAAAAATCCATCGGTCCTGGCCGGGATCGAACCCGTGACCTTGGGTTTAGAAGGCAAGTATGGTTACCACTAAACCACCAGGACCGACATACTTCTCTGCAGTGTGAAATATAAAGAGGGGGAAAAACAAAAAATCTTATAACAGGTGTTTGATTTATGCTATTTATAATGCCTGTCTTCTATTAATTGTGACTTTACATTAAATTAGAAGTAAAAAATCCAGTGATAGTCCACGCTAATCATATGGCACTGCATTCACAAACTACACTTTCTCGCACAGAGAAACACAACTTTAAATCATTTATTATAATTTGAAAACGATTGCATTCCCTCCATCTTGCAATACAACTTATGAAAAGTTACAGTGTAGTATAGAAGACAACATTGAGGGGTGTAACTGGCGCACTGCCAAATACCAACACCTGTTGAGGAAGAGTATGTAATTATGGGCTACATAATTTCCCGACAATTAATTCATCCTATAATTTTAGAAGTTAGCAGTTCGAATTGACAGCTAATTTTTTAACCTTGGTTTTCGGGCATTCATTCACTGTATAATGGAATTAAATTAGTAAATGCGTTTTTATATACATCTTAGCATTCCCTGGGAATTTTGTAATTACTCAAGAAAATAAAAGCAGTGACAAAAAAAAAACACAAAGAAATTCCCTTTAGCTAATATAAATTGGGAAAACGCTGAATCTTAAGGTGCATACATGAAAAAAAAAATCTATAGTTTCAAAGAGAAATATCCAGTGTGCATATGCAAGGTTCGTGTTACAAATTTATGCCAATTCCGTCAACATTAGTTTAGACAACATTATCTCAATACGTACAGAGTGAAATTAATAGATGGCAGTACATACCGAAAGTCATATTCGTGATTTAAAGAGAAAGTTCGATGAACTATTGCAAGTAATTGAGATGAGCAAAATTTTCATCTTTCATGATACTCCAAAGATAATATAATCTGGGTCACCAATTGACCACCTTACGAGGAATGATCAATGAGTATGAAAATGAAACCACAAGTCTCACTTAACTTCTATAGTGGTAACCATACTTGCATTCTAAACCCAAGATCGCGGGTTCAAACCAGGCCGGGATCGATGAATTTTTTCGGGAGTAAAAATACTAAGTATGACTTCCTTCGGAAGGGAAGTAAAGTCGTAGGTCCCGTGTCGTACATTTACGGCACGTAAAGAACCTCATGCCTGAAAGAGAGGCCTCTGAGCAAAATTTGTCGGCCGTTTCACGCCCTGATTTGAATGGGACGCTCATGACCTGAGATGTTAAAGAGCGTCCATAAATAATAAATAAAAAGAAAAAAATCGTCTACGAAGGAATTTCTTCAGGTTTTTCTTTTCTTTTCTTTCTTTCTTTCTTTCTTTTTTAATTTATCCTCACCTATCCCCCTCACACAAACCGTGATGACAGCTTTTTGAAATTCGTAGCTAGGTGCAAAAGTGCATCTAATGCATGTTTTTTTTTATCCAAATGTAGCATTCAAAATTGTGATGGGCATTAGATTCGATGCCTTCATTCAAATTGATCGTTTATTACGTCATTGGAAGGTGCTGACTGTTAAGACTATGTTGGCGACATATGTACAACCGAGAAGACGAAGAAAATTGGAGAGTTAAATGATGTAAACAAAAAGTTACTAGCACAAAGTTATGAGTTAGGCCTAGCTTGTCATTTTTCTCAACTGAAGTGTTTTGAAAACATTAACTTGGATGATAGAATGTCCATTATTTCAAAATGTAGTAACATGCAAGATTATAATGAGCAAAACATGTAGATATCTAGGAGACTTGCTTTCTTGTTCAATGGTTAAAAGCGTCGGCCTAGAAAACTTAAAACCGCCGATCCTGATTAGCACATACTTTCAAGGTTTATTTATATGATTCTGATTAATGAGAAGGCTATTGTAGAACTACCGAACGGGCAGATGTTATTAAAACTGCCAGATAAAAACCATTCTACTTCAAAGTCACTGATTGTGAGCAATCAATGTTTCGTGATTGGTCTGACTATTAAAGCCTGTCTAAATTCGAAAGAAAATGTCAGTTTCCTATAAGATCCATAAAAGAACTGCAAATACTCGTGTAATGTTTAAGACTGTTGTTACCTGGACAAGAAAGAGTAGAGTGCAAGATTTTCCTGCGTTGGGCGCTAGTGAGTTTCAATATACAGAAAGGTTATACAGTGGAATATTGCCAATATCGAAAGAAACGTTCAAGGACCTGCAGAAATTAAGACATTTATCTCAAAGGGTTCTATGACAATTTGACAACTACAGACATCCAAGAAGAGGATGATTAAGATAACGAATGACAAGGTTATTGTAGTATTTGATAAGTAATTATTCTACAATACATCAGAAACATTATAATAATTAACAATCCATTTTAATATTACACTTTATGTCTCATTCTACAGGTACATTATGTTGCAATCCAAAGGATAATTCTGGTACAAGTTAATACCTCATGAACAGTGCAACAAAACCAGTTGTTGCAACAGTAGGCTTACATAGTACATATTGTAACACACTGTTCAAGTTTCGTTTATACTTTTTTGTGATCAGTGATTATATTTATTGTTTTTTTTTCCCCTACATTATTATTTTCAATATTACAACTCTTTTTCTCAGTCTGTTAAGTGACAACATATTAAGGTAAAATAACATTAATTAAAAGTATGAGCTTTATACACACATACTGTAGCAGTGAGTTTGAAACAATAACATTCATTTTTCTCTAAAGTGTGTTATTTGAACTGTCGTTGTTCCTTTCCTTTGTAAAGCGAAAGTTACCTGAATCTACTTCTTTAGATTCAAACTTTTTTTTTAACTAAACGTGGTCTTTTCTTGTATTGAAGCTTGCAGTTACATGTTATTTATCCAAGCTGTTTTTAACAAACCTTTTGTTGATTCCCTTCAAGGTTACGTCACAGAGATAATTCCCCCGCCTTTGTGCCGTTGGTGGACATGTCACCGTCAGCCAAAAGGCCAGACGGATGTAGCATACTGTGTCCGAGTGCAATGAGACGTGTGATGGCGTTTTGTGAAACGCTATAGCATCACTACTGTGGATTCCGAGGGCAGTATACGGCTTCCCTGCATGCCATCAGCCGCCGACGTAACACCGTCTCGCACGTGGCCCTCCCAGAAGAAAGCAACTGCTGTTTACCTCATCTCCGCGACCCACGGTGTCCATTTCCGAAAAGAAAAAATCAGAAAGATGGATCACCGCTCTTGCCTCCCCAAGGGAGGTCACTGCCGGTCAAAAAGTGGCGAGGAAGACCCCGAGGCAGAGGCAGAAATTGTTTGTTTCATCCATACGCCACCTGGCGTTAAACCCTCTCTCGCGTAACCCTTGTTGGAGACACATGCTCTCTGACACAACACAAATGTCAACCCTTTATAATAACAGTGGCTAGTATCTCGGGAAAGGCCAATGGCCGCTCTGTAAAAGTGTAACACTTGGTGCTGTTCACCGGTTCAAACAATGCTTTGTTCGTCGCCTTTCTTTGAAAGAGCCGCACGGATGAGGCGGGCACAAGCCCCAAAGTGGAATTCCAATTCAGGGTGGATGGAGACAACGCAACTTTTCAACGTAAATATGAAACTGTATTCTTGAAATAACAGGCAAGTTTCAAGATGTTTGCCTTACAAACTTTTCTGCAGGCTCTGAGCGACTCTACCAGCATTTAGAGCACTGTAATAATAATGGTGGATAAAATGCAATATTCTTTCCGATATTTTATATGTTATATAACTTTTGAATACCCACACACTTTGAACAATTGGCACAATGAATGTCAAAAAATTCCTTCACGCAGGAGCTGCGTAAACTAAGCGAATCCCTCAGCAAGTTGAATAACTTTAAAAATGAATATAAAATACAAATTATAGCCTTATTAATTAATGAAATACGTTATAACAAAATTATAATTCTTGCTATCTATAAGTATTACAAAAGAAAAATACGTTTTTAGAAGTATTATTATTATTGTTGTTGTTAGGATTAAGCCACGAAAGTTAATGTATACTATTAATTAAATGAAATGTATGAAAACTGATAGCCAAGCTACTCGTGTTGGTATTTTTAGTAGTTTTAAATGTAACCATGTTTATGAACTGAGCCGTTGACATTCACCAAAATAAAGAAAAATAAGAGTTATATTGTTTTTTTTTTTGAATGATTTATTTATGGACGCTCTTTAACAGCTCAGGTCATCAGCGTCCCATTCAACTCAGGGCGTGAAACGGCCGACAAATTTTGCTCAGAGGCCTCTCTTTCAGGCTTGAGGTTCTTTATCGTGCCGTAAATGTACGACACGGGACCCACGGCTTTACTTCCCTTCCGAAGGAAGCCATACTTAGGATTTTTACGCCCGAAAAAATCCATCGGTCCTGGCCGGATTCGAACCCGCGTTCTTGGGCGTAGGAGGCAAGTACGGTAACCACTACACCACCAGGACCGACGAGTTATATTGTGTATTTAAGAAGTTGTTCATATGTTTCATTTAAAAAAAAAAAATGTACTAAGCAAATATACACAATATACAATCGAACGTTCCATCTATTTTTATTTGCTTTGAAATTTAATTCAAATGTTATTGTAGTAAAAAAAAAAAAGGAAAACATTTTCTAAAGGTATAATATAATTCTCGCAGACATATTAGATTAATATTTAACAGTTTCTATCTTCACGACCGTGCTTTTGTTAAATATAAAATATATACGTTATAAATACAGTCTATATGTTGAATTAACTTATTTCATTTTAAAACAACAGAGAGAAAATTAAAAGCAAGAGATTTTTAAATTTCGGTTCTCAAGTAAACCCTCGTTTATTTCATTTAATTGTAAAAAAACAAATATTGGTGCCGCTAGAACTTTCTTAAAATTTATGGTTTCAGCTGAATCTCCACTCCTAATGGCGACTTTCCCCCATTTTCAGTAAATACTTTGCTTTTTTTATTTAAATAGTATATACGGAGTTTTGTTGCAAGAAAGCAACTACTGGTACCGCGAAAGCGATTTTTAAATGTTGGGTTTCAGGTAAACCTCTATTCCGAATAATCTATTTTCACTGATTTTCAGAAACGATTTTCTTATTTCATTTTAAATGCCTATACGGAATTTCCTTTTAAAAAAATAAAATTCAGACATCCAGATCGATTATATTTTAATTTTCGCTTTAGGTTAACTCCCACTCCCTATTATCCAATATTGCTGGTTAACGAACTCGGCGAATCGTTAGTTAATTGATCGTTATATTCCGAGTTTCATTGAGAAAAAACGAAAACAATGGTCGCTAGTATGCAGATATAATTTTTTTCCCCATTGTCATTTCGGTGTCTTGTAGGTAAGATCAATAGAGATTTGAACAAACATTTCAAAAGTCATTTCATAGGTACAACAAACAGCAATTCCTTCAGGATTCAGAGTGAACAGAGTGAAATGTAAGAATTATAGAGGTAAACACAGCATATTAAATATATTCCAAAATAGCAGCAAATCGACTGAATCCATTAACGTAAAATACATTATTCAAAGAATAAATACGCTTCAGAAAAGGAAGAAATTATACTGCAACAAATTGTAGAAAAACATAGAATTTAATACGGCAAAGCGCCTTATATATAGATTACATCAAAGTACTTGATTAAAAGGGACACTATTTGCTACATTTTGTAGAAGACTGGTGCACAATCCATCTTGCCGCACGGGTGGCCGAGTTTGTTAAGGCGCGGAACCGTGAGCGGGAGGTCCGGGGTTCGAATTCCGCCAGAACCGTCCTCCCTGATTGAGGATTTTTCCAGGTTTTCCTCAGTCCTCATAAGTGGCAAATACTGGGAAGGTACCCCAAACTTAGGCCTGGAACGCTTCCTACCTTAAAAAAACTCTTTCCCAATAATCATTTCATCTCATGTATCATCAGTGTACATCGCCTGTGATGCCTCGGTAGTAAAAACGGTCGTTAAATAGTATTAAAATAACCCATCTTATTGGAGTACTGATCCGCATAAAGCAGAAGAAATGAATCTAGTTGTTGAAACAATTAAACAATGGATAAACACATACAGAGGGTGTCAAAAAGTATAAAACACACTTCAGGCAAAGAAAATACTATGTTAACACAACAAAAATGAATTTACACAAACAGAAAATGATGAACACTAACATCTTAAACTTTTTCAGTTGCAACAGTTGCTCAAAATGCCCACAATCGGTGGCGATGCACTTATGAGTACGTTGAACTACTGATTGAGCAACGTTTGCGAGTGTCCTCAGCGATTGCAGCACATGCCGTTTCAATTTCTTCCCGAAGTGCTGTCAGTGTAGCTGGTTTTCTACAGTATACAACATCCTTAAGAGTTCCCCATAGGTAGAAATCCAAAGGAGTTAGATGCGCAGAACGCGGCTTCATTTGTTCACTGTTAATTTACCTGTCATATAGCAACGCTATCATAACGTAATGTGCGTCACATTTGTTTACAGAACATCATACTACACATTACTGTTGTTTTTCGGTTCAACTTTGAAAAATATTAAACAGATATCTAATGTGACATTTTTTGACAACCTCGGTATTTACTCACCTAACTTAACAGAAGAGACAATTAATGGTCAATCAACTATCTTAAATAGTGGGCATAATATACAGAAAGTAATGTATAAGCAATACAAAATATCCAATCTATATAATATAAAATATCTGTTGAAAAAATAAAAACTATGACTTTTCAAAGCAAAAACATATTTCGATTAAAACTATCAGCAATAAAACAATGGAATAAGTAATAAATTTGACAATTTCGGAACAACATACCGGATCTTTGATAGTTTTGGTGTCCATTTCACGACAACTGGAAAGTCGGTAATCAAGGCCGTTAACTCCGGGGAAGCGCATTTAATATTCTATCAACTGGCTCAAGTTCTCGCAATTTCAATGAAAATAAGCAAGTGCCTTAAACAACAGACGTTGGAAATGTTGTTCCGCTACATTTCTAGCTCTTTTTAGAAAAGTGTCATTCGTATAAATCAGTTCATCTCCCGAAATGAACTCAATTTTAATTTTAAGACACACACAAGGTCACTGTTATTCACGAATTTCAGGCTAGCGATCCTGATACTCAAGTAAATTTCTGTAATCGGATGCTACGGAACGTTAATGATAGTGTAATTTATCCACGCTTAATATTCTTTACTGATGGTTCCAATTACGTGGTCATGTTTCGATGCAAAATAACAGGTATTCGAGTAGAGGAGTACACTTTCATACACGAAAAACCTTGCATAACAAGAAAACTATAGTATGGGTAACAGAACATTGTTATTTTGGGAATCGGGCCATTAGGAGTGGGGGTTTACTTGAAACCCTAAATTTAAAACGCTCTCTTGGGTTTAATTTTCTCTATATTCTTTTAAAATAAAAGTACTAATTAACCCTCATAGAAAGTGTATTTATAACGTCGCATATACCGAGGATGCCAAAAAATGCATACACAATTTCGCATTAGATACATATTTCAAAGTTGAACCGAAAATCAACAGTAATGTGTAGTATGATGTTCTATAAACAGATGTGACTCACATTACGTTATGCTAGCGTTGCTAAAACAAAATGGAGTCAAGATTTCGTTTGAACAGCGGAAAGCAATTTTGAAGTGGTAATGGAAAACCGAGAATATTGTTGAAGTTCAAAGGCAATGGAGATGTGTGTACAGAACAGAACCGCCAACGCGAGTAACAATTGTACTATTCCAGACATATTTGAAACTCGTGGTACCGTATGCGATGTTCACAAGAGCAGATCTGGGAGTCCTCGCACAGTAACAAGCCCCGTGCACTGGATCCAAGGCACTATCCAAGGCACTGGATAGGATGAAGGTTTCGCTTATAATTTCTTCGTGCCGCAAAACTTACACTGTGGGACAAAATGTTTCTAACAAAATATTATTTTAAAATGTTTGTCCAGATATCAGTATGTTGATGTCAAAATCATTATGTATATATTTAGGATTGCCCACCGCCCAGATTCCGGCTGAACAGTCTAGGAAAATTACATTTTAGTTCTGTCCAAGGCTCCAAAATGTCCAGGAATTAAGATTTCATATATTAGGGCGAGATGAAATAAAATAAATTGCCATTGATAAGACAAATAGTTATTTAGTTGGTGCGGGAATTTTAGCTAACCCTGTTTGTTAGCAACAGTGTTCATCATCACATATTTTATTTTAATAAACAATTTATATCAATAAGCTGGCTACCCATCTTTATTAATCATAGCACATAGAATATGCACTAAAACTTTACAGTTATATCATAGAAGATAGATATTGAACATTCTGAAATGGATTTAAAATAATTTTGTTGTAATTTGAACTTGAAATTTTGCGTGCTATTAGCTCAGATATTTAAAGAACGCCGTCATTTAATGAAGTTTCAAACGTCGTAGAGTGCAGATTTTTTTTAATGCTGTTTAACGCCCGTTTTAACTACTGAGGCACCACAGGCACTGGACACTGACGATACATGAGATGAAACTATAAATTGGGAAAGGATTTGATTTTTTTTTTTTTTAAGGAATGAAACGTTCCAGGCCTAAGTTTAGGGTAACTCCCCGGTATTTGCCATTTATGAGGACAGAGGAAAACCTCAAAAAAACCTCTGTCAGGGAGGACGGTCCTGGCGGGATCCAAACCCCAGACCTCCCGCTCACGAGTCCGCGCCTTAACGACCTCGGCCACCCGTGGGGGTGTCGTTTGTCTTGAATGATAGAAAAAGTTATTTTTAGAAATTGGCATCGTTTGTTTCCATGACATCATTCTTTGTTGTTTTACAATGTTGGAGGGTTTTAGTCGGTCTTTCCCGCAAAAAGTTTGTTTTTCTGTAGAAATGCAATTATTGAAAAACTAAACATTTTCCCCATTTTTTTAGGATCTGTATAAGTTAACTTTTTAAAACTTTTACCACTTATTCATGATATTTTTGTGATAATGTGAATCTATTATGGTAGAACAACGACAAAATGTGAGAATGTAAAAAATATAATGTTGGAAAATAAATGAATAAAAAGCAAACAATTGAAAATAATTTTTAATTTGATTCAGAGTCATGCTATAGTAGTGAAAATCGATCTACAAATTTCAATTATGTGCATCTGTATGCTGTAAAAGTTTTAGCTGTAATAGTCCTTGAGAAAATGGAAAGTGAAACTAGTATTTAATATTAGAAGGATATGCCTTTTCCACTTCCCTTAAAGAGCGTCCATTAATAAACCAAATAAATAATTAATTAAATATCTAGGAGCTATTAGTAAAACTTAAATTAAAATGTTGACCATATCTCCTTTTCAAGAGACAAAGATGAAATGCATTAAAACAAACAAAAGCGGCGAGTATACCAGAATTAGGTTATTTTCCCTTCAACAAGTTAATGGGTTATGAATTACAAGTTTTGTTTCCTAGCCGTGATAATTCTACGAGTTTACAGATCTTCTAGGGAACCATATCTAGTAGCATCTTCAATTATTCAGTTCAGAAAGGTTCTCTTTTAGGAATATTCTCGACCAAATACACCAAGAAGCAAATGACAAGACAGTCCTACCTGTTTTAGAAAATTGCTGCGTCCCCAGCGATCAGAAGAAAGCTTATCTAAGCCATCACGTTATACCGGTTAAGTGGAGGGCGATCTTTTGGAGGGTTCAGAGTGGTGAGGTTAGTTTTTTGGGAGAAGGGTGAAAGGACCAACTTATTTTTCGGGGGAAAGGGAAGTTGGCCTGAACGTTGCACTCAAGCGAAGAAATCGGTAATTTAAGACTTAACTCCGGCCGTCCTGTTGCGTGTACGAATAGGTAGCGCACGCGACATGTTGCATCGTCGGAGATGGCAGATGGTGACACACAAGATGGGGCTGAGGAATGAAACCATTAGTTAAAACCGACCGCCTCCAACTACGAGCATCCATTCATTCTTCCACACGCGTCCTTACACCTTCAAGATTGAGGTCAAATACCTTTAAACTATGCCTCTTTATTATTTTATGAACAAATACAAATTAGTAACCCAACCAAATAAGCTCTCAATATACTATAATACTGAAAGCACATTGACTGTTCTAAATATGTATTCTCTATCATCAGCTCAATGAAATATTAATTTTATTTATGCTGAGTGAAGCTCTTCATATATTTCCTATGCTATTACTGATATTGACAAACTGTTTTCGCTGGATTGAGGGACACACAGTGACTCATAAACCTAGGCTATAAAAATTAATATTAAAAATAAAAATGAGCATTTTCAGCATGAAATAGCATATTTTAAATAGGATAATAACCATAACTGTAGCAGAAATTAAACAAAAATAAAATTAGAATAATAATGCAAGCAGTTTAACCAAATTTTGAATTTTTATTCATTAAAAGAAAGTAAAGAATAACAAGAAGATAAAAATTATTGATTATATATCCTAACAGACTACATCATATACTACACACAAAAATACTTTCTTTATCAATTCATTACAAAATAAGATCTAAAAATAATGTTATGCTAATTTACTTATCTCCCCTGGATATTTTCTTTCTAGAGTGGCTTGCTTAGATTTTGACTTAACTCCAAATTATTAATGTGCTGGTGATCATACTATCCTATCCTGTTTACATTTATCTGAACTATTGTACTTCTAAACTATGTTTCCCTCTGTCTTCTTCTTAATCATTCTTATCCATTTCTCTCTAACTTTGCCTAAATTGTTCTGTATTTACATTCTTTTCTCCTTTTTACAGTTAAAATCTTTCTAATTAAAATTTTTCCATTTAAATTCTTCCATTTTTTGCCAATCTTTTCTATCCATAACTTTGTTTGCTTGTAGTATGATAAACAATGAAAATCCGTATTGATTTATCCATACTTGGGCATTTTTCTACACCTTTATCATATCATATGTTAACCCTTTTAAAGTCATAACTCCAGTTCTAGCCTATGCAAACCCTTCCAGAACTGCCTCATCACATTGTTCTATATATTTTCCCTACCCCCTACAATTTTTTATTTCACTATAAAACTTCAATGACTCTTTTTTCTCATACTATCAAATATTTCTTCTTGTTTTTCAATATCTTCCAATCTTAGCTTCTTCTGTTTCAATATTCCATATTTATCCACAAGTTTTCCATACCTATCTGTTCCTACACTTTAAGATGTCATCATTCTTTCCATTCACATTTCTCTCGGATACTGAAACATTCTTTAATAATATCACTCTCTTCCAATGTGGTAATTCTATATATTTCATAATTTTTGTAATGCTTTTATCTAGATGGAACACCACGGCATTTGGCAATGCTTTGGTAAACCTAAGATCAGTTTACAAAAACTTCTATTTATTTTATTAACATTTTTCTATGCATCCTCCATACCCCCATATTTCTGTCCTATATAAAAGTTTTGCTTCTACTGTGGTTGTGTAAATTCTTTCAAGCCAATTTACTCTTATATTGGAAAGTTTTTTAAACATGTTCTTTTAACAATCATAGCAGCTTTCCCTTTTGCTATCAGCATTTTTTTCTGTTCATTCCAACTTCCGTTAGCACTTGATCTTGTCCCTAGATAATTAAATTTTACCACCTCTATTTCTTTCTTTCACCATTTACCTACAATTTCTTGTTCTTTCTTAATTTATATCTTCTTTTAAAAACAATTATCTTCGATTTCTTTTCATATAATTTCAATCCCCAATCATTACGAATTTGTTGGCTAAGAGTAATTTAGTAAATAACTAATTATATAAGAACTTTCAGCTGTTCTTAGTCTTTTGTCTGGAGCTAACTTGCCCAGTTATGAAATACATATGACTCATAGATGTTAAAAATAATGGTTACTTGCTGAAAAACAAGCTTCTAGTCTTTGATACAGGAACTATTGCACATTATTTAGCATTTCAAAGAAATAATATTGCAAACTGCATGTCCTATGGTATAGTATACAATTAAACTTTAGTTTCACCCTTAGAAATAAATAAAATAATCAAATCGGAAGATTGCGTCAGCTTTATATAGTTCACTTGAAATAAAACAAAAGAAAGAAGCATTTTAAAATCCTTATTTAATCACCATATTTCTCTTTACTTGTTTTTAACTGATAAACTTCAAAAATCAATTACTTGCATTTGAAACGTATTGTAAGCGCCATTTAATTTACTTTACTTTATTTTATGTTATAGTTATGGCTATTGCTCATTTTAAAAATATAATTTTGTGTTGTTTCAATATTCCATATTTATTCAACCTCTGTCTCGCTTCTTTCCAAATCGCAAACATGTTCCATTCTAATTTCCAAAAACAGTTTTTCTTCTTCTGCAAACCAATTCTTCCCTGAACTATTTTCCTCTTTTAAAAGCTATTATTTTTCGAAGTTTGGCTATTTATACTTAAACCTCATTCTGCACAACATCTAATTATTTCATTAATAGAGCTGCAGCCTATCACCGTTACCGCTGCCGTTCCTATCTGCAAAAAGCGATCCAGATATTTTCCTTCCTCATGGGACAGTGCCTATTAAAGTATCAAAAACATATTTATTTTATTTGATTAAGAAGGGTCCTTGTCACGTTCAGAGTGCGTGCTTGTGTATGTGTGTAATAGTTATTTAATAACCAGTTAGGTGATTTTCAGGACTGGCATTGGCCAGATAATTAAAAACGTGTATCCAGTCATAGATATGTATGACTAATACCTACACATGTAAAATATGCACAGCTATATGTTTATACAGTCTAGGACAGATTGAAGGTGATTAGTTTTATCTATCAAATGTTTCATAAACATTACATAACTTTCTTATTACGAGCGATAACGAAGAACAATAACAGTAAAACTTATAGGCATAATTTCTCGCGATAAAATTTAATTTCAGAATATTTTGTAAGCATAATAAAACGTACACGTGGTACTAGTTTAATTTTTATCACTTCCGGTTCCCGCCTGTGAGAGGTGGGCAAGCTGACATATGTTCAGTTCCGTCTACAGCAAACTGACATCTCAAACGATATGCCGCTTTGAAATTCTGCTTTCGTCCCCAAAAAATTTAAGCTCAGGTCAACGTTAGAGGAATCCTATGGAGAGTTTGTTGTTTCCTATAGAACATATCTAAAATGATTTACAATTATTCAAGAGTACAGAGAAACAATTTCAAAAGATGGTGGACCCGGATCTTCAATTTTTGCTCTAACGAAAGAAAACATTTAAAAAATGTCATTGTGAGAAAAAAAAAGTTGTCGAATAACATTAAGAACACTTTCATAAATTGAAAGTTGCATGTGAAACGTGTTTGTGCACGGTGGGTTCCAAGAACGCTCATTAGTTTCTTTCAAAGGTAATCGCTGGTAAAGAAATTTGTCTGCATATTTCGATGCTGAGAACAAAAAGCAAAACTCTTTGTGGAAAATATCCTACATAGTACGCAAAAGTGATTGCTTCTGTTGAGAAAGTTATGGTCATCTCATTTTTCGATATTCAAGGAATGATTTTCCAGCATGTCTTACCGGCACACACAACTGTAACTGGGCAATACTACAGAGGTGTCCTGAAAACTCTGCAAAACTCAAGGCCACCTTTCCGTGCAATAAAGTGAATTCCCCACTAGAAATATCCTCCCTAAAAGGTTTTCCTCAGTCCTCATAAATTACAAATCACTGCAAGATACACTAAACTTTGGCCTGGAACGCTTCTTTCCTCAAAAAAAAAAAAAATAATTTCATGTATCATCTGTGTCACCGCTTCTGATGCCTCAGTAGTTAAAACGGGCGTTAAACACCAATAAAAGTGCTCTTGTTGAACATCTCACAAAAAGCAATATGAAGCGCGTTCTTCATCCTCTCTGTAGTCCAGATTTAACCTCGCTTGACTTTCTATTTTTTCCCATATTGAAGACACACCTTCTGGGAGGCAGTGGTGAAGGCATAGTCGGGAGTATTTGTTGTTATTTTTACATTGATTTCCCCTAAAATTTTTAATTTTGATGAGTGACTTTGTCTCTATTTGATTGTAAATTGACTTAAATAGTTTAAGTAATGTCAATAAATGATTTCCATGTCAGAAGAGTGATCAACATTTAGGGATTCACTTTGAAGACTGGTAGAAACGCTCGGACAAGTACATTATGAGAATGAGTAAAAGGTATATTGCCCAAAAATACGCGCATTCTTTATTGAAGAGCCCTTGTATTAAGATATGGCATTGTTAATTTGTAACAAAGTAAACTTAAATTTATATAAATGAAATGTGTTCACAATAGAAATCTAATGAAAACGAAAAATTAAGTATTATAATCATAATTCAGCATGTTAGCTATCACAGACCAATCTTAAGCATAATTCCAAGTTAAGCAGTTATTCACATAGCAGCCCGCTACTAACCGAAAAAATCCCGGCGATATCAATCCATTGGCAGATAGTTGAATGGGATGCACAGATACACAATTTAAGTTATAAGCTTATTTAAATGAAACCATTTTTTTTTCTTTTCATTTTTTTTCTGTAATGAATATCGAACATGTCTTCGAATATTAAATTTGCTATTTATTATGCGTATATTGAATCGGTGTTGGTTTTACAATTTAAACACCCAATTGCATTTTTCTGTTTGTCTTTTTATTTTCCCTGAAGGCTGTCTTTCCAGATACTTGACATCTTCCAGGACCTGTTGAAAGCGATCACTGTAGGCTTCCCTTCTCAATGTGGGTCTCGAGAGCTGAAGTAATTAGTGTTAGACAGTTGCAAGGATTCACTATCTAAAAAAAGCAGTGCTCTCAAGTGGGTTTACTACGTGCCATCTGCCGCCCAAATCGTTTAGGAAATGAAAGTTAAATGCAGCGTTAAACCCCAATATCACTCTCTCTAGGGCTAAATGGGTGGCCAACTAATACAGGTTTTCTCGTACGAGGGAACAGATTAGTTTTTAGTTTTACGAATAGAGCACTGGTTTTATATGTCCAAGTTTGAGACAAGGATATAATGTATCACTCACTTTAATCAATGTATTATTTAGCTGAGAGGTGGACTTGTGAGCGGGAGGTGTAGGTTCGAATGCAGAAAGATCGTCCTCCTGCCCGAGATCTTTTCCAGATTTTATTCAGTCCTCTTTAATATCACTATTAAATTTTGACCAGAAAAATTAAAAAAAAAGAAAAAAAAAGATGATTTATCCAGTTTATCATTTCATGTGTCATCAATGTCCACCGCCTGTGCTGCCTCAGCCTAAGCCTAAACCGGGTTCTGACGGATCACATCCATTTAATTTAGACACTTAGGACCTACCTACTATATATGAGGGACATTGGAAATGATTTACAACAGTAGTATTTATTACGCAATATGGTTCAATTCACATAGTATCTGTCAATACACTCCCACCCACGACAATGCACCGTTAAGTACTAGTAACTTCATTATGACGTCGCAAAACCATTGTTTGGAAGTACTATGTTACTACTCGTGTACAGCTACCTGAATTTCCCCGTTGTCAATTTTTTTTTACTAGCTGCAAGTTCATGTAGTCAAATTAGGTATAATCAGACGGAGCGAGATCAGGTGAATATGGTGGATGTGGCACAATTCAGATTCCAAGCGATGTCAACTTTGCAATCGTTATGTGGGCAGAATCACTTCCCCTTTCACTGTCACTGAATCCTATGTCTAAGCTGTTTGCTTTGCAATATATCTGTCTGTTGGCATTCGTTTCTTGAGAGTATTTCTGAAGTGTACCAAAAGAGGGTATTGCTCGCCACGAAGTATCTTAAGCCGAGGACTGGATGATTTGGTTTATTTATTGTCGCTCTTTAACATCAGGTCATCAGCGTCCCATTCAATTTAACGACCGATAAATTTTCCTCAGAGGCCTCTTCTTTCAGGCTTGAGGTTCTTTTACTTCCCTTCCGAAGGAAGCCATACTTTGGATTTTTACGCCGGAAAAAAATCCATCGGTCCTGACCGGATTTAAACCCGCGATCTTTGGTTTAGGTAACCACTACACCACCAGGACCGACTGTAGATGTTTCCATTGGACTTTCTTCTCTAGTGTGTGGCAGTGATACCATGACTCTTCAAAAAAAAAAAAAAACATCCAGATCCTCTTTAAGCATTTTCAGTAGCTGAGGACAGACTTCAACTGTACATCCTTCTGTGCCTTGGTCAAGTTTCTTGTGCTCACCAAATGTTATGCGTACATCAGTCACTCAATTCAGACACAAAGTCAATGTTCCTGAGAGACCGCAATGTTGACGGACGACCAGTATTCACAATCTATGCACCGCTGATTTCACTGATCCAGATGTAAGAGGTCTTCTGTGCAGGAGTCTCTTGACCGCTTAATGCAGTTAAACTTTATGAATGTCTGCAGTTTTTGTTCCTTCCTTCCACAGAAACCATGCAGTCAATCTTTGTCCATGCCTTCCGTATTGTCCACGTCTTTCTCTACATAACAACAAACGAACACAGTACTTTAGTTAAACACTCTGTTTACAACCGCCATTTAGCGTCGACTTGGTGAATTAGTTCGCCCTTCGTAAAACGCAGTTATTGTAAATCGTTTCCGAAAACCCTCGTTGATTAAGGGGATGCATATACCTTTGACCCTTAAAATGTGTATCTATAAGGGATATTACAAACTTGTGTTGTTTAAAGTTAAGAATCTGGTCTTTAATATGAAGTAAAAAGTATTTACATGTGTATAAATTGTCAATAAATTTAGTTTTGAACCCTTATGTTATAAAAGGAATGACCTAACCTTGCTGTGCTATTGAGAGACCAGTTACGTCAGCCACATTATTATTAAAAAATATCATTGACACTCAGTGCATTATTGAACTCCCTGCAATGGCGAAAGTCCATGCTCTACGTGGCCTACAAGCAGCTCTCATTTGTCCTGCTTCGGAAATCTCTGAGACAGGCACCTGCAACCTCGACAAACCAACTGCCGGAACACGATCCATTAGCTTGATTAGATTTTTTTTTCTCCACTGACGGCTGTTCCGGAAGTTGACGCTTTCCCTAACAAACATGTGCCTCTAGCCCAGAATGAGTAATTGCATTTGATATATGTAATAAATATGTAAGCCTTACTGACCTCATTTTTGATTTATGTGAGGATTTCTAAGTATTCGCTATCGATACACCCGTTTTTAGGATGTGATTTGGAATATTTTTCTGCGGTTATTACATTCCTTGATATATAGCGGTTTCATTTCAAAACGTGCCAATCTGAATAACTAGTATTTAAAATAAATTAAATATAAATAAAATGCTTTGGCATTTCAAACAGTAAAAGTTGACAATTTCGGTATACTTTGTAAGAAACCCTCCCTCCCCCCAAAAATAACAATGAAGAACAACGAGGAAGTTAAGAGCGAGGAGTTAGTCAAGAATCAGTTTGGTTTTCTTCAAACATATTCTTTCCATCCTTATAAAATGCGTCTGGGCTAAAATCATTTATATGGAGATGACAAAGTTCTTCGAATGCGAATAATTTCTGGATTACGGCAATCCATCACATATTTTTGCTAATTGGTCAAATTAGTAGACACATTTATCGCTATTTCTCCCTGGTTGACTGATGAGCACATACAAAAGTTTACTAGACAGTAATGTGGGTGGCATGTGGGGAGAGTACTTGATTCTTTCAGGTAATGGATTTTCCCCGATTGTATTCCATTAGAAAGGATAAACAAGTTCTTAATCATGATAGAGGTCCTCCACAAGTGGACTGGACGACGATAATCCATTGAATGATCCCCCATGCAATTGTCGGTCTTGGTGGTGTAGTGGTAACCACACTTTCCCCCTAAATCCAAAATCGCAGGTTCAAACCCAGCCAGATCTTTGGATTTTTGGCGTAAAAATCGTAAGTATGGCTTCCTTCGGAAGGGAAGTAAATTCGTGGGTCCCATGTCGTAGATTTACGGCACAAAAAAGAACCTTTATTGGCCGTATCATGCCCTGAATTGAATGGGATGCTGATGACTTGAGCTGTTAAAAAGCATCCATAAATAAACCTAACTAACTCATTAAGATTTCATCAAAAGCGTCCAAGATCTATTGACGAATTAAAAGAAAAAAAAATTAATGTACAAAAATTTCGCGAGAAACGCTCCAACATATTTAAGAGGCATGTCGTGACATAATTGACAAGTGTTCACAAGCCGAAGAAGTGAATAGTTTGAGCACATGATCTGAATCATAAAAACCTATTGCACTTGCTTGCACTTGAACCATTGATTATGTAAATTCCTACGGAGAATGAATTATGCCTTAAATTGTAGTGTGTTAAGCAGGCCGAAGACACGCTCGTACGTAAATAAGCCATAACCTTCTCTGGTGTTTTGGATTTGACAAGTGTTTTGATACATCCTCGAGATGTAGTATTTCTGTCGATCATTTGCAAAACACCATAGGTCATAATAAGACCCAAAAAGAGATACGTTTTGTTGTGTAAAACGGGGAAGTTCAGACTTTAAATCTATGACATTTTTTTTAGATTTATGTAATTCATGTGGAATCTGTCTGTCAAGTCTTATTCTTTCTATTTTTTAAAGTTATTAAAACCGTTTAGAATACAAGTCTGAACATCAGTAATATTTTGAGTATTTTATTCATAATTTTCCCTGAGTTGATCATCAACTATACAATGAGGTCTGTCATTAACGTCCAAACGACCTGTTCATAAACTATTCCTATCCAATTACCAGTAGCGGACATAAAGCTTTAACTATCTTTCAGCTGTCGTAAATAGCAAGACTTTTGTGGGAAATTACGGTGGAGCTCAACAGAACCAAAGTTGGGCAGTGTTCATGCACAGTTGGAATGTATCACTTGAGCCGCTGTTGAGGGCAGGTGTGTGGAAATCGCCTGAGGAAGGAGGTGAAGACTCCGGAGCGTGCTGAACGGGGGTGGAGATTGCTCCGTTCGGCACGCGAGAGTTCCCTTGTTTGTTTGCTTGTGTCTAACGCACCAAACATCTCGATATCTTTATTAATTGATCACGAGGTTACCGCGATGATTATTATGATCTTGACCTTCTCGACCTCGCCGTTCTCGTCCTGGAGTTATTAGTCTCGCAACATGCGTGTCTCTTATTAATTAAATGCAATGAAATAAACCCTTTGGTGGTGTAGCGTGTAGCTCTCATATGCGCCGCTTTTTTGTGCCCTTATTGGGAATCAAGGGCTGTATTCCCTGTGGTGCCGACCTTTGCTATTGTTTTGCCCCTTTGTTGCGCTTTAATAACTCTATCTGGTTTGCCTTCAAATTCTTTGTGCGTCTTAGACGGCTGAGAAAATTCAACACATATACGTTGGAAGTGCCGCGAGTTTTGAGGTTATTTTTTTTCATTTTTATACCAAATTTTACTTGCGTTTTTCTCAGTAAATAAAAAGTGTAATTCAGTTGAAATCATTTATCCGATTGTGGTAAAGAAATAAATTTCCTCGTTTACAAATAGGTATGAATTATATGTACTTCTTCAAAAATGTGAGGAGACAAAAAATCTGTGCTGCATGTATACCATCTAAATACGAAGATATAATCCTGAACGATTCCTGTAGTGTAAGAAGAACTTGTGGCGTGAGTGGGGAAAATCGATTTGATGTCTGCAAAGTGACACGTTTATTATACACCAAGTGTCTGTAAAATGCTTGAGTTTTGTTACTAGTGTCACTAGTTTCATGTAAATATGACCAGCGAGAGTGACACTATAAATGATTATAATTATTTAGTTTACTAAAAAAAGGTGTAATAGCTTCAAAGAGAGAAGAATGTGTAGAGAGCGAGGTAAACTTTACTGAGAATAGGGAAGAGAATTTTAGGAAAGAGAGACTTGGTAGATTTGAAGTTAATATAAAAATAAAAGCAATACATTAGATTGCATACAGAAAAAGAAAACTGATATAAAATGTGCTCCTCTAGAGAAACTGTTATTATTGATATTATTATTATTATTATTATTATTATTATTATTATTATTATTACTATTTTAGAAGCTTATCACTTTCAGTGTCCATGAAACCTAGAAATATTCATAGCCTCCTCTTTGACCAACACCCTTAAGGAACCACGTTCTTCCACGAGTTAGTTGCTTCCTTGAGCAATGTCATAATTTACTGCAACCTGCTCCCCAAACATTTCTTTGCCATAGGCATGCTGTTTGGTTCCCAAAACATTTACCGTTGAGAAACAAAAGAGAACCACGCAGTGCATCAATTTGTTAAAATGGAAAACAAACCTTTCGACACCTACCTTGCCACGTTTCGCTCGCAGCGTTATAGGACATTCTCATTAATTTTAATGTTGCGCCCAGGGGGTACCGTATTATGCCTGAGTGTTTATATGCACATTATGAAAACGGATTCACACCTAAAGGTTAGTACGAAAGACCACAGCAACAAGATTTCTGTATAAATAATACGTGAACTCATTATTTCAAAATTATTGTATAGACTTATATTTAATGTGTGGATAACTTGTGGAGAATTAATAGAGAATCTAAAAATAGATAAAAAAAACCTTAAATAAATATATTCTCAATACAAAATAGGAAGAAATTGATCTTATAAAAACAGAGGAGTTAAACATATGGAATATGTGCAAGGCCAATAAGATACCAGAACCCTATTCCACAAAAGTATAATCTAATGCATTTCAAGTGTATTAATGAAAATCTTTGTAAAGTACAGATTTGTAACTTTCTGTTCCATGAAAGAATGTGACCTCCACGGGTGCCGAGGACATTAAGGAGCGGACTGTGAGCGGGAGGTCTGGGGTTCGATTCCCACCAGAATCGTCCTTCCTGGTTGAGTTATTTTTTCTTCAGGATTTCCTCACTTCTCATAAATGGCTAATGCCAGCGAGGTACCATAAACAAGGGCCTGGGATGCTTCTTTCCTTTAAATCATTTCATCTCATGTTTCACAAGTGCCCACCACCCGTGGTGTCTCAATAGTAAAAACGGGCGTTAAAACGCCATTCAAAAAAAATTATTATTCTTTCTAATCAGAGATGGGCAATTTTTCCATCTATTTTCGACGGTGACCTTCATATTTTACCATATCCCTAGTGTAAACTACGCGAATCCCTAGCTAGTGTTTTGATGTACTGCACCATCCCAGAGTTTAGCCCCGATTGTACTTCCAGCGAAATAACTTTTTCTTACACTGCCAATTATTTGCTGCCTCAAGCGGTTTTTTAACCTTCCTCCATATGCTCCTTCTATGCCCCTGGCCCGCTACCGAAATGAAGGTAGCCAAAATCATTTCTCATCTACCACAACTGCCACATAATAGAATGAAGAATTTTTACTAACAATGCATTGGCTGGAATAATTAGTGACATATTTATATTACCAGAAAAATTTACAGAATTGTCATTCTGGGTATTTTAACGAATAACAGTTTAAATGCATTATGGAAGAAGTTTCATTAAATTTAATAAACCGTATTTATTTATACTTAAAGAGAAACCAACTCATTTTTCTCTGACTTTTAGAGCGAGTCCAAGTCAGCGCTTTTCGTTTTCTTAACTTCAATTCATTTGAATTCTACATATTAGCTCCGCAATATTTACAAATCAGTTGCCTTCACCAAATACGTTTCTTGCCGGTGCAAATGTTCTTAGAACTTCCATCTGCGTCGACTTTCGGTTGGAGGTGCAAAATCAAATGTTATGTCATAGTGATCGTGTTTGGTTTCTTTATGTCTTTTTCTATGAACAGCTTTTGGCTCTTTGACCAGCATCTCTTGATGTGGCGTGAAGGCGAGTGCTACCATGTCTGATAGGATGAGACATAGTCTTGTAGGCAGGCGTTTACCGTTAGCCAGTTGATGTTTATCTTTTGATGTTGATCCGATAACAAAGATTTCTTTATGTCCCATGTCATTTGCCCTCCACCCTCCGAGCGTACCTTCCAGAAACACGAAGAACAAGGATGGCAGGCCCCTGCCTTGGGACTGTAGTTCATCACCACCTACTTCAAGCTTTAATATTTAATCCTGTTGCGGCTCCTGAAATTGATCAGTACATCGTTCCATAGGTAGACCAATCTCTCTTCTACCTTCAGTTTTATAGTTCTGAAAACGACTTATGGACCTGGATGCAGCGTTCTAAGTTTTGCATCCATATTTCCCGGTAGGCTAATATTAATTAGTACATAATTTGAGCTCCCTAATGGCAAATAATTTATATTTCCTTTAAATGTCACTGACGTCACTGGTTTCTAATTTCCTGTGCCTGAATTTTATGTCTTCTCATTTAGTGCTCATATTTCTCTGGCATATAAACAGTTAAGTAGTTTTAGAGCTTTTACTTTGTAGACTTTGAGACCAATTTGATTCTTTTTTTTTAGTTCATTCTAAGGTTACCACATAGCTAAATAAATGTTTGTTATTTTACATCTCTTTCTCGTAGATTCGATTTATGGCAACTCAAAGTATAATATTCCTATATATGTTCTATTATTTTATTTTCCAATTCCAATTTTGCTCCCTCCCCCGGTTATTTTCTTCTGATAATCATATTTTATTTCAAATGATAACATTACATATATTAACTATATTCATAAAATCATTTTGAAGTTTCTTTTAATTGTCAAAAATAAGATAATTTGATCATGCCTAACACAATTATTTTCAAAGTTTCCCTAATCATTAAAATAGTCCTTAACAACAAACTTATTTAACAGCCTATTGCATACACTCACGGCTTTGTTCAAATTTACTCGTATGTTGAAAAAAGACTTTCACTATTTACAGAAAAGACCTTGCTATTCTTTGCTCTTTTACAATTCTTTAATAACTCTTGGTGTTGCAGTATGCCTCTAATATGACATTGTGTCTTCCATCGGCGTTATAGGAAGCCTATGCATTATTGATAAAAACAAGTGCAGTTATTTATTAAGCACTCTGCATTTTTAATTGTCTGTTTTAAAACACATATATTGTCCACGCAGAATGCACCCTTTCTAAAACCTAATTGCTCCTCTAAATGCGATGTTTTTTTTAGCTTAGCTGTAGTTATTTCAATATACATTTTGCACCCTACATTTAGTCGTAATAGACTCACTCCTTTAAATTGCAGTTGGGGTAAATGTGGATTGATTTGACTTATTTACGAACGCTCTTTAACATCACAGGTCATTCAATTCAGGGCGTGAAACGGCCGACAAATTTTGCTCAGAAGCCTCTTTTTTCAGGTTTGAGTTTCTTTATTATGCCGTAAATGTACGACACGGAACCCACGGCTTTACTTCCTTTCCGAAGGAAGCCATACTCAGGATTTTTACGCCCGAAAAATATTCATCGGTGCTGGCCGGGTTTGACCCGCGATCTTGGGTTTACCAGGCAAGTATGGTTACCACTACACCACCAGGACGGACGTAAATGTGGAGAGCTACATGAAACAGTCTGGGAAGAGCTGGCAGAATGACGCTATCAGTGTGTTTTTATTTATTTTTTTTATTTTTAATTTAAATTACTTTTGTTTATTTTTTTAAAATCACGTTCATTTCCAATAAGTATCCGTTAATTTTAGACACCTATTTAAAAATTATCTTTTGATTGAACTTTTTCCTCTCCATCTTTATTCGTTCTTCATTCCTCTATTGAGACTTAACTTCACAGTGAAATGCATTTAAGAGGGACATTAGAATATGACACTATGAAAACTACACCTTTTCTTTTGACCTTGATTCATAAACCAGTTCATGCATCAAAATTAATATTATTTTCAAAAGCTGTAACGAACAATGAATTCGTTCCTATGAAAAAATCGTATCTAAACAGTTTTGATCTGATGAGGAATAATCACACCGGATTAGTAGACGCAAACGTTCCTCCGCTAGACCACGGAAACGGTCAATAATATTTTATTGCTATGGTTTTCAAAAAGATACTTTATTTCTAAAGTATGCATATTATTTTAATATGCAACAGCCAAGGGTGGCAAGATATGAAACAAACTGAAGTTAGTGTTTGTGTCGGAAGAAACTTTCAAACATATAAGCGATTCATAAGCCGTCATATTATCCTTGTGGGGTATGGTAGTAAATATTAACAAAACCAAAACAATTACTTTTAAAACTGGCTACGTGATGATAGAGAAGAAAAATGGCACTACAGTGGGCAAGAAATACAAAATGTTAAAACATTTTTGTTATTTAGAATAGTCTTTAATAAAAGTGGGAAAGCACTTATCCGTTATTAAATATAACGCATTATATTCACACCACCACCATCCCTGGCAACAGCACGCATCTGCCTGCAGCGCACTACGTAGTTAAAGATTTTCCCGGACTATCAAAGAAGGCCATGAGTGTATTGCTGCTTTCATACTAGTGTGAAAAATAATTCTCTGCACTCACATGTCTAAAACCAAAGAGAAAAACAGAAATGGGATTTAGAATACAGATTTCTCCTACTAAGTTGGATATATTACGGCTTACAAGTGAAATAGTGAATCATCCCTTTAGACAGGAATTAAAATTAACGAACAATAATGTGCCGTCATATTACTGTTAGTTACGTATTACTTTTAATGCTTTGTACCTTTTATTTGCTTTTAACGCAAAATCGTTGTTATGAACATTAGTATTGTGTAAGAATGAACTGTAATAAAAAGGCAAACCTTAGCAAAAATGTACCTTTTTTATTTGTTTTTACCTACAAAGTTTATTAACCAGTGATGAATAATTTTAAAGTAAACATAAAGTGATTTCCATCTTTATATATATATATATATATATATATATATATATACACATATGAAAATTAATATTTGAATAATCTAGTATGATTAACCTTGAATTAAATCCAGGTATGAGAGACGGTGCGAAATCTTTAAAGAAGGATTATGGATATGGAAGTTTGAAAACCGCTGCTTTTATTTATTTATTTATTTATTTGGTTTGTTTGCGGACGCTCTTTAACATCTCGGATCACCAGCGGTCTATTTAATTTAGAGCGTGAAACGGCCAATAAATTCTGCTAAGAGGCTTACTACTTCAGGTTTGAGGTTCATTTACGTGCCGAAAATCTACAACAAAGGATCCACGAAGATAGAGAATTTTTACGCTCGAAAATATATATATCGATCTTTGGCCGGATTGAACCTGCGATCTTGCGTCTGCGAGACATGCATGTTACCACTAGGATACCAGGATAGACAAATACCGCTGACAATGCCCATAAAGGTCATATCAGAAAGCTGTATAATTCATGATTAGAGATCGGATTTATGCCAAAAAAATTATTGGTGATCATCAGAAAAGATCTAAGAATATAGAAATTATATTTGTGAACTATCCAGCATAATAGGAAGGTTTATTTTTGACTTTTCTGTACTTTGCTGCTTATTTCGTATCATTTTGAATATTTAAGCTCTTTTTTGTAATTGTTTTCTTATTTTTGCAAATTTTCCGCTATTGTCGTTTTATGCTTCAGTGGTGGGGATAAGAAGTGTTTCTTCTAACGCAGCTGTTGTAATGTGTTCAAGTTTAAGTGGATCACTACTGCAATTGTATATTGGTACTGAAATGACCAATATAAAGCATTAATGGCGAACTTCTGGCGGCATTCATTGTTAGACCCGGCTTCGAATAAATATTGGTGTGTTTTATAATGTATTATGGGTAATAATTAGATTAATTTATAATGTAATTGTTACAGTCCACGCCTTCATTATACTTTTCTTCATAGTTATATGTTCATTGTTAATACAAAAATAATAAGAACAACAGTCAATTGTTTAGTAAATGCCTTGCAGTTATATTTCAGTTCGCAGTTAGACACATCACGGAAGACAATTAAGCATTTAAGTACCAAACAGAACAAATTTATGTAATATAATGCTGTCTTAGCAATCCAGATCTAGAAATAATGAAAATTGTAGGCGAGATCCTCAGAGGTAAAAATGTGGATTCTGTGAACATGAACCCGTTCACCATTCCCTTGATTTAAGAATGCTCCAATTACTACGATGAACATTCTTTTATATTCTGAAAAATGCATTATTTCACAAATGACAAAATTTCAAAGTTAGAATAAACACCTTATAGTTATGTGCAACAAATGATTAACAGCATTAAAAGCGTGACTCTAGTATGTTAGTGATTTTTCTTGAAAATAATGTTGCTGCTTAAAAAAACAAATGCAATTTTAAATGCTTATGTTACCTGTTTTCTCTGGAATGCATTGCCACGGGATGTGAGAAACTGTTAAACTTAGGAGCATTTAATAAGAAATTGTTTAATATTATTAGAAGTAATTAATTACCCCAGATTTAGATTCCTTGCGTTAACAATACATTCTATTATTGTTATTCTTATTGTCACTATCATACATCTCCTTCATAGTATGTTTAGGTTTTTTATATTTTATTAGTATATTTATTACCACTTTCATAACGTCAAGTTCATAAGTGTATGAATTGTCATTAATAGTGCTAGTATTATTATTGTTTTTATTTTTCTTACTATTACGTTACTATTTAAATTATCCATGTTGATATATTAGTACATATTTATTTATAATTTCATATTTTATGTATGCGTACGAGTATTGTTCTTGTTACAGTTTATGTTATAATTGAATATTTTTACTAAAACTTGGTATAATTATTATTAAATTGCTAGACCAGAAGAAAAGGCTCGACCAGAAAAAATAAATATATAAACATTTTAATTTCCTTTTTACCTGCCTTTTTCTACATTTTTAATATCTGAATACCCGGGCTCTACATATGAGATTAAAATTATTATACAGAACCAGCTGAATTTAGAGCAGTGTATTTTTGTGTGTAAATGGCATTATAAATACGAATAAGCTTGTCGCATTTGTGAGCAATGCATTTGGAAGTTTGCTGGGCAATTGCTTCCTATAAGTGCTGCAATTTGAATAAATTTGATACTGCTGGTTCGGTGCTAAATAATAAACACAAGCGAAGATGTACAGTTTAAACAAAATACAAATTAGAAACAAATCTTCAACGTTCGCCAACGAAATCGGTACCGAAATTAGCACAAGTTAGGATTTCAGTGTCTCCTGCATATATAGCAAAAAATGGCTAAAATTCAAATCTTACAAGTGTACATGTGTCCATTGTCTACGACAAAGTGATCCCGCAGCATGTGTGCAATATTGTAAATGGTTTCTTTCATCAGTGATTGAAGGAGTAATTGACCCACAGCACATGTTCCTGAAACCCAATATTAACAACATTTAAGTTCAAATAATGTCAATAACAAAACAAAGAGGTGTTTGCTTTTGTATCACATTTCATTTAAATATCCGTTTGTTAATGTAATAGTACTAGGGATCACTAAATGCTATCTCTACTTTTAAAAAAAGGTTTATGTATCGTGCACCAATGACAGCAGTAGGAAATTCCGCCATCTTTATTTAAAAGAACATGTTTTCACATCAATTAAATATAAAATATTCCAGATAAAGAAAATTTTCGCATTAACAACGTTGATTGATAGAAAATGTTTTAAGACATCTATTACATTAATATAAGGTAATTATATACTTAACTAAACTTAATATCCGTTTTCTGTGCCGGATAGGTAACTTCTAGAATTCTAAAGAAAAGTTTTTCGGATCTTCGGATAGACACGGTTATTATTAGGAGAAAAAAAATCGGCTTAACTTTTTATGCCTACTGTTACCAAATCCTGGTCGTCACTAATGTTTCATTCACAAATTAATAACTCATCGGACTATAATATGACAACCCGGAAGAGGTAGAAAATGATGTTTTTATTATACAAACTAGCAATGTTCTAAGGAACTGAGCTTTCTAGTGCCGCATTAAGAATTCCAGTGAGTGCTTCATATTAAAACTGCTATTTGCTGAGCACGTATTGGCTATTTGCTGACTACCTACCGGTCATCATCTGTCAACTTAGCTCAAAGTGATAAATGATTCTTCTGCCATGTCAGACACGTCTAACACTCCGTTACTGCTGATGTATCAACCTGCAACCGTTCTTGTAGGTCACCACCTGATTGAATAATCTCCTAACTTGTCTTGTATTTGCTTCGTTTCTCATTTTTCTTATCCTTTACTGTTCCTTTCACTTCTTAGTGCTAAGTACATATATAACTATAGCATCTATTAAGCCGCCAAATTACTGTACACTCTGGAAGCTCCGTGGTTCAGAGTTCAAACCTGTATTCCCGGAGCTCCTGCTCGAATCTGTCTGTATAAGTTACGTGAAATTTCCTCGGGTGGTTTGCTAAGATATAAAAAGTTTAAAATTTAGTTTTACGTTTAGGTTAAGTTTAAGGGAAGTATTAAAGGGAAAGGGGGGTAGGTACCATTGTACGATTTTAAAATTTGATATGAGTTTAATTTATTATAAGCATTTTTAATAAATTCTAACTATGTCAAATTGCATCCTAATATCATAAATGAATATAATGCTTAGTTAAAGACATATATACATCTCATAAACAAACACAGCTTATCAATTATTGCGGTAATAGGTAAGAACATTTGTGATAATAATTGAATAGTAATTCATTTAGGGAAGAATCCTACTAAAATATCATTAATAAAGTCATAAACAAAATTCTTGAATATTCTCTTATGAAAATTAAAGAAACTGCAGAAGCCATTTGGGGGAGGGGATTTCGCGAGCACTTGTTCAGTTAAAATTCTATATCTTAGGAACATTTGCTCTAGAAGGTCGTGGTTTGTCTTTAATGATAATAAATTAGCAGCGTTTATTGCAAAGATATCGTTTTTGTTGTTTTACAATGATGGAGAGTTTTAGTTGGGGCTTCCCTCAAAAAGCTAGTTTTTGTCAAAAAACATTTTGGCTGCTATATTGAAAAAGTACATTTTTTGCATAATTTCCCCATTTTTTAGGGGTAAAGCTATCACTTTGGCCACTTATTCTTGATATTATTGTAATTATGTGAGTCTGTCATGGTAGGGCTAAGACAAAATGTGCAAACATAAAAAAATAAAATGTTTGAAAAAAATTGGGAAAAAAAGCAAACAATTAAAAGCAAGTTATAATTTGCTTCAGAGTCATGGAATAGTGTTGAAAATAAATCAGCAATTTTCAATTATGTGTTTCTGTATGCTGTAACATTTTCATTTTATTAGCCTTAATAGTTCTTGAGAAAATGTACATTGAATTTGGTAAAATTAACATTACAAGGATAGGCCTTTCATACCCCCTTAATTAAATTAATATCCAAATTGAAGACTGGTTTCCACCTCTCACCCTCTCGATTCCTTGAGGATCTATAACTTAGTGAATATGACCAAATGGATGGATTTTTAGGAAGTAAAAATCCTAAGTATAGGAAATTATAAAGTTTTATTATAACTGATACAATTTTAAACAGAAGGGTTTTGGTAGGTAATGGAATACATATTTCAGCTTTCACGGAGGTAAACTCTGGAATTTCCCTACTTAACCTGTCATTTTGCACTTTTCTTAAACATGAATAAAACCCAGCTGATTGAAAATTCTTGCTACATAATGAGCGTACGGTAAAACTTCTGTTTCGAGTATAAATTTAGCTGCTGCGACTTCCAAGGAAACGAACTGAGAACTTCGTTTTTATTGTAGTGGCCGCGTCGATAGCAGAGCTTGTTCTGCATGCAGCAGCAGAGCAAACGCCTCCTTATATATTAGATTAAAATTAACCAAATGTTGGCTTTACGAATCCAAAGGGGGTCACACAAACACGCACAAATCTCGAGCCTTGCTTTAAAAATTCAAAATATGCACCTACTATTGGCTGGTTCAAATTCACCTGCCAACGCATGTCACCCACTACTATTTGAAAGTTTAAATATTTTATTTGCATTGTTGGTTTAAAGTTAACTGTACCAACAGCTGGCAAGTTCATTCGCCTTACTATTCGAACCCCTAGACTCCATTAACCCTATAACGGAAGGACTTTAAAGAAGTGCATAACACACTTCCCTTTTCTTTGCAACGGTTTATTGCCCTCTTGGCTCGGCTCCGTTTCTGACTGGAATACCGTAGAATGCACAGAATATATATAAATTAACCGTAATTATAATAGTAGAAAAGGATAAAACACTAAGAAAAAGTCACACTTGAGATCGCTATATTTCAGATTTGTGAAGTCCTTCTATGGCAAGAAGACAAGACAATATAGTGATCTCAAGTGTGACTTTTTCTTAGTGTTTTATCATTTTCTTCTATTATAATTACTGTTTATTTGTTGCATTGTTAATAGTGCTAGTTTATTTTTTTTTCTTTATATATACATATACATACATACATACATACATACATACATACATACATACATACATACATACATACATACATACATACATACATACATACATACATACATACATACATACATACATACATATAATTTTAGCGAGGGTGGGCCGTAGAAACTTTTTCAAGTTACTATCTCAGGAGAACAATGAACAATTGTAAATTTCAACCAGAATGGTTCCAGTCATAAGTTCTTTAGTCGCGAAATACATGATCATGGATAATATTCTTATCGGCAACGGAAAAGTAGTGTGCCTAGTGTGTGCAAAAAATTAGTTTGTATAATGAAATATCGTTTGGAATAGCACATAGAAATTCCATTCATAACAAATATGAACAGTTACGTTCAGGAGGAAAACAGACTTACACTCATCTCGAAATAAGTTTCAACAAGGAAGGTGTAAAGTATTTGATTGCAGCAGTGTAATTTTCATTTATGCCAATTTAATATTTTTATGTTAACACTGAATAAAAGCTTTTTTTTTTTTTGGAAAAAGTTTCCTTATGTAATTCTGATATTATGTAATATTATATAATATTTATGTGGATAATATTACATAAAAATCCCAACTCTGCAATAACTAAAGCCAAATTACAGTATATTATTAGGAATGTTAATCTTTAGTTTTATTCATTCATAATTTGCTGCTGTTACATATTATATAAAAGATAAATATATACTCACAGTTTTTATAAATAACAATAGATTTTCGTTTACCTTTATTAAGTATACCGATGCTTAAATAACTCTTTCTAACATTAACTTTATAGAAAGAGAAAGAGCATAACTCTTTTTCTTTTCTGTTCTATCATAGTCTTAGTTTATACTCTTTTAGGCACTTCTAAATTTATCATTTTGTATACAATACAGTAATGTCCGATAAATAACCAGCCCGATTAATTTACTCGAAAGCAAAAGCAAGAATACAAAAAGTGTTAAAATTAAACTACGTGAAATATGTTTAAAAATTCTTATTTTACCTTAGTGGAAATTAATACGTAAGTAATTATTGGCAAGAGTTGAAAAAAGCAACAATATATTAGAGGTTAACCTACCAAAAATAGAATAATAAAGATATATTGTTGTAGGATGAGTAAATTTATTCGTAATTAATGCCAAACAAGCTGCATTAAAATAAGCAAATAATAACAAACTAGTTCTTTAAGTTTTGCTTAAAATTTCATGATACTAGGGAGATCTGGAACGGGTCCATCCAGCCTCGTGAGGATAACAGGGAAACTGCTTGATGAACAGTTTGCGTTCTTCGATCTAGGGAGCCGCGTGTTAGGGGATCACATGCCCCCCTTCTATAAATGAAGTCGTAAGACAGAGGTAGAGGGGGGCAGAGGTCGCTGCGGCAGGCCAAGAATCATCCCGGACTGTAACGCCAAGGAAAAGAAGATATTCAAACCATGTGGTGCAGATTTTTCTCATAGGCTACAGGACTACTTACATCTCTGGTGTTATGAACAGTAGTTCCTAAATGAAATAACAGTTTACACTTTAATAAGGTCTATTTTTAATTGAGAAAACAGCAATAGTGGATACTGTAATAATCTGGAAAGAAACTAATCTTTATACATACATTATTATTATGTGATTTTAATTGTTAGTCTGTACACTGCAGAATGCACCATGGCGGAGGCATATGCTGGTCTTGTGTTGTTAAACAATGTCAAGGAGATTCATTTAAAATTGGTGACCAGATTATATTGCTAAATGTGTTTTCTTTTTTATAATTCTTTTGAAAACTAAGCTAACAATTAAGTACGCCGCATCAGGTGTTCATACATAAAATATCAATTAGAAACTATGAATACATCCTGCTTTTTGTGCTAATAATATCTAAGAGTGCCTCAATTCATAAATAAAGAACAAATTAATAAATTATTTTCTCCCATCTCCACACCTGATCTCTGTTATACTAGGAGAGAAATTACTTTGTGAATGACGTTTCTACTGCCATGTGGCCGCGTCAGTACGCTGTTGCCACATCCGGCTACTCGCTATCCGTCTTTAGCGGCTGCACTCCAAGATCATCATCAACCACTTCTTCTTCCTCCTCCTCTATGATTTAAAATATGTTTTACACTTCAAATTTATCTTTGGTATAATATATATTTGTGCCTGTATGATACAAATCTCACATCTCCTTACGTAATTGAACATTTTATTTTAACTGTTTTCCATGGTTGTGGTTTCGAAATTATTGTGACGGTGGCAAATTTGCTTTAACTACAGAAGAAAATACGTACTGTCATCTAGCGGCAGAAATCTTAAGTTGGACTTGAATGTGTTGACGCAAAGGAGTAGCGTATATGAAAACGACAGGTATGCGTGGGAAAATGCACTTTTGACCAAAATACTTACAGTATCAATTTTGTTTAATGAATGATTCAAAGCACAACCACTATTTTTAATAAGATACTTGCTTACGAAAAATTAGATTATTGCACCCACTTGAAGACGCGTTGCTACTGGGTAATTTTAAACTTTCTAACCCCATAACTGTTGCAACGTCGATGATGTCATGACTCTGACGATAATTTTTTTTTTGTGTTATTTGATTGGACGAACCTCTCGCCAGCTGAATCGCCGACCTAAACACGGCTCAAATGTCAATCACAAAGTAATTTCTCCCCTACTATAGTACTAAACATATATTGAAAGAGATTGCAGAGGCGTGACGACGCTGTTTACTTCAGTGAGCATTTATACATATCATTTCTCGCGTGTATCACAATATACATAACACAAATACGCAGTTGGATGAATGTAATCTCAGTTACGGGAAGAAAGGCCTTGAAGGCTTGTCTCCTACTATACTGAACCATTATATGGGGCCTTTAATACGTCAATACATAAAATAGAGCATTGAAAATTTCATTTCACTAATGCTATTATTCTCAACATTATCCCTTGCTATAAAAATAACTATTCTGGACATGGAATTTTATTTTACTGTTAATAGTTTTAATTTTTGTGCATATTTTTAAGTATTAATTATTAACAAATAACTGAAAAATGATACAAGAAAGAATTTTAATCGACGTTACAACAAAGTTCTCGAAAATTAACAACAAGAATAATAATAATAATAATAATAATAATAATAATAAAGCTAGTGTTAAATTACAGAAAAGCGCGTTTACTGTTGAGACCTGTTACTTCGTACATATTAATGTCTATGGAAGTACTTTCTATAATACGGATGGAGTATATATTTCCTTCGTTGTTTTATGTGTTCTTAAATTACGTTATCACCTTTGAGTCTAACGTGGGAGATGGCTCGGAGGTGTATTTTTAATCTAAGGCTCTCGTGTATCCACCGAGACTTACTACTACTTATCACGAATCTATAACAGTGCCCTCGGGCAGCATTACCATTTGCAAGATGGATTGTTGTGGGAGGGTATGTGGCAATATGTGAGTGCAGTTTCAATTATAGAGCTATCCGTAAAACGGATCGACTCCAACATTACATCCCCTGTGTAAACAAGTGCTCTGTGATATATGGTAAGCCTCTATAAATCAACTTCCTCGAAAATAGCATCGATTGTTTCGCTCGGATTGTGACAGCTCTGCCCCCTGGGTACTGTAGATATAACTGCAATAAAAGGAAATACGATACGCGATAAGTATGTTCAGCTCAAGAACGTCTTGTATGAAATTTAAAAAAAATATATATTTTATTATAGGGATCTGCATATAATTAAAAATGTTACACTTCTTTATTAGTACCTTCAAAAGCATACAATATAATTGTGTACATACGTATGCGGTGAACCTGAATTGCAGTACATTTGTTCAAGTTATACCCTCATTTACTATCTTGGTGTGCATGCATATTGGTTATATCTTGCAGGGGTTTTAGAGAATGGGCAAAATTAGACGTTATGTATGATTTTGCTTTCATTTTAATTACCGAATAAAGCACAAAACTTACTTTAAACCGCGGCAATTATCTGTTGGCGTTTCTGAATGTTCTCAGTAGTCAAGCATTGGGGATTGCTAAAATCAGCTGCTACTTTTATCCAAACCTTACGGCGTAATTTCGATTGCCTATTCCGAAAAAAAATTACTGCAATTTTGTGACACGGTGTGCACACAAAATATAAAGTTACTTCATGGCTGAAAAATAAAAAACCAAATAAAAAATTAAATAACCATTCAACAGTGCCAATGTTTCAAACTACTGTGTGTTCTTTTTCAAAGGTAGGAGACAAGTGAAGGTGGTAAATATTTAATTTCGAAGGTAACGCAACGCGTGGAAATAGTCAAAACAAGTGACAAGGGGAAAAGGTTTGGGGTGAGCTAGTAAGTTATTATATTTACGCATGAAATAATTAATATTATATAATAATAACTAAGAAAATCAGATTCCAGATGCTCGAAATATGTGTATACCCTATAGTACTATATGGGTGCTAGGCATGATTAATAACAGAAAAATAAAGCACAAAATTCAAATATACTAAAGAAAAATGCAACGCAAGATCTTGGAAATATCTTTGAAGGTCAAAATACCTATAGTGTTAATAAGCCAGACAACAGACATCGCACAAATAGCTACCAGAAGCAAATGGCAATGGGGCGATCACGTCGCAAGAATGCAGGACAATAAATGGAGCTACAAGATCTCCATGTGGGACCCCCGGATAGGAAAAAAGGATACAAGGCAGACCCAGAAGAAGATAGACAGATCTCTTCAAGCAACATGCAGATCCAGATAGGTCAAGAGTAGCAAGAGAAAGAGAAAGATGGAAATCTCTCGAGAAGCAACTAGTGCAGTGAGAAATGGAGTAACCAAAGAACAAATCAGTCAGAGTGACTTAAACAGCATACGAACAACTAGCGTGAAATAGCTCACCACGTTAGGAAAAAGCGAGCTTTCCGTACTTGTTAGGAGACCTTTGCCCTTAAGGAACACAGTAGGCTATCTTTATCTAATAAAGAAAATATTTATGTCGTAATTATTATATTTAAGGGTACTTTTAAGAACATGAGTCGGTAACGCACCAACAAGTATTAAATTAAACGTTTTATCAAAATCCAAACAGTGGGACAGGGCAGGTTGGGTAACTTCATTCATAGCAAGCGAAGCACTCAAGTACGGTAACAGCAATTTAAAATGTTTGAAGTGTGATTTTTCACACGTATTAGGCTAGAGTTTGGAATCAAGAGTCGGACAGTAACAATTTTAGGTCACGGTGGAAATTCAACCACTGATCTTTGTGCCGATGCTCCTACAATCTGATCTATTACATTCTGCCGTATCATAGCTAATTGAGTCTATATCCTGAAGACTTTTAAGGTTGTCTCGTTGCAGAGAAATTTATCCTAAGAGGCGACTCGAAATCTTTCAGTTCTGGTACAGAGACTTCATAGTTACCACACAATTACTTTATTTGTTTGAAATGTCATTTTTCACATATTCGATATGTTAGGCTTAACGAATTATTTAGAAGACTCCGGAAATAAACTGGGGACATTCGCGGCTATAATCGAGCTGACACGGTAGCTTATATAGTAAGGGCGTCGGCACAGCAAGCCGAAAATCCGTGGTAGGAATCTTGGCCGTGATAATGAACTATTTTAAAATTGTCTCTGATTCTAATATAAAATACTTTTCAAAGAATACTAAATAAAACTATATATTCTTGGAGACACAGATAGCAAGTTATGCTATCTTAAATTCTATAGGTAAATTGGGGCTGTGTAACGATTAGCACGAAGCAATTAGCGCACAGGTTTAGCGAAATTTAAAGCTGAGGGGTTGTTCTAAAAGTGTGGATGAATGCATTAATAAAGTGTAATGGCATTCACTTTAAAATAGATTTGACGATTACAATCCTAGGAATTATAACAATTATAAGTTTAACGATAAAGATTCCAGGGGAAAAGACTGATTAGTTATAATGCAGAAGAAAACGACAAGTACTTGCTGACTGTCGCAGTTGTCCATACGAATGTACCCAAGGGTACATACGAATGTACCCTTTTGTCACCTGTTACGATGTTGACGGATTTTGCAGTTTCTCGGTGGACTCTCTGAGTATTTCACTACCCAATTAACGCGTACATTTTTTTGAGCTTCGGTCAAATTATTGCATAATCGAATGAACTGCAGTCTTCGATATGCTTAAGGATGCCTCTATCTCACTGTAAGTCACATGTCGATCTCTCCAATCATATAACCAGAACATTGATGTTTTTTGGAATGACAATCGATTTTGGTCAACCTTCACGAAATTCAGCACTGACGACCACGAGAAATTCTGCAAACCAATTGTAAACAGTCCTTTCTGATGGTACTTCATTACCAAAAGTTAAACAAGGCGTTTCTATGCATTGATGTGGAGTTAGGCCTTTTATTAAAATCGTAAAAAAAAATCTTCCAACGAAAACCATCACGTAAAATTTCCAATTTTTTATAGCAAAATTGCTTTGTTTAAACGCTCGCTGTAAATAAATTACTCGGTCAATTTCTAAGCTGCAACGGTTTTCACTATAACAAATATCAACTGTTGCGAAAATAGTAACGCAAAGGGAACACAGAGTCTTTCTTCATCAGCCTTTTAAGTATGGCTTGTTTTCGAAAGCTAAAGAACCGCGGCAAGGCATTCGCTTTCAATCAAGAGTTTACATCCAAAGAGCTTTAAGATCAATCAGTGAGAGAGAGAGAGATATCCAGAAATAATGCTGTAGATGTAGTGCGCCTTCTTTCTCGTATCTGGCAATATATTATTGACATGGCCGGGGGATATAATATAAGTACGAGAGTCGTTCAGGAAATAATCCCCCACAGTTTTTCTTATCCATTAATAAAGATAGTAAAGTGTACTATTTACAGGTTTAAAGATTGATCCTTCTTCCGCAGGTGTGTGGAGTTTCAAGTCATTCCGGAAGATGGCGGAGCTGTAGCGAATTGTTAAAATGGGATCTGTTGCAGACACTCGTCACAAGCAACGAACAGTGATTGAATTCTTAGTTCACGAGGGAGAAAGTGAGGTGAACATCTTAAATGTTTGTGTTCAATGTATGAGAACTGTGCTGTCGATAGGAGCACCATTGGACGTTGGACTAAACGAGTGAAAGCATCAGGAAGTGCAAAAAGTGATCTCAGTGATGTCATGTACTGGACGTTCTGCCAGTCAACACAACCGCATGGATGCGCTCTCGATCAATGTTGGAAGAGCGTGTGCAATTATCGAGGCCTTACGATATTCAAACGTGTGCTCAAAATGGGTTCCACAATGTCTCACAGCAGACTACAAGATTCAGAGGAAATTAATTTCTTCTGAATTGTTAGAGCGCTTTGATGCTGAGATGGACTCCCTTTTGTCTCGGATCGTTACAGGCGATGAAACCTAGGTGCATTACTTTGAACTGGAGACAAAAAGGCAGCCAATGGAGTGGGATGGTGACAGGTGATTGATGCAGTGAAGAAATGGCTACGCACACAGAACATGAGTTGGTACCTACAAGGAATACATGAACTTGTTCCAGCTCAAGTTGATGGGAACTATGTGGAAAAATAAAATGTCCAGAAAAAACATTGATTTATGTTCCCAAATTTAAACTATTTTGAATGAATATCTTATGAGAAAAAAAAAGTGGGACATTATTTTTGAACGATCCTTGTTTATGATACCAAAAATAAACTAAATAAGTTTGGTGTTTTTTACAAATATAAATTTATGGACGCTCTTTAACAATTCGGGTCATTAGCACCCCATTCAATTCAGGACATGAAACGGCGACAAATTTTGCTCAGAGGCTTGGGGTTCTTTTACATGCCGTAAATCTACGACACGGGATCCACGACTTTACTTCTCTTCGAATGAAATCATACTTAGGATTTTTACGCCCGAAAAATTCATCGATCCTGGCCGGGTTCGAACCCGCGATCTTGGGTTTACGAGGCAAGAAATTCAGTGTGAAACAGTAACTATGTTGCCATTACTTTTAGAATGCCCTAGTAATACAGAAAGAAGTAGATAGAACACTTAGAAAACATTATTAACAAAACAGACGCTGTTCAACAAAGCTAAAAGAAAAAATGTGGGAAATACAATAAAAAGACGAAATGCACAAAATATTTAACAATTCTGGGACAGGGGCAGATAAAAACTTGTAATTGACAACGGTGACAACACACTTTCCCCAAATTTTATTCCCTTAACACACGGGAAACTAAAGTTCAGCTTCAGCTTCTTGAATGTAGTGGAATTTTTTTTTCGCAAAACAAACCAGTCCAGTTAGTAGTCTGGAGTAGTTACGTTCCGTCGCGTTACATAAATTTTAAGATTTGAACAGAGAAAGTATTGAATCAGTAGAAAAATCTTCAGCTATTTTGCTGATAATATATAAAAAGTTCATTTCAAAAACTCCCAGTCTGGTCAACTATTTTATTTTTAATCATTTTAATACCAGCGATCCATACTTTGATATTTCGAATGAACTCTCTAGCTTTTACCGTACGATCATTATTGTTTTCCTCAAATGTTTTGACTATGGGCGAGTGCGCCGCTCGCTATCCGGTTAGCCGATCAATCGGATCTCCGTAATTATCGGGAGGGTAATAAAAAAGAAAGTTTCAAATGAGGTGCTTGGAACTGACCGACTTCATTCTCCATACTTTTTGGATTTTTGTGACATCTCTTTAGGAAATTATTTAGTGCTCGCTGTAACTCATTATGAGAAATCCGGACAATTTCCTGACGAATATTATATTTTAGTTCTTGTATGGTTTGAGCGTTCGTCTCGTACACGGCATTTTTTAAATTTATCCCAAAGATAATAATCGCAGGCTGTTAAATCGGGGGACATAGGGGGCTAAAGATCCTTACTAATAACTCTGTCTTGTAGAAACACATTGTGAATTGTCATGGACTTATTAGTAGTGTGAGCAGTGGCAGAGTCCTGTTGAAAAAATAAAACGCATGATCACGCTCCCTGTCGGTTAATTCTCTTGAAAAAAGGATAAGTATGGTATTCACATAAGTAACAGAATCAACTTTATGCTCCAAAGAAATTGGTTCTTTCACCACTGAGTTAACGTACATAAAGACACGCTGTGCCGTTATAAACCCACGGGGCACAATACACTTTATATATACTGTCGAATTAGGAAATGAACAGCACAACACATACTTGGGAACAGCTGTGCTACTACTGCGACAGTCAGCAAGGGTAACAAGTTAGCAAGCAGGCTTGCTACCCCTCCACGGCGTGGCAAACGAGTGGGGATTTGCTGTTAGGAAAACTCTGCATCGCGGGGAAAGCATTACTGGTCGCACTGTACTTATATTATATATAACATTTAATTATTGTCACATCATTTGTTTTCCATCATTGTCTCGCAACCTGGACTGTTATTCTGTTTGAATTTAAACAAAATAAAAATACGCAAACCACTCAGCATTTAATGTAACTTGTGTTACAAAACAGTTAATACTCAACACAAAAGAACAGAGTGTAAAGAAATTAATAAGGAGTCTAAATTACTCTAGTATTAATAATGATAATATCAGTCAAAGTTAATTGTGTATTTATCCTCGAAATTAACTGACATATTTTATTCTGTCGTAAATAAAAACAACAATAATACCAGTACAGGTTGTAAGGCAACGAAAGAATACAATTGCAACTCTTATAAAATATAAGCTTAACTTAACGCTGATAAAGGCTTCTGAGCAGCCAGAAATGTACATAAAAACAAATACATCTTACTTCATTTTGGTGTATATAAACTTTAAACACAAGTTGTTTATTGCTTGTCTGAATAATTGTTTTGTAAGGGTTTAAATATTTAAATATTTTACATATACATTCAGGAAAATTGTACAATAGTGCCATATTGGCAAGAAATAGCCTTTAGTGCAAAACCCTGGCTAGAGAGAGATGTATGATGTCTCTTTTGTGCCCATGCTAATCTACCTCCGAGGTTCTTTTGTTGGGCGCGAGGGGAGGAAGCCTCGGTTGCTCGGTTAGTTTCGATATCCCATCTCTAAGGATGTATGAAAGATGGGTTTTTATTATAATCATTATCATTATTATTATATATACATATATCTGGTATGACCCAGGTTGGCAGCTAAAGTTAGCAGTCCAGTCCAGGTTCGGGTTTGATTCTTCTGGACAAGATGCAGCTGACAGAACAAGTTGCATGCCGTGCAGATCTCATATCGTGTTTCTTAACAGAGCAGCAACTGAACGATATTTTTTGCAAAAGTGTACCAATGGAAGAAGTATCAATTAATCTACTATTTCAATCATTGTACGATTCCCTTAGCTGGAAAATAAATTAAAACTAGTTAGTATATCTGCGCAATTAAAACAGAAATACATTTTAGGGAATTTATAGAGAACCTAATAATAAGCACAATACAAGGGCCATTTGAAAATTTCTCGAAGTGACCGACAGATTACAGCAGCAGTTTCCGTGCAGTTCTGTTATCAAAACCCGCCATCTTCCATAGAAACGATTGTGCAACAATACATGGATTGGTCAAGTAACTATAGCTGTTTGCTGCAGTGTAGATATGTGTGTATGCAAAAATGGTAAATATCTAACATCTTAGGGTTATTAAGCACCTGGTAAAACACGGTACGAATGTAACCAAAATTCATACACTCTAGACGACTAGTAGACCACGGAGTTAAAACTCGGTAGTAGTTTGATACACAAGGGACGACCTAATCCGTCTGATATGAGAAATCATTGATAACGTGCACGACATAGCTCTAGAGGATCGCCAATTAAAGCTGTATGAAATCGCTGAAGCTCTGGCACGTGTATTTCACGTTTTACAGGAAGTATTGTACTTGAAAAAATTATCAAGATCGGTGCCCTTTTTAGAGAGATCCCGCCGCCTTACGCATCGATTTGTGACTAATAATGAAACGTGGGTGCACTATCACGTGTGTGAAACAAAATGACAGTCTAAACAATGGGAGTATCACTGTTCTCCACCGCCAAAAGAAGGCTAAGTATGTGAAATCGTTTGGAAAGATATGGGGGTCGGTTTTTTTGGGATACCAAGGATGTACTGCCAATTACTTTTCTTCCTAATGGAACATATCACTGGAACGTATTATGCTAATTTTTTGGATCTATTAAAGACAAAAATTCGCGAGCAAAGGCCGGGTTTATTTTTATATCTTGCATAAAACAATGCTCATCCTCAAACTGTGTCGTTGCAATGGCAAACATCAATGAACTGAGGTACGATTTGCAGTAAATCCGCCCCCACACCAAAAATAATAAGGCCACAATAGAATACATTTAATTTTGGATTTATTGTGGTGATCTAATGGTATATATGAGTTTAATTTGGTGTAAGAAGGGCATATTTATATTTCTGTTTATTTCCAATGAGAGAGCACTAAGTAAATTATAATTTCTTGATTTTATATTCGAAATACATGATTTCAAAACACTTTCCTATAACTTTTAGCTTATTTTTGGTTGTGACCCTATTATTCTCTTTATTTTCCTAGTTTAGCTCTACCGAACTCCCATCGTTCCCTAAACTGAGAAAATTCAATGGTGGAAAGAACTTTTCGTTCGATGAATTAAATCATTAGTAGAGGTGTATTTTGCAGACCTGGAGGAATCTAACTTTTGTGATTGGATAAACTTTGAGCTTGAACAACAGTTTCAAATTTCATAATGTTCAGAAAAATACTTTGCAAAACGTTGAACTCTTTAGCTTTACATTTAATAGTGTAACTACCAGATTAGAACGTTTACTGTATCCCTATCCTTAATGAAATCTGTCATTAGAATGGAAATGAAAAGTGTTATTTTTTGTTGTAAAGCCATAAGGAAATATTTTGAGATCGTATAAACATTCATTTCCCCACAGTTATCTAAGGTCGTTGCTCTCAAATTATGGAGGAAGCTAAGATATCACAACATGTCTGACTCTTGTTGATGATCGAAGTATAAGTACCCAGATCACGGCTACCAAAGTAAATTGAGGAGTTTCATGAAAGAAAGAGTTTATACCGAAAAGTCAGTTTTGAGAAAACGATCTGGAAAGAAAGGAATGTTTCTAAATTTAACATTCAATTTATTTTTTATGATAATCAAGAGACAAAATTTTGATATTTTGTCATATATCCATTTAAAATCCAGAGTTACAATTTTCATTAAATACTGTAACATAAAACATGAATAAATTTTTTCCACCATCAATCAACTGCAGAGAAACTAATATATGTTTTTGTATTCTCTGTATTAACATCCTTAAAACCACTGCTATCTGAAGTAGAATAATTAGAATGTCAGAATTATTAAATTTGTTTATATTCTGCTTGAATATAATACCGACTTTTGATATTCCACTGAATTTTAAAAAATCGTAACAATTTCACATCAATGTTGTATACTATTTAATGTAACCAATGCTTAAGAATCATAGGAACGGAAAAAAACATCAGCAGTACAAATTGACTTCATAAAACTTCTAATATTGCAGGCACTAATCGCGATATCGAGAAGCAGTTTGTGGGAAATGATAGAAAACTAACTCCAGAGAATTAAAATGAAGGTTTAATGGAAAAACTCCTCGAGTGGAATAAGATATATCCTTCACCACGGTCCTCAATTAAAAACACTACATTTTCTGAGTATTTATTAAGTAAACTAAACTGTGAAATTGGAGTAAACTGGTGTCTATTTCTTTGTTTTTTTTAACATTATTTGATACAAGACATAATGGTGACATATATAAGAAATTGTTGCATTTCAATTGTTTAAAGAATAAAAATGGCAATTTTCAACATTTTTTTTTACATTTTCAGATTTTGATATGATTTCAACATTTTTATTTTCCCGTTTATTATGATATATATTTGAAAATTCTATTTAAAAATTTATTCGATATTTTGATGATTTACTAAGTTAAACAAAATAATGTGAATGATTACTAGCGAATTTTTTCTACTTGTTCGGTAAATCAATAAAAAGAAAAAGACATTAGAATCAAGAGGGAGAAATGGAGGACTATCAACCTGAAGGTCATTGAAGTTCTACTAATTCCACAAATGTAACTTGTAAATATTTATGTTTAATTGCAATTTCTGAAATATGCACTTTTCCATACAAATCCGCTTATATATGAGACTTTCAAGTACCAACTTGAAAAATTTGATAGATATTTTTAACAAGGTAACAACTAATTTAACGAAAAGGTTTAAAAGTACTATGCACAGTTTTTTTTTAGATAAATATAAATTCCAAAATTATTCAATGCAACTTCTTTGTTATCATTCACAAGGAAGTATTCCAAAGAACCTAATGCAAAACTCAGTTAAGTACGAGAATCATTTGAAAAAATAATTGGAATGAAGCATAAATTGACCGCAAAAGTATTTGGAATTTTCTTATTTTTCAACATAACTCCCTTGACACTAACGCACTGTCTCAAGCGATGCGCCAAAGGCTTTATCCCATCATGAAAGTCAAATTTCTTCAAGCCTACAAAATATGCCTTAATAGATGATTAAAACTCTTCATCGGAGGAAAATGTCTTTCCACCAAGGAAGTTACTCGGTTTAGGGAACAGAGGGAAGTCTGATGGAGTCAAGTCAGGGGAATAAGGCGAACAAAGAAGCAAATTATATCTGTGTGAGGACGAGCATTGTCTTAATGCAAGATAATTTTCTTCTTTGTTGATACAGGTCGCGTGTAGCCCAAAAGATTGGTATAATGCGCTTCAAAGTTAGATGTTCGGAAAGATAATCAATTAGCAGCACACCCTTGACATCTCAGAAAACCGACGCCTATTTCACACACTTGGCCTTCTTTGGCGGTGGAAAATTGTGATACTTCCATTGTTCATACTGTTATTTTGTTTCAGGGGGGCAATAGTGCACCTATGGTTCATGATTAATCACAAATCGACACATGAAGTCTCTGAAAATTTTGCTGAAAGAATTGCACTCCAGTCCGCTTTTGGTAAACAGTCGCGGTACCCATTTTGCTGATAATTTTTACAACCACAAATGAAAGATACCGTTACCCTGAAATGCCCACAGCTTCAGCAATTTTGGACACCATCAATCAGCGATTCAGAATAATGTCGTGCAGCTTATCGATACTTTCTGATGTTCTGACGGATTTTGGTCTTCCGCTGCGTGGGTCATCTTTCAAGCTTTCACGGCCATGTTTAAACTCCATGGTCCACCTTAAAATGGTTGAAAATAACAGTGTAGATTTCTGTAGTGTGTTTTCCATATGTATGAATTTCGGTTGAATTTATATCCTTCTTTACCAAGTACTTAATAACCTTAGGACCATTTTTCCCGTATACACGCGTCTGCATTACAACACACAGCTATAGCTACTGCTATTCTCGACTAATCTGTGTATTATTGCACAAATGTTTCTATGGAAAATGGCAAGTTTTGATATAAAATTTCTTCGGAACGGCTGCTGCAATCTGTGGGGCATTCCAAGAACTTTTCAACCGACGATTTAAGAGTTTCTGAGATAATGGGTAGTGAATTTGTCATGTTTAACATTGACGGGTATAGGGCATTTTGACTTCCCTTAAAATCGGTTAAAATATAAAATTCAGCAGAGGAAAACATTTCATTTGTAAACCAAAACTATGAAACAGACAAAGATCTTCAACAACGGGGTCTAAAGCTCTTCATGCAACAAGTTGGTATTTTCATGATGAAGCTAGGTAGTAAATTTCCTCAGCTGTTGCAGAGTTTGTGCAGCACCCTGTATCATTGTGTGGAATGGGATCTACTAATCCATTCATCTGCGTTCCCTTTGCAAAAGTTGGTCTGTTGCACTAAATGCATGGTTTGTTGTGTGCGGTGCACTGGAACCGGCAGCATTAACACAAGGAAGAATCGTGTCTGCCACTCCCCTCTCTTTCTGCACCCCATTTGCAGTTTTTACCCTACCACACCCTCGCTGAATTGCAAAGTATCACTTTCTCGTGTGATGAAACTCACTAACAGAGACCGTATCTTCTTAACAACACTGCAGATATGCCCCACTTGTTAAACACTGAACGCTCTGCTCGCCAAAAAGGCTAATCTTTGACGAGATCCCTCTCCGTTCTTTTGGATTATGTTACTGAATCGAAAATAACACCTCGAGCGGATCTTCTACCCTTGCGTGTTGCTTTTGTATCGAGGTAAAAGAATAGAAGAAACGGCAAGCTATTGTTCGATAAATACACCTAAAATAAACTGAAACAGTTTTGTCACCTAGGGCGTTCACCAGTTTGTAGTGTCTTTCATTGCAGTGTCCCTCTATCATCAGCTTTTCCATAATCTTTTTCTTGTTGCTTTCTTGCAGTTAACGACGAACAATTCAGCTCAGTCTCTGAAAGTGTTTAGTTCACTTGAAGTAGATATTTGCTATCCTGGGTTTTGGTTCTTTTACCCAAAAAGTTCAATCAAGTATATTACTATATATCGTAAAAATTGTAAGGAATCAAGGCAATGCGATGCTGAAGCATTTGTAAAAAGAGAAATGTAACGTTCGAACGTGGATATTGGCCTAAAGTTTCATTTTTTAATTTTCAAAAAGATCGTTATAAAAATTTTACACGTTTACTAAATTTTTAAAAAAATGCTTAATTTTTTTTCCTTTAAGATTTTTAAAATGTATATTATTTGAAATTGCAGTTGTGACACTATAGTTTTTCACATTTCCTATGTTTTGTGTAAATAACTGTGAAATATTAATTAAGCAGATTTACTCTTTTTAAAAAGTTTTGAACTTTTAAATCATGCATAACTTTCCAAAAATATCATAAAATGCAGGTTATATTATAGTAATTTTTTATAATGTTTAACCATAATTGTTTCCTTCATTTTCAAAATTTTGGGTCATATTCTATCCGGCGCTAATCATAAGAACATTTTGAATTTATGAAAAGATATTAAACAGGAATAAGTCGTAAAATTTATGACATATACGCATCTCATTAGAATTAAACACATAAATCGAAATTTCATGCTTTCAAAAAACTATTCATAAATTATTATAAGTTTAAAATATTACTAAGCCACTTTTTAAAAAATTGAAAATGCTGCTACTAACTTGCGAGTTTATTTCAGCTGTACTGGTATTTGTAGCATAAAATTCTGAAAGATTCAAAACAAATTCAAAGAGATGTCTGAAAAACACATTTCATGGGTAGACCAAAAGGGAATCTACAAGCTTTTCAGAAAAGTTTGTACTATAATGTTATTGTATTATTTAATGCACTTCCATTAACTATAAAATAACTGAATCCTGATTTAAAGACCAGCTCAAAATATATATACATAAATCTTTCCACTTACACCCTCTATACACTAGATGAAAAAGAATTGCTCTAACTTAAGATATTTTTCCCAAGAATTAAGCTTATAAAGAAATGTAAAATCTTCTTTTTAGTATAACAATATACGAATATGTAACTTCTGACGTAATTTGCATCCTAGAGTTGAACTAATTCAAAGTTAAATATAAGGCAACAACTCCATAACTCATTGTCTTATTGCAATAAACAGAATATTAAAAAATGAATAAAACATATCATGTCAGAATTTACAATGTTATTGTTTTAAAATGGGATATAATTCGATTTAAATTTCTAGACGTTTCAGAGTGCTTTAATACGCATAAAATGAACCATGCTTATTTTTATTATTATTAACTGATGCAATATTTTCAGAGAATAGATACCTTCTCTAATGATATATGAATTACTTTACAAAAATGTTTATGAAGTAAAATGCTGAAAATAATGCAGCAAAAGGAGGGACCCTTTCTTAGTAACTATATTTAGTATGACATTTTTATGCGACTGTTTTAAGTCACTCAGTAAGGAATATTATTATTAATATAAATATACGTTTCGATAGGTAGCAGAGAAAAATTTTAAAAAAATTAACCCTATTTCTTAATAACAATAGTGATATATAATACTGAAAGTATTATTTTAAACCACCCATTTAAACGTTTTACATAAACAATTTAATAATGCCCACAAATGACTTTCATTTCAACATTTTCCAATGTAAATAACTTCATATTTAAAACAAATTTAAGCACAAAAACACGACAAATTATCAAATGAGAAGGAAGTTTAAAACCAAGTTAATTACATTTTATGTGTCATCCCCTCACACGCATCCACAGCTTCTCTCTGCTTTGTGATGCTTGAATTTGACCATTCATGTCATTTTCCTTTTCTATCCTTGCCTGGAAACCTGAATTATTATTATTAATTTTTAATTTTGACATAAAATTACAAATATCTGTAAGAGAATGAACAAGAACGTTAGAGGAAAGAGGGAAGAAAGTGAATATAAAAAGAGTAGGGTAATGGTGATAAGTAAAGATAGAAAAGAAGATAATAAAATAGCATAAAGCAGGAGATGTTGGAAAATGTGGAAAGTTTTGAATGTTTGGAAGTAGTCACAAACATTATTAGTAAAAGGGAAATTAGTTTGAAAACAAAAATCAGAGTATATAAAGCAATTTTACTGTACAAGAGAGAAAGTTGAACTGCTGTAGATGAATATTCTAGCAGAATGGAAGTAGTTCAGGTGAAATACGAGAAGTAAAGTGGTTGGAAATACTAGAAGAGATCAATTATGAAATAGAATAACAAGTTTCAATCAGGAAAATATTATTAGTACAAAGAAAGAATGCAACTGAGATGGTTTGGGCAAAGGTAACAGCGAGGAAAGCATATGAAGTAAGGCAGAAGGTGGAAGAAGTAGGGAAAGACCAAGAATGGAGTGGAAACAATACATGAAGGAGGTTGTCACATAGTTATTCGCGAATCAATAAGAAAACTGCGAGAAATGGCAGAAGGTAGAGATAGAAAGTAGCTGAAGAAACCGACACCTAAGAGGCATTAGGGATAGAGAAAGAAGAAGAACAGTTTGTACAGAACACAAAATACGTCTGTTAGTTGTACGATTTTTTTTGAATGATTTATTTATGGACGCTCTTTAACAGCTCAGGTCATCAGCGTCCCATTCAACTCAGGGCGTGAAACGGCCGACAAATTTTGCTCAGAGGCCTCTTCTTTCAGGCTTGAGGTTCTTTTTCGTGCCGTAAATGTACGACATGGGACCCACGGCTTTACTTCCCTTCCGAAGGAAGTCATACTTAGGATTTTTACGCCCGAAAAAATCCATCGATCCTGGCCGGGTTCGAACCCGCGATCTTGGGCTTAGGAGGCAAGTATGGTAACCACTACACCACCAGGACCGACTAGTTGTACTATGAAAATATATTTTGTGAAATATTAGTTATACTGCTTATTTCTGAACACCTGACGAATCCCTTACTTCAACCATCAATAACTTCACATCTAAGTACCTATTTGGTCTTTTAACTTTCACGTTTCTGACTTCTCAGCATAATCGCGACACACGATCACAAAGTAACTTCCATCTTATTTAGTTCAAATTATATTTATATTAAATAAGTGCTTATTTACACCGAAAATGTTTAAAGAAATCTCTGTAGGACGCCCATTCGCGGTCAATTGACCACTTTTCATTTTCGAAAGCTGATATTTTCCTGTTTTGGGTGTATTTTTCTTTAATCCCTTTCAATGACGTTTAGCTCGCCAGTATTTTTTGCATTTCAGGCATAACTTTTTTAAATAATTGCAAATTTACCATCGGCTCCCGGAGGAGAACCCTTTCTCACGTGGTTTTTGCGTGTTGTAACCGACAATAATCATCACAGCACAACAAACATGTTTGAAAGAGTATTGCGTGAGTCATTGTTTACCAGCACTTGCATCAATGTCTAGAATTTCGCTTAGCTTTTCATTGTCACGTAGCATGTACTACTGTCGGCATCACTCATAGCTTATTATAGCAAGGAACATTTAAGGCCGCTTGACGCAAGACAAGTTAAATAGGGTTATGTAACAAAAACAAAAAGACAGTTGTTCGACATGTAAAAAATTTGTATGTGGTTCTTGTATAATCAAAAACTCTGCAATAAGTGTTATACCAATATCTCTGAGAGTGTTCCAATGTAAGAGCTTTCTTTAATAGATTTAACCCGCGTTTGTATAAATTGTGTTTTTTTGCACAAATAATTTGTTACCAAAACCAATTCATATAATTAAGCATTTCTCATTTTCGATAAAAAAATGCGCTTCTACTTAAAATAAAAAAAAATAATTTTTTTATTTATGAAGATGACAAAAGAATGAACGAACAAATGTATGAATGCATTATTGAAATCCCAACAAATTAAATGAATAGGCAAAGGGGCCTGGGGACATAAAGCACCAAACATACGTGGTTCGTTTTTTTTTTTTTTTTGATTGATTTATTTATGGATGCTCTTTAACAGCTCAGGTCATCAGTGTCCCATTCAATTCAGGGCGTGAAACGGCCGACAAATTTTGCTCAGAGGCCTCTCTTTCAGGCTTGAGGTTCTTTTTCGTGCCGTAAATGTACGACACGGGACTTACGGCTTTACTTTCCTTCCGAAGGAAGCCATACTTAGGATTTTTACGCCCGAAAAAATCCATCGGTCCTGGCCGGGTTCGAACCCGCGATCTTGGGTATAGGAGGCAAGTATGGTAACCACTACACCACCAGGACCAACACGTGATTCGTGAGCAAAAAAACATGAACATAAAAATATTTGAAATCAGAAGCTCGATTCAAGCTGCATTCTGGTTCGCAGCTCAGATGCCATATTCTTTTGTCTTACATCACTACAGTCATCTGGTAAATAAGAAATTTCATCGGCCTGAGTCAAAAGAGCACTTAGATATGTGATACACATCTTTCCGGAAACTAAATGCAAACTGGATGCGAACCTGGCTTGCAATTTAGAAGCAAAATCGTTTTCTTTATATCATCATAACAGGTTAAAAGGCAATAAGGAAGAAATTCCATAGTTTTCAGTGAGAAAAACGATTAAAACAGCATAAGAAAGTAGTAACTGTCAACGGGCGTTCTAGTGTTAAAGAAAATGTATTCAGAAATATTTTAGATATAGAATGTGTATCTTAAACAAAGTTGTAACGTTCAACAAGCGCGTTTGAGGAATACAAACGAACTGTATCTGCTGTTAAGGTCGACCTTAGAAAGTAAAAGCATCAAGGTGATTGCGTCTTCTCTTTCTACGAGTAAGAAATTTTCACCTAATCAAGACACAGCGGCAGTTCATCTTCATGGGTGCTGAAAACCTGCAGGCTACTCGGTTCTTCGTTCATCGACCAGGTACGAAATCGTCCCTTTCCCACACCCACCCACATACCCTGAATCATCTACCCCAGCCTCTTTTTTACCCTCTCTCCAGACAATAAACACAATAGAAAAGCTATGATTTACTGACTCCATGGTCCGATTATCTTTTTAACACAGCCTCTAGCGCCGACAACCGCTTCATACATACAGCTTTTGAGTGCACAACTTCATATTGTAGGCTCATATAAGGAGGTGTGTGTGTTTTATGGACTTCCCCAAAGTATTCTCCCCCTCCACCTTTATAACAAGTAGGCGAGCTGTGCCCTGCTAATGATGGGTTGAGTGTGTTATGGTTTTTGAGTCCATAGTCAGTTCAGACAGTCGGACTGAGAAGAGTGGAGTGGGGTGATGCAGGAACCACATATCAAACCAAGAAAAGATAGCATACAAATCTCTTTCACGCAGCAACGACACAAGCTCCCAAGCGTTACAACTATCGTACATTTAAAACAAACGTTAGAATTCAAATATCTACTGAATGTTCATAGAATACCCTCAAAATTTACAAAAACAGCGATTAGAAAAACTGTGCTAACTACCGGGTCTTCAGTGTTAACAACTGAATTTCTATCTTATAGATAACAAAAATAAGGTTCAGAGTACCCACAGTGAAGTTTCTAAATCTTCAATTTTCAAGCAAAATTCTGAAATTCAGAGAGTGCCAAAAATGTATACACACTTCAAGCAAAGAAAAAACTGTGTTAACATAACAAAACTGAATTCATACAAACAGAAAATGATGAGCACTAATCATCTTAAACGTTTACAGTTGCAACTATAAATGCTGCTAGAGCGAGTTTTAAGTTTTAGGTTTCAGGTAAACCCCTCTCCTAATAATCGATTTCACCGCTTTTGGAAACTATTTTGCTTGTTTTATTTCAATGACGTATACAAAGTTTCCTTTAAAATTTTTAAATTGCGACAGCTGGAGCGATTTTAAATTTTTGCTTTAACCTCCACTCGTGTTTCAAATATACTCCCGCTGATAATGGTCTGATTGCCATGATTTTCGAAAATACTTTTAGCAATTTATTTTAAATTGCTAAATTTTGCTTATTTTAAATTCAATTTTGCTGGATAACAAAATTGAAGAATCGTTTGTTAATTTGTGGATATATACGGAGTTTCGTTGAGAAAAAAAAAATTGCGACTATTAGAGCCTTAATGGACATATATAATTTTTTTTTTCATTGTCATCTTCCGTGTCTAATAGGTAGGATAGAAGGAGATTTGAAGAAAATTTTAAAAAATCGTTTCATAGTTACAACAGCAATAGCTTCATCCCTTCGGAATTCGCTAGCAAGAGAAAAACAACATTTTAAAAACAAAAGAACTGAAAGCTGATTCAGACATTTGTATGCACGGTATTCCATGAATCGGCTATCTAGTTGTATGTATACACCCAAATATGGCAGCTTGTCGAGTTCCACCATTGGACATCTCCCACAAATGAAGACATTACATACCTCTGTAGGGTACAAGAGAGATGCGGTTTAAATACCACTTAATTTGGTGTCGACAAAAAAGATCTTGAAGTCAAGCATTATTGTATTTCCTATGAACAGAGCACACAAACCCCACTAATGTTTGATCCGGTGCCTTTACCCAGGTCATGTTGGAAGTCAAGGTCTTCACCGGCTTCCTGTTACTCTCAAATGTCTTATGACTTGCCTGTACGGTCTGCCATTGCCTGTTTGTACTATATCCCATCCTGCTTGATCGGTTCCTACCTTCCCATCATCCCCTGATTGTTTTAGGTTTGTTTTCTCTCTTGTTTCCGAGTTTACTCTCGAGGAGCTTGTTTTAAGACCCCCTTCTCAAACCCTCAGCATGTGGACTTCCGTCCACATAACGCTGATGTTGGTATGGCAGGTTCGGAACGATTACTTTATGGGTTCCTTGCCACTTAGATCCAGTTATTATACAGGGTGTTCATGCATTGTAACGCAAATAATCTCATAGCTTGTAAATGGATCCAGGACAAGACATTTGAGATAGGGAACCTATGGTCTGTCAGAACAAATCTAAAGATTATAACACTCAAGTTCCTAAAAGACCAGTACATTACTTATTAAGCTTCCATTCCAAATGATATCTCGCAATAACGGAAGGACATTGTGAAGCATGTCTTTTTGGAGCAGTCGGTATGATATTGGCGTCAAGTGAAAGTGGATTAGTTTGTCGGCTTATACATTACACCATACCATCAGATGGATAGTTTTCTCTAGACTAAGTCATTAAGTTAAAAATTGACATAGGGTGCTACATGTTTGAATGAGACACCTGAGGCTATACTCGTGAGACAATTGGTGTTTACAATAGCAGTTGCAAGATGGCGGCGCCTCTGAATGGATATACAACTCTCCAGCAGCGTTCCGTTGTGCGATTTTTATGAGAAAAAGAATATTCACAAAGAAATGTTTCCCATGTTTAATGTGTTTGTCACGTCAAGCTGGTTATAATTGGATGAAAAAGTTCTCTAAAGGGCGGGCACATAACCAGGATGAACTCGTCGTGGGCATGCCACACAGCGAATTTGCAACAAGTTGAAGACTTAATCCGAACAGATAAAAGTGTAATTATAGACACTATAGTCGTTCACTCGGCATCGCCTACCTCGTAATGCATGATTTAGGTTTCACAAAATCTATGCAGTTTGCGCTTGCTGAACCCACAGCATAAAATATAATTTCTTCTGTGAATGGGAGGTTTTGGGTACAATAACCGCCGGAACATACTTCCTGAGGCATTTTTTTAAAGATTTTCCTCAATTCTCATATATGGTAAATGCCGAAGAGCATCGCAAACTTCCACCTGGAACGCTTTCTTTCTCCTAAATAAAATCCTTTCCCAAATAAAAATATCATCTCACGTTCATCCCCTTTGATGCCTCGGTAGTAAAAACGAGCATTAAACACTATTAAAAACAACAGATTTCTCTTCCCAATGCCATGTAACTAATCAAATAATATTATATTTCACTGAAACTGTATTTACGGTCCATTCCCATTAATATATAAATATAATATAATAGATTTGCTACAAATATAACCATAAAATATATTATAGTTAGTGATGTAGATATCTTGTACATATATGTGTAATATGGCATAATGCTAATACTTGAGTTGAATGTCAAAAAAAAAAAAAAAAAAAAAAAAACCGACGTTTGGCTACGGAACCCTGAAAAGTCAACAAAAGGATCATAAAACTTCTATTCAGAGGAAATAATGCGAGGGTCACATATGAAGCCCCCCTCCATTTTTCTTAAAGGACAGTTACTGCAGTGTTAATAAACCCGAAGAACTTTAAATTCATTAAAATACTCTGAACCCGATCTGTAGTTGTTACGGCTAGCCTTTTAAACTGACCATGTCGACAAACGTTTTAAACGTTCAAATAACAACGAATGGTACGTAAGACAGATGAAATTGAACCAGCCAATGGAAAAGATTTGTTTAAACTTTTAAAGATAGTCGTGAAGATTGCGCCTGCCTTTTGGCGTCTCCTAGCCAACAATTTTTCATTTAAATGGAGGTGGTTGCTTCGCTGGGGCATTCAGTTAAGCAGTTTTGGGTAATACACACCGCGAGTCGCATTTATTCAGTCCAGTTCGACTCATACAGTTCGCAGATGTAGTCATAAGTTCGACGTTGCTGAGGCAGGCAGTTTTAAGATCTATACGTAGCAAGATATAAGCAGTTCGCAGTATTTATTATAAGATCGAATTTCGATTTCACGCGCCACGGCACACACCTATAAGTTTCACATGCGGCAAATAAGTTCATAACGGCGTAGCTAAGTCTGTCGTGCGCAAAACACCGGAGAATGTGAAAGATTTTGGACATGATAAAATACCAATATATATATATATATATATATATATATATATATATATATTATGTCTCACCGCGTGCTTATTTATAATACTGAGCTCCTCTCCCGGTCATGTTAAGTCCCAATCAATATAATTCCCTTGGGAAATTGTTGTCATTGAAGCCTGGACAACAACACCAAAGCGACTAATAATAAATCTACAAAAACACTTCAAAATTGGCATTACTGAGGTCACTCGACATTGACAACAGATCGCTTCAAGATTGGTGCCCAACGTGGCTGCCACATTAAAACGCTTCATTATATGTCTTTTAACAACGGAAATTAATTAATGAACCTTCCCACATCTCAACAATTTTAAGCCTATATAGACGGAGAGATCGATACTTGTATAGCTCATCCAGTAAATAAAACTAATAAATGTATTTAGAATGGCTATTCTTCTTTATGAATTGCCCATTTTAAAAGATGCTGATTATTTTCAAAGATACACGCTTTTGAATTCCCATTTGTTTTATTTATATTCTTTGTTTTAACCTAGTATCCATTCAAGTACCTAGAGTTTTACACTCTGTGGAATATACGATTGCGGGTGGAATTTGCACAGGAAGAGACTATTTATTTTTGCAGAAATCAAGTATAATTCTCTAAAGCTTACAGCAAATACAAAAATGGCCTTGTTTGTTCAGAAGAAAGGGTTGCCGCGTGCCATTTTCTTTCTTGAGTGCTTATGTAAAGGATCAACTGCTTTACCTGTTCATTGTTTTTCTTCTGAGGTAGGTTGTGGTCTAAGGTTTCCGTTTGCTCTTAATTTCGGTAACACTTGCATCAATTTCGCGCCATTTTACGAGGATAATCTGCCATATAAGTCGTTACTTTCAAATCGACATCTCTTTTTGCTTTTATGTATGCGCTATGTTATTATTTGAAGGAGTAGATGTAAGAAGGGTCTATAGTCCCAAACACTCGTTCTTTCGAAGATTTCGAAAACCAATTTTCCGTTCTTTTATATATATATATATATATATATAAGTTTGGATTGATTGGTTCAACTCTGTGAATGAATGAATTAATAACAATTGTTTGAAATAAGTAATGTCGCATTGTATACTAGCGCAGCTAGTTTTCCAGAACAACTAACTCAGAAATCACTAGGATTATTCCCGCTAGGGGCCGCTCATAGAGAATGTGACTAATGACAGCTTGCAGCAAGGTGAACGTTATTACTGCAATGGACTCTAAATTAAACACATTTCTCATATCAAACAGGAAAAACAAATGAATGAGTAACGAGGATTTCGAACGTAATGAAATAAGGCATATCAAAAAAGTCTGTCAATAAGCCACCCAATATTGTAACCTTAAGATAACCATCTTTGGGGTGTAGAAAGGAACTGGCAATTTGAATTAAAACAATTTCCTAAAATCTCCAGAAAAGCGTATTCAGTTCAAAATTCAGAAACAGTTCATTATTTCGTGAACATTTTTCCAAAATGCTTTCAGGTGTTTCTAGTGAATGCTTATTAGTTTGTTTCCCTTTTTGGCATAAGAAAGTCTGGAGACATTATAAGGATTATTAAAATAATAACAAAATTCAGTGGAAAAATACAGAAACTACAAAAGATCACTTTTTAAAAGTGATATGTTAAAATTATATTTCGTGGTGTAATAACCTTTTCTTCATCATTCAAAACATTTAGAAGTAAATTTTTCAATTTGTGAACAAATTAATTATAGTACATTGTTCTTGTAGTAAAATTACTGGTGAAGTGTACATGTGAAACTACATTTCCAGAATATATCCTTACCGTTCGCTCGGGGGTTTACTACAAGGATGCTGAATATGCCCCAGCCGGCCGCGCTTTATGCTCTTGCGTTAATAGCACACTTCATTTTTCCTGTCATAAAAAGGGAGCTCTTATTTACAATTTGGATTTCTCAGAACACCAAAAGAGAGTGTTGTAAATATTGACACAATCACTTTGCTGGGAAGACGCTTCGTCTGGAAAGAACAAGCTCTGGGGAGACTAGCCCTTCAGTCACTGATAAAAGAAACCACTCAAAATAACGCACACATGCTGCGGGATCACCAAGTCGTAGACAATGAAACATGTACACTTGTAAGGTTTGAGTTTTAACAAATTTATTACTGTATATGCAGAAGACACTGAAACCTTAACATGTGGTAATTTCGGTAGCAATTTTGTTGGCGAGCGTTCAAGATATGCACCAATTTCGTCTAATTTCTGTTTTGTTAAAACTGTACGTCTTCGCAAACGTTTCATGTTGTGCAATGAACTAATTGCAGTATAAATTTTTATTTACAAGATCGTGAAGGAGTTATGGAAGGAGACAATTTCCCAGAAAACTCCTTAATAAATTCCTCGTGAAAGCGAGCAGCTAATTCATATTTATAACAACATTTACATATAAAAATGCATTGCTATGAAATCAGCTATCTTGCCATCTTGGCGAGTGAATGTAGATTGGTACTGTAGGGAAGTTCAAGGACAGACAGGCGGGGTCCGTGAGTGGGGTGGGGAGCCGGACTTGGCCAGGTGCAAAACCCCATGCGAGCGGTTAAGACATTTTCTGGAAATCCTGTATCTGTATTAATGTGTAGTCGTTCACATTTAAAATATAATTTTTGTTCAGCTATAACGCTTTATTTTAATGAATGTATTGTATAAAAGAATACGTTCCTGTACACTATTTCACTAGTGGCAATATTAAATACATCACACTATATTCAAAACCGAGGTGGCCGAGGTCGTTAAGGCGCGGACTCGTGAGCGGGCGGTCTGGGGTTCGAATCCCACCAGGACCGTCCTCCCTGACTGAGATTTTTTCCAGGTTTTCCTCAGTACTCATAAATGGCAAATGCCTGGAACCTTCCTTAAAAATATCCTTTCCCAATATATCATTTCATCTCATGTATCATCAGTGTCCACTGCCTGTGGTGCCTCAGCAGTAAAAATGGGCGTTAAACACTAATGAAAAAAAAGCAACTGAAACTACTGCAACACTCGGCCTGGTGTACAGTACTTCATGCAAAGCTACGTGAGAGACCGGGCAAGTACAACTAAGTTGCCTGACTATGTGTGTATTCCATAAAATATATAAATTCGGTAACCTTTGTCGTAATTTCAAAACTACATTTACATCCATTTACACTTACCCTATTTTCTTCTCCTAGTTTAAGCCCAAAGAAACTAAATAAACACTTACATACGACTTTACTTTTTAAAAACTTACAGTCTCGGTTGGTTACACTCGTCATGCACTTTTATTTCAACAAGAAAACTTTAAAGCATCTTTAAGTCACCTGGAACTTTTAAAAAATATCAATACTTTCATGGTTTTCTGTTTGCGTGACCACGTAGAAGTGCCCCTGGCGATCTATTGGACAACTAACCGCAACCGTTGTAGTTCAATAAATATTAGAAGTTCGACATATTTGCATTTCAAATAAAAAATAATTGTAGAAACTCAACACCAAAGACACGACGAATTCATGTAACAGATGCATTTGAAATATAACTTGTGTTCGTAATATTTATCACAAAATGACAAATAAACCGTAAAATAAATTATTACCCTAAAGGGAAACTTACTTTAAAAAAAAAAGCAAGACGAATTGTGTCGGTTTTCCAACTGACGCTAGAGACGCCACAAAACAACTTGCATTAATTCGTTAATGGTTTGAGACACTAATTATAACAACGAAATCTGTATAATATGCACAAAAACAACAAACAGTGTATGTTAGTCTCGATAGCATCCTCAATGGGCGAACCTATTAACAACCATCAGAAACTCATAAAAATGAGTTAGCATTTCATCTTCATTAACCACATCATAAGTTAGGTATGAATAATTCTAAAATAAGCATTTTTATAATGCTTGTTTTGATGACGAATATCTTTTCCTAAGAGTCAATCCTATAAATGCCTCATTATTGTTTTACATAAAATATTGCATTTTTAGTAATTGCATGCATATTGTTTACAACATTCTCTCGTATCATTAACAACAATGTGTGCAATCTAATGTCAGATTGCAATAATGTGAGATTTGACAATAGCGGACAACAATATTCTCACTACATAAGCAATCCAGTTTGAGCAACTTTGATGGAAGTAAGCTCATGGGTAAGTGCAAACTGATGCCTAATTATGGAATTAATTAACTTTTATGAAGTGTTCGTTTGTGTATTCCTGTGATGTGGAAAGTTCATTTCATGGATAGAAAAATACTTGAAATGACAAGACATCAGCTTTTACTAAGAGCCTGGAACAGTTTTTAGTCACATGCTGTCATTTAGTAGGTAAGGAAGTTTTATTTTAAATGGGGATTAGTAAGTACAGTGCAGAGATTTGCTTCTAAAATTATTAGCGTATATTTCATCATTGCCTAGCTACAAGTCTCTATAAATGCCTATTCTGTTTTTCTGCCTGCTTATTTTCATTTTTACATTTTTAGAGTCTATCACTCTAATCTTAAGTATACTGTATATTTCATCCCAAGGAAGGCTAAATTCAAGTATGCTCACAACTCCATTCAGATCACTTCTTGTTTGATTAAGACTGTAATTTCGTCCTCTATCTTAAACTGAGCAAAGATAATGCCTAGGTACCATTTGCTAAATGATAGCGTTGCATTCACATAGTCAAAGGCTTGGTGACACAACTCCATGACAGCTTGTATCGGAACTTAGTGATACAGATTATAGAATATAACAACTGAAGGTGTCAATGCAACGATAGTTAATTAATTTTGAAGGTTGTGGATTCGAGTCCCTCCTGGGCAAAGGAAGTCATCACAAAAACTACATTGCGTCCGTGCCTAACGTTGTTCACATGATCCGAAACAAGCTCAAGGCTTAATCGTTGGCAAACAATGATTTAATTAAGCTAATGATGCCAGTATTATTAAAACACAATCTTCTTTAATGCCATAATTAAAATAGTAATGCAGGTAATATCCAATAACGAAACACATTAGAACAAGCTTATCAGGTGCTAATATGGAAAAGGAACTGAAAATCGTACACGCTAACTTAACGATGCTTTGCAGTTTGAAAAACTATACTAGCAGAAAATAAATTAATCAGTTTTTTTAATATTTCTACTTTCATAAATCAGAAATAAAAACAAGATGTAAGCAAATCTGTCAACATAATTTCCTATTTCAATTACACAATATAGGTAGACAGAGAGCATTAGCAAATAAAATGTGAAACAACTAAACTCGTCTCCTTTACACTTTTATACTATTTGGTATGACACACAGCACTGAATGCCGCAGCAAAACATATTGGTTTTATTATTTCAGCAAGAATTTGTATTCTGTATTTTTTTTTTTCTGATTATGAGGTTTTAGTTATCACTATGCTGTTAAAACAATATCTAGACAATATAAGATCACTATTAACTACCAACGATGAAAGGAACAGAACTCCTTTTCATTTCCTTTTAAGAGGCAATAAACCACGCAAAATTAAATTACAAAACCGCAGTGAGGTTATTTGAGTTATGGGCCGCATTAATGCGGGTGCTTACTACGAAAGTGAAGGCGCCGCAACCGCAAAAAGAAAGATAGAACCGTCGCTCATAAAGGTAGGTGTTTTACTGAAAGCATAAAATAATACTTTAATATAAACTGATATTAATAAGCACTAACCTATGTTGTAGGAGATGTTGAAAACGACAGTGTAGGAAATTCCTATGTTTTATTTAACTTTTCTTCCATAAGGACATGGCAGTCCGAAATACATTTCTTGACAATGAGTCTTTTGTAACGTTTTAACAAGTTGGCGAACAGTTTCTCTACCTGGAACACGATTGCTAGAACATTTCCTTGCTAATCGCCTTAGCCATTCTCTTTATAATGAATATTCTCGTACAAGGAACTTGCTTCACATAGTAATGGATGACAAATGCAACATCTGTATATGTGCTCATAAAGTTTCCTTTCTATGTATCAATACTCTATAGCCACCAATCATTCTTGTTTTAATTTATTCTTTGGCACTTGTTTAAGCACAAGCGTTTCGAGTGACATTGAGATATGGATCAAATTGGAATTTTTGACGTGATTCAATTCTTTTTCCTGGAAGGGAAAACAGCAAGGACATTCATAAGTTGAGATTGAGTGGGCACATACCCTTTCTGTGAAACCGTTCGACTTTGGTTAAATAAGTTCAAGCATTGGAGAAGCACCACTACCTGGAGCTCCAAAATCAGCTTCGAGGCAAGCAATTGTCGATAGTTTATGAAACTGTTCTGGCTGATAGACGAGTGAAAGCGCCACGGACATCTCAACTGAGTGACTTCATTTTATTTTGCATAATGAATCAGAAACTTTGCGCAAGTTACAGTGCGAATGTGGGCTGATGTTTGGAAATATTTAAGAAGAATACAACCGACATTTAACAGCATTTTGTGACTTCAGCTGAAACGTGGATTCATTACTATTAACCGGAAATGAAACAGCATTCTAAACAGCGGACAGCACAAGGCGAACAGGCTCCGAAAAAGGCGATATGCGTTCCACCCGCTGAAAAGGTGATTACGTCAGTTTTTTGAAACGCAAAAGGAATTCTCGTTATAGACTAAATGGAGAAGGAGAAAACCATACTGGAGAATCATATTTGGAGATACTTAAGACAGGAAAAACATCCGGAGATGACCGAAAAGGTGTTGTTTCACCAAGACAATGCACCGGTGCTCTCAAGCCCCATCGCATTGGATAAATTGACTTCTGTTGAATCAACGAATTACAACACGGACTTAAGGAAAATGAAGAGGTCATGCAGGAGTAAAGGAGTATTCTAAGCGCTTTGAAGAAAGCCACGTTTACGAGGGAATAAGTGCCTTGAACTTCGAGGGATATGTGTCGAATTTCAAAGTACTTTAGTAGACTGAAATTGGTCTTTTTAATATAAACTAAGTTACTTTTCAAACCATCCTCATGAATATTACTCATGAAAGTACGTTCTTCCATACTTTATCTATGTCACTATGCAGTGACATAACTAACCAACAATAATTAGCACACAATTTACACATAATAATGAAAGCACCAAGTAATATACGAACACACAGCCACTACAAGCAAGCCTCCGTCACACATGCATTATACGCCTTTGACGACTGGCTTCTCCTATGAAGCAACCCCGCTCTGCCGGCCTGTAACTCAAATAACCTCACTGTATTTATGTCAGAATTCTATTGTATATAGTGAAATAATATAGTTATAAACACAGAGGAGTACTTTGAAGGTTAATATAAGGGATTAACAGGGCATAAATTGCGTAGTAATTTGCACATATTCAGAAAAAAAAATGTGGTACTTTAATTTATGAACCCTATGTTATTAAGCATCTGTCGGAGCACGTAGCAACAAAAAATACTGTCAGATTGAAGCAAAGCAGCACTCCGCTGTTCGCTAATGGACAGATGTCACAATTCAATAGTGTAAAACTATCGAAATATGTGAACTACTGCGAAAATTTGTTTATCAATTAATTGTATTAATTTACGTTATCATGTTTTACAATATCTCTATAACATCTATGAAAATGGTGCTTCCAAGGTTCAAACATAGCATTATTATCCTAAATTTTAATTTACTTCTCATTAGGCTACCATGCTTTGTTGTTGTACTTACCGGCGATGTTTCCATGTCTCGTAAGATGACCATATCACACGTTGTCTTGCTGCTATAAAAACAAAAGAATAACAGTGCTGTTAATGTTATTTACCTCAGTGATATAAAATCAGAATTTTATTTAGAAAAATTTCATGTGATGCTACAAGTTGTTCAATTATTAAACGTTACTGCCTAGTAGTAGTATCCAAGAAGGGGGCGATACGGCAAGCGTTTCGCAAATAAACAGCTTTTCGTGTTCGGATTCAATTCAGAGCGATTATAGTTTGACTGAATAGTTTTGTTAGCGTGCCAATCCACCGCAAAGGTTGAAAAACAATGACTTAAATTGTTTCTTATAACAATATTATTTACTCAGAAACAAATTAATCTCTGGACAAACAATTTATGCAGTATTCAAAATAGTACAAATTAATTTTCCAAAAGTATGAGCATGTGTTAATTACTAAAATAACCTCAACCGGACGTAAACTAATTTTATATATAACTTTCGTGATACAAATGACCAAACTCATGAAGTCTTGAATCTTGTACACAATACACCCGCTCTAAGGAGAATATTTACAACGTTTTATAATACAGATATTTTTTTCTTGTTTGAAGAATGTTTATAAATTATGACATTGTTTTATTGATACATTAAAATGTGTTAAATACTTTGTTAACTTTTATATTTTGACTCTTCAATTTGTAGAAGGTATAATGTGTTGAATATTTTACAAATAAATTAAAATTAAATAATCTTATTAGAAAGCATAGTATCATCTATTTCATTGTTCTTTGTGTTACTTTATAAATATTTAATTAAAATTGGACAGAAAACCAAGTTGTTCTTGAGTGAGAATTTTTGCAGGTTTGCCTCATGGCAAATCTGGGAAATTACCCTACATCTAGGCCTGTGACGAACTTTCCTAATCTATTCTTTCATGTCATGTATTATCAAAGCCAGGAGTCTGTGATGACACAATACTGAAAACGGGCGTTAAATACTGTTAAAAATAACTTTTTACTTTCATTTACTTGTATTTGTACATGATTTTTCTGAATAAATACATAAAATAAATTAAATTAAATTAGATGTCTTTGAGAAAATGGTGGAGCTGTGTAAATAAAATGTTATCAAATCATTTTAATTTCGTTAGCAATTTCTCCTACATTTAACTTAAATTTATACTTAAATAGGTGTTTAAATTGCTTTTCCGTTTAGAGTTTCGCAATTATTGAGATATACTAAACATCCCTTTTGCACATTATCAATCATCATTTGTAACATTTCTAATAATTTCCGGTATGTACGTTTTCTATCATCATGTCCTAATACCATCAGAGGCTCATTTCTTTTATTTTATGTTAAAAACATTGTTTATATCACTTTTAGCAATAAAACTGTCATCATAATACTGGAATTTTGTCTATAGGGGTAGTGTTAATCCAATGGTCCTGAGTTCGAATCTTGGTTTGTCTCGACCCTGGTGGTCTATTGTTAATCATACTTGTCTCGTAGACATAAGATCGCGGATTCAATCCAAGTCAAGGCCGATAGGTTACTTTGGGCGTATAAATCGAAAGCAAGGGGAAGTAAAGCCCTTGTCCCGTATCGTAAATTTACGACACGTAAAAGAACCTCCAGCCTGAAAGAAAAGGTCTCTTAGCAAAATTTATATGCTGTTTCACGCCCTTAATTGAATGGAACGCTGATAACCTGAGTATTAAAGAGGGTCCGTAAATAAATCAAATAAACCTCCCAAATTAATAGCAAAATATTAAGTTATAGTATATTAATTAAATTATTAATACATAAAATAAATAAATTTAAAATGTTAATACAGAAGTAAAGGTAACAAAGGTAAAGTTTTTAATTGTAAGTTTTTTCTTACACCAAGAAGATGAATGCCAGATGGTTTTAAGGTGCCAAGGACTCCAAACTCATTTACATTATCATTAATTCATTTCATCTCAATCATCCTCACACACTTACATTTATAGTATTCAGTCCACAATTTACAGACGTCACGAGGAGACTAATGCAGTCAAAAAGACATTAAATAAAACATTAAAAATACTAGAACTAAATAAATTATTAAGTCATTTTACTACCATAGGAACAAACGTTTTTGCATTCAAAATTAACTCATTTATTTTACAATTTGTAAACAACATTCAATAAAATTAAGTATGGGTAGAGAAAATACATAAAACTAACTTTGGGGAGTGCAGGCTTTATGTAGCACTATAGCTGCCATCTCTTTATCTTTGAACGAGCTTTCAGAATCAGAAATCATATCATCCATAGCAACCGATAGGGGAGACATAAGTTTTGACAGGCCGTCTATGGTTGTGCATCATCAGGAAAATAACAGTGAAAATTGAACCTCGTAATATTCGCAATTTAGCATGTATATATATAAAATGCTTTTCGATGCGCAGTTCGCTGTGGAGTCAATTTCAAAAGTTTGAAATTAAGATTGGTGTGCAGATTTTGCATTTCGGATGATGACAAGCAGACATATTTTCTTTTATTAATATGAAAATGAATAAAAGTTTCAATTTCCTTTTATTTGCTTCACATTTTAAATTTAAAATTCTATAAACTCGTGACTTTACTCTCAAATCTTGAAATAAACGAACACACGTCAGAAGCGATCGAGACAGTTCCCTCTTGCTACAGGAGACAGAACTCCTCAGTGGTGTAACCCGACACAAACATAAGCCCTCTCCACTTCCCTTTACACGTTAAAAGTTTTCCCTAGCGCAAATATTTAAAATTCAATTAAAAGTGGTTTTTGCCCCCGTCACGTTGTTTCCTTTCTTTTTCCTTCTCTCGTTTGACAGCTAAAGTGTGGTTTTTTGTAATGGGGAAGGTGGGGTAAGTGACTTTGTGGACGGATGTACGGCGGACTGAGTGTCGACGAAGAAACAGCTTGCCTGCGGCAACTCAAAGGTAAACATGCTATGCTGTGTTTTCCAGAGATTTAAATGTTGCTGCAAGTATTTCAGCGTTTACAGAAACTGAGTTTGGTTCAGAGATTAAGCTTGTATTGTCCAGCAAAAAGTGACACATTGCATAACAAGCATATGTCAACTGCTGAATAAAGCGTGATCATAATTTCTTCAGGCACCATTTCTTGCGCTAAAATTTATCTCAAGTAATATTACGAAAGGGTCCGAGATTACCGATAAATTCACGAACGTAGTGAGTAAAACTCAGACACCCGAGTGATATTTATTAGGACTATTTCACGAATAAAATAAAAGTTTAAATATAATTTCTCTAAAATTGGCTTACAATATTGTAATAATTGTATATTTCTTTTCAAGCAATCTTGTGACAGAAGAAAGCCGAATGTCAGTAATGCCAATAGAGAAGAGCAAAAGTACGGGTTTAGGACTATTTCATGAAAAGAATAAAAATAGAAGTGATATCTATTTTAAATTCTCGCACATAATATTAACACTTATATAAAATGTTATACTTATGAATATCTATTCTATCCAGAAACCGTGAGACTGAAATAAATAAAATCGATTATACAATCGCTACCGTTCGATTTTCTAATACCAACTGAGAGAATAAAAGATAACATTTAGTGTCTCTATTTTTCTTTATATTCTATGGATTAGAACTCCTAATGATAAGATCAATTTGCACATTTGACGTATCACCAAAACGGTCTCCATTTTTCGCTATTATGTCGATTGCCTGTGCTGTTGCTGCTATCAATAGCTGCCCACTATGAGAGGTACGGAAGTTCAGACATGTTCCTCTTAGAGCGAAATGTTGAAGCCTTATAATGTTTAAAGAGAGAAGGCAATAAGAGAGAGAGAGAGAGAGAGACAGAGAGACACAGAGACAGAGGACCCGGGACTCAAGTTTGTACTCTAACGGAAGAAATAATTAACACCTCTGTCATTGTGAGAGATAATCGTTGAATGACATTAACAATGGTATCAGTAATTCTGAAAATTTCACTGGGTGCCACCAGCACGTGTGGATTCCAATTTTGCTGGTTCTCGAAAAAAAGAATGTTCGCGTGCAGCGCAGTTGAAGATGATGTTACAGGAAGACGAAGAGTTTCCTTCAAGGGAAATCACTGTTGATGATATTTTGATACATTATTTCGATGCTGAGAGCAAAGCAACAGCAAAGCTCTGTGTGGTCACCATTAGCGAAAAAAGCGTAAGTTGTTGCCTATGTTGGAAATTTATGGTCATCTCATATTTCGATATTCAAGGAATGGTTTACCGGCATGTCGTATCTGCACACACAACTGTCCTGAATACTCTGTATGACCATATCACACGCTTGCAAAAGACCACATTTCCGTGTAGCAAGCTGGATGCTGGACCACGATAATGCACGGCCTCAGGTCGCAAATATTGTTGCTGAAAATGTAACAAAATGTATGTTAAGTGTGTCCCTCACCCTATAGTACATATATACCCCCGCTAAAATTGTCCTTTTCTACAAAATTTTAACAGTGTCAAAAAACCCCTTTTCACTGCTGAGGCATCATACTCGGTGAACACTTATGATACATAGGATGAAATAATAAATTGGGAAAGGACTTTTTTTTTTTTACTTTTAAGGAAGGAAACGTTCCAGGCCTAAGTTTAGAACATCTTCCCTGCATTTATCATTTATGAGGACTAAGAAACAACTAGAAAAAAAACTCTTAGTTATGGAGGAAGGTCTGGACGGGAATCGAACCCCAGACTTCCCTCTCACGAGTACGCGTCTTTTTTGATTGATTTATTGACGCTCTTTAACATCTCAGGTCATCAGGTCATCAGCGTCCCATTCAACTCAGGGCGTGAAACAGGCTTGAAGTTCTTTTTCGTGCCGTAAATGTACGACACGGGACCCACGGCTTTACTTCCCTTCCGAAGGAAGCCATACTTAGGATTTTTACGCCCGAAAAATTCCATCGGTCCTGGCCGGGTTCGAACCCGCGTTTTGGGTTTAGGAGGCAAGTATGGTAACCACTACACCAGGACTGACGAGTAAACGTCTTAACCAACTCAAGTTCCCCTGGCGACTTTCCCCCAAATTGAAGAAACACCTTCCTTGATGGAAGGAATTTTTCATCATCAGAAGCGGTGATCAATACTGTATGTCCTGAAAACTCTACAGGTCCATATAACACACTTGTAAAGGTCACCTTTCCGTTCAACAAGCTGGGTACTGCATCGCAATAATGCACGGCCAAACGTTGCAAACATTGTTACTGAATAACTCACAAAAATCTATTTGAAGTGTGTCCCTTATCCACCCTATGGTCCAAACTTAGTCCTGTTCGAAATTTTCCTTTTCCACAACTTTTTATTTTATATTTATGACCTGAGATGTTAAAGAGCGTTCATAAATAAACCACACCAAAAAAGCATAACCTGTATTTTGATTAATTTACCATTATTAAGTAACAAAGTATTATAAACAAAAATAATATATTTTATACACTTTTTTAAAATGTTTAAAATGTGTCCACCAACATTAAAAACGATAAAGTGGTGAAAAGGAAGAAGAAACATTTCTGAAAGTGTAATTACTAAAGTGTTACGTAACTAAACATAATATGTTTAAATAACAAAATAGTATTCTCTATTACTTCTATCCAGGAAATATTTCCTAAAGTTTTGACGCGATGATCATACAGATAGACCAATTAAGATTTAGGGGGGGGGGGGCGCAGGAACGAGGGTTTTAGGAACAACGGGCTACATAATTTGTTTTAAAAGCAAAATACAGCCATGTTACAAATACTAAGATGAAATCTGTTTTAGATCTTGTAGAGAAATCAACAGGAATATAAAAATACCCTTCCGAAAGATTTAAGGAAATGAAAATATTAAATGAAGAAATGTTGAAACAATTTGAATGCCACAACAATTTTCATGTTTATGCCAAACTGAGATAATGGACTTCTTTGGGTAACAAGCAAGTCGTGTTTTCCAAAGTTACCTTACCAAACAGGTTCGTGAATTCCCACAGTTTCAAAGAGGACGACCAACAAAGATGGTGCTCATTTGAAGAGCACGACTAGAATTTTAAACTGGGCTACCTATTGAAGTACGTGCCCTGAATCCATGAGTATTTACATTAACAATGATTGTAGTAATAGTAACTCGCCCAATCAAATCTTAAATTCCAAATATAACTAATATTGAGAAATTTCCCCAGTAAGTAACAGTAGAAACCAATATATCGCTTTATCAAAACTGATCATTTGATATTTTAAAAAGTTGTGAATGTGACAATAAGTGTTCTATTGCAACTGTATTCAAAATAAATGTATAAATTATTAGCCTGGCCTGAAATATATTTCAACTAAATTGTATTACAAAAATGGAAACAAAATCCACAAAAAAAAAAGTCCGTCACGCAGAGACTGCGTAAACTAAGCGAATTCCTCGCCAAATTGAATAACTTTCAATAGAAATTAATGTAAAATGCAACTCCATTACGTCTGTATTTCTCAGTTTATCTCTTACAGATACTCCTAATAACCCCATCATACATCTCATTTCTGAGCTTTCAGTTTTATTTTATTTTATTTATTTTTCACGCCATTAGTCGAATTTCACTACTATAGAGTAGCAATTAGCAATTTGAGTTTGACTTCCTTCCTAACTGAAGTTCCCAAGCATCTATTGATGCATTCATTTATAAGTTATAGTTGATGTTTAGATCTTGGTCCATAGGTCACATCCCAGATATTTAAAATTATTCAATGTCAGACTCTTTATTACGATTTTAGTTCTTCTATTATACTTTTATTCCACATCCATTACTTTAGGTTTATTAATACAGATTTTCATATAGAAGGTTTTTAAAATTTGATTTAAGTTTGTTATATTTTCTTCTCAGATTATGACAGCAATAATTGATAGTCAGCAAATAGTAGGGTATTTATTTACTTATTTTAACTGTAATACTTTTGGGATTTAATTTTCACCATTCCTGATATGATAAATAATGAATTACAAAATACATTACACTATTTTAAAATCTCCAAGCGTATTGAATCAGAGCTGGAAACAAGGAATTGTCTCAGATTAGAAGTTGTATATTCTCCTTCAAGAATATCTTCGGAAGAACTGCAGCCATCATAGAGAAACGAGCATATTGTACATCAGACATATTCAAATACAGCAATCGCAAAACAAAACTATACACAAGAAGAGTTAGTCTACTAGGAAAGCATTGCATAGGGAACGTTATATAATTTGAAATATTAATAAAGATATAGAAGTTAAAATAGCTTTGTACTTAATAAGCAGGCTCGCTTTATATACATTAATAACAGCTTAGACAATGATGTAGTTTTACTGGAATAGACGTAATAAGCAAACCAAGGCAAACGTAGTTGTTAAAGTCATCAAAGCAAAAACTGAATATAAAGAACATTCCGATTTGTATAAAATACAAAGTTAAAATATAAAATGAAATAAACAAGGTAATACTATTCCAAATAAGATAAAAATAGCAAGAAAAACACTTCATTTACCCAAGTCGCTTTTCAATGTGAGCTGGTAATAAACAATAAAATTCAACAAAATATGTGGAACTCTAAAAAGAACATTAAATAAACAAAAAAAAAAAACAGTAAGAGAATCACAGCTAATACTCTGCAAAGTGATATCAGCAGCTGCTGTACTTTACGAAACAGAATTCTGGAAAGTAATAAAGTGTAATGAAAAACAATTATATCATCTGCACCCGGATTTTTCCGTTACATAAAATGCTGTAAAAGAGCAAACAGAAGTTCGTACCTAATTAGATAATTGCACAAGGTTTCAAAATACATTCAGTTCAAAATAAAATACATACTTAACACACAAAACTGGAACGGTCATATCAATAAAATGTACAAAAGAAACACGGAAACACAATGCTACCACGTCAATCTACAAATAAAAGAATTTACGGAAGATTAATGAAGTTATAAGGTTTTGAAAGCTTGATTTTTTTTAATATTATTTGGTTAAATATATATTTAATTAAATATTATTAAATTTCTTGCAGAAAACTATCGTCAATGCGAATTCAAATTACTTTACTCAGATAAGAGTATAGTATTGAGATAAACGTGTTCATTATAGATTTAATTTGAAAAAAAAAAGTAGTTGCTTTTCTGAAATTATGCTTAAAGCAAGATGTTTTGGACAAAATATACACTTATTAATAAACAATTACTTAATTCTGTGTCTTAAGTCTTAATAAAATAAAATATAAATAACCTACTTCGCAGGATTAGGATTCTCAAAAATGTAGCCTGTCACCTCATCCATTAGGCCACACAACAAGGTGGGCGGTTCCCTCTAGACTAAGCTATACAAAAATATAAATTATACGCGGTCATTTTAAAAATTCTCGGAATGGCGCACAAAATGACGCCACAGCTTTTTGAAAGTCTTCTTATTTTTTAACATAATCTCTCTTGGCAGTAATGCACTTTGTCCAGCGATGCTCCCATCTCGAAAGTCAAATTCCTGTTCAGGTTAATGATTTAAGCTCTTCATTGGACTAAACTTTCTTTCCACTAAGGAATTTTCTAGTTAGGGGACAGATGGAAGTCCGATGGAGCCAAATCTGGGGGATAAGGCGGATGTGAGAGCAAATCGTACTTCAATATATCGATTTTCGTTATTGCAACTGCATATGTAAAAAGGCGAACATTGTTCTAATTAGAGATGCCTTTGTTCTCTGTTAAACCCGGCCTTTTCTAGCGTATTTTTGCCTTTAATACACTTCAGTGATAGATGTTCCAGTGGAAAGATGATCGATTAGCAGTACATTCTTGACATTGTCAATATCACACACTTGGCCTTCTTTGGCGGTGGGAAATTGCGATGCTTCCTGTGTTTATTTCAGATGTACAGTCATGAACCCATGTTTCGACATTGGTCACAAATTGACGCATAAAGACGGCGAGATCTCTCTGAAAACGGACCAACTTTGTCGAGAGATTGCGTTCTGAAATTCCGGCTTTGATTGATGGACTCATATTTACTATATTTAAAAAATTCACTGGTGAGTTTTTATATTAAGGAAGTTACAGCGTTACAAAGTCACATTATTAGAGGAATTTATTAAGAATTTTATTTTACAAAAAAAGGCTCTTACACTGATTTGCTGAGTTCAGTCCAGAGATTATTGTACCTACTGTTTATTGTCATAGGTACTTTGATTTTGCCTTCGATGTAAGTGCTTAATTGTTAATTGTATATCAAGGATAACATAAACATTTTTACAGTTTGTTCAATATTCATAATTCCTCGACACGCAATAGTTTATATCTCTACACTAATAAATTCAAGTACTCTAAAATCCAGAATAGTTTTTAGTCTTATCTGTCAAACTGTTTAATAATCTTCCACAAACACTTGCAGAGTTAAGTTATTTAACATTTAAGCGTACTACACATCATACCGCCACGGGTGGCCGAGGTCGTTAAGGCACGGACTCGTGAGCGGGAGGTCTGCGGTTCGAATCCCGCCAGGACCGTCCTCCCTGACTGGGGTTTTTTCCAGGTTTTCCTCAGTCTTCATAACTGGCAAATGCCGGGGAGGTACCTAAACTTAGGCCTGGAACGCTTCCTTCCTTAAAAAAAAAAATATCCTTTCCCAATTTATCATTTCATTTCATGCATCATCAGTGTCCACCGCCTGTGGTGCCTCAGTAGTAAAAACGGGCGTTAAACACTACTCAAAAAAAAAAAAACTACACATCATACATGGTGGTTAATCCATTATACACTATAAATGCTTTGCTTCTTCATATTGTATTTTCCCTTGACGTTGCTATACTGTAAATATTTCTGGCAATAAAGAACAACTATGAACTATCGCTTTTGATCATCAGTTCAGCAGTTAAGGCACCCATTTTGGTGATACTTTTTTCATACATAATTCTTCCCTCAAAATGTGAAATAGGGGTTCCCTGAATGTTCAGAGCTTCAACAATTTCGGAGAGCCTCTAGAACCACATCTTTGGCCTTATCGATAATTTCTGATGTTGTCACAAATTTTGGTCGTTCGTTGCTTAAATCGCCTTTCAAGTATTGGAAGTATTAAAGGGAAGGTGAGAACCAACCACTTTAATATCTGAACTTTTCTGTTCATTTTAATGTGACTTTCATCAATGTTCCTTAGTCATAAGCATTTTATTAAACTTTTGATTGTATAACTGCAGATTTTTTTTAATATCGCGAGAATTTTGTTCAATTAAAATTAAATCTCAGAACTATTTGCTCTAGAAGGCTGTGGCATTGTTTTGAGCGACAGAAAAAGTTGTATTTCATAAATTTGCAGCGTTTGTTTTCATGACGTCATCCTTTGTTGTTTTACAATGTTGGGGGGTTTCAGATGGTGTTTCCCCCAAAAGTTAGTTTTTCTATAAAAACATTTTTGGTTGCAATTATTGAAAAACTACAATTTTTTTGCATAAGTTTTCCATTATTTTTAGAATATGAATAAGCTATCACTTTGAAACTTTTATCACTTATTCATTATATTATTGTGACGAATATTTACCCTATTTCGGTTTGACACCGATGCATCAGCATCTAATTTCGAATTTTTTATCGTCTGTGTATATCCTTTATTACTATATAGGTGCCAGACATTGTCAATAACAGAAAAACAAAAGCACAAAATTCAAATATGGCAAAAAAAAAAAAAAATGCAACGCAAGATCCGGGAAATAACTTTGAAGGACAAAATACCTATAGCATTAATAAATCAGTTACCTCAGACATAAGACACCGCACAAATAGCTACCTGAAGCAAATGGTAAGGGGGCGGTTACATCGCAAGAATGCAGGACAATAGATCGACCTACAAGATCTCCATGTGGAAAGGACAAGACAGACTCAGAAATAGATGGACAGACCTCTTCAAGAAACATGCAGGTCCAGATTGGTCAACAGTAGCAAGAGGAAGAGAAAACGGAAATCTCTCGAGAAGCAACTAGTGCAGTGAGAAATGGAGTGACCAAAGAACAAATCAGTCAGAGTGACTTAAGCAGCATACGAACAACTAGCGTGGAATAGCTCACCATGTTAGGAAAAAGCGAGCTTTCCTTACTTGTTAGGAGACCTTTGCCCTTAAGGGACACAATAGGTAATATGTTTCTTTATTTTTAATTCTGTTATTTATCTTCTTGAATCACAGAATTTCTATCTGAAATTGCGTGATTAAGCCCGCTCTACAATCTCTGAAAGTCAAACCTGTAATGATATGTGTTAACATTTATTTTCTGTAGAGTCAGATTCTGTAAGGTTCGTTTTCCCTGTGACTTCTGTATAAATATGCAAATTACACAAATATATCTAGAAAAAAAAATGGCCAATATGATTTGAATAAGTTGAATAGATTAGTGCATTTGAAAAAAAAAGTCTCTACCTTAATAGAAGTTTCTAACGAAGTGACTAACAATTCTACATTTGTTGGTAGTTTCCAGTGACAGAACAATTGATGAAGATATCTCGCACATTTTCTCATCCTGCTGACTGCATTTCCACATGAAACATGTTTCACCCTTCCAGAAATATACAACGGTACTTGGCACAATGGCACATGAAATCGTTATTGTCCGGGATCTTCCTTGGTTCTGCTGTCTACATGTCTGTGTAGGTCTATTTACTTTCTGTCCATGTGTGCATGCTACCCTTTAACAGAAGCATTTATTGGTGAAATGAAACAGAAGCACCTCTTCCATGCAAAGAACGGTAACATACATGAAAGAATGAAAAGGGGAAAGGGGAGAAAGGAATGAAAAAACTGAAAGACGCCAAAGAGGGAAACTGGGAGGCGTGAGAAGACGAAAGTGTATCGGAGGGCTGCTTGAATGCATGAGTAATGAATGAAACTGCGGCAAGAGAACGAGTGGGTTGGTCCTGTCAGTCAACATGTGACAGATGTCAACACAAACACTCCATTCCCCCCCTCGAAATGTCTTAAGTTATGAACTGGTCGCCACACTCCTTTTTCAGGTGAACCTCTATGTCAGAAAGCTACGTTAACGAGGAGGACCCTAAAGTGGCAGTTGTTGACTCCTTTAATCTTGCGACCTTCCGGGGTACCTTTCCACGATCAAGTTTCGGACATTTCTAACGCTTCCGCATCTGGATGACAGATTTCTTCTGTTGATGGTACCTACGACTATCACAAATTTAATGAACTCAGATAGACTTGTACCTGCAATCTTAGGTAACCAGGAAGTATAAACGTAGCAAATAACGCAGCAGTATACATTTTACACTGTATCTCAGAAATTTATAAAGTTATCAATGTGACGCGTGAGATATTAGGAAACTTAACTAAAGATAATCTGTGAATTTTAATTCTCTATTCTCTAATACATATAAAAAAGTTCAAAGTAAAAATTAATCTTATTTCCTGATAACTTAAAATGTTGACATAAATGTGCATTTTTCTCAGGATTGACTGGACTAATCTTGTTGAAATTTTGCACACATAATGTATGCAAATGTGATGTGTGGTAACTAGAAGTATTTAAATATCACTATTAGTTGACAAAAGGTCTTATCAATAAGAAGTGAATAACATTTTTATTTATTTTTTTCAAAAATTTAAAATTAAAATACTTTTAAAGAAATAGCATATATATACATATATATACACATATATATAAGCTTTAAAAGGATAAAACAATTATGATAACGTTACATTTGAAATCGCTATATTTCGAACTCGTTGAGTTCTTCTATGGCAAGAAGACAAGTATATATATAGTTCCAAGGATACCATGTTATCTGCGGTGTATGTAAAAAAAATTCATTCCATTTCCACCAATAGTTTATAAGAAAAATGCATGATTATATCACAGTGTATCCAGTTTATCAAAGTTTTATTTTTGTTCAAAAAATTTTAAATAAATTTTTACGTGCATTAGAGAACTAAAATTTACTAGCATCTTTGGTTAAATTCTTTCGATATCTCACAGTGATTGCTTTAAAACTTTCTGAGATACAGTTTAAAATGTACACTACTGCATTATTTGCTAGATTTACACTACCTGCTTACCTTAAATAGGGTGCCGTTTATTTTTACCACTTGTATATTATGGGAGTCAATAAAGCTTCTTATGAACAGTTTTCATCTTGGAAAAAGAACGTTCTACTTCCACTGAAGTGATTGGAACATATTTGAAGTCATTTATTTCGGAAGGACTCGTGCCAGTCACAACAGAACATTCACTTAACAGGACATCATGGAAATGTTGATCAAGACAAAATAAAGAAGTTGTGAATAATCCTGGTGAATGAGCAAAAGATGCGCAGAGTTAATTTTCTTTTTATGCGTTTGTAAAGAACTAGGTTAGTATTTCTCTTACTTCCGTAGTGAACACATTGTAGGGACGGTTTATTGCCCAGTTGCACTGCTCTCATTTTTGTCGCTTGCAATTGTTTGATTCATTTATGCAGCTGAGAAGTTACCCCAACCACAAATTTCTTAGCATTGTCTTATGTAGATCGATACAAGGCCATTTACCAGGACTATTTAAAACTACAGTACTTCCCTCGTCCTCTCTGTTTCCTAGCATTTGTATGCCCGAGGTAACCGTGCGTTTATTTCACTAATGTAGGTATTTAAAGAGCTTAAGTGAATGGGTTGAGAAAGTTTTTGACTGCTTGAAAAGAAATAAATGCATAACAAGATTATCAATAGATTTTCATAAGGTGAATATGCCATTAATTTTATAATTTTTTCCTACGATATATTTAAATTCTTTATGACTTTTTAAATGCATAAATAATCGCAAAAAATGCACAACGATCTAAAAAAAAGTTTTAAACCTTAAAATAGACAACAGGAGAAAATATGCAATAAAACTGACTCTACAAACCTCAAATGTACGGAAATATGTTCATTTCTATTTGACTCTTAAATATATCCACCAAAATAGAAAGGGTATTTTGCCCAACTTCCAGGTCCTATTCATAAGGAAGGATCAGTTTAACAAAATCAATTCCAATTAAAAACGTTTGAAGCAGTTTTAAATATCTGATACAGAGTCGGAGAGGGTTGTTAAGAAGATGAGTTCTGTATTTAAAATACTTACAGATATCCTGTGTTAAACTCCTAAATTATGGGTTAAATTATGAACCCCACATCCTCCGCTTCCTCATCGAATTATTCCAAAAATTTCCCGAAATGTCAATGAATAATGAGAAGAACTCACCAGGAGATTAAAGAAGAGGAGAAAAGATACAAAAGTGGGCGCAGTATTTGTATTATGTTGATTACTGTTTCATGTTTGAAGAGAGGCTGAAAGGAAGAGGAAAATGCCTAAAAATGAAAGAAAAACAGGAAAGGGGGGGGGGTAAGGAGCAATTCTATCTATATTGAAACCAACATTTTAGGATCTTTAATCGTATTACTATAGCATTATTGCTATGGCACTGATAATTAGACAGCGTATCTTTAGAAAAGTGCTTAGTTTTCTTTAGTACACGTGATGAATTAAATCAAAATATTCATGAAAATCTTAAAATTTATAGTTTTATAGTGAATATAAATAGATTAATGATGTTAGTGCCTACTCCTTAGTTTAATGGTTAAAGTACGCTTATTTAAATATAAAACTGCAAACGCAACTAAATCATCTTTTATTTATTTCATAATGAGTGAAATAATTTTCTTTGGCTGAAAACGAGTACTTAGGCAAAGGAATCAACGTGCAATCCCAATTTAAGCCTATCCCATTGCATTTGGCGCTTTAAAGCGAGTAAGAGACTTAATTAAATATATGTAAACTGAGTAACCCGACTCGGTGAAGTAGACAGGTGTACTATACACATATTCACTAAGTACTTAATCTACATTGCACTATCTACACCTTTTTTCCGCTCTTCTGAAACGTGGACAATAGTACGAAGTAAACACTGCACCAGCTAGGCTAATATTCCACAGTTCCTCGTACACCTTGTTTAGTATTGCTGGAAACAAAATAACCACTACTGGCATTTATGTATTTTGTAGCATTTCAATAAAAGTTAAACATGCCTTATAAGAGGAAAGAATTTTTAAATGCCGTCTCTACTTCTTGGTTAATACGGACTTAATTCTTCAGGTGTTTGAACAAGTGAAAGCCATTTGGCGAAAGGATGGATGATGGATAAATTGGGTGAGATAAAGTTTTGTGATCCAGTTCATTCAGCTTCATGAGCAATCTTTGCGCTATGTGTGGCCGAACTTACAATGAAGAGGACCTCTTACAGCAATTCTCCGAATTAATTGTTTCACCATCATGCAAGAGGTTGTAGTGTAGTGCATTAAACGAACCACAGACCACCATGCAGTCGTCATAACTTTCCTCTGGTGATTATTTTTGTTGCAGATTCCAAACCTGCGATCTTTCTTTGCACATTTAATTCATATTGGAACTATTTATCAAGTTTGTTTATTTTTCCTCTTGTGTTTAAGTGATCACAAATAGTTGAAGGTGCAAGCCTGAGTTCCTTAGCAAATTCTCGATTGGTTTGATGTGTACTTGCTTCAACATCGTCGCTTTACTATGACATCCGGCATTAATTTCTGAGCTACCTAATTTACAGACCTTAAAGTATACATTTAGGTTTTAAAAAATGGGATAAAAATTTACAAAATAAACTTTTGTATTGTATTGTACTGTATACCGGATGTAACAAAAAGGTATGGCCAAACTTTCAGAACACATTGCACACACTAAAAAGAAGAAAATATGCCATTTGGACATGAGTCCGGGAACTTTTTATTTCCATGTTAGAACTCTTCACAGTACATTAATCATAGGAAAAACACAAGAAGAGAAAGTACCAGTACAACATATAAAACTCTTTCTTACATGAAAGGTTCAAAATACCTCTTGGTTATGTCTGGTTAATTCGTAATTCTTAGGTTCACTGTCAGTGTTGTGTATTCCATATGAACGAATGATGCGACTTATTTCATTGCTATTTGGGGGGGTATTTGAATGTTCTTGTGTATCGAATCCCGGTACAAGATGCAGAGTGTCTTCGTGCAGTTCTTCAGGGGTACATCAGTACATCCGGGGTTCAATGCGACGACGGGTTGATGCGTGTATCAATGTCAGCAGAGGATATTTTGAACATATGATGTAAGAAAGAGTTTCATGTGGTATGCTGGTACCTTCTGTTCCTCTGTTTCACATGATTATGAAGAATTTAGAAAATGAGTTCTAACATGGAAATAAAGCGTTTCCGGACCCATGTCCATATAACATATTTTCTTCTAGGAATATGAGGAACGTGTCCTGAAAGTTTCACCGTATCCTATTGTTACACCCGGTATTTTGTATTAAAATATTTGTATGCATAAAATGGGTGGCAATAAAATATTTTAAATGTTTAGTGAAGTAAAATTATTAACAGATTTAAAATTAATTACGATTCTTAAATAGCAAAATAAAGTATTTTTACACCTTAGCTTGCAAGTTATTCCGAGGTTTGTGTGTGCTTTAAGTCGAATGGCAGATCAGTAACGAAATTTAAAAGAAAATACCAAACAAAGAGCTGGTGGAAACATTTAAGTTAACCCTTTACAATAAAGCAACTGATTTACAAACAAGCAACATCCCAGCCGTTTAATGTAAAACAGCCACTAAGGAATTCCCGGCGAAGCCGAGGATATACTTCCCACGACTTCGTAACGTTCCACGTTTGGGAATGTTTTCAGCTCTCTTTTTTTATTGGGCCAACACCTTCATTGCATGGTAATCGTGTAATCCCTCCCTTATGCATGATAATTCGATTCGGATATTTTCTGCTCTTGTTAACAAGTAACGACAAGGGTTAGGAATTCCTGTGTAAGGAGCTGAACTCTGTGCATGAATACAAACAAACATTGTATGTTTTACATGAAGGCGCTAACACTATGCACTAACGCTCTCAAGCCCCTTCTCTTGTTTGTAATTTTGAATAGAATAACAAAAAGACTAACGAGCATACGTTCTGCTACTGTGCTAAAGCCCGCCATGCCACGTAAATAAAAGATATAAGGTGAGGGAAACAATACAAGCATATTCAAAAGTCCAAACATTGTTAGCAGGTAGGGAGAGCGAAGTCCAGTGTATCTCTGAAGCATATTCTTCTCTTGTGAACCAGAATATTCAAGTTTCCCTACTTTTTCCCTGTTTTTGCATTATATTCAGGGTTTAAAAGTTGTACCCGCTTTCCATTTTTCTCCCTGGCTTTGCCGCCGAGCACTGTTCCAACATTAGATGGTGTATTTAAAATGTTCACTGACCCATGAGCGGACCTTAGCACTGTTTCCAGTTTTTTCTCCCTTCTTTCCTTCCCCCAGCTCTTTTTAAATTTTGTTGCCGATCGGAACCGAATTTCCTTGCATGGGAGGGAAGTTTCAACCTGGAAGCCGTACACGTTTTCAGGAAAACAACAAAGGAATCCAAGCGTGAAGAGCACAGGAAAGAAACCAGTTGATGCTGCAGAAGTAGAACTACAGTGCTCCGGTTTTTCTTTGTTAACGATTTTGCTGAATTCTAAGATGCTGCATAATATACACCACTTCTTGAACATTGGCTAACGATATATCTGCCATCTGTACGAAATCAACATTGACAGAAACATATTTTGGTAAAACATCTGTGGTCACCCAAAGGTATTAAAAAATGAATGGAAGTTTGCAAAACTTAATAGCGTTTGAGAGTTGAAAATGGTGGTGACGACACTGTCGTGGATGAAGAAATGAACTAGGTTGCAGTAAAATGAGATAATGCGAAAAGACTATCTGTGTCATATACTTCTGAGATATAGATTTAAAGCAACTTATTATAGCAAACTTAGCGAACACCTGACCTGACCTGACCTGACCTAACCTAACCTAACCTAACCTAACCTAACCTAACCTAAGCAGATATTCGTTATTACATGGATTCTGGATGAACTCCTAGATTAGTTTTAAGTTAACCAGCCTCATTCTGCAAGTTTCATTCGCAGACTTCGCTTGAATATATTGACAAGAAAAAAATTCCTTGTTCCTACCTATAGTAATAGTATGCAATAGTTGGCGACTCTGAAAATTAGTGAATGAGCATAAAAAAGTGAAGTATAGAGCCGCCCTGATAGGGAATAATTGGAACACGTAGAAGCGATGACGCATTTTGCATAAATTAAGGAATTTAAATTAGCAGAGGAGAAATAAACATTTGAAAGATATGTAGAAAGGGTATAAACCTGATTGAGGAGTATAAGATAACTATATTAATAGATAAAAATGGAATGAAATTATCCTGGGGTAAAGAGGTATATGTGCTCTTCTAGGGAGAAAGGTAAGATAAAGAATGGCTTGATTTAGACTAGGAAGTTGTAAGACTCAAAATATAACGGATAGTTCTGGCAGGAGAATATGCTCATTTTGGGGAGGGAATGAGGAATGGGTACATATTCTGGCCGATATGAACGCCTGATAAACTCGTTGTTTCCACAAAACTTTTTAAACCAATTAGATATAAATTAGCATGCTGGGATCACAGTAATTGGTTGCATATGGGCATTTTCCTTGCCAAAGTGCGCAAAGCTAGAAGCAACTTATTTTCTGGTTAGAACGCAATAACTATTGTAGTTATAAATAAGCTTAATTAGTTTCCATTCATATATCTATAAGTACAGTTCTTCCCATTTTTGAAAACCTATTTACTTTTAATTATTATTATTTGTTTCTTTTTCTAATTGTAGATCCTACTTAAGCATTTATGGTCTACTGTCCATCCCTAAAATAAACCACCACCATCACCACCACCACAGTTAAATAAGGAAAGAGTACCGGGAACTTTATAGAAATCGAAAATAAAATACATAGAAAAAAGAAATAGCATTCAAACTTTTAAGAAAAAATCCTTGCTTTAATGGAAAAATGTGCAAACTACAGCGGGTATGATTAAATCGTTTTCCTTTGTCAAGGGATAGTACAAACACGGAGAAGCAAACTAGAGTTAATCCAATCATCTGTAAATTATTCAACAATAGTACATACACGCTCTCTATCACAATAAGAATTACATTCTTGAATGTCGCTTTTCTTTCCTAACTAATTGGAATAAAACAAAGATCGATTACAGAGTGCGATACTAATAAATCGAACAAATGTTTTTACATTAAGAAAAATCCAAAATGTACTTTTCAAGGAAAGAAATTTGTATTGTTCTAGGGTGTTATGCACGAGTTGAAATTAGGCTTAATTTTGCAATTTTTGTTACAATTTGGGGGGAGGGATCTACATCAGAGAACTTATTCTTATGAATGAATAGCGTTTAACGCCCGTTTTTGCTACAGAGGCACCACAGGCGATGGACACTGATGATACATGAGATGAAAGGAGAAAGGATTTTATGGAAGGAATCGTTCCAGGCCTAAGTTTAGAGTACCTCCCCGGCATTTGCCATTTATGAGGACGGAGGAAAACCTGGAAAAAACCTGTCAGGAAGGATGGTCCTGGCGGTATTCGAACTCAGACCTCCCGCTCGCGAGTCCGAGACTTAACGACCTCGACCACCCGTGGCGGTAACTTACTCTTATGTCAACATACCAATTGCATATTGAAGTTAAACCTTATAATACATATATATACAATATTTATATTACTAATTACAATGCACAAAAGTAATAATTAGGCTTATGCCGCTTATATATTACATTCGTTATTATAGTGAGGGTAAGCCGTAAGGACCGTTTCAAGTACAAATAAACAAAAAATTGGTTCGCTGTTCCCCAAGGCTTAGGGAAAAGGTACATTAAAAACAGTAAATTGTTAAATTAATTTAACAATGTATGCACAGCTGTTAAAATAATTTACAAAAGGGATGTTTTTTCCTAAAATATTTTGAGAAAGTAAAGTCTTAACTTTAAAAACTAATTTATGAAAGCAGTTGAGAGAAAATTTTATATTGTCTTAGGTTAATACGTTCTTTAATGACCCTAGTAGTATTTAAGAAACGTTTTATGTACGCACAGGAGTTTATTTAAAGTTAGAATAATAAGTACGTTTTAATTACTAACTTTTAGTACGACATTAGTTCTTCAGGTTTATTAGCATAATTCCTACATGCACATACAAACACCGTGCTAGCGCGGCACACAAGACCGGGGAGAATTATAAATAATAGTAATATGATATTTCTGTATGAGGTACGTTCATCCGTCCTTAGGGAGGTGTGTATAGTGGCTAATCAGGGTGAAGAGGGGCGCGGGAAACGACTGTGTCCTGGCGGCATCCTCTTTTATAATAAACAGGGTGTAAAAAAAAGTTCGTCCGATATATAGTGGATATGGAAATTATCACTATTTTTAAAGCAAACCGCGTTTTCCTGCCTATTATGTTTAAATACAAATTTTGTGGTACACTGCCAAAATATAGACATGCTTTCTTTATGTTCTTGTAAGAACAAAACGTTTTTTATGCTGCAAAACGGGTTCACCCATCAGTTTCTTTGCTAAGAAACTAATTTTGTTTCACTTCTAGTTTACGTAAATAGCTAAAAAGTGTCAAGATTAGACTATAAGTTAACTTTGGCAACAGAATTTAGTATCTACAGTCAATTAAGGTTTCTTTTTTCGAATCAAATTTACTTGTAGCTTATTCATGTTTTACTATTAGGGCCTATATTAATAATTATATCTAACTAAGAAATTGTTCTTCACTTAAGTATAATATTCTGAATTAATTTTAATATTTATTTCAAGAGACGTATTCTTTGTTCGTCTTTCAGCGTACTCTTGTGGTGAATGTTAACACTTTACTTTACCAGCTTCAAAATTAGCTATCTTTGATGCCAAAAATACACTTTTTCCGTTTTAACTTTCTAATTTTAATTAAATATGGTATATTCACAATAGGAAATGCAATAAATGATCCAAATTATCGCTCTTTGTAAGTCTTTTCCTTGTTCCATGGTTAATGTACATAACAGAAAAACATAATTGTATATTTTCCCACTTTTGCCATAAACTGTTCACATTTACTAGCAAGTGTGCACATTTACCAAGGAATTAAGTAGTAGATGTTGTTAAATCTAATATAGTAAGTTTCCTTACAAATAGACTTGTCTAATTTTCAAAATTTCAAAAAGGTACACATAATTGTATTTTTTCTCAAAGGTAGGTAGTGAGTATAATACAACCTTTTGATTTTGTACGACATTCATGGTCACAATAACATAATCATGGTGATTATCATACCTATTACTCTTTGTTACTGATAATTAGACCACAAGAACCTTGACAATTAGCATTAAATTTTAAACGTATTTGAATTCCATTCTTAATTATATTCAAAGAATATTTGCTCTATATTTAGCTAATATTAAATCAATGTCTACACAAGCCTGAAATGCTTAAAAATTAGAAATTAATGTGATCACATTCGGAACGTCTATAGAAATGTAAACAATGAAACATTTTAAACATATTTCTTCTAATGATCAAATCTTTAGTCCACTCAAAGACCTTAAATTGCCACGAAATACAATTGCTTAGAAACAGCCAACAGAGAGTATCAAACAGGCAAACAACAGCGGAACACGAGGCAGCTGCACACAGTGGCTGATCAGAACACAAGCACTTACCGGTTCATCTGTACCACGTTATTTCCATCCCACCTACAGGCTACTGCCGTTAGCACTTGATCCCGATTTCCGTTTAACTGAGTTCTGCGTGACTTCGAAATAAAAAGCATCAATTAAGAAACACAATACGGGCGTTTCGACGTCTGATATTACTTTCAAACGGTACACAATTTTTTATACGGGACGTCTGGCAAATCCACTTCCAAAAATCTGCATGATGTTTGTTATTTCTCCTGTGTTTACTTACAGGTACTATTTATAAACGTGAACAAAAGAGATACACATTTGGCAGAGGTAATATATTTAATTAACATCTCTTTTGCTTACATATTTTAGGTTATGGCAGTATGGTACTATATATTAGTACGAAATTACAGGTTAATTTGGTTGGAATGAAGAAGATTTTTTATTACATATTTGTAAAAACATCAATAATACCATTGACCAGGAGTCAATAAGGCGCGAACTCATAAGCGGAAGATCTGGAGTTCGATTTCCACCAGGTCCATACTGCCTGACAGGTTTGTTCCAGTTTTTCCTGTCTTCATAAATGGCAAATACCAGGGAGATGGTACAAATTTATCCTGGAGCGTTTACTTGCTTAAAAATAAATTCTTTCCCAATTTATTAATCACGTGTATCATGAGATTCACCGCCTATGATACCGCAGCAAGAAAAAACGGACGTCAAACACTATTTCAAAAAATTGAGAAACAATTGCTAATAGGAAATAAAAGTTTACTGGAAGATGTTTAACGTACTTGCATAGCTTTAACTAAGAATCATATTTTTTATGTTATTCAAGCAAATTTCGCCAAGAAACGAACTCATTCGTGAGCTGAACAGTAAATGACTTAGACAAATCATTGACGAGTAATTAATATTGATGAAACATTCAAATCAAACCTCTGAACAGAATAAAATCAGATTACACATATTTTAAAAGCCATTATTATTTATAAATAAATTAATAATTATAAATTAAGTTTATTCTAGTAATTCCGAAACGACACTTATTTTAAAGAATAGTTTACGTATTTCTTACTGGGAAAAACTTGTAAGAAACGCCAACATATTTCTGGAAAACATTATAATATCTTTGCGGTGAAGATTAGTAGTTTTTAAACGTATTTTAGTGTGGTAAGACAGGAAAAAAAAAAGCCAGTTTCAGAATGAAAAATATAATGTATTTTAGGTAAAATTATGATTATTTGTATTACAGTAATAGAGATCCCTAACTATCGACTACAATCTGTTCCTTCTTGCAGGATACGCACCATTTATAAACAATTTAATACGAAAACACAACTATTACGTAAAATGCTCAGTAGCTTTTATAGTATAGTCCAAGTGGCCAGGCAACGATATTAAACAAAACATGTGATAACAATTGCCTTCTATTGATCTAAGGGACTACGATTTTGTTTTAGCTAAGCAAGGAACAAATCAAACATTGCATAAAGGAATATAAAAAAGTTAAACTAAATAAAAATCAAATACCCATTAGATGATGATAAAAATGCAATTTAATCATCAAAAAGTAGGGATGTCAATTGAAATTTGAAAGTGGGACGGCTAGGTTGAGGAAGTTAAAAAGTTAAACTTAAAATAACTAAAAATGTTGGAATTAAACTTTGTTCTCAATATTAAATTCAAATAAATTTGTGTTAAATAGACTTTTATTCAGATTAGGAAGTATTACAATAGAAACCCCATATAATTATGGACATGTGTTAATTATCAACCGCCACTTTCGATACAGGCATTGCGTCATCAAATAAAATTATGGTTCACGCCTGAATTACACGTCATCTAAAAATAAAACATCTGAAGGTCTCATTCAGCTCATGCATGACAAGTTTTTATTCAATGTCTCTAAATATTTAATCCCATAGATATATGTGAAAATAATAATGTATTACTTTTATTAAATCATACAGTGAGAATGTTGTTGGCATGGCTGCGGATTTAAATTTTCATTTATAGTACAAAATACGAGATTATTTACAGCCAGCTGCAATTTCAGCTACACAAATGTTTAATAAGTATTGCAAATACACGAAAAGAAATAATTTTAGGTATAAAATAACTTGTAAAGACATTTTGTATTTTTATAATATAGGTACACATGTTTTCTTATGTGAACATTAACATTCCAAAGTCGTAGATGTATCTAAGGAAACAGAAAATATTTATTATGCACGAAAACTGACACAAGATTGCTTGAATGCTGACCAACGAAGTTAAAAATTACGTAAAGTGCATATTAAACATTACAACAAATGTAACAAATTACGTGGCACACAATTAAATTAACATAACGTGAGAATCAAGTCTTATGCTTCTCCACCACCATCGCGATTATTGCCACTGACGGAAGTGCTTGATATCGCTAAGGACGGAAGGTCTGTGGGTAGAATCCCGACAGGACCGTCCTTTGTATTGAAATATCATTCACGTTTTCCTCATTTCTCATCAATGGTAAATGCCGAGAAGACATTCTAAACTTAGCTGTGCATCACTTTCTTCCCTAGTGAATAATTTCGTCTCATATATCATCAATGTCTACTGAACCGCCTGTGGTGCCTTACTAGTAAATACGGGCGTTAAACACCATTAAAAGTGTCCATAATGCCAAAGTAATACAAATGGGGGTCAAACACTGTTAATAATAATAATAATAATAATAATAATAATAATACTTCCTAAGATAGAATATATACTTTCCATCGTCACAATAAATTCTCCACTTTGTTTAATGTTTCAATATCTCTCTTACCAGTGGTTTGTAATAAGGCATCTATTTTTGGTAATTTTAGTCTTTCACCTTTGTGACAATGTGGGTTATTTATTTTATACCCTATTATTTCATTTCATTTTGTATAATTACTTCATTATTTATACAGTCTTTACAGTTTTTCTTACAAAAAATCACTACTGTCCCTTGAATGCTACTTTAAGGTAATTATACGATTACGAATGTATTACTTCCATATAACAAACCCAGCATTGCCCTGCCTTTCCAAAACTGCACGATGGTATGGGTTCTTGTTTTGCTTATCATAATTCAGTGCATAGTGTCACATATACGTTTGTAATTCTTATACTTTTATTATATTTCGGTTGTTTCTAACATATATTAAACTTCCTAATTTAATTTATATCGATATTTTCCGAAACGTCATAATTTTCATTTTGTTGAATTAGAATTACATTGTCAGTATATAAATATTTAAAAGAGATAATCACCTCATTTATGTACTAAATTTTTCTTTCCATTTCCAGTTAATATTATTTATATAATCATATTAACTATTGTAGGTGATAAAGAACACCCTTACCGTAGCCCGTAAAATTATTGTTAACTACATTTATTATTGTTTTATAATTTTGGTGCAGAACTTTTCACTATTTGCATTAACTCCAAGGGTGGCCGAGGTCGTTAAGACATGACTCGTGAGCAGGAGTTCTGAGGCTCGATTCCCGCCAGATATTAACACTTCTCTTTGACATCTTCCGTTTCCTAAAAAATAACCCGATTGTCAGCAAATAAAATTGTTTTCTACTTATATTATATTATAATTTGAATACCCCGAGTTAACTTGAAAACAAAAGATTCTAAAGGCTTTATACGAAATTGCATTGAGAAGTATTGCAGTATTATATAGGTGCAAAAATAAAGTTACAGTAATTAACAGTGAAACGCTGCAACGCTAGTCTCATTTACAATTTCTTTGCGTTATAACTGCATTTTACAGCCCGACTAGGGCCTTTCCGACTTAAATTTTAAAACACTCCACTGGGGGTCTCACTTTCATCTGAATAAGGTGGTAAAGCTGTGACTTTGGTACAAATTCTTGGATGGCCAATGGAATTCTACGGGAAATAATTAGACCAATGTGAAAAATAGTCAAACAAAGAGAGGAATGTCTTCTATTTATAACGTGCATATGACCTAATTAATCTCTGCGTTTATCGCAGCATCAGTTGTTCCCTTTCATAGACAATTCGAATTCTTTGAACAGTCGCTGGACATTTCAAATATTTGATCAAGACCAAACTGTCAAACTCCTGTGTTTGGCCAATCTGCACGGTGCAATGCAACAAATTGCACTGCAATGTACTGAAAACCTTCCTGTATAGTCTGGCTACGAGGTCAAGAACTCATTGATAATGGCAATTGATTGCTATCACAGCTTAAGACTTTGAGGGTATACAGTGGCGTCCACAACAGTAGGATGACTGCCTTCATTCTACAAACTGAGCTTCAGTGTCAGCGACGAATAAAAAATAATTTTCACCTCGTTCTGGACCACAGTAACCTACAGAGCCAGTGGTAGATATTCGTGAGCAAACGTTAAACAACTCCCCACAAAATACAATTGCAAATGTTATTTTACATTACGGCATGGATGAGAGAAGCAGAAAAAATTAAGCCCAGCTTAAGAAAAAAGCAGCTATAGGGGAATTTGTCTTAGAAAGTGTAGTAAGACGCCACGCATGGATAAATGTGTGGATGGACGGATGGATTGCATAGCAAGGGGATGGATCCGGTAACAGAGATTTTCAAAAGCTTTGAGGATCTTTCATGTCCCTTAAAACCCTAACAATCGTGCGCGTAAAAAAAAAAAAAAGAAAGAAAACCAGTTCCCATCTAGCCATGGGCTCGTGCCCGAGGTATGAATCAGAAGTTTAGGTTTTGGGGTGGTGCAGAAGGGAAAATGGAATTGAAAACGAGTTCGCGATTTATACATAAACCATGAACCGTGCGCGTAAAGGGCCTGTACATCTCTTCTTTGCTCCATTATGCTAACCCTTCTTCTCCACACATCCTCTTTCACCATTGCTTCTTACCACCGCTTCGACTTGTTTTCTGCTATCGTGTGTGTGTATGTCGTTTTGCTCCTATTCTTTGACATTTCTGTAACGATATGAAACAGAGAGGATGGAATAGAGCAGGCTTCTTGGGTGCGTCTTGTGATGAGCTATTGTTGTGCTATAGGGTGTAACAAAAGAAGTAAGGGAAAGGGCCTTCACGTTCATGCAACTAGATTAGACCGCTATGAGACCCAGAAAAAGGGACAGAGGTGGTAGGTTCTGCAAGCACACATTCTCTAGTCTGCGAAGATATTGCACTATCCAGTCTTACTTTATAGTGCCTCCAAAATGCAAAATACCATTATTTACCTTAGGGATTAAGGAGAGTTGAATTATTGACACTTTTCAGAAAATTAAGTCAATAAATTTCCGAGTTGTGTGGTTAACTTTCATTTTACATGTGACCTAAGAGTATTCAATCTGTACAGAATAAAAAGACCGCCACAGGTAGACGACGTCGTTTAGGTGCGGATTCGTGAGCGGTAGATCTGGGGTTCGATTCCCACCAGGACTGTCTTCCCCGACTGATTTTTTTCCCCCCGGGTTTTCCTCAGTCCTCATTAATGGCAAATGCTGGGGAGGTACCCTAAACTTAGGCCTGTAATGTTTCCTTCCTTTAAAAAAAAAAAAAAAAAAAAAAACCTTTCCCAAGTTTATGAATTCATTTCATGCATCACTAGTGTCCACCACCTATGGTGTTTCGGTCCTGGTCATGTAGTGGTAACCATACTTGCCTCCAAGATCGCGGGTTCGAACCCGGCCAGGACCGATGGATTTTTTTCAGGGCGTAAAAATCCTAAGTATGGCTTCCTTCGCAAGGGAAGTAAAGCAGTGGGTCCCGTGTTGTACATTTACGGTACGAAAAAGAACCTCAAGCTTGAAAGAGAGGCTTCTGAGCAAAATTTGTCGGCCGTTTCACGCCCTGAGTTGAATGGGACACGGATGACCTGAGAGCATCCATAAATAAAGCAATCAAAAAAAAAAAAAAAAAAAAAAAAACTGTGGTGCCTCAGCAGTTAAAACCGGCGTTAAATATTATTTAAAAAAATCTTGATTTTGACAACATCCATTTCAAAAGTACCAACTGATTAGAATATTCTGGTTTTACATTCGCTAGAGGAAAATTTGCTTTTGCTGTTGGCTATTGATGTAAACAATCTGAACAGATTCTGACAATGGCGCAGGAATTCTGTAGAAAACCAGTTGGAGCCATGAGTGAGTTTTTAGCAAAACCTTTTGATCGCATTTTCCTACATGCATGTAGATAAAGAAAAGTAAATAAAAGTTACTGAACCAGAATTAGTAAGAAAAAAAAAAGGAACCCGTAAAGTTTTTGTGTACAATTTTTGAAAAAAACAGGATTCAGATTAAAAATACACTTGTTCCAACGCTGGAATTCTATAAATTAAGCAGATAAAATGTGTGGAAATAGCTGTACAAATACCAATGTTATATATTTATCACGGTAGGAATATAAACTTAGATAATTTAACATTGGCAAGATAGGGGCTCCAGACTCCTCTAAAATAAACATTATGGTCTTAAATGTTTTTAAAACGAGTGCAGTATGACCCAATTTATCCAACCCTACAATCAAAATATCCTCATATATTATTATGTAAATGCTTCGTTTATTTTTATATGTCTTGCATCCATATTCCACTTTTCTGACCCCCTTTTTCTTTTAGCTGGACTCTGCTCCATCACTTTCTATGACAATCTCTCAGGGAATAGCAATATGGCTAAACGCTTCCAAGAAAGACATGTGAAAGTTATTTATTCTACAAAATATATCTATTAGAATAAGATTTCAATTATTGAAACTTGTAGAACTGCAAGTTCAAATGCTTTTATATTTAAGTTACACTTACGTAGCTACAAGATGAACACTCTGCAATCTAAAAGGTTTGCGAATATGTTACAAGAGACAATTATATTTATCATAAACAGAGGTTTAATATAATGGTTGGTGATATGGTTTAATATGATACAGAATCCATGATGTACACTTTAAGGAAAAGTTAAAAATAATTTCTGATGTGTGTTTGTATGACTTGAAATGCCTGTAATTTATATAACTTTGTATAGGTGTAACTTTTAACATGGTATATAAATATAATTTTGACTTTTCACAATGCTAAAAACTGGTATAAAATCTACTGGCAATTAAAAAAGATCAATTATTTCATTTCTAATTTATTTCTCCTAGAGATTTTTGCAGAAATCCCAAAATCCACTTTTATAGTTAATAATTAGGGATAATTGCCCAATTTTCGGTTTTATGTGCTATATTTCAGAGGTTCTCAAAGAACTCTCTTTAAAGATCTCTCACTATTGTGGACCCCTAGAGTTAGCACAAAATTTAAAATCCTAAATTTGCATCCTATATATTTTAATAAAGGTGTTCACCAATAAATGAATTCCTGAACGAGAGAGATTATGCTGCATTTCATTTGCAAGCCGTGATATATCCGCTTTAACTGGAAGAATTTACATTCTGGGTTCTGATTCTAGGTTTCATTTTTTTCTAAACTTGTTTTTTAGAAAAATAAATGCAGAAAATGACTTACAAAGAAGTAAGTTGTTGTTACGAAAGACATAGTATACTTTGATAGCGTGGGAAAAACAATCCTACGCTCTTCGCTGCCGAAAGATGCATATTAACGTATTTGCGCGAATCTAATGCGCATCCTTTTGTGGAAATGCAGTATTCAAAATTGTAGTGCGCATTAGAGTCGACGGCGTATTAGACTCGAGTGCAAATCCGTTCCGTAGTTCGCCCGTAACTTCATTTGAATTTGTCGTTTATTACGTCATAATGCATTACTGCAATTCTCCACTTCGTTACATTTATTGTTGGCTATTATTGCATACAGCATTTGAATAGTAGGTAGTCGCGAAATGGGGGGAAAACAGAGAAGAACATCTTATGTTGTTACTTTCAAGTGTAAAGTAATTCTTTATGCTGAAGAAAATTGTAACAGAAAGGCAGGAAGAAAGTTCAATGTAGCTGAGAGCAACGTTCGCTCGTGGCGGCAATAAACATTGACATTATTTGCAACTAAAGCTAGTAGGAAGAAATTCACTGATGCTTGCAAAGTAAGACATCCTGACATTGAAGAAAAAGTTTTGGAATTTGTACATGAAAGGAGGCAGAACGGACAAACTGTGACTAGTGACACCATAAGAAATAACTTTTTCTTATTTGACCTACGTCAACTGTCCTGGCAACAACAAGAGTGATGGATTTTGTCCTACGTGCTTCAAGATGTAACAATAGCCCACTTATAAATTCTATGTTCTAATCCTTTTATCTCTAAGACGCCGCACAACAAATGTCAAAATCTTTTTTTTTTTTTTTTTTTTTTTTTTTTTATGATTTTAAGTTTCAAATTTGGGGTGTGCATTACATTCAATGGCGCATTAGATTTGCGAAAATACGATATGTGCCATGGAAACTATCATGAAACATCTATTTATGTTTTACCTGGATTTATCTGTTTAAAATTTTCATTTGAAACAAATAGTCGCCTTCAATTTTACTATAATTTATGTTACCCCAACATATCGATCATTCGTTTAATCGTTATTCATTGTTTGCATTCATATATAAAATATAAATAATGTTAACAGTACTCTAATGCTTGAAGAGCATGGCGGCTGTAACATCTTCAAAGTATTAAGTGTCTTTTTAATTTATTTGGTTTATTTAAGGATGGTGTTTGTTAACATCTCAGATCATTAGCGTGACATTCAATTCAGGGCATGAAAAGGCCGATAAATTTTGTTCAGAGGCCTCTTCTTTCAGGCTTAAGTTTCTTTTTCGTGCCGTAAATGTACGACACAGGATCAACAGCTTTGCCTCCCTTCCGAAAGAAGTCATACTTAGACTTTTTACGCCCGAAAAAATCTATCCACGAGGCAAGTGTGGTTACCCCTAGACCACCAGGACCGACTTAGGGTCCTATGCCGTACACTAAAATAATATCTGTCAGCTCACGACATGAATATCCTGTCATGGTTAGCCGCTCAAATGTAACCTAACTGCAGTACAAGTCAAGCGTAAGAAAATGATTAACCGCAAATGTACACAAAGTAAACAAGTACAATACGCATACATTCACCAGTATCGATAATATCATTCAATTTTCTGCAAAGCTAATTATTATTTTAATAAAATTAAGTTGGTGAATGATACCTCGCAATGCGTTCATGTTACTTTCCAATAATAACAATTCACAACCAGACACTTTTGAAATATTTCTTTATATTACCTTTTCTTTTCCTTACTTCGACCTGAGAAACTCTCTAAGTTTGTGATAGTACTTTTGCTACACTCTCTATATAAAAACTAGAGAAACAGAAATGAACAAAAATACTACAACAGTCACACAGCATTCTCAATATTGACTATCTGTTTGACTGTTTCAGTATTTAATTAATTTCTTCTTCTCTAGCTTTTATAATTTTAGTTATATTACTCATTTAGAGTTGCATTATTTAAAAAAATTAGTATATATATAAATGCGTATGTGTGGTAAATAAGAAAATAATGAATCCATTCTTAAAACTCTTATACGTAAAATAGGTCTTTATGTGTGAACCAGAAACAAAGAAAGTAGGCACACAGTTTCTGATGGATAGGTAGACATCAGGTGTACAGATCAGCTCAAACAAATCAATCAATAACACTCACAGTTATTAAAAACCAATCTGTTGGTTACACCTATTATGGTACAGGCAGAGGGAAGGGAGAGTATATGTATGTTTATTTACTTTTAATATACATTGTATGGATGTCTGCGCTACTTTCCCATTATTCCTGATTTTGTCTTCCATTTCTAATATTACATATTGATCATTTTCACATATTGTCACGTTTTATAATGTGTCATTTATTGAAGCGTTGGCTACATTGATTTTCTCGTGACGTATGCAGGTATATAGACTGAATACTACATAAGGATGTAAGTCTGTAGCGATGAATGAAGTGAAATGAATTAATGTTGGTCGGAGTCTTTGGCGCTTTAAAGCTATATGACATTCACCTTTTCAGGTTAAGGAAAAAACTCCAAAGAAAAAGCTACCGGATTAGTAATAGGAAATCCACAACTAGACCACGGGAACAGTCATCAAATTTTGTTTTACACATGTTTACATTTAAACCTCGATTGTTTATACTTTACAATAACTACTCCCTAATATTTTACTGTAATTAATTGGTATCCCGTAAAATGTAAACCATATAGGACACATTGTTTACTTCCAATTTTCTATATATAAAATAACTAAAGATGAAATTAATAAAAACAAAACTTAAAATAAAACCGATATCCAATAGTAATAACAACAACCATAATAATAATAAAAATAAAATATTCAAAAGTTTGATCCTATTGTTATTGTGATTAACATTCATCTAATATGATTAATTAATGAGTAAGATTTTTCGTTATGAAGGAATTAAAATCTTCAAATAACTTGCCACAATTTAAGGACCAAATATAATTTACACAGAAGTGGAGGGACCCCCATCCTATACCAATATTTATTTTCATTTTTATATTTCGTTTTTCAACTTTCTCTTCAAGCATCAAGTATCAAAGTTTTGCTTCATACATTTTAAAACAATGCTCCTAAACCTAACACTTTTCTATTCTAAAATATATTGAATTATTCTTCTTTAACTGACAGATACTCTTCGTTCCATTGAGATGTCATATTTAATTCTGTACTGGCATCTAAAGACCAAACATATTAAATTAGTTCACAATGCTTGTCCATGCTTCCAAATTACTTTCCATTGCCACCGTGTTATTTTTAGGGATTAATGCAACTTTAATATTTAAAAATTAAATTATTACATCCACACAAGTCCTTGGCATATTAGCAGCAATTTAAATGTATTTCGTGCATTAGTTCCTTCATAAGGATGAGCAAATGACTTTATCTCTCTTTAAAAGAGTTGTCAAATAAATACCCACACTTTCTTGGAAAATATTCGTTTTTCACAATACGGTATTTAAGGTAAAATCATCTTTTTCGAAGTGATGCATCGGATCGAATCTTTTGTTGATTACATTAACATTAATGCTGTATTATTCTGAACAAGAATTCATTTTACATCTTCAAAGTTAACCAAAGCTCTCTCTAGCCTTTTGATCCTGAGGGAAACAATTCCCTATGGTTTATCCTGACCGCTTAGGCGAATGCCGGGATGGATACAAAATTTCCTCTCCCGTTCTGTTGCAGGGCCGAAAGTGGCAGGCGAAGTGGGTTGGTGTGTGTGTGTGCGGCGTGACGGCACTTTTGTAAAAATTATCTGCCCCGATGTCTAGTATGTAAGCGGCCCTTGGCTGAAGTGGCGAGAATCCTTCTGTTATTCTATAAATATATTTTTCGTCTTTCTACAGGTATATCTATAAACCAGTTTTTAATTATTATTATTATTATTATTATTATTATTATTATTATTATTATTATTATTATTATTAAACTAAATATAAGAGTCTTAGCATCAGGAAGAAAAAGTATTTTTCAGATTTTGATGAAGTAGTAATGCTTCTATTGGAGTTAAGGTGCTAACAACAATTATTCCACTTAAATACATGCACACTAACGTAATACAAGTTGTACATTTATGTCGTAAACCAAATAATACGTTATATAACAAAATGTAGCTCAATTTATATTTTGTGGTCCTCTCAGCTCTTTATGAAGGACAAACATCATCGGATCTTTGGACTATGTTTTCTCTAACTTCTTTTTACCCCACATTTAACAATATTTTCAACTTTTCATAAAAAATAATACATTTTTCTTTTATAAAGAATCTTTAAAATAATATTACAATAGCAAAAATTATGAAAACGCAAATACTCGTAAATGTCAGATCAGCAAATATGCTTAAAAGACATACCCATCTATAAAAATACAAATATTTTAATTAAAAAAAACACTGGCAGTAACTTTAAACGAAGGCTTACTTTTTGAGAATGTTGCATCATATTTGAACTATAATAAAGTTTCATTGCAGATTTGCCATAAAGAACAGAAAAAATTGACAAAATGTGAAAAAATTAGTAAAGAGAAAACAAAGCTGTTGGCAACACTGCTGTTGGAAACGCCCAAGGCTGCTGCTCCAGTATTTGCTCTCTCCTATTTCCCAAACGCGTGTTTTCTTTCCTGAGTTACGAGTCACAGTAAAAGATTTGCTTCAAATTACCATAAACAAATGGAACACTCGAAAATAGAAACGAAAATAATTTCTTGCTGCCGCGCTCTTCGACGCCCACGAAAGCGAGAGTGATTTGTAGCGCGCGCTTGTAACGATGCTCTCAAGTTTACTGAAAACAGATCGAGTTATGCCATTGCTAGGCGAAGGGGCATCTCTCACCATCCAATTACATGTGAAATGTACGGTTCTGTTATCGAATACCATCTACAGCAATATTGCTATTATATCCGGTGATGTTTGTCCTTCATAAAGAGCTGAGAGGACCACAAAATATAAATTGAGTTACATTTTGTTATATAACGTATTATTTGGTTTCCGACATAAATATACAACTTGTATTACGTTAGTGTGCATGCATTTAAGTGGAATAATTGTTGTTAGCGCCTTAACTCCAATAGAAGCATTACTACTTCAAGAGCAAATATTTCTAATAAGTGTTTATGCTATTTCAGGGGATGTTTATAGGATTTTCCAAATCACCCCTGTCAATCATTTATTTTTGGCCTAATACATTTTGTGCGTTCCTAAAGTTATAAATATAACATAATTGTCAATAAAACACCTTTTATCACAAGAAATATCACGAGAGGGTCTGAGATTGCCGATATTTATTATATTATATCAAGTGATATTTATAAGGACTATTTCACGAATAAAATAAAAAATTAAACATAATTCCTCTAAACTTGGCTTACAAAATTGTAATACTTTTATATTTGCAATTAACTTTTTAAAGCCATCTTGCGACAGAGGAATGCCGATTGTCAGTAATGCCAATAGAAAAGAGCAAAATACAGGTTTATGACTATTTCATAAATAATAAATAGAAAAAGAATAAAATGAAATTCGCGCACAGAATTTAACACTTCTATAAATTATTATACTTATGAACATCTATTTGAAAAATCCTCCATTTTGAGTTATGCTTCTCGATTGTCTATACTTTTGTTGCTATCATGCTCACCATCGCCTGCTAGTAAAAGTTGTCAGTGTTGTTTTTTCAGGAATTATATAATATAGAGTTGGCACACTGACCACAAGACAAATGCACGTAGCGTGAAAAACGGATTTGATAATTTTTTTTCGATAATTTTACTCCGAATCCGGCTGTTATTGGCCAAAATTCAAAATTTTGTTTCGTTGCAATGGTCGATTTTAAGATGACCTCACATGAGCGAAATAGTTGTTCTAAATGTCTAAATCCATATTATGGAACACTGATGTAATAATAATAATAATAATAATAATAATACTATGTAAAAGTCACATTGAATGGGTCAAATTTACCGCATTCTGTTATAGAGTTTGATGGATACAACAACAATAATAATAACAATAATAGATATTAGTATACAAAAGCCACAATAATAATAGTAATAATAATAAAATAATGAAAATAATAAATATTAGCGTACAAAAGTCACAATCATTGCAACAAATGTATAAGTTTCCTGTTATAGTATATAATATTATAACATTGATGATAATAATAAATATCACTAAATAAAAATCACAACAATAGAGTGAAAATGTGCAACTTTTTTTTATTTTCAATTGTGTTTAACTTCTTATTTTACTACTGAAGCATCGCAAATGGTGGACATTGATGATACTGAATTTAAATGATAAATTGAAAAAGGAATATTTTAAGGCTTAAATTCAGGATACCTCCCCGACAACTTCCATTTACGAAAACCGAGGAAAACCTGGAAAAATCTCAACTAGGATTGGAGAGATGATCCTGGCGGAAATCAAACCCCAGAATTCCCGCTCATGAATCCTAAAAGACCTCGGCCAGCCGTGTCGGTATAAAAAATTCTTTGTGTTATATAATTTCAATATGATAATGATGTAATAATAATTATTATTTTTATATTATTATCACTATGTAAAAGTCATAATTACAGTATCCAATTTGCCAACTTCCTGTTATAGCATTTGTATAACCATCACGAATACGGCTGCATAAAGGAAAATAAATTAAAAAAAAACTGCCTGTTGCTTTTATAGGCTACTTTGCATTCAGCGAGGCTTAAAGCGTGTGACAGGTGCACTTGGTGACAACAGTGTGCCTCAGGAAACACCGGTATTGACAGTAGAGTGTTATTTTCATGGAACATGCCTCTAACAACACGGAAATTACAACATAAGGTTTATCACGCCCATTATAATAAATCTCGATTGTATAAAGAAATTAGTAGGTTAAACAAACTCCTGTTTATGCTATAGCGCTTGTTGCAAATTAAATTTGCAAGCCTACTTTGTATTCAGTGTTTTTTTAGAATAAATCTTAAGACAAGTAAAGAAGCGCTGTCAGGTTAACACTTGTAGAAGTAATCTGTACTATAACACTGAAGCTATAACTTCAACAACTAACAATAAGACATAGCTTTTAAATACTTTTAATATATATATATATATATATATATATATATATATTTAATGACCTACGCAGAAACGGTTTCAAAACATATTATTAGAATTAAATCATATTCTGAAGGATAAATATTCAAAATTGAAAAATAAAAAACAAAAATAATCGTATTTTGGGATAACATATTACATTGAAAATACTAAAACCACCTCTTAGAACAGTTTTTTTCCATTTAAATTATTTGACATATTGAGATATACTCTAGAAAGGGATGAGATATATTAAAACATATGGATATATACAAAGAATTTACGAGTGGAGAGAAGGCTTGAATCTCAAGTCTATTGAGAGTGAAAATGAATTGCCTCAGACGCTTATATGGAGTTACAGACAACCATATGGATCATCGTCACTGCTACATTGCGATGTGACGTGTGTTCATAGCAAATGTAAACAAATGGACGCTTCGATATGGTGCTGCAGGCCGTAATTTCAAAGTTATAAATGTTTACGAATAATCAAGAAGACTGGAGATTAATAGCGTACATTTATTTTGTCAATACACAGCATTACGTCAATTTATCGAAGTATAAAACTTACCTACTGCAATTCTCAAAAAGCCATGCGTTCACGAAAATCTGTAAACTAAGTGACAGTGTGTGGCCTGTGGTTAGATTGACTGCACCTCCGTCAATGACATTGTTTCATATTTACGGTGTGCGACCATGCATTATCGTGATGCAGCATGCGATGTGATGTGGGTTTGCAGAGTTTTCACGATATCTCTATAGTATTGCTCAGTTACAGTTGCGTATGCAGAAATGGACATGCTGGTAAACCATTCCTTCAATATCAAAAAATGAGAGGCCCATAATCTTCCCAGCAGAAGCAACCGCGTTTCCTTTTTGGTGTTGGTAATAGCATTGGAACCCATCGTGCACAAACACGCTTTATGTGCACACTTTTCAGCTTCAAGTGAGGGCGCTCCCAGTGAAATTTTCCGAGTTTTAGTACGAGAAATTATTACTGGAAAAATTAAAACTTTCATTAATTAACAGCTGTCATAATAGGGAATAGTTGTCCTTAACCATCTTGGTTTGTAATGTAGTAAATCATTGCATACTATACCCTTCTTTGAAACAGTTATCTTTATACGTTTCTTAAAAATAAGAGAGGCGAAGATTTTAAAGTTAAAGAATGGGTGACTGAATTGAATTTTCCTTATATCCACCGCGACGTACATTTTGGGAAACACTGCCCTAAGTCATTTATTTTAAATTGAACAGTAAACACAGGCATTACTAAGTACCTATATGCACATCCTTTTAAATGAACATTATTTCCAACCTATATAATCTATGCTTAATAACTGATCCAGATAATTTTGTCACAAATAATATCAATTGCCAATGAATTCACGAACGTACTGAGTTAATTTATCTGGAAAGTTCCGACCGTCGAGTGATATTTATTAGGATTATTTCACGAATCAAATAAGAATTTACATATCATTTCCTCAAACTTGGCTTACAAAATTGTAATGATTGTATATTTGTATTATGGATACTTAACCTTTTCAAGCCATCTCGCAACAGACGAATGGCGATTGTCAGTAATGCCAATAGAGAAAGTCAAATACGGGTTTAGGATTATTTCATAAATAGAATAAGAATAAAAGTAATATATATTTTAAATTGGAACAAGTATATACAATTGTATAAAATGCTATACTTACTTATGTATAGCTATCTATTGAGAAACAGTGAGGCTGAAATAGACGAAAGTCGACTGTTACAATCATTACTGTTCCATTTACTAATAGCTACTGAGAAAAGTAAAACAGATAACATTTTATCATTCTGAACAATGTGTTTATTAAAATGTATGGTTGCTTAGGTAGACTGTTTGGCTGAATACAATAAGTTAGTTAAATGTACAATGATTGAAAACACAGTTATACAAACTGAATGAAAGGGCAGCAATTTCAAGCCATAAATAATTTAGAGCAGCTTTAACAATTTGTTTAAATACAAAATATATAACTAATATGCATTGATATATTTAGTGAATTTAAAGTAAACAGTTCCGTCTCAAAAAGGCCGCTCTCTGCGTTATCCTCATTTTTGTACATTGTTAGGACGGAAATTGCGCCAGCATGAAACGTTAATAATGACCACCTACTAAGTTAAAAGCGTACGTTACGACAGGGTGAACCGTTCCGCAGTACGCTCTCTATGAATAGCAGGCCAACCGCGAATTCTCTCAAAGTACACGTGCGAACGTATACGAGAAGTGTGTGTCACATTGGACATTACGGAAGTGCTTTTAAAGACCATTACCATTGTGTTTTACACAGCTGTATCCGCGTGCTATTAAGTCCAGATGATATGCCACAGTATTAACTGTTTCGTTCACGCGAACAATAATTCAACATTCGGTTAATCAAAATTCAGTCATTTCTACATATAAGTTAATCCATATATTTGGTGGTTGAACTAGAAGCCTGAGGTCAGGAGCAGCCCTTCAATAAGGACCAGATGGGCTCGGCAACCCAAAAGCAAATGCTATAATAGTTACCATTATCTATTCTCCTGGTCAATTAAAAAAAATGCATGAAAACAGAGATGTATAACCGATTAGTTGTTAATTTTATCTTACGCAATAAGCGAATTTCCTCTCTACTGTAGTAGCGGTAGCATGCGGGTCCTCCGTTAGCGAGGGAAGCTCATGGGCCAGCAAAGTTTTAGATGGATTTATATTTATCTTCCTGCAAGATGGGTTAGCCTTTCTCCTGCATATTTCTGCGTTCTCTTGGGCCAGCTAGCCAGCGCTTGGCATTCTCTCTTTTCTTAGGAACCAGATGTTAAGGAATTACAGATACCACGCTGACTAGGGGTTGTTTTCGCCCTTTGTTAGAAAATAGGTGACTCCCTTATCGTTTATCAGTTGAAAGTTGACTTACAAGATGTTAACTGTTAAGTTATAAAAGCGCGTATCTGATTTGTAGCAATGAATAAAGTGAAAACTTTATTGAATGCTCCATTTTCGCGTCTAAGTTTAACTGTTAAGTTAGCAGTGAAACAAATTGGACCTCATAAACCAAAAGCTATAATAGCTCACTTAGAAAGAGGTATAAAATTAGGGAGATTCTTTTATGGTTTGAAAAAAACAAAAATCTTGGCTGACAGTGTGTGAAATGAGTAGAGTCTATGAAGATGAGATTTAAAATAGAAAGGGCACATTTCGTTTCTGTATTATAGGCCGACGAAACGATAGATATCACATGCATGACACAATTTATTATGATATAACGGTATATCAGTGGAGGTAAACCGGTTGAAAGATTCATAATATTCGTTGCTGATTCTGAATTGACTGCAGAAGACTTAAAAGTACTTTAACAGCTGAATTAGAAGAGTTTCATATAAACTAGTAGTTTATTAGCACAATCGTACGATGGCGCTGCAGATATGATAAAACAATAGGGGAGGAGTAATAAGTGTTGATAAAAGAGCCTTCTCCCACGCCATTTGTGTCATGTAGTTATGCCTATGGCCTATCCTTCTAGAGGGGCCACGAACCGCCACTGACTAGGACTCGTAGCATTATGAGAAATCTCTCACGGAAGAGGAAACCTTATGGAAGTTTCAGGGAAGTATAGGAACCGATGAAAGAGTTTCGTTATTCCGAGCTTAGAGGAGGGCACAGTAGCTCAGTTTGTTAGATAATGAGCACGGAATGCTTAATATCCACAGTTCGAATCCCAACAATTACCCAATTTTTTAAAAGTTAGTTAATACAGTAGTTTTCATTTAATATACAATTCCAAACTATTTCATTGATTTATTCCCCTGCCACTCATATATTGGTTTATTGGTTTTTTAAGGTACATTATCGATGAGTATTTGGTTTGCAGCCAATGGGGCAAAAGTACTCATAAGACTAAATAGAAGTGTATATCATTATTGTTTACGTGCGCTCTGAACCCATCTAGAGATAAAGAGGTATTGACACCTCAGCAACAGAAGAATTTCACTTTCTTATAAAGACCTACATATTTTATCAAAAATAATATTCGAAAGAACCAAAGAAGTTGCAAATTTTGAACGTTAAATAAAAATATTCACCTTTCAGGTGCTAACCTGAATTTTAAACAATTACTATATCACCAATAAGAAAGAATCGTTACAATCAAATTAATCACATGCTGAACATATGGACAAATATTATACATCAAATTTAAACTTTCAATCAAAAGCATCATAAATATACTTTAAATTTCTGTAAAATGTGCAAGGATTCTGCATTATAGCTTACAAAAAGGACCCGAGTACTCAAAGCACAAATGCGCCAGGAAATACGACCTGTTGTATTGATAGTATCGATTTAAACAACCAACCAGTTTTTGGAATGCCACATTGCATCCACTTCATAATAAATAGCAATCTTCGATACTGCGAGATACTTTCAGAGAGATACAATTCTATATAGTCACAACTGAAACGAGAAAACGTTTGCACAAAGACCCTTTGCAAATCCATTGCTTCAAAAGCATCTGGAGAGTTACACAACGAGGAACTAATCGCATTTCTGCGATAGTGGGATAAAGTCCTTGAACAATATAAATTGTTCAAATCTTTTAACTTGACCTTCTCGGCTATTTAGGTTAACCACAACTCAAAGAAACTCCCGTAATCCCCTTAGAAGCATTATGTCGAGATCCTTTTCATAGTTCATAGACCTTCCGTGAACGCATTCTGAACGCACCAACTGTTACATTGATGAAAAAAAGAAAAACGCATTTTCCTTTCTGCTCCTCTTACAGAAGTACTTTCGTCAAGTTTCGTAATACCTAATACAAGACGTGGATTGATAGCACAACGCCAACCTTGTTCAAACTTTTACTGTAATTAACAGCGAGTTAATTACTAGCTGGTGACAAAACATTTAAAAAAACACATATTTTACAAGGGAAGTTCCAATGAAAAGAGAAACAATGATATCACAAAAAGAAAAGTATTCAGTTCGTTATACTGTTAGCAAAACAACTTAATAAATAAGCAGGAACTCTTCTATTTTGAAACTTATTCCTTTTAAACAAACTTCTTGTTAAACTAACTGACTGAGTGAATATAAATTTAATTTCCAAGATCATTAGTACTGCATTCTACTGTCAATACGAAACTATAAACCTTAATTACTGCAATGCTGCAAAAGGAAATTCATATATCTATTTTATTTTCTTTATTGGGATTATATATATTAGAGTATGAGATAATTATTATAAATAATACTACTGAATGAAAGGTTTTATAAAACATAACAAAACTTCATAAAGATAATAAGTATAAGATATAAGAAAACATATTTATTGAATAATACAAAGTTAAAAGCTTCAGAATCATTAATAAACAATCGTGTATCAATATAAAACCAAAATTAAACATAGATATTTATGCTAGTTAAATGTACAAAATATAAATCAATAATTCATGGGAACTATTGTTTTTTTTTCTTGCGAACAGGGGACAACACGAAAAATCTAAGATGTACGATTGAAAGTGTATAGAATGCACTTTGGAATTAAACCACCAGATAGTAAGGAGAGCTGCGTGTTTTAACATGCTCCCGAAGTTCAGTTAGTGAGCGCCAGTGGTCAGATAGGGAGGTCAAGAAGAGTGAATAACGTACGTTTGTAAAAATAGCATTTTTCCGCAGCAGGGATGCATCAGAAATGCCACACAGAGTTACAAAGTTAGTGCGCATACCGTGTCCTATCGAACAGTGGCAAGTGGATTTCTTCCACATGTTCTTCCCATTCCACTCCTGATGAAGACACTTGACATTTGTCTGCTATGTGAGCTGTCGCGTTATCGTTGAGAAAATCAAAAGTTCCGATCATTTGGTGTATACGGCACGGCGCAATTGTGACACTAAAAACACCTATGGTTCCCTCACACACACAAGCACACCTTGACTGTCATACGTTACAATGACCATGACTTTTGGTGGTGAAGGAGTTTCGCGAAACTTGTGCCTGCATGATGACCCAAGGTGATTTCATTCACTGGGCCGTGGCTTGAATTCTGGTTCATAAGTCCTTGCGCACGTTTCGTCAAATAGTGTGATTCAACATAGCATACCCTTCTTACTGAAATCTTGACATGATTCGTAGTGAGTTTACTTCTGTACCTCGCTTAATTGATACGTCTCCACTTTGAACACACTTTCTTCATGTTCAGGTCTTCCCATAAAGTCCGGTGCACCGTTTATGTCGGAATTTCTGTCTCGGACATCGACTGAGGAAAGTCCATCGAAAATACCTGCTTGCTATCTTAGCTTCAGTTTTCAGTGGGAACTTTGTAACAAGAAAGTTGAAACAATCACTGTCCTTATTAGAGCAGTAGCAAATTGCTTCATCAGGCCTAAGTTAATGTGGAGTGGTGGATGAAGGACATTAGAAGGAAAAACCAATGGTTCATATATAATTTTTTTTCTGCAGGAACTAAATTGCTCTTTGTGGGCAATATTTTTCTGATCCAATGCTCTGATTTAGCTCCACTGGCCCATTTACAAAGTGAACCATTTATTATCTTGTTTAAATCTTTTAGAATATTTATTTTATGTATTGCTCAATGAACAAATAATAAAAACTGTTATTTTGTGTACTACCGATTTCTGAAAAACTGCAGCCCGATGAGACAAGAGCTGGTTTGAGAGATTCCATGTGATAAAGGATATTTAGAAAATGTGAACAGATTTTATTCAGCAAAAACTGTATGGACCAGTGTAATGTATTGCATTGGTTGCCTAAAAATATTTGAAACAGCTAAGAAATACAATATTAGTGCAGGATTATTTACGATTTGACCAGAGTTGTACCACTTTACCTTATATTGTACTCATGCATGTGTTCTAAAAAGCTATTTGGCAAGCGCACAGAAACTGCCATACATCTACATAAAAATATTTGATTGCATCTGCGGAAAGTACAAACACAAATGTTTATTTTACTGGACTACATGTTGATGTCAGTTTGGAAACGTATGCATTGAGATGTGAAAACAGTGTACACATATTCGCCTACACATTGTGTCAAGTTATGAATATGCCTATTGGTATCCTCTGGTTGAGACATATGAACTTGTACACAGTTTATGACAAACGCGGTCGAGCTGCTTGTTCCGAGCCTCTGGCATGCAAACCATTCCCATATACAATGAAGATATTTCCTTGGGTAAATGCCACCCACGAGTATTGGACAAAAGTCTTATTCAGGTTGTGTCTATCCTTCTACCCCCTAGAGATTCAGGAAGAACTGATGAGGGTGGAGCAGGCCCATGACCTTGTCGGCAGTGACGGTTGTGCTTCTGTGCTCGAGTAAGTGAATGGTCCAGATTTTTGTGTGAAGTTCTTTGACTAGGTATCTCTACTGCGTTTCGTCTCAATTAACACTAAATTAATGTTGAGTCATTTTTATCTCTTTTTTTCTAGGTACTATCCTGTGATTTGTGTATTTTTAAGCTAAAATCTGACTATATTTTTCTTATGTTGGATGGCCTGACTGATAGTCTCTCCATAGTATTTTCTTCTTCTTCTTCTTCTTCTTCTTCTTCTTCTTCTTCTTCTTCTTATTATTATTATTATCATCATCATCATCATCATCATCATCATCATAAAAATTCACTTCAAAATTTTAAAGAGAGAAATTTTGAAGTGTTTTTTTTTTCAAAAAAATAACAGCTATAATGTTTTTAAAAAATTAGTTTTGATCTCCAATTATACTTAAAAATGACTCGCGCACTAGATTTTATTACTTAAGTCTAAATAGATTAGTATGGTAAATTACGATTATTTTCCAAAAAATTAACGAAATACCAACTTTTGTCCTTATGAGAAGAGTCCCATTCTGTCAAATTACGGCAGATACGTATAGGGCCATACAAGTATCGATCACTTTTGCGGCGAAAATATCCTTTTCCTTAGTTTATGAAACTTTCTTCTTCTTCCACAAGGTATAGGTATCTCGACCTGTTCCGTCCTCATTTAAACATATCACTCCATCTTGTTCTGGGTCTTCCAACTTGGTGATATCTTCTAGGTTTATAATTAAGTAAATTTTTTGGTATCCGTTTCTCTTTCATTCTTAATATATACAAATTATTTTTATTTTCATGAATGTTTTTATTTAAATTATATATTTAACTGTTTTTGAATTTCTTCATATCTTTGTTTGTCTAGGAGAGTATATAAAGCTACTGCTCTTAAAAATCTCATCTATGCAGTTTCTATTCTTTTCCTGTCGGTTCTATTCTTAATCCAGTTTTCACTTCCATATGTTGCCATTGGCACTGTCATTACTTTGTAGAATTTCATTTGTGTTGCTTTTAACGTCTTGTTTTTTAATTTTCTTCTTATAATTACATTCATTTGTCTTAATCTATTTAGTTTTATATTCAGATCTTCATTTTTACTGTATGATACATTAAAACCTGAATAATTAAAACTAGAAAAGTATTATAATATTTCTTAATTCATAACTACCTTCCATCTTACTGATGGAATGTTTAGAGACATCCATTTACCTATAAATCACTCGCGGCTCATTCTTCACTATGGCTTCTGCACGAGCAATCTGTTGCTGGACACCTCGTGTGATCCTCATTTTTTAAAGCTGTTCTTTTTCGTCTAAACTATGCAAACTAATGATTGAAGTTTGTATATGCAGCAGCAGTGTCTGAAAAGCACTCTGTAATATTTACAGGCATTCTTGTTGGTTCTGGCCTCACTTATAATTGTTAAAAAATCAAGGCACAAAAACGCTCTAGGATCACTGAACATATCAGAGAGTAAGCGCAAGATTGCAATTAGCACTTTGCTGCAGCTACAAGATGGGTGTCGCGAGCCCGCTTACACTATGGACACGCTTTCTCCAGTGCTGCTAAGAAGGCTTAACCAAAAATGTATGAGCCCAGTACTAGACGAGTTCGTTATTCAAGTAGATATGATAAAAACAACTCTTCCAGAAAATATCTTGTTTCATAAATAATATTGTCATCAGCTGCTGCACTTTTTTCTTTGGCAATATAACTCAAAAATATTAAAATCGTTAGATCTGTATATTGATTATGTTTAATAAAATGAAAAAAAGATACGTAAGGCGTTTCAAATCTGCTGAAAATATTTAATACCGTGTGACAGTATTCATCTATTTATCTATTTTTATTTATTATTTAAGGCTTCCTCAAATATTCTTAATAAAATCAGAAACAGGAAATATTTATACAGAGCCATCATTTGGACGCGTGGCCGACTTAAAGGGAATTTTCCTGCCCTGTTTCTAACCAATTCTGTACCCCGCTCCACTTTCTCGCCTTAACGTGTGCTGGTGTGAAGTCTTTGTGCTGTACAGGTGTTGAACATTGTGAGAACATATGTTTCAATGCTACAGTGTGTTGGTGCTGTTATAATGCCAAAAGATCCTTATACTTTAGCATACAGAATCTTCATGTATGATTCCTGTGTGACAACAAACTCCTGTAGAGAAGTGAGATGTTGATTTATAGACAGCTTTCCAGCTGTTCGTGCGCCTCACAGAGAAACAGTTCGTAATCTTGTAAATCGATTTAGGAAAACGGGATCTGTTCTTGATAAGAAACCGAAAGTAAAACGCCGTGTTGTTACAGAGGAAAAACTCGATGACATCTGAGAAAAGTTAGAACAAAGTCCAAAGAAATCTCTGAGAAAGTTTGCACAGGAATCAGAAATTTCCAAACCTCGGCTTGGAATGCCACTAAAAATTTAAAACGAAGAACCTATCAGATAACTGTACTTCAGAAATTGCAATGACGCGATATTGTGATTAGAGTTAATTTCTGCAATTGAGTGTTGGATAATATTAATGTTCGATTTATTGACCGGCTTTTAAGTGTTTTATGGACGAAGCATGAGATTGTTTACGTGTAATACTAAACATTGGATACTGGAGTGCAGAAAAATCTGATCTGGCACTCGAAATGGCATTGTAAGATAAAAAAAAAAAATGGTGTATGGTGTGCTGAAATCTATGCTCTTGAATTTGAGGGGCTATGAATATCTGTCAGATATTCATTGCAATAGCAATCCCGGTGCCAAGATAATCCCCGTTAAGCCGGGTACGCGTCCAAACGAAGGCTGTGTAGGGGGTTTTGCTCAATCTTTGATTTACGAAAGTAACAGCGGCAACGCTGGAGAATTACAGCTATCTTGTGACATGTGTTAACTGTTTAAGAGGACTGGTTAGTTAAAATGGGTTGAACATTTTGATTTTTTGTTTTTGTATTAAGAAAAGTAGAACGTTTCAGGTTTTCAACGATATATATATTATTATTTAAATCCGGTGTCAAAGGATTTTAAATTTAATATTTAAAAATGGCGATGCACTTGCCACACCCTAAACAAGCATGCCATACTGACAGTTACAATAGTAATATTGTTTGGTTAATTCTCTTGGGAATGTGAGTGGTAAATTTTTAAAGTATTTCCAAAGAAAATATATATGCCTCTAATGTGATTATAAATAAATTAGAATATATGCCATATACAGAAGAGGGGCCGTCTCCGAAGCTTGAAGAAATCATTGGCAGGAAAGTAATCAGATGGAAAGCCAGACACCCTGGGTAGACTCACAGGTCCAGAAATTGACCTTCTTCAGCTTTACTATAAGAAGTAGTGCAAAGACTATTGTCAGAGAAATGAAGAACGCCATCTGGGCAGTGTACTTCCATTTGTCCAGCGACTCTTTCCCACATCATGGCTTGTGTCCTGATACATGGTGCGGCTTTCGATGTACAGAGGCACTTGGGGGTGAGCGCAATAACCACCCACGTTCTCTATCTGAAGCTGTGCTACTTGCAATAAAGCCAGTCTTTAGAGATCTCTGTAAAGAGGAAATTTTAGAGAAATGTCTACATGGGCGATCTCAAAACCAAAACGAAAGTTTTCATAATGTAATATGGGAACACATACCAAAAACTACTCATGTGTGTGCTACCAGTATAAGTTTGGGTGTCCTGGATGCTGTGATCACTTTAATGATGGATATAGCAGCAGAAAATAAAGTGTTGAATCATTTGGTGGCAACACGGAGTTAATTCTTCAAGAAAAAGACAAAGGATGCATCATGGAAGCTGAAAAACAGGCAGAAATGATGACCAAACAAACCAGAGTGGAGAGAAGATTGCTGAAACGAAGTAAGGAGAATAAAGAAAGGGCTAGTGATAAGGATTGTGGGGCTGGATAGTTCTGAATTAGTGAATCTCTTATGTTTATGCATGTTCAACTTTAACATCCATTTCCCGAAGGTAATTTTTGAATATTTTTAGTGCACTTTCCTCAGAAACTATTTGGGATATCTTAATGAATGTTGTGCTATACATTTTTATTGATAAATATTAGAATTTCCAGACAATTATGAATCAGTATCTTTAATTTTTTTATTTTAAAATTATTTTTATTGCAAAAAGTGAATTTTTTCTGAACACTATATTCATTTTTTTTCTTTAACTTTTATGTAATGCATTGATAAAATTTTTGTGTTGAAAATGTTAGAAATGTGGTTTACAACAACATATACAAAATTGACAGTTGTAGGTGAAATATTTTCCGAGAAACGTGCACCTGAATGAGTGCAAGATAAATAAATAAATAAATAAATAAACAGTGCAAGCCAATAAAAAATCTTAAAAAGTGAGAATATAAAAGAAATTATTTCCTATTATAGGTATTAACATTATTTTAGTTGCCTTAATATTTTTTCAACATTTCATACCGTTATCTGTAGTAGTTTGAAAAATAGAAAGGCTTAAAAATGCCTATATATATCACTTGAAGCATCCCTGTGAATATTTGCTATTATTTTTACATTGATTTCCCCTGAACTTTTTGATTTTGAAAAGTTAATTTGTTTCTATTAGAATATAAATAACTTAAATAGTTTAAATAAAATTATGATTTGTGGCGTCGTAGATATAAAGTTTATTTTAAGTTATGATTATTCCTATTTGTTTTATTAGATTTATTATTATTATTATTATTATTATTTAATGTTTATTTTAGGGATTTATTATATTATAAATGATGTCCCCTTAAAGGAAAGCGATTATGCTATACACTCTGAACTCTGTACCATGGGACGAGGTTGGCCCTGATGATGTAGTGGTTACCATATTTACCTCCTTAACCCAAGAACGCGGGTTAGAACCCGGTCAGGACCGATGGATTTTTTTCGGGCGTAAAAATTCTAAGTATGGCTTCCTTCGCAAGGGAAGTAAAGCTGTGGGTCCCGTGTTGTACATTTACGGTACGAAAAAGAACCTGAAGCTTGAAAGAGAGGCTTCTGAGCAAAATTTGTAGACCGTTTCACGCCCTGAGTTGAATGGGACGCTGATGACCTGAGCTGTATATATATATATATATATATATATATATATATATATATATATATATATATATAAGTGGGTAGTATTTAGAAGTAATTCTTCCAATTGGCTTAAATATTATAAGCAACAATGCTAATTTAGTCTAAAAGTATGGTTCCTTATGATTTAGTAATTATATGCTGCAGTAGCCTTTTCAAAAGCAAGGTATTTGGAACCAAAAGCAATGCTAACCTTGGCTGCAACAGCCGCCACTGAAAGTGAACTGAGAGAAATAATGCTCCTGGTTGCAAAGAAGGAGAAGCCTGGGACATTGATGGAGCGCTTCCCGCTGGTTTCCCAGGGCTCGGGGCTTCCGTGCTTCGTTGCTGCTGTTTTCGAAACGGCTTTGATCCTTGTTCTGTTGGCGGGGGTCCATAGCCCCAATTCCTAATCCTTCTTCTGCTCTCTTTTCCAAGGCTTATTTTGTCCCACCCACCCACACACTATTGTAGACATGTCCGAGAACGAGGTGAATGTTTTCGCTACAACGTCTCTCTTACTATGAAAACATACCTCAGCACAGACAACATCATTATGAAACTTTTATTATAAATATTTTTTTTTCACGAGTAACTAATTTTTCAAAAAGAAGCTACTACGGCTTCCAAAAGTTTACCCACCTGTAGTTTTGCATTTCCAAATATTATTTCATCTCACTCAGAACACGAGCGATAAAATTTTTGTGCAAATTGACTTTAAAATAGCGGACACTATTGAAAACATTCAAATTACACATTTTACATTCTTCAGTCGCTAACTCACGTTCACTTAGCTAGAAAGCTATCTTTTTCTTTACTGATTTCGTAATATATTCACGATTATAAATGACAACGAAGATTACCGTGGGTGTAAATAAAGTATTAACTAGATTTTGCATAGGATTAACATATTATTTCATTACACATTTGCTTCAATTACTTTAGTGGAAGTAGAACGTTCTTTTTCCATGATGAAAACTGTTCTCTCTGACAAGTGGCTGATTGCAACAGTTGATACCTTCAAAACATCTTGCTGTTACTTGTAACCAAGAAAAGGCCGTCACGCAGGAGCTGCGTAAACTAAGCGAATTCCTCATCGAGTTGAATAACTTTTAATAGAAATGAATACAAAATCCAAATTAAGCTTTATTAATTAATGAAATGAAATAAGTTATAGTACTATTAAGTGTATTAGGGGAGGGAAATTCTTGCAACCTGTAAGTATTAGAAAAGAGAAGCCACATTTTTAGAATTATTATTATTATTATTATTATTATTATTATTATTATTATTATTATTATTATTATTATTAGCATTATCATTATTATATTTATTCTTATTCTTATTATTATTGAGATTAAACCATAATAATTAATTTTACACAATTAATTAAATGAAATATGTGACTACTAAAGCTATTTTTAAGCATTTTTAAATGTAACCATGTTTATGAACTGAGTCCTTGATATCATCTTTACTTTCACTAAAACAGAGAAATAACAGAAAGGTTCGAGTTACATAGCGTGTTCATATGTTTCAATAAAATAAAAAATGTTACTATTCAGCAACAGTTGCAATGTAGTAAGCAAATAAAAACAATTGTAAGTTACATTGATTTTGGCTCTGAAATTTAATTTCAATGTTATTATAGTAAAAACATGTAACGCAAACGTTTTCTGAAGGTTATTATAGAGCGCTCTTACATACAAATATAATTCTCAAACACATATTAGATTAATAATTCGCATTTGCTATCTTCACGACGATGCTTTTGTTAAATATAAAAATATTTATAAATACGGTTTATATGCTGAATTAATTTGTTCTTATACTTTAAAACGATAGAGAGAAAAATAAACGCAAGAGCGCTTTTTAAATTTCGGCTTTCAAGTACCTATGCGGAAATGGTCCAATTTCCGTAATTTTCTGAAAATATTTTTCTTATTTTATTTAAATGGTATATACCTACTAAATTTTGTTTTGAAGAAACAAATATTGGTGCCGCTGGAGCTTGGATTTCAGGTAACTTCCACTCCTAATGGTCCATTTCTCTGATTTTCACAAAATATTTTTCTTGTTTTGTTTAAATGTTATATACGGAGTTTCGTTACGAAAAAACAAATATTAATGCAGCTAGACATTTTTAAATGTTTGGTAAACCCCACCCTATTAATGTCGGATTTCACTGTTTTTATTGTTGTATTTAAATGGTATATGTGGAATTTCCTTTAAAAATGAAAAATTAAATTGCTACCGTTAGAGCAATTTTTCAGTTTCGGTTTAACCCCATCCCGTTTTTTAAGTAAAATTCCACTCCCAATAATCTGTTGATTTTCAGAAACTATTTATCTTATTTGATTCAAATGGTATATACCAGGTTTTATTGTGAAAAAAAAAACAAATATTGGTGCTGTTAGAACTATTTTTAAATGTTGGGTTTCAGGTAAACCCCCCACTCTTAACATCCCAATTTCCCTGATTTTTTTTATTAAAATATTATCAAGGGAGTTTCGTTGCAAAAAAAAAAAAAAAGTAATGGCTTTAGAGCGATTTTTAAATTTTGGGTAACCTCCCCCTGCTAATAGTCCAATTTCACCGATTTTCAGAAACTATCTTATATTATTTCAGTGGCATATATCGAGTTTCCTTTTAAAATTGGGCAGATTAGAGCGGTTTTTAAATTTCGCTTTAAACCCCACTCATTTTTTCAGGTAAACTCCCACTCCTAATAATCTGATTTCATTGATTTTCAGAAATTATTTTTATTATTTGATTTAAATTGTATATGCCGAGATTTGTTGTGAAAAAAAATACTGATGCTGCGAAAGCAACTTGTAAAATTTAGGTTTCTGGTAACCCCCCCCCCTCCTAAAATTTTGATTTCACTAATTTTCACAACCTTTTGTTTTTATTTCAATATTATATATCGATTTTCATTTAACAAAATTTAAAATTGCAGCCGCTAGAGCAATTTTTTCAATTTTTTTTAAAAAAAATCACTTTATGTTAACTCCCCTTCCCCCATAGGTCCAATTTTGCGGTTTAAGCGAAATCGACTATAGTTTGTTAATTGATGATCATATGCCGAGTTTCATTGAGAAAAAATAAAAGTTGCGAACGGTAGAGCGAAAAGGACATATACATATCTATATATGCATTAATAGATACTTTTCTTTTTTAAATCGTAGGTGCCTAGCAGGTAAAATCCATTCAGGTTTGGATATTTTATAAAAAAAATATTTCCATGGGTACAACCGCAATAGCTTACATTCTTTCGTAAATTCTAAATATATAAAAATAAAATAAAAAAGCAGTTTCACGGGACCGCAATAGCTTACTTCTTTCGTAATATTCTAAAAGTAAGCTTAAGTACTTTAATTATGTGATAAAGAAATTGTTAAGTTATTAAATTATCTGAAATAATGAGTGACATTACTCTGTGTTTTCACTTTTAATAAATGCTTATATTACTGTCCATTTTAAGTATTTTAAGAGCTTGTTTACGTGCCTATTTTAAGCCAAAATAAATGCCTGAACTCCCGGGTTGTGGTTATAGCACTCAAATGCTCTCTGGTACTTAACGAGGAAAATGTGGCGATTATACAGTTCGCATGAAGCTAACCAAAGAGGAAAGAATGTTTCCTATAAAAATTCTCATAAAAGCGTTGTAACTGCTATTTTAAAGTCTGGAGAGTCATTTCCCATTAATCCACTGTCATGTAGGGTTTGTTACGATCTACAATAAACATTTGAATCGCAAGTTACTGTTATGGACGCATGTCAACGTGGGCGACTTAGGGCAGCGTTGCAAATGAATAGTCACCTGTTGTGACGAAAAATTCAAAAAAATACACAAGACTGCTTGCCAAGTAGCCCGATAATCGAAAGATATTGCATAAATCCAAGTTCAAAAAACATATGATCCAGACAAAAGACTGCAGTTTTAAGGAATGCTTGAAAGATGCAGAGCCATGAGTAATTCGAGGTCACACGAAGGCCCTGGAGACCTGGAGGGTTATCCCTCTCTTTAAGAGGTGATTCAAAACCTTAAGAGTATTTGTGGTGCAGTCTTCATAGTTAACTACACTACCAGGATCTATGACAGAGATGCAATTTAAAGCTAAGGTAATTTTAAAATAAGCTGCGGAAAGGCAGTGGTTAGGATCGGTGAACACAAAGACTTCTTTTCCTATTTTGCGGTTTTCTTTCTCGCCTTCTACACAACAAATCATTGAACCCAAAATGTTCCTTGTAATAGAAGCTGGTCCACAGCCTCCGAATCCTCTGCTGGCTTGTTTGGACGTAATTTTCCCTGCTTGCACTAACCCCTCTTTCTTGCAGTGTTTATGTAAGACATCCCAACCACCCGCTGCGTCCTTTTCATAAAAAGAGCATCCAACGAGATTCCAACTTCTACGGCTACCCTTATGCTATCATTTTAACAGAGCATAGAGAGGATTACATTTGAGAGGGGATATCCTTCATACAAAGAGGTCAACAGTATAATCACGGTCATTATTTTCACGCAAGTTGCAGGGCACGGGCGCTTCCAAGGGAAATTACTGTGTCAGCCATTGATCCTCCGACACGCCTCTATGGGATTATAATGGACAATGTCCCTCCTTGCTATAAGGCTGTCTTAACACTTTGCGTGCTCTTTTGCTTCCGCTCTGCAATATATCGGTTTACTTTATTGTCAAGAGTCAATGGATATGTCTTCCAGAAGATCAAAGACTGCCGCTAAGTAAACCTGCCGGGATATTAGGAGATTCAGCCCCAGGGGCATTGAACTATTGTCTGTTTTCCATGTTTTGCAGTGTAATGTGTGAAGCTTAAGAAAACCCGCCTGTACACGCAGCTCCAATGACTGAAGCGCACGGCCGAAGGATATAAAATACTACAGAAATATTATTTTTAAATTGGTAGCGGAATTTAGAGGAGATAATTTCCAAATATAAAGAAGAAATAAGCCAAAATAATAATAGTTGGACAGTAAGTATCTATAAAGAGAGAAAATATATATGTGATTATGTGAAGACAGTTTTAAAGTGACTCATCATAAAATCGACCAATGAAATAAAACAAAATTTGAATTTTGACCAATCACAGCCTGATGTGGCAGTGAAATTATTTTTTATCAAATCCCTTTTATCACGCTAAGTGCATTTATCTTGTGGCCAGTGTAGCCAACTCTACACTCTCATTATTCCGAGGGTGCCAAAAAATGCATACACATATTCACAGTAAATATCTATTTGATATATTTCAAAGTTGAACCGAAAAACAACAGTAATGTGTAGTATGATGTTCTGTAAACAGATGCGACGCACATACATTACGATAGCGTTGCCACGTGAGATAAATCAACAATAAGCAAATGAAGCCAAGATTATCGTATGATGTTCTGTAAACAGATGTGACTGACATTACGTTATGCTATTGTTGCTATTACAAAATAGGTTTGAACAGCGGAAAGCAATTTGGAAACGGTATTGCAAAACCGAGAACGTTGTTGAAGTTCAAAGGCAATGGAGATGTGTGTACAGAACAGAACCGCCAACGCACAGTAACAAGCCCCGCGTCCTCGATAAGGTTTTGGAACGTTTTGAGCACTCACTGCAGAAATCTACAAATCAAAGTGCATGTGAGACTGGAATTAGCAGAACCAGCGTGCGTCGTATTATTAAAACAGAAAAGTTTAAAGTTTACATCCCAAGACTTTTGCATGCATTAAATGAAGATGACCCTGATCGGAGAATGCAGTACTGTGAGTGGTTTCGGAACATGGTGCATAAGTATGAAGCCTCCGTAGGGAAAGATATTTGATCCAATGAGATACGATTTAAGTTGAACGGAAGTATTTACCGGTATAATTGTGTCTACTGGTGTGCAAACAATCCGCATGTTATTTTGGAAAAGACTGTTAATTTATCTGGAAATAATGTTTGGTGTGGGTTGTCATTTAGGTGTCTAATTGGACCATTCTTTTTTCAAGGAGCAGTAAACTGGCCCAGTGTACTTGAAAATGATAAGCACATACGTCTTACCCGCCTTTATTACACGAATTTTACTTCCAACAGGATGGTGTACCACCACATTACCACCGAGATGTACATGCCTACCTTGATGGCAATCTTCCAAAGCACTGGATAGGTCGAAGAGGTCCGATTGAGTGTCCATCGCGTTCTCCGGATCTAACTCCGTTAGACTTCTACCTATGGGAACTCTTAAGGATGTTGTATACTGCAGAAAACCAGCTACAATGGCGGCACTTCGGGAATAAATTGAAATGGCATGTGCTGCGAGGGCACTTTCGCAAAAGTTGCTCAAGCAGTAGTTTAACGTACTCAGAAGTGTATCGACGCCAATGGTGGGCATTTTGAGCAACTGTTGTAACTGTAAAAGTCTAAGATAATTAGTGCTCATCATTTTCTGTTTGTGTGAATTCAGTTTTGTTATGTTAACACGGTTTTTTCTTTACTTGAAGTGTGTATACATTTTTGGCACCCTCTGTATAATTCCTGAGCACGCATCACTAACCACTTTTCTGTGTTTTCAGTAATTGTACCCGTACATTTAACTAACTTAATGCGTATTCACTCAAGTAATTGTTTATGCGAATTCAGCAAAAACGCTGAATAATTTTGTAAATTGCGCAACAATATCTGCCTAATTAACCATCAATTTAATAAACACTTTTTACAGATTGGTAAAATTTTATCGCTGTTTTGTTTTTCTTATTTGGTATTAGTAAATCGAAAGGTAGCGATTGTAATAGTCGACTTTCGTCTATTTCAATCCCATGGTTTTGAATATTTATAACATTTTATACAATTGTTAATAATCCGTTCGCGCATTTCAGATATATATTACATTTATTCTTATTCTATTCGGAAATACTCCTAAACCCTGTTGGTTCTTCCCTATCCATTACTGACAATCGACATTCGTTTGTTGCAAGATGGCTTGAAACGTTACAATATTACAATAATGTAAGCCAAAATTGCGGGAATTATTTTTAATTCTCATTTTATTCTTGATACAGTCCACACACTAAACAGGACTATTGGTAGTAAATAAAAAAATGATATTATAAATGATACACATATTCTACAAATGTGCACATGCCATATTTAGCACAAAATGCAAGAGGAAGACAAATTCATTTATATTCGTCTATCTTCCCCACGGAAAACAGTAAAAATAAAAATATCCGGTGATACCTCTCTCCCTCTAAGAATATGAGTATCAACACATTGACGTTCACCAAGATTTACCATAAAAAATCGTTAAATTATATTTGCAAACACGGGTATTGCTAGTTAGTCTACTGGTTGTAAAGTGCCAAGCGAGAAGTCAGTTGTACTACTTTGACAATATTTGCCAGTCTTCAAGGCCATTCTGCATGTACAGGTAGAAATTTATAGCTTGTTAGAGCGAGGCTTTGTCAACAAATGGTCGTGTGATCGTGTGTTACTCGGTGTTTTCATTATGTGCAAATTGTTTGCTATTATAGTCTTGAAGAACCTACTTTTATGTACGATACACACGAAAGCGGGACCTTGCAGAGAATTGGTAAAAACAAAATATCCTGGTAAACGTGTGACAGGTAGAAAAAATATAAGACTTGATTCAGAAGAAGCATAGAACGGAGATAAAGATAGGAAAGGGAGAGTATTGGGAAAAGATGCAAAGAAAATAATCAGAAAGATATAGAATAGAGGATAAATTAATTATTCTAGTAAGTATATTTTATTAAGCAACCCTTTTACTTAAGTTCTTTCCGCTTACTATAACCTGATTCTGTGTTGCAATAGTAAATTGTCGGACCTGGTGGTGTAGTGGTTACCATACTTGTCTCCTAAACCTAAGATCGCGGTTCGAACCCGGCCAGGATCGATGGATTTTTTCGGGCGTAAAATTCTAAGTGTGGCTTCCTTCGGAAGGGAAGTAAAGCCGTGGGTCCCGTGTCGTACATTTACGGCACGAAAAAGAACCTCAAGCCTGAAAAGAGGCCTCTGAGCAAAATTTGTCGGTCGTTTCACGCCCTAAGTTGAGAGTTGTTAAAGAGCGTCCTAAATTAATCAATAAAAAAATAGTAAATTGTTCAAGTTTTCAAATATTTCTCCATGGGTACCGCGTTCCAGTATTTTCAAATATATGAGTGCGGCACATAAAATCTGTTACAAATATAAAATGTACACTACATTGCTAAAATAGAAGGTTTAATTTAGTTTTTATACTAAAAGTGTGTTTTTCATTCAGAATCTAGTTTAAAAACTATAGACCGCTAAGTTGCTACTTTTTTATGTGTTCGTTAATTTTACATCCGAGTTCCGATCTAATATATTTTTATAAAAGAATTAAATTAGCCATAAAGAGTGTTAAAATAATTTTTTGCAAGGAATGCACATTTTATCTCTACAATAATTGAAGAGGGAAAATGTCAAACGTCATTTTCTAAATTTTAAAGAATAAGGAAAAAAAACTACCCATCTCTGTTAGCATTTAACTTATTATACCCAAAATCATTATGAGGGCATTTTTACTACAAACAAATCGTTGTCAAAAAGATAATGGTCAGGGAGAAAATATTAATAAAAATATGAAGGTTCTATGTGGCATGTCATGGAACAGTCGGTTACTAGTGCCATTCAAACGTTTGTTAATTTTATTTCAGGTTTTAGAGGGCAATAATTAAAAAACAACATTGTTTTTATACATTATCATGTATTATAATGTTATTAAGTACAAAAGTATAAAGATATATTATAAAACATGTACAAGAATACTTTCTCCTCAAAACTGACAGGAAAAGTTTAGTTTTTCATTCTTATACAGCGGTTGAAATTGATGTCTCATAAAAATCTCTCTACTCTTCAAGAAGGAATAGAAATATGAACTTGAGGTCTTTCTTTTTCTCAACCGATAAACGGAGTTGATTTTTCAGACGAAGCACAGGTTGCTGTACGTCAACCACTGATTTTCCTCTCTTTAAACCTTCAAAAACCCTCCACACTTCTAATGGCGATTAAGTTACTTTAATAGTTATTTGATATGGATGAGGTAGAGATACTTTAAGCATTTTGAAATGTTTCGCTTATTTAATGCTAACAGTGCATCAGTAACACTCTTAAAATCAAAGAAATCACTTGAATCCATTGGAACTACATGAAAAGGATTTATAGATTTAGCTTAGTCTACAATCCTATGTAAATCTTGGGGAATGAAGGCCTTACTTACGCTCCTTCATTTCTCTATAATAACTAAACCTCTATCGCAACTCAAAAAAGCTGTGGTCACTTACTAATTCTTTCTGTACTATAAATACTTTCCCTTAAAAACAAATGTTATCATGGCATGGCACATAGAACACCCGATGACAGCATAGCATGACATTTAGAACTACACTATCTGTTAACGGGTATTTGAACTACTTCATCAGTGTATAGACACTTAGAACACGACTAGGAATATGCATCTGGGCACATGGAACGTAATTTTGAAACTATGCAAATAGATTTAAAAATGGCACTTAGAGCGTTTGACATTTCCACTTGATATGTCTTATTAATTTTTTCTACATAATTCATAACCACGCCGGTGGAAGTGCGCCACAAAGTGAAAGAATATGCATTCTTTTCTATTATTAGATACTCCGCAAGGCGCTTTCGAGCACATACTTTTTTCTGCAGCCTGAACCTCATTATCCTTTCAATGGAAAGGAAGAGCGTTTAGATTTAATATGTGTCTGAAAGCTTTTCTGAAATAACTTTCCTGGGTCTTACACCAATTTCATGGCTTAGATAGACTAAAAAAACGCCACATGAACGGAAGCGTGATAACAAAATTATCAAACTTAAAAATCTGAAGGAACAGACGAAGAGAACAACAGCAACAAAGTTGGGTGTTAGAATTAGTCACGTGCAAGATGACGAGGAAAGGAGAAGGGGTAAAAAACTATGTACAAAAGCACTTTATTCATAGTTAATTATCTCTTGATCCGTCATACACAGCTTTTGGATTTCCATGCGCGCCAGGGGACTTCTTATGCAATTGGGAATTCAACAGTATCCGGTGAAAAACTGTTGACTGCGACTAGCTTGGCCCTGAAGTCGAGGGTTTTGTACGTGGTAGGTGACAAAGTCTAATCTATCTGAAACTGTGTCGGTATCAGACACAAATACACGACAGTGCTTTTTAAGAATATTTCAGAAAATACTAAAAAGCAGAGACTACGTATTGGAATAAAATTAACCATTAATCAGTGTAGGTAACATTGCCTGTTTAGTTTCGATTTGAATATACTGTTCAGTTGAAAGAAATTTGATTTGAATCGTTGTTTTTCGGTCATCTATCTCATTTCTAGTAATTGTTTTCTTCTATTATTGCTTCCTGAAAAATGTTGTTCAGGAAATAATGTATTTTAGAATTCATTTAAGAACAAAAAAACAACAAAAAATCCATTTAGCTTGACCGCCAAGGGTGGCCGAGGTCGTTAAAGTGCGGACTTGTGAGCGGGATGTCTGGGGTTCGAATCCCGCCAGGACCGTCCTCTCTGACTGAGGTATTTTCCAGATTTTCCTCAGTCCTCATAACTGGCAAATGCCGGGGAGGTACCTTAAACTTAGGCCTGGAACTTTTCTCTCCTTAAAAATAAATTCTTTCCCAATTTATATTTCATTTCATGTATCATCACTGTTCATCGCCTGGGTGCCTCTGTAGCAAAAATGGGCGTTAAACACTATTCATTCATATTTCATTTAGCTTAGTTGGCAGCCGGTATACATCTCAGATTCTATTAATCTCTTCCATTTTGTATTTTTTCGTCCTTTCTTAATTTTTCTAATTTGTTGTTTTAAATAAAATTTAAAAATTACACGAATTAATGGCATAAGATGCTACACAATTATTGTTATAAACAAGTTGCAATTTATTTATATTTAATATATTTGTTTAACACTTTTGGCTGTTAAAGTCAGGAAATATGATTTTTGTAAAATGATCCTTTTTAAAAGATAATGTTTATACATCTCAATAACTATTGCTCAAGAGTTATTTCTTGATGTCATTAGCAATAAATGTATTAGATTATTTACAAACTGTTGACATCCTGCAATTTGCTATGCATTACATTTTCATGTAAAATACATTACTTTACTCACAAACCAATAAGAGTGAACATTATAATATTTTTGTTTCAGCTCTAATTAATTATAATGTTGTCACTACCGTTGTTAACAAAATATATGGAATAGCATATCCATAGTTATCTGTGTTATCGATCAAACATATAGCACACCATATTCATGAGTATAGGTATGCTGTCAGTTTATTATTACTTCTATATATTTCACATTATAATTACAACTTACATTTGTCTTTGATATGACTTTCCGGAGAGGACATATTTACTGTTTCACAAATCTCACCTCTTTCTTCATAGTTTTTTTCATCTTTCCCTCGCGGTATTTGTTCGCTAGCGTTTAGACTTAAATAATTATACGCGTCGCAACCACGAGATAGATTGGAGTTAGGAAGTTAAGGCTATTTAGCGAATAGGCTTTACTATGCTTTCAACAATATTTCCATGATACAACAGTTAAGAGACCCTGAAAGGAACTTATGAACAGAAACGCCCATTAAATTCAGATAAATTGTTCAACTTTTCAAGAAAAGTAATCTGAATAAGAATGAAGATCGTTTCCAAATGTTTTTTTAATTTTTTAAAAGATTCTATTGCATGGCCAACTAGAATACAAGCTAAAATTCCTCTGTGGACTTGTACACCAAGGCAACCTAGTCTTGTCATAAATATGTTTACAAGGTTTTAGTTAAATAAGTACGACACATTTTAATACGTTTTCATCTTTCATATTCTGCAGTCATGTATTTCAAACGATAGGCACTGACCCACTTTTGCTTCCACACAGTACCAACATCTCTCTAGCAGCACCGTTGGAAAATCTACCCCTGCTGACACAAAAGAGCACTTGACATGTTCAGTATTAGGTGCCTTTTATTGCAAGTCATACCCTCAAGCACTAATTACTGTTTTTAGTCCGTTTAGTCAGGTATTCAGGTCTAAACTGCTTAAGAACTAATGTATTTGCCAACATTTCGTTTATGGAAAGTCTGGATGGATCTTGTCTTGTGGACTGGAGTTGAACCTTGCTGGAATCTCTAATGCTTGTTCTGGAACAAGGTCTTATTTTTCCACAGGTCCCAGCAAAGAGGTTTAATTTTTCAATCCCTTTTTTTACAGAAATGGAGCTTGCTGGTTCATCATTGCTCTCTGTCCACCAAACCATTACTGAGGCAGGATGAATACTTCTCTGGACCTTCAGAACTTTCTCACAAACTTCCCATAAATTTGAGATATTTTTTGGTTTATTTACGGACACTCTAACATCTCGTCATTAGTGTCCTATTCAATTCAGGGCGTGAAACGACCGATTAATTTTGTTCAGAGGCCTCTTCTTTCAGGCTTGAGGTGCCGTTACCTATGACATGGGACCCACAGTTTTACTTCCTTTCGAAGGAAGCCATACTTAGGATTTTTACGCCCGAAACAATCTAACGACCCTGGCCGGGAAAATTGAGACATACATTGTGTTTTGATAGTTGTAGCTTTCTTCAAAATTGAATTATTTCAGGTCGGAAAAATAATTATCCAGTGGTCAATTTTGGTTGTATCTCAACATTTACTGCTTCAGTTCTATAGATTAAAAAATGCTACGAAAAAGTCCCCAATCCAAGATCCTGAAAAGTACCTGGACATAGATCTCCTGTATATGTTCATCTCAGGATGACTCCAAACCATACACGGGCAGCCACTGCTTTGACAACCGGTGCCAGGATCTCGCACGATCATAAGTGAAACGATGGGTGCTGGGGTACATAAGCATCATGGTGACTTCAAGCTTTTAAAGGATCTGAAAAATCTGCTCGGTGAATTTCAAACTTAAATCATAATCTGCCCCTTCCATGATTAAAATGCAAGCAAGGGAGCACGTCATGGCGTACTGCAAAGGTACGGAAGATTGAAGAAAGAGATACCTACCGGCCCAGTTTGTTAACGCGAGGAGAAGGTAGTGGCAATGCTGGACTTTGCTGGCAGATAGGAAGTAGGAGGAGGGAGTAGGTAAAATTTTAAACAAACGGAGACTGCTCAGATCGGAAGAGGCATACAAGCGGGAAAGGGGATAGGGGAACAGGAGGCACAATATTTTTTGGAAGTATTTGTGCATACATGTGAGAGAGTGAGAGTTATTTACTTTGATACAGTTTTCTTTTCTGTTTATTTTATTTAGGGATTACTTTTTTGCTGTTATTTTTTCCATTTATTTATTTCAACAAATATTGTTTATCTCTCAAGAGTTAAATATTGGTTTTCATATCTTTCCCAATATATTGAGAAAGTACGTAGGTTTAAAGACGTCAGATAGTTTGTTACAAATATATTTTGTAAATAAATATACCACCACCACCAAGGGTGACCGTGATCGTAAAGGCTCGGAGAGCTTTGTTGTTTAATATCAGGACTGAAATGATGTAGCCAAGCTTCATTAGCAGTGATTACCTTTAAAAAAAACTCCGCAGCTCCCTGTAACATCATCTCAACTGCATAAAATCAGCTGTCTTAGTACCCAGCTTGCACAAACCATGTTTCGTGTGTAACTTTTCAGTTACTTGGTGTTGGTGACACTCAGTCAAATTTTCAGAACTTCTGAAAGTTTTTTTCATGTTATTCTAGGATCTTATCTTTCAATGTCAGCAGTGATGTACGTTTTCTTACGATACAGCACAAACTGGAGTACCAGATCTACATTTCTTTGAAATTGATACGTCTCAGCAACATTGCATACCTCAGCTGAAGATTTGTTGAGACGAAAGCAGAATTAATAAGAGCAGCATTTTGTTTATCGCATGTGATGTCCATTTTGCTGTAAGTGCAACAGAACATGTCTCAACTTGCACACCTTTCACATGAAGGGACAACAATGAAAATAGTACCACGTGTGCATTACGCATTATGCTAATAATATATTGTAAAGTTAAATTTTAGAGCGAGTAGTTAGGTCTATAATAAGAGAATGATTATTTTATATTGAACACCCCTCGTAACTTTGTTCACTGCACAATGGGATCAAACATGTCAGATGTTTTCTTGTAGGACAATGTCAGTTTGAAAGGCTGAACTGCTGTTCACCTGGATATTTTCTTTCTGAAGTCAAACACTTTTGAAAATGTATATTAGCTGAAATAATCATTTGCCAATTAATTTTTATAACCATTGTTTGACTTCATTATATCCTTGAGACATTCATAAGATAACTATAAAATCTCAACTATACTGAAGTCAAACAACTGTATATAGCCATCTAACGCTATCAGTGCTACCTAAATACCGAACATTATCCTCGCAGGTAAATTTAATTTACACAGCAATTAAAATTAAAAAGCAGACAGTTAAAAAAAACAAAATAAGCAAAAGAATATTTTCTATTGTGAAAGAAAGACTAGGAATACATGGGAACTTTTGCAAGCATAACGAAGACATTACGTCACGGAGTACTGTCACACGCAACATTCAAAAACAATGACAAAAACTTTAAAAGAGGGATAAAGCAATAATTTTACAATTACAAATAGTTATTTTATTCATGACGTGAGGAGAGACGCGTGCGTGACTTTTCCAAGGCCCCCTGTTGTGCACCCTGAAGCACGGTTCAATGTAGAAAGGAGACTCCATAAAGAAAACAAAGCAGAGGAATCCCTGGCAACGGTTGCCCGGCGACTTTTCAACTAGAAGCTCCCAAAGACGTACGTCGAAGTGTGTGGTTATAAATCCTCAACATTCGTAGCATATTTCATTTCTCTCAGGCAAGCGGAGTCAGACTTATGTGTATTATGCAAGGTTGTTATTCCTAAATCGGAAAATATCCCGGATTGAATTAAATTGTGCGTGCTCTGAGTTTCTAAATGCTTTCGAAATTCCACAAAGCCCTCGAATACAGATGAGGTACGGAATTGCTTGAGTTGACATTATTTCCTAAAGGCAGAACAAAAGACACATTACCTTTGTTCCTTACGTCACGGCCAGCACTTGTGTGTATTGTAACTCTCCGTTTTTGGGGTGTAAAGCTGTTGTGAATTGGAGAGGGTGAACGAATGAAGTGGGGCGCACAAAGTTGTGTGCTGTTTTACCCATTTTATTTATTCTTGACACCATGCAACATAAAATTGTTTGCGTTGATGTTTTAAACATGTGTATATAGTTTCAAGGGCTGAATACCAATCTGCTTTCAATACCTTGGATATAAATGAGTCAATTTTGTTTATTGTGGATTTAAATATTCTGCCCACATGCGCCACGTGCAAAATTATCTAAATACATTTTAATAAGCTTACTTACGCTAAAAAGAGGCTACAACGTACCTTCAGATAATTGGTGTTATTTTCAGAAATGTGTCAAAATTAGACCCCTTTAAAGAAGAGCAAAAATAAAATAACAAAACAGCGGAATTTATTTTAACGTTTAATGCCCGTGTTTACTCCTGAGGCACCATAGGCGATGGATACTGTTGATACATGAGATGAAATGATATATTGGGAAAGGGTTTTTTTTTTTTTTTTAAGGAAGGAAACGTTTCAGGCCTAAGTTTAGGGTACCTACCCGGCATTTGCCATTTATGAGGACTGAGGAAAACCTGAAAAAAAAAAAAAACAGTCAGGGAGGACGGTCCTGGTTGGATTGGAACCCCAGACCTGCCGCTAACGAGTCCGGGCCTTAACGAGCTCGGCCACCCTTGGCGGTTTCACAGCGGAATTTGATGGTTTAAATGCACAGCTTTTAAAATATAATTCACATAAATTTTAAAGAGGTTTCTTAATTTATTCAACAATTGATAGTTTAAGAAGGAAATGCCCACGGAACACAAAATATGCCCATTTTTAAAACAGAAGATAGAAACAATTGTAATAGTTATCGTGGTATTCGGAAGAAAATCGCTAAAATATTACAAACGTTTGGATAAATTACTGTATTAGGAGAACAAACAAGTATTAAAAATGCATAAGTGAATTTAATAAATAAACCAATACTTTATTCATAGATTGTATTAAACTTTTCAATAATTAATTGGAGGCAAAATTGGATTATTTAAAATAAAAGTAGAATATCATTACATATAATTCAGGCAATTCAAATATATATATATATATGTGTGTGTGTGTGTGTGTGTGTGTGTGTGTGTGTGTGTGTGAGGAAATAAATATTAAAATAAATCTGTAGATAAAATAGGTGCAAAAATTATAATAGTAAATAAGGAAGTAAGACAAGGACAAGATGTCTTTATTCTTTAATTAATACATTGACAAATCTCTACCTGAATGTTGAGTAGAAAGTTGAATTTAATGGTTTTACTTGATGTGAGTTTTAAGAAATGATAAGGTTATATTTGCTAACAATTAAATTGTATTACAAAGTATATTATTCTAATAATAAATTATAAAACAATACACATTTAAACAAAAGTTACAACTTTCTCGCATCCTTATATCAAAAGAAATAAGATTGTTGTTTAAAATACACTCATTGAACCAGTTACATCCTTTAAATTCCTTGGCTGTGAAATGCTTGATAATCATTAGACATTCTTTTTCTTTCTGAAAGTGATTCACTTGAGCGCCTTTATACACATACAAGATTATTTTTATTTGGCGAAATGAATACCATTTCAAGATATCCGTTAATCTACATATAAAATAAAATAAAGAGATAAATAAACGTAAACATGATCTATTTTATGCTGGTAACCTTTCAATCGTCACCCTTCTAAAGCAACAAAGTTCCGTTTATTCGCCACAGTTTCGATTCTTAAAGGACAGCGCTGTGGGTGCACATCCTGATTTATCACCGTGAAATGCTTGGAAGCAAAGGGTTCCCAGATGCAAGGACAGGTGGTGGCATAGGTCTTGGGAAAATTCTCCCGTCCAGTGATCGGTAAGAAATCTGCGGTTTCTGTTGAAATCACTTCCGCATACGGTTTGTCCTAATCGTCGTGAAAAGTTTTTGGTCCAATTTTGCGCGACGGTTTTCTTTCCTTTGCTCGCGTCCAAAGATCTGCACCCCGGAGTCGAATGTGTCACACAAAACATGTTTTTCACAACCTAACGTGTCTTCATTCAAAGAGCTTCCCACCCGCACCTTTTAACCCTTCTGGATCTTTTCACAGGCTGTTACACTCCCACTCTTTAAATCCTCTTCAGAATTGGGGCTTCTTTGTGGCAAGTTTCCCCAGTTTCGTCTCTTTGTGTACCTCTTTCGCTCCACACTCCTCACCTCCTTCACTTTTGCATCTGTCATTATTGTGACGATTATGACGAAAGAATTCTGAAACCCTTTCTGGCAGCCGGGCTTCAAATCGGAAATAATAAAGTTGTTTACTGGTACTTGAGATTTTTTTTCAACTTTGTTGTGGCAAAACTTGCGTGAAAAGATGAGAAATGTATGCTTGATGACAGTGACAGGGGGTTTAAAAACACGTGCGTACAGATTTTCGTTCCCGACAGATGTACTACCTGACAGCAATATAGGACTTTCAATTCTAAGCTTTCCAGTCTGAATAACTACCTGTTTAACATCACTTTAACTTTAACATTAAACAGGCAAATTCATAATTTTTGATAATTTAAAAAAGTTTAACTTTATGTTGCACTTCTTTACCCCCACCCATTTTCCAATGATATCCTTAAATTTTAAAGAGAATGCAACAGTTAACACATATTTTGTTTTCTCTTGTTGCCTGGCATTCTGAGCCGTTATTATTGTAGTTGTCTTTTCATAATAAATTGTTTCAAAAGAACAGAATATAAGCAAATAGTCAGGAGCTACGAAATAGGTTATATTAAAAGATAAAGATAGCCTACTGTGTCCCTTAAAGAGCAAATGTCTCCTAACAAGTAGGGAAAGTTCGATTTTTGCTAACATGGTGAACTATTCCACGCTAATTGTTCGTATGCTGTTTAACACACTGATTAATTTGTTCTTTGGTTACTCCATTTCTCACTGCACTAGTTGCTTCTCGAGAGATTTCCATTTTCTCTTCTTCTTGCTACTCTTGACCAATCTGTACCTGCATATTCCTTGAAGATCCTTTTATTCCAACAGTTCTTCTTTCTACAAACATTCGACTTTTACATGCCGTTTAAAATTCAAATGACAAATAGTGGCCTGCAGTATAAAACCAATATTGGTTATATTTTAGGTTTCACCACAAAGTCCAGTCTCTCCCACTTTGATATTTTAAAAGACGCCCGTATCTTTTGATGCTTACAGGTTAAAGATGATGTTATCACATCTTTTATTTTTTATCATTGCCAGGTAGCCTATTTCGGAACTCCTGGTTAATCCGCTTTCTTGTAGGGTATACACTGTTTTGAAATAATTTACAACTAAAACAACTCTTACATTAATTGATCAACAGTAGTTTTTAGTATTCTTTGGTCCACCCTCAAACAAATAAGCTAAAAAGTACTAATTTTTACCATTCGCTAGAGAAAATTTTGCTTTTGTTGTTGGCAACCCTATGGTAAACAGTCAGAAGGGATCTTGGCTATAGCACAGGCATGCATTAGATTCCGAGTTGGCGCTACGAGTGAGATTTTAACAATTTTTTCTTAGATTACAATTTGCTCTACACTGCATTTTCCTATACATAATAAGTTCTCGGCCTGACTCAGAGATGTCGTGAAGATGGCCAAATTACTATGATTTTGTTAATTAACATCCTTTAGATCGCATGCTGTAAAGTTTCAGATGCGTAACTATAGTCGCTTTTTTGTAATGATCGTGTAAACCAACTAGTGTTAACATTCTCTATGAAATATGAGCTGTAATAAAGTACTTCGATTTGAAGAGTCGTACATCCATTCGAGATCCTGGTCGCTTAAGGCATCCCAAAGCTGCTATGACCGACGAGATTGTGATAAAAATTCACAATGATATACTCAATGAAGCCGATTGAAGGTACGCGATAAGCCGTGTCCTCTACATTTTACACGAAGTTTTGAGTATGAGAAAGTTTACCGCTCCATGGGTCCGCGCTTGTTAATAAATGACCAAAAACGCTTTCGAATGAAAATTTCGCAAGTGTGTTTAGACTAGTTTAAACGTAATTCTAGCAAGTTTCTCCGAGGTATCAGAACAGCAAATGAATATGGATTCATCACTACATGTCAAGACGAAGGAATAGTCCAAACAGTGCGTGGCAACAGGTGAAAGTGTAGGAAAGAAAGTAACAACGGATCCATTTGCGAGAAAAGTTATGGCTACGGTTTTCTGAGATTCTCATGGTTTAGTGCTCATGGAGTATCTCCAGAAGGGCAGAATTATTACTTGGGAATATTACAATTCACTAATGAACCAACAGAACGATGCTATTTAGGCTAAACGACCACACTTTGCGAAAAAGAAAGTTCCTTTTTATTACGATAATACTCCTTCATACGCGTCAGGCATTGTACTACAAAACCTTATGACCTTTACTTCCAAGTGCTTTCACATCCGCCGTATAGGCCGAATTTGGTTCTCAGAGATTACTTTTTGTTCTTTTCAAACATGAAGAAATGGCTGGGTGAACGAAGATGCACATCAAATGACGAGGTTGAAGCTGAAACAGACGCTTATTTTTCACAGTTAGACCAATCTTATTTTACTGAGGGTGTTAAAAACTTGGAAAGTCGTTGAACTAAATGAATTGATTTATTGGTTATGTTGAAAAATACAAAGAAAATATTTCTCTTAAATCTTTTTTTTTTTTTTTTTTTTTTTTTTTTTTTTTGTCAGGCCGAGAACTTTCAGAACTCACCTCTTTTGTACCTCTAGAGAAGAAAGTACTGCAACATCGGTGCTTTTTAAATGAAACTACTGAAGCAAAATTGTTAAGACAGTTAATAATCAAGCCGTAGTTCTAATAGTTCAACACAATTGGAACATAAGCTTAGCTAATTTAACATTGGTACTATAGGGCCTTCCAACTTCCCTTAACTAGAGAGCAGTGTCTGAAACCTTCGGAAGAGCCTAAGAGAGAGAAACTCAATCTGAGCTTTCACAATGCAAAAATATATTCTTTTGATTGTTTAATTCCTACAATTTCTACGTTTTTCGTTTAACGCGTATTTTACAAGCGTCGTCGAAAGGATAAGTTTCCATATATAAATTAAATATGAATTATATTACCTCTGAAAAGATTTAATTCTACTTCAGAATTCCTACTTTACTTTTTCACGCAGTGATACAATTTATTCGATAGCGCTTCATCCTATTTATGCACCCTGTTTACTAGGTATTTCTTCATTGTCACTTTCAAATTGTTAACAACTGAGGTACTTCTTGTGCTGGAGGTAAAGCTGAAAGCAACTTGAGGCAAGATCTGGCGATTATGAATGCCTGCTGTAAGAACAAAATTGGCGGAAGTATCTGTAGTCGACTTTCAGCTGCGCTCAGCATTATATTCATTTTCAAGGCCTTCCATGAACGATGTCGCCACGTCGGATCATGTTGAGGCTCTTGCAGCCTTTCCTGTAAACAAAGGTTAGCTCACGATGCATATTCACAGCAGTTTCTGTTTTTGGTGTCAAAATACTTATGAGGGGACATAACTGACAATCTGACATGCTATGTAGGTGGCATCTCCATAACGGTTAGCGGATTATCATCAAAGCAGCAGTATGCGCAGCCGTGTGAAACCGCTGAAGTGTTGACAACACACTACCAGCAAAATATGCCAGTTCACTCAATTCTTGCCGATGGTTTATGGGGACTATTTCACTCACATGAAGTCATCTTAAAATTGACAATGAAACGCAATAAAAATTTTAATTTTGACCAATCACAGCCGGATTACGGAGTGAAATTATCGAGAAAAAAAATTCCGCGACGTGCATTTGTCTTGTGGTCAGTATAGCCAACTCTATACCAGCTACACTATATAATTCGTGAACATGCATTACTGACCGCTTTTGCTAGAGGCGGTGGGGAGCTATTGATAGTAACAAAAGCATGGACAATGGACAATCAGAAGCAAAATGGAAGGTTCTTCAAAGTGTTTTAATGATGCGTCAAATGTGCATATTAATCTTATCATTAGGAATTCCAAACTACAAAGAAAAATAGAGACACTGTTAATATTAGAAAATCGAACAATTGCGATTGCTATAGTCGGCTTTTGTACATTTCAGTCTTAGTGTCGGTCCTGGTGGTGTAGTGGTTACCATACTTGCCTCCTACACCCAAGATCGCGGGTTCGAACCCGGCTAGGATCGATAGATTTTTTCGGGCGTAAAAATCGTAAGTATGGCTTCCTTCGGAAGGGAAGTAAAGCCGTGGGTCCCGTGTCGTACATTTACGGCACGAAAAAGAACCTCAAGCCTGAAAGAGAGGCATCTGAGCAAAATTTGTCGGCCGTTTCACGCCCTGAGTTGAATGGGACGCTGATGACCTGAGATGTTAAAGAACGTCCTTAAATCAATCAATCAATCAATCAATCAGTCAGTCTTAGTGTTTCTGAATGCAATAGATATTCATATGTATAACATTTTATACAAGAGTTAATATTCTGGGATTTTTTTTTTTTTTTTTATAGACGCTCTTTAACATCTCAGGTCATCAGCGTCCCATTCAATTCAGGGTGTGAAATGGCCGGCAAATTTTCCTCAGAGGCCTCTTCTTTCAGCTTGAGGTTCTTTTTCGTAAACCTACGACAAGGGGCCCACGACTTTATTTCCCTTTTGAAGGAAGCCATACTTGGATTGGGTTCAGCAGGCAAGTGTGATTACCATTACACCGTCAGGACCGACTTAATATTCTGTGCTCAAATTTCAAATATTTATTACTTGTATTCTTATTCTACTAATGAAATAGTCCTAAACCAGGATTTTGCTCTTCTCTATTGGTATCACTGACAATCGGTATTCTTCTGTAGCAAGATTGCTTGAAAAGGTCAAGTACAAATATACAATTGTTGCAATATTGTATAAGCCAAGTTTAGAGTAATTGTATTTAAAGTTTTATTTTATTCGTGAAATAGTCCCCATAAATATCACTCGAAAGGTATGAGCTTTCCAGATAAATTTATCGGCAATCTCAGACCCTCTCGTGATATTACTTGTGATGAAACATAATAAAGCTATCTTCTGGACGACCCTCTTCCTGACTAACGTCTTCGAAAAGGCTGTTTTGCCTAGATATTTATTTTTTTCCGTTTCCACTTCAATTCAAATGCTACATCCACATGCGAATAAATGTCAGGAAGCAGGCAAATCTATTTTATTAAGTAATTCAATGCGAACATCTGTTTCCTTCCAATCCTCGCCGCACTATTGATAATCATTGTTGAGATAGTTAACTGTAGTTATTGATTTTATTGACTGTACTAGAAGTTAAGCAATTTGCTTGTGTTTCTAACTGTTTTAAAATTTTATTTAATAAGCATATTTTTTTTTTATAATGGATATCGCACCTAAGAAGAGAAGTAAGGTCATAACCCTCCATGAATTCAGTAGTTTGACTATGGGACAGAGAGCAGCTGAATGCAATGTAAGTGCTGTTAATAATTAGAAGGTAAAATGTAATTGGATCAATTTCATCTCAAAAGAAGGGACGATGTGGCTGAAAACGAAAAACGTCCAGATAAGATAATGCCTTTCTAATCAGAATTAGCAAAATTAATCCTGAAAATTACAGTTTTGATTTACAAAAAGATTTGGAGGCAGCAGGGATAAAAATTTATCCTCAACTGAATAGGCGGCTTCTAGAAGCTGGAAGGAAAGCTCGAAGACCGGTCAGGAAACAGCTATTGACGTGCTCTGTGAAGAAAAGGAGATTGGCATGGGCTAGAAAATATCAGAACTGCACACAAGAAGAGTGGAGAAGGGTCCTATTTTCTGATGAAAATAATTTTGAAGTCTCGCATATTACGAGAAGCGATCGAGAGGAAATCTCGCCGAAGCACGTCAAACAGTAGGTATGGTGTCCACATAAGAAGATGTTTGGGATTATGTTGCATTCACAGGCACTAAATGGTGGATTCCTATTGATGGAATGATGAACAGCAAGTACATCTCAAGAGCCGCCCCAGAAGAAATTGGCAATTGAACATTCAAAAGAGACTTTCCAGCAAGACCTTGACACATATGGTGTGCATCATGAAGAAAATGGTTTTCAGTGTTTGGAATGACCTGGAAAATAACCGAACCTCAAGTTTATAGAGAATCTTTGAACGATTGTCAAGAAACGGATGGGAAAAATGGACAGCTACACTAAAGAAAAGATGATTAGATACACGGAAGATAAAAGTGCGGTTTCATAACCCAGAAATAAGTGAAATATGTGAGAAACTTTATCACTCTACGCCCAACTGAGTAAAAATGGTAATTAGGGCCCGGGTAGGCTCATTAAGTACTAAAAACACCGTTTAGTAAAAAACTATATTACGTTTTGTGAAATAATTAAAAAAATAGAATAGCCTAATATATTTGTTCACATTAATTTGCACAGAGGGTAATTGCACAAATTTTATTTGTCAGTGAGTTGCACATTTTCCCCCATTTTGATCCTTTCAAGTTCTTTAAATTTCTTTCAAAACCAGATAACTTTACCAGAACAAAAAATCTCATTAATAAAAAATGCTAATCTTTACTCCACATTCCGTACACTTCGAAGGAACCTCGTTTTCCACAGATACAATCTAGACTTGTGTGTAAACATACATTGTTACAGAGAATGTTATCGGCAGCAAGGGCTGTTTGTAAGCAGAAAGGGTTAACGTCAGGCTTTCGGGAGAGTGACAGTATGCTGCGCGAACAAAACACGGCGATGGTATCGCGCACAAAGCAAACATGGCGTCTCGGTGTGAGAAATAGTTCACGTGATGGGGCAGACGAAGTGTGCGCATGAGCACAAGGACTTCTAATTTCTCAAAACTGTTATCGCGTTCCCTTCTGCCAAGGTGTCATGTTGCCCTAATGGATGGCTTAGTTAAATAATAGGAAAATTACTTTGCTACTGATACCCAGAACTGATTAAAATTAGAAGTGAAGTCTGGATATTTGCCAAAGGTATGCACTCTATTTTTCCAAGTTAGATTATGCAGATAATAAAGCAGCTGTAATAACGATTTAATACATGTACATTAATTGTTTAATTCCTTAAGTATAAACAACATTTTTTTTTTGTTAATATATTTTTAGAAGTTTGTTTTTTCTGTCTTTCGATTTCCTCTGACCACGTCTTCCACTCTTCCTAGACCAATAATATTCTTTTTGTGCTGAAGTCATATCTTTTGGACAAGTTCTGGTTTTGAAGCTTTTAATTCTAAAATTACAACAATTAACGATGTGTATTTTAACATACAGAGGTTGCCAAAAATATGTACAGACTTCAAGCAAAGAAAAAACAGAGTTAACATAACAAACCTGAATTCACACAAACAGAAAATGATGAGCACTAATTATCTTAGACTTTTGTAAGTTACAACAGTTGCTCAAAATGCCCACCATCGACGTCGATAGCCTTCTGAGTACGTTGAACTACTGATTGAGTGACGTTTGCGAAAGTGTCCTCAGCGATTGCAGCACATGCCGTTTCAATTTCTCCCCGAAGTGCTGCTAGTGTAGCTGATTTTCTATAATCAGTGCGCGGGGCTTGTTGCTGAGCGCTCCCAGATCTGCCCTTGTGAACATCGCATACGGTACCATGCGTCTAAAATTTGTCTCGAATGCGTGCAATTGTTACTCGCGTTGGCGATTCTGTCTGTACACACGTCTCCATTGCCTTTGAACTTGAACAACGTTCTATGTTTTCCATTACCACTTCAAAATTGCTTTCCGCTGTTCAAACTATAATCTTGACTCCATTTTGTTGTAGCAACGCTAGCATAACGTAATGTGAGGCACATCTGTTTACAGAACAGTATACGAGAATCTTGCCTTCATTTGTTCATTGTTGATTTACGATAATCTTGGCTTCATTAGCTCATTATTGATTTACTTGTCCCGTAGCAACGCTATCATAATGTATGTGAGTCACATCTGTTTACAGAACATCATACTACACATTACTGTTTTTCGGTCCAACTTTGAAATTTATAAAATAGATATCTACTGTGAAAGTGTGTATACATTTTTGTCACCCCTGTATTCTTTGTTTTTCCGCCTGTTGTTGATTTGTAAGAACATGTATCTGTTTTGCCTTTCATCGATAGCACTGTTGACTGTTTATTACTGAGATCACCCTTTCTCGGACAGCGAGATTTTACTGGCTGTCTATAAATGTATGACATGACTGTACATACTGATTTAAATAGAAATACATTTCTTTCTTTCCCTCCAAACGAATTATGCTAGCCAAACTTATTATATCTCAAAGGTGAAGTATATTTGAGAAATTGTTAATTTCTATAGAAAATTTTGAAAATGTGCTCCCTCCTGCACAAGGCATACCACAACATGGCGTTCATTGTGCAAACTCCTGGCATAGTGTCCATCACATGATTCACAGATGAGTATGGTTACATTTATGCGGCTATGTGAAAGCACAGAACTCACGCTACCCATTGGACCGTTCATCTATATACTCAGTTAAAGTCGGTGTTTGGTGCGCAATATTCGCCAAAGAATAGAGGGACTTTTTTTATTATTTTTACCAGATTGTGAACACTGTACGTCGGATTTTCATGGAGATTGTTGAGCAACTGGACGACGTACAGCTGGATCAAGGATATTTCCAACAAGATGGCGCTACATGCCATAGATCAAACCCATCCATGACGCTAGTTCAAAATTTCTTTGACCACTCGATAATCTCCAAGAACCTACGGCCACCCAGATCCTCTGCTTTGTCAACATCGAAATCCTTTCTACCTAAAATACAGATTTTACGCCAATGCCCCTAGACATTGGACGATCCGAAGCACAATAAGTCTTTTAACCAAATTTGAATCTTTAAAGTTTAAAACACCCAATATTTTAATGGCTGCATCACAGAGTCATGCCTATTTCTACAAGGATTAACTTAATTTGTTTTGACTCCACATTTACCTATATAGGTATCATTTTAGGAATATGTCCTTTATACGTAGCCTAACCTGAAGATCTGCCTGGCTTAAAAAGAACTGACTCTTGGTAATCCTGAATTTATGAAAATGTACTTACATTAGAAAACCCAAAACAAACCTCTGAATTCCTTGATTTGGAATAGATGCCCTTAAACAAATTTTGCGCAAAAGCCAAAAATAGAAACAGCTGTTGATGAGCGGTAGCTTGTTGTTTATTTGATTTGTTTACGGACGCTCTTTAACGTCGGTCCTAGTGGTGTAGTGATAACCATACTTGGCCTCCTAAACCCAAGATCGCGGATTCAATCCCTACCAGGATCGATGACTGTTTTCGAGCGTAAAAACCCTAACCATGTCTTTCTTCGGAAGCGTTTCATTCAACTGGGGCGTGAAACGGAAGATAAATGTTACTCAGAGGCATCTTCTTTCAGGTTTGAGGTTCTTTTACGTGCTGCAAATCTACGACACGGGACCCACGGCTTTACTTAAGAGTTTTACGTCCGAAAAAAAGTCTCTCGACCCTAGCCGTGATTGAATCCGCGATCTTTGGTCTACGAGACAAATATGGTTACTACTAGACCACCAGTGCCTACAGCTTGACTCGATTATAGGAATAAAGCAAGGGGTCAAGTTCTAGGGAAAACGGAAATTATTCCAGAGACTTGGAATGTAGAAACTTGCAAATACTGGATGAAGCAAGGACTTGAACAGACAGATTTCAGAATAATAATTTTAAAAATGACAGTAAAAATAAGAGACAATAAAGAACAGCTAGGAGCAAAGAGGATTGAGGAAAACATAACAATGAATAAGTCAGCATAATAGTATCAAAAATTGTAAGAAGGCAGGGTTATATTATAAAATACAGTATTTGTTTTGTCATTTCCTGTAAGCTTAATTTTTATTGGTGTAATGTGCTGTTTCTCAGAAAACATTCAACCTAAGGATGTGTAAAATTTTGTACATATTTATATATATTTCGTTTCCATTAAAATAATCTAAAGCATTTAGAAATGCATTATTGAACATTTTTAAAGGGTAGATTTAAAAGTATTTTTCTCAAGTTAGAAACTGTTTAAACCTTTGAATGAGATGTACCAGAATAAATAAATAAGTTACAAATGCATATAGAACTTAGATAAACATGAGGGATAATTTTAAAAAATACTTTTATTTCTCAACAAAATTCATCGTCGAGAAAATATTCACACAAAAAATTATGTTTAAGAGGGCCAAAAAAATGGAAGTCATTCCATGCGGAGAAAGCACGTGAACTTTTTACTTGAACTTTAAAGCATCTCATTGTCTTATTGGCAGTGTGAGGACGCGGGTTGTCATGCAAGAGCAACGCGATCACTTCCAATGAACGGCCTTACGAAGTTTCCTGAGTATGCTACAGTAGAAGTCCGCATTTACAGCTTGTCCTTGAGGCTGGAATGTGGTGAACAGTTTGCATTTATGATCCCAGAAGACTGAGCATAACTTTACCTGCAGATGGTGTCACTTTGAACTTTTTATCTCAGAAAGGATGCCTCCATTGCATTGACACAAGCTTTGTCTCGAGCTGGTAACGGGGAACCCAAGACTTATCACTAGTAACAATTTGGGCTAGCATGTCGTATTGCGATTGAGATGCTGTAATGCTAGACCCATTCTTTGCAATTTGTGTTGTTAATCTGTCATACCCTGTGAGGTAAGCCATGCCGTATGAATAATCAATAGTGACTATAGTGCCTATAATTTCCCATCTGTCTGCTCGAAATAATTCAACTCGTTGCGAATTCGCATCTGCGTTGACCGGCCGACGCTATGTTCGTCTTTGATATCTGTCCGCCCTTCACGGAACTTCTGTACCCAATTGTAATCATTTTGACGTGACAGGTACTCCTCACCGTGGATGGGAAGCATTTCTTTAGAAACATTCTTTCATTCCACACCTTTTCCCCACAAATTCGTGAAACTGAGAGCTCATTCAGAGGCTACGCCACATTGTAACTGCTGTTTCGCTATTGTAACATCGAACGTCACCAATTCCCACCCTACTAATGCCAACATTAGTGGCAATAACCTCAGGTGCATCATTCATACATGTAGTACCCCACATCAATTTGTAACTTGCTTAGTGACAACCTCATATTGAGAAATCTAATTATTTTAGTTTGTTAATATTTCTCCACCCTATAAATAGACATTTTATCCCACCATCTCCTATAGTTTTGAGAAAAGTACATAAAAAGTTAAAATGTTAAAACAATTTATAAAAATATGTTCACAGTTTTATTAACAATAAAAGATAACGTGTGTTTTTTCCTAAAGGGTTTCGAAAAAGCAGAGAATAATGATTAATTGTAATAATTTTAAGTAGGTAACTCTAAAATCTGGTTAAAGGAGTAGGTTTAAATAAAAGGTATGATTTTTAGCGTCGTATGTTAATGCCCGTTTAACACAGCCCACACTGTGCCCTTCTGTAACTATGTCATGGCATGTGCCTGCAGACGCCATCAGCAGATGGGGTTGAGTAATGCAAGTTAGTCGGTCCGTGCTAATCCGGGGTCTATCGGCAGGGCACGTGGAACAAGTTGTGCCATTTCGACGGTGAAAAACAATATTTCCTCCCGCAAGAAGTGGGGTGAGCTTTCACTGCCAATCCTTTCATTTTCCTTCGATTTATTTTGTAGCGCGGTGGTAACCACTGGAGCGAATATCTTCAGTCGGCAAGGGCTAAAAGGGGGAAAAGAGACATTTTCGGCAGCTGCTACTGGATCTTTTTGCTTTATTTTGGAGGTTCTCAAGGGTTGAAACTTTTGACCGAATTCACTAGCATGTCAACTTCAATAATCATTCAGCCGTAATTTTTGTTGAAGTGTACAGATGAACTACAAAGAAATTGTTACTTACAGGCATTCGAAACTATTACTAATTCTATTATGTCCATTATATTCTAATCCACTAACCCTATTTTACGTTTAATACGATTAGCTTTTCAAGAAATATCGAAAGTCATTGCAAATACTCTAACACTGCCTTTCAAATAGTGCACTTCAGAATTCCAGCGGTTTCTATAAGCCCTGTTGCATAACCTTGTACTCCTAATGATTGAGGCAATGCCTTTTCCGTTTTACACGAGATATAAACGTATTTCAAGGTCACGTGATGAAAAAGGTAAGATAATTCAAAATGTAAACGAAATTCATTGCCCCAATTTGAATTTATCTGAAGAAAAATCTGAACTTATTAAATGTATTGCAATCTAAGCTACTGTAAATTTTAAAATTTTCACCTTTTCGTGTGATTTTGTGTTATACAGTTTATGAAGAACGATTAAAAACAATTCTTTGCGGCTCATTTGAGACTTTCGAAGTGTGTTCTAAATGTTCTAAGTAACATTGCAGGGTAATAAAATGCTAAATATAGCTTCGTTTTCTTTAATGCAAGCATGGTGTTTCGATGGTGGTATTTAGTATTATAAAAGACCCACATTATACATTTTATTAATATGATTTCTAGTATGAAAAGGCAGGTAGAAATGCAAGACGAACTGGAAAACTTCGCTGGTTAGCGTATCAACTGCGACACGAGCTGGCTCATACTATGTTTATGACAATCCACCAACGATTGTCGAAAACTGGAAGTGTGTAGCCAAACTTGAGACAATGGTACAAGAACTTCTGACTTCATAGATAATACAAGTGAGCGGTGGTTTTTTTTTAATACTTTATTGATCATAACTAAACTTGCTTCACACATAACAACAGCCATAGCCGTATCTCTACTTTCACGTCGACAGTAATTATCAATCGAATTTACAGTAAACGTGTGGGCTGAAATGCTGCATGGTCACTTGTCATTTCTTACAACTTTCTTGATCTCAATGTAATACCCGAGCTGCTAGAGTGCATCGCATGTGATAAGGTGGCCACATGACGGTGCACCAGCGGACTTCCATGGGGATGGTAGAGAGCTGAACATGACATTCAAATTTAAATGAATTTTTGGAACAGAGTTCTCCGGCTCTCCAAAGGAATGTCAAACTGTGGGGATCGTGAGGGAGGTGGGTTACTATGAATATGCAGTTAATAGTAAAACAAGTACGGAGAAATATTGGCTTAGACTAATGCAGCAAGACCAGTCCACACTTCAAACTAAATTTTATAGGCATCAGATGCAAAAATATAACACCAATGTTTTGGGCTACAGAGATGGAAAGAGAACTAGGAAAAATTGGTCTGGGTTCAATACGGTAACGGGGCAATACAAATACTTAATACAAACGTATTAAAAAGATTAAAACAAGGCTAGAGGCTATCAGCAGGCACGAAATTGATGCAGAATGTAACATGAAAGTTTGCTTGAGCCTATCGAATTAAATTAATCGGGGGTAAAGAAGTATACAAGAGTAGGTCCATAAGTTTCCGGCCCCGCCGATAAGGATTATTGCCTTCGCAAAATCAATATTTGGTGTCATATCTTATCTGTTAAGTAAATAATTGCAGCTGTAACTTCCGCTCCGCTGTGTTTAGTTGTTCAGATATAGTTGCATAAAGAATGCTATGTGTAGAAGATTGAGACATGTTCAAAATGGAGTTTCGAGCTAATATTAAGTTCTTCACAAAAGAAGCACTTGTTCCAAATGAAATTAAACAGCGATTGGACGCCGTATATGGGGAAACTTCCCCCTCATATTTTACCGTAAACGAATGAGCCAAACTTTTTCGAATGGGTCATGAAAGCGCTGAAGACGAAGAGCGTGCAGGAGAATTTCTCCTCTTGTGGGAGGAGAAATTATGTAAGATCGGCAGTTTAAAGTTACAGAAATAGCAGCAAGGTTGGGCCTTTCTAAAACAACAGTCCTTCGAATTATTCATTAACATTTAAACATGAATAAGATTAGTGCAAGATGGGTGCCTAGACTTCTTTCCTCAGTCCAAAAGCAGCAATGAGCAATTGTTACAGATGAAACTACGGTGCTCTACTATGATCTCTTGTCCAAAAGAGAATCAATCTAGTGGCGTAAACCTGGCGAAACACCGCCTCTAAAGGCCAAAGTCACTCAGTCAACCAAGAAGATCATGGTCCCAACTTTTGAAACTGTGAAGGAATATTCTTCATTGACTTCAAGGAGAATGGGGAGTACTATGTGGGCCTACTGCACAGACTACGTGCTTCCATCAAAGAGAAAAGACGAGGAAAGCTGAGTGGTGATGTGCGCCTTCTTCAAGACAACGCGCCTGTGCACACAGCTCTTGTTGCAAATGAAGCTGTGAAGAAAGGTGACTTCAAGGAAATCCACCCTATAGCTCAGATCTAGCTCCGAGTGACGATTTTCCTCTTCTCAAAACTAAAGAAGGACCTGCGAGGAAGGAAATTTAAGTGTGACGAAAAAGTGATGGATGTTGTTTATGCCCATTTTGCACACTAGACTTCTGACTATTTTGGGGGGGGGGGGGTTGAAATGTTAATACAAAGATATGAGAAGTGTATTGCAATAAAGGGTAACTATATTGAAAAGTGAAATAGTTTTTGTCTTTATCATACCTATAAAATGGTTAGGCCGGAAACTTATGGACCTATCTTCGTAAATGCTCGTTATAGGGAGAAAGACGAGACCAGGAATGGCTTGGTTTAGACTGGGAGATAATTATAGGTCGATTAGCAAGCTGGGGCCAGTTTACGAATCACATTAATTGGTTGAAAATGGACATTTTTCTAGCCAAAGTGCACGGAGCCAAAGGAAATTTCTTTTCTGGTTGAAATGCAATAATCAGTGTATCCGAAGAGGATTTAACTTCAGTTGATTTCTTCCTCTGAGGACATCTCAGAATTCATTTACGACATATAAATGGAAACATAAGAGTGTCCATTAACAAGAATCATAATGCCTGTGACACCATCACAAACAATGCTGGATTCTTTCAAATCAATAGATAACAAACTATTGAAGCCCATTTTAGATATATGTCGCTCAAATTGTCTATGAACATTCTTATAGCAGTTTCAATTTATGGTAGTTCATGCTTAAATTGGAAATGAATGATCAGGTTTGAAAAATTCCATGCACTTTTGGGACGAACCACGGACTTTAGCCTTCCGAGCGGACAACCAACTTGGGCTACCGAGTCCTACAAGCACGAAACCACGATCCTCTCTCGCCTGATTTCTGTTTAAAGTTTGTCGGGTCCTTTTGAAGGAACACAAAGCACTTTCTTAAATAAATTGTGTACTTTACAAATAGTGGCAGTTCGTTAAATAGAAAACATTTAAGAAACATCTAGATAAATAAACCTCAGGCATTGTATCTAGTTGTTCATCTCCAAGTATTGAATGAAACCTTGTGTTAAAACTGTTTCCTTTTCCCCCCAAATTTCTTACTACACATTTGCTATTCAACAGCTCTTTCGTCCGTTTACAATTCTGCCACAATCAGATCGTGTAGTCAATTGTCCTGAACTACGTAACGCACGCTTTGTCAATTCCAATATACCTAGCCACACTTCTTTTCACTTTATCTTTCCACTTGTGTTTTCTATGAACCAAGATAAAAATTCCTCATCTCGCACCAATGGCTCCTTGCTGCCTATCCCAAAAGTTGCAGAAAACCACAATCTTATCTGATCGAAGCAAACTAGCCCACTCTGTGACCACAAAGCCTTTAATGTTACCTCTCTTAAGAGAATTGCTTGTTACGTGGGACATGGGGCATTTCCAGACATAAACTTTGTCAGCGAGGGGGCTGCAAATGCACGTTGTTTATTTCTGGATGTTGAGAAAGGGTTAGAAAATGAAAAAGAAAACACCCCTGGTGCACGCATCTCGTCTTTCATTGGAAAGAGGGGATTGAAATGGGTGTTATGGGAGTTTTGGGGTGGTTGTGGCTGTCATCTTTCGGTAAACAGGATGGCTTCTTGTGACGCCGATGGCCTGATAAGGGAAAGCGGGGCAATGCTGTTCTTTTTTATAAAACGAAAGTTCTAAACTACATATATGAAAACGTTGCTAAAGTAATACATTTGGCCAAACAAATTCTGTAATATGTTTTTTTTTGCAATGCTCAAATTTCAAGCATGCGCAAGAAATAAAGTTGTGGTGGAGTGGAATTGTTGCCAAGAGTTAAACTTTAGTGGGATCAGAGGCCCTATATTATTCATAAGAAGTTATTAATATTTATGTATCTTTAATCAGAAAGTATTGCAGATATCGCAGCGAAACTTTTACTGCTTATTTTTCATTACATTACAAGTTCTGAGTTCTATATAATAATAAATTATTATTTTTGTAACACTTTTTTATAAAAATAACTTTTTATTAATGCTCGTTTACAAAAAGTTCTTATGCAAATGACCTGAAACTAGAGCTCAGCAATGAATGTAATAATGCAGATCAGTGCAAAAATGTTATGCTTCTATCTTCATTAGTTTGTGATAAAAAGGTACATGTGTTGTGAATTTTTTACTTATAACTAAAATAATGTTAAAGTTAATACAACTAATTTTCAATTAACATACTAATTCATTTCTTATACCTACATCTTAACACAAAGTAATATTACCAGCACAGGAGACAGTTTCACTCAACACTATAATTAAAATATTCAAGGCAATCACTATATTAATATTTCCTTTGTTGTCTTCAATATCTTCCACATGATTATTTTCTGGGAAGCACTAGGAGGTGTGTAAGTAATTGGCATATCATTTATTGAACTATTCTCTTCAGAAATAGGCCTGTTATTTTCATTATCACGACTATCATGCTTTAGTAAATAGGTTTTGTAATACCTATTTGCTTTGTTTTTAAATTTTTATAAATCCTGGTGAACCTAGACATGATATTAGGTGTATTTAGGAAATAAAACTGGAATATACAGCTTGTAAAACTCAAAATAAATGCAAAACTTTCCAATTGCTTCAAAAGTCAAACACACACGCAGCCATTACTGTTATTGACATTTGAAACAGAAAATTACCTATAAAAACATCCAACCACAGCCTTTTAAAACATTGTTTCAGAAGAGATTTTTACTTTTATTCAATAGTGCGGGGTATGATACATAAACACATTATGTAATTAAAATCACTTACAATTGTATTTTTCTGTAAATGATATACCACATTAATCAGAAACATTTAAATAGTTATTTGGAAGAAAAAACTATAATTTGAATTCTTTTGAAATGTTATCTCTGATTGATCTGATAGGTTCAATATTTCCTAGTATTTTCCCAGTGTTACTTCAGTCCTACGATATGGTCTGCTTTTACCTTAAGAGTGCATGCATGACTAAGAATGCAGCGCTTTTGCACAATGATAGATACTGCATACATATGCATAAGTTTCACCATCTGTGATAAATAAGTATACCTACTAGGCTACAACTATCAGAATCACCGCAATAAAAGAAAGTCTAAGAAGAATATTTTAAGTAAGGTGAAACGTTTTTATCTAACATTTCCCAATTTAGTACAAGCTTTAATAAATTGGAAATAAAAGCAGAATATTTAATAACTGTATTATTCCCATCCTGTTACCTAAGGAGCCAAAAATTTGCTACTAAAGCAAATTATGGATTGTCAGACAAAACGAAGGGCAGAACCATTTCACACCTCGAACAGGAGACAGGCAGGCTACATAGTGCATTTGAACTACAGGATGATTATAAAGTTTCGATCCGTTTTTGAGAAAACGGCTGGTGGGTGTTTCTTATATTGGTGATCTGAATGATTCAATCCATTGAAGAAAGAATAGCTGTGGTGTGTGCGCGCCTTTGAGGGGATTTACTTAGCAGGAGGTTCAAGCGAACTTGGAACGAAACTTCCCTAAACTCGCTCCCAGGGCAAATGTCAGAGTGCTAGTTCAAAAAGGGAGATTATGTGCAGAATGTGAAACATTCCGGTAGACCCAATGTGTCCGCTGAAGCTGCAACAGGAACAGGAGCATTAGCAGAAGCCCAAAGCATCAACTAGGGGACCTAAGTCGGAAGTTGAGTGTACCACAATCGACAATGTAGAAACTTCTCCACTACACCTTGAAAAAACGGCCATGACACCTCCAAATCCGACATAAGCTGGAAAGGGAGGACTACGCTGGTATCGAAGCAATGCGTGCCTGTTGCAGGTAGTCGAAGAGGATAATTTGCTGTAAAATATGCTCTTTAGCAATGAAGCCACCTTCCACACATGTAGCAGACACATCTGCAGAGTGCGGGCAGACGAACAGATAATTGAGATCCTCGAGTGGGAACGAAACAGCTCAAAAAGTCAATGCGTGGTTGGGGATTACAAAGTCTAAGGTAATGGACCATTCTTGTTTACAGAACTCAAGAGTGACAAGCATTTCGTATTTCGCAGCTTTTCTTTCAACCACGGTGGTTTTCCAACAAGATGGAGTTTCCTCTCATTTCGTGAGTACCTGGAAACCACATTTCCACCTAGGTTGATTGGTAGGTCTTCACACAGTAAGAGCTTTACCCTTATCTACTTTTATTATTACTGTTAATTTTATATATATTTGAAATTCGCACAGAATATTAACACTTGTATAAAATGTTATAATTATGAATATCTATCTATCTATTCAGAAACCGTGACACTGAAACAGACGAAGGTTGACTGTTACAATCGCTACCGTTTGATTTACTAATACCAACTGAAAAAAACAAACCAGAGATAACAATTTACCATTCTGAATAACGTGTTGATTAAAATTTATGGTTACTTAGATAGATATTGTTACAATTTTTAAAATTATTTCAGACTGTTTGGCTGAATACGCAAAAACAAGTGTTTGAGTGAATACACATTAAGTTAGTTAAATGTACAGTTACTGAAAACACAGAAAAGTTGCCAGTGATGCGTGCTCAGGAATTATATAATGGGAGTGTAGAATTGGCTACACTGATCACAAGATAAATGCACTTAGCGTGATAAAAGGGATTTGAATAAAATGTTCGAAAACTTCACTGCGATATCGGGCTGTGATTGGTCAAAATTCAAATTTTGTTTCATTTCATTGGTCGATTTTATGATGACGTCATAATTAGTGACATAGCCAATGTAGTATATATCTGATTCAGAAGAAAAGTACAACATAGTAAATGAAATCGTGCAGTTGCGATATGAACTTTCATAGAGGATAATACTGCTGCCACTTTTAATCACAGTTTCTCTAAACCCTGTCTGGTACTTTAGATAGGTTTGTTCTTCGCAAGAGCAAGGTAAGGGAAGATGTTGAAAGACTACGAAAATGTTTTTCTTATCCTTTAGTTTGAGATACGAAACATGCGAACTTTTGCTGTTGGTTTCTCCGTAAAGTAAAACATCTCAATTAACGGCTATATACTTTGGTATGTTAATACCACTAACAAAATATAAAGCAGGTCCCCTTTTGTCCATTTATGATCATTTTCTTTTTTCAAGAACTATTGAAGCAGAAATTCGCAATATTTGCAACCGCTTGTGTTCTCATTCCAAGCCAAAAGACAACTGAGTAGTAATATAAATAATATATGTTATATAAATATAATATCCATTGATGTACACTGTGATGCCATACCATGGATATTTGTTTACATTAATAATTTGCGAACGTTCGTGTTTAGTTAGTTCCTTACGCGTGATTTGTGCTGCAAACAAGTTACATTTGAGCGACTAACCATGATAGGGTTCTAAACTGCGGTGGCATGCACCAAAGGGAGTAATTTTCTAGATATTAAAATAAAAAGTAGGTAAGTGTAAATATGCTACTTTCTAGGTATATTTGTAACGGTCGTTAGTTTTTGAAAGACTTGGGCAAAAGTGATTTTTCTTTTAATTGAAAACTTTTTTTTTTTTTGAGTAGAGTTTAGGGTTTAACAACCCATTTTTACTACTGAGGCACCACAGGCAGTGGTCACTGATGATACATGAAATGATATATTGGGAAAGGATATTTATTTATTTTTTTTTAAGGAAGGAATCGTTCCAGGCCTAAGTTTAGGGTACCTCCCCGGAATTTGCCAGCTATGAAGACAGGAAAACCTGAAAAAACCGCAGTTATGGAGGACGGTCCTGGCGGGATTCGAACCCCACATCTCCCGCTCACGAGTCCGCGCCTTAACGACCTCAGCCATCTGTGGCGGTGCTTTTCTTTATGTCGATTCATTGCCTTATATGACTTGAATTGGCCGCTTTAGTTTCATAGTAATATAAATTTCACGTGATAAATAAAAAATTGAATGTCTAACTAAAAAAATTAATCAAATATTTAGATGATTACTTAAGCACATATCGACAGTCAAATCTTTGAGACAATATCCATACACAGGCGAGACTGTGTCAATATAGGGAACACAGGAGAAATTAAAAGTGTTAAACTCACCTTCAGTAAAAGGAGAGTTAAAAAAAAACCGTATTAGGAGATGATGCGACTCGGTTAAAAGCTAGACATCACCCATGCCCCCCCCCCCAAGTCGTCTACTATTATAGCTGAAGTCCAACGAAGAAGGAAGTTGCTGCTTATGTGAAGCAATAAATATACTAGGCACGGAAATATAAAATGATAAAGGTGAAATAGGGGAAATTTCATAAACCATATAAAATGCAGACATTATTACAAGATAAAAACAGTGCGTTTCCAAAGCAGGAAATAAAATAACAAATAAAATAGTATACCACAAAATACCCAATCTTAGACATTACATTATTAGCACATCAAAATTGCGCAAGCGCCAAGTTGAAATATATTGACGTAAGAAAACAAACGGCATCCATATAAACATTATTATTTGTTATGTGATGCTAACAAATAACAGTTTCAATGGAGGCAAAATGCTCTGCATTGGGTGCCGTCTGTGAGTACAGCATCATTTGTTGTATTTAACACCATTAAATACAACAATCGAAAAAATAGAATTAGTAATAAATTCATTTACACACAATAACAAGGTCCGGTATGACCTGATAGCCTCGGTTCGTATACTGTTCGTAAGTATAAGCGCAAAAAATAATAAACATAAAAAATGCGACTAGTAATCATTTAATATACACTTAATCCTAACCTATGGTGCATACTAGAAGCCGGAGGACCTGAAGTTCGGTATGGCCTGACAGTCTCCATTCGTATGCTGTTCGAAAGTACATGTGCAACAAATACAAAACAATCGAAAAAATGCAAATACGAGTAATAATCTATTCTTATACACCTAAACGTTTTTTCGGACAAATCCTTGAAACCGGAGTACCCAGTGCTTTTATCCCTTCATAACTTTAAATTGTTAATCGTGCAAACATAATTCTAATTGCCTATATTTGTACACATCTTAGTGAAAACTAAAAATTTCATTGGTTCATTCAAATTTCCAAAATAATTTCTAACAGTTTTACACTTTGAGTCAACTTGAGTTTTTGCCAATATGACAAAATTAAAAAATAAAGGAAAACCAGCTAAAGGCCATGCATGGAGCCACCCTGGTGGAGAATAATGGAACAAATACATGCAAACTTGTTGGTACATAGTAAAATTAAATAACGGCTGGGTTGGCAACTTCGAAAAACTAACGTGGAATTACTCAAGTACATGTACAACTGTTGAGGAAAATCTGAGACTGAGGCAAGATTCGACTTGGTGGTGAAAAATATGAAACATGCAGAACAGTAAAATTGTAAAAAATATATAAATGTTGGAAACTATTAAAATATAAACAACGAAAGGTTGAAAATTTTTCGCAAAGCGGCCCTGGTAGGGAAAAACGAAAGGCAAGCGATCGAACATAATTATGTAAAAATTTCCTTCATTTGCGCCGACAAGTGCTTTTGTGTAAATATTTTTTAATTCTTTTAAAAGCATTTCCAGAGTCAGAATAGATTTTTTTTTAGAATTTTTGTGCAGATATCAATATTTTAAATTATTAAAATCTGTGTATATGGGTAGAGTAATAATCTACATTCGGTCAAAGCACTTTGTTGTTCACATTAAAATAATGGAAAGCAATGTCACTTAGCAGTAAATTCGCGTCACGCAAGACAAAGCATCCTTTGTAATACGGCAACAGTGTTTAATCTGGCTAATAAGCGCAACGCATGAACAGCCAGAAAAGTACTTTACCCCTAGTTGGTATTATTTTCTACAATCAACTAGTATCGCATAAACTGGACCCATAAACTGCAATATACTCTATAACCACTACATTTCTGACATAGGTATGAACTTATTAGGCTCTTACTAATGTAAAAAAAGACCATTCATACAAAACTCAGAAAATGGAAGTGCATATCATAGGAAACTAATAAACACTTCTCATTTGACCTAGAGCCTGAAAGTTTATTGCTCCATTAGAAAAATATAGTTCTTAACGTCTCTTTTTAACTTGCCTTCTGCTCTGGTCAAGGACATATACAAAAGAATTACAATGAATATTTCAGAATACATATTGTATGTTTCGAGAGAGGCTTATAGACTATTAGCATGATAGTATATGAACTGAAACGACCGTATTCGTTTATTTACATATCAAGCTATTGTATATTAATATTTTAAATAAGCATTATATAGACTTACATAAGGTAAGGTATTGACGAATTCCACCGGAAAAGTACAAAATAACCTCTTTGTTTTCTTCTAAGCGACACCACTCACCGGCATTATCTGAAACAAAAGCATACCAACTTGCAACACACTTACTTGTACGAGAGGGTGACTGTCCTGCCCCCTGAGTAGTTAATTACATACTGTTGTCAACGCTGTGTTTTGTTTCCGATGACGTAATTAAATCAACACTTGCACTTCCAAAGTTAAGCCATTACGCATTATATTGGATGAGAGATTTAGCCCCTATTATAAATGTTTCTCGAAAACTAAGTCAACAAACAGTTTGTTGCCATATTATTACGACCTTAACACTCTGCACCTTGGTTGATTTAATCAATGACTTCTTAGTTGTGATATAATTAATTGAAGAAAAAGCTTAAACATAATATGAAAGTAATAGTTTTGACACTGTAAATGATTTCAATACTTAATAAAATAAATTTCTGTTTTAAGAATAAAATATATTTTATGAGCTGTAGGGCTGAAAGTGTTCCCAAAAGTCGCGACTAGAAATACCAAAGGTTAAAATAATGAACTTATAATTGATTACATTATTTCCATTCAGAATGTTGTGAAGTAAATTTTATATTACACCATCTTAAAGAATATTGAAACTGTGTGCTGTCATATCAAATTCAAATGCGAGTGCTATTCAGTAAAATATTATCATACTTTTATGACAAATACCTTAACACATCCTCATCAAGTTTTTACATTTTTCCCAAAGTATACCCCACTTGTTCCAGCGTTTCTCTCAACCTTAAAATACATCATGGAAACTATTTTTGTTAACAGGTTCTTCAGAATCGCCTCTAAGCATTCCACACTACTTCTGAAAATGCATCTATGACGGTATTTCTTCAATGTGGGGAAAAAGGTAAAAATCACAAGGACTATAGGGAGGGTGAGGTACGAGGGTAGGTCAATAAGTTTCCGGTCTAACCATTTTGTAGATATGATAAAGACAAAAACTATATTTCACTTTTCAATACAGCTATCCTTCATTGCAACACACTTCTCGCATCTTTGAATTAACATTTCAATCTTTCCTCCAAAAATAGTGAGAAGTTTTGTCAGCAAAATGGGCATAAACAGCATCCAACACTTATTCATCACACAAATTGCCTTCTTTGAAGGCCCTTCTTGAGTTTTAAGAAGAGCAAATAGTCACTGAGAGCTAGACCTGGGCTGTAGGTTGCATGGTCGATTTCCTTGAAGCCACATTTCTTCACAGCTTCCTTTGCAACATAGGCTGTGTGCACAGGCGCGTTGTCGTGAAGAAGGCGCACATCACCACTCAGTTTTCCTGTCCTTTTCTCTTTAATGAGACCACGTAGTCGGTGTAGTAGGCCAGCATAGTACTCCCCATTTTCGTGGTGTTCCTCTCCTTGAAATCAATGAAGAGTATTCCTTCACGGGCCTAAAAGATTGTGACCATGATCTTCTTGGTTGACTGAGTGACCTTGGTCTTTAGAGGCGGTGCTTCGCCAGACTTCATTGATTCTCTTTTGGACAAGGGATCATAGTTTCATCTCCTGTAACAATGGTTTGCAGAACTTTTTTATCATTGCCACAGCAGAGCTCCAAAAAAGCCTTACAACAACTCGTTGCTGCTTTGGACTGAGGATAGAAGTTTAGGCACCCATCTTGCACTAACCTTATTCATGTTTAAATGTTCATGAATAATTCAAAGGACTGTTGTTTTAGAAAGGCCCAACCTTGCTGCTATTTTGTAACTTTGAATGGCCGGTCTTCCATAATTTCTCCTTTCACAAGAGCGATGTTTTCAACAGTGAGCATCTCTAAGGGCTCTTCGTTTTCAATGCTTTCTCGACTCTTTCAAAAAAGTTTGGCTCATTTTTTTACGGTAGAATATGAGGGGGGGGGAACTTCCCTATATACAATGTCTAATGGCTGTTTAATTTCATTTGGAGTAAGTTCTTCTTTTGTGAAGAACTTAATACCAGCTCGAAACTCCATTTTGAACACGTCACAATCTTCTGCACATAGATTCTTTATGCAACTATATGTGAACAAATGAACATAGCGGATCGGAAGTTAACAGCTGCAATTATTTACTTAACAGATAAGATATGACACCAGATAAGAATAATCCTTATCGGCGAGGACGGAAACTTATAGTCCCACCCTCGTACACACTTCAGGTTGATTTTTGTGCGATATTCAGCAATAACATTTGCGATATGCGGCTGTGCATTATCATGGTGCAGCACCCAGCTTGTTGCACGGAAATATAGCATTTTGCAGGTGATGGTATGGTCTTGCAGAGTTTCCAGAATCTCTACTACCTCCTTAGAAGTATTCCAGGTACGACATGCTGGTAGATAATACCTTGATTATTGAAAAATTAGGTGACCATAACATTCCCAATAGAAGCAACAACTTTTTGTTGTTTGTTCTCAGGATCGAAATGATGTATCCAAGTATGACCAGTGAAAAAAAACTCCACATCTCCCTATAGCATCCAAACCTGTACGCAGCAGTCTTTGAACTCCTCGTGCACAAACAGGTCTCATGTGCAACTCTTCAGCTACCAGTGGCTGGTATCCAGTTGATGTTTTCTTCTTTTAAAGCACAAACTGGAGCTCCAGATTCACATTCCTTAGAAATTGATATCATTCACTCTTTAAGCATTTTGAACTTCTTCGAGCTGTGCTATAGGAAAGAATAAACTGTTCATAGACCTCAGAAGAAGATTTGTTGAGAAGAAAGCGGAATTTATGAAAATAATGAAACTGAACCCAGTCCCCGTTTCCATAAATCTAACCGAGCGGGGTAGCTCAAGCGGTAAAGGGTTCGATTTTCGTTTGGTTGGCCCTGAGTTTTCCACTAGTCATTTAGGCGAATGCTCGAATGAATATTTTTTTCCTAGTTTTCCATTCATTTCATTTCTTAGTTATTGTTATAGAGTCGGAATTGTCAGGTGAGATGGACTGGTGCCTTGCTTTTTGGGAAAGTTTCTGTTCTGATGTCTGGTAGCCTACTTGGGTTACTCACGGAACCGAAGTGAACTCTCGCGGGGACCGCCAACGTCTGGACTTGCCATCTGTGGAAACGTTAGGAGTTTCATCTGCGCTCGAGCATCACATCCTGGAATTCCTGGTTGTCCGATTTTTCCTTTAGCTCATCCCTTCCTCCTAGAGGGTGCGTCCTTTCGAAGCATATGTATAAATGACCCATCTAGTGGCCTACGAGCACAATTCCTCCTCTGTTGACAATGTTACTCTACATTATCCCTAAATCTATTCAGAATATTACTAATAGTACATGTGGGAAATTTATTATAAATCGCCTTCTAGCCCTTCTGAACAATTTGATTTACATATGAATAATATACGAAAATTCTGAAGTGTTTTAAAGTTTACTGACCTTGGCATTAAAATAGTACTAAGAACAAATAAAGCGAAAGACACTTCGTTTCACGACTTATAAATTTAAGAACGGCACAAAAACTACGCTGCAACAGCTATGGACTTCACGCTCAAGGATGAACACTGTGGATTGCACAGGCACAGATGAATTGGAAAAGAAATTTATTAACCCTAACTTCATTTCAGTTAATAGATATACTAATTTTATTAATTTTTCTAACACAACTGAATTATCAGGTATTAACTATTTGGGTATTTATTTATTTAAAGTTTAAAAATAGAAACAGAGAAGTGGAATTTCTATACGATAATTTCTCCTGTTAAGGTTTATATCCAGAAAATGTTTTTTTAATAATAATAATAAAGAAACATATTCAAAGATCTCCTTAGTAAGTATAAAGAATAATCTAGATAATCCTCAATTTAATTCACTTAATCTAAGGATGCTACGAAGAACTATTATTGTTTTCAAGCTCTTGCCCAAGGCCTGAATGAAAATTGTCGTATCAAGTGCCAGAAGCAATTTCATAACCTCTACTTACTCAAAGCGTTTCTGTGGACAGTTAACCTTTTGACCTTGGCCTGCCATATTCCATCTGGCACATGTTGCAGGTCTTCATTACAGATTCTGTACACTCCCAATAATTAGCAGGCACGGTGTCGAGAGGCGTAGGCCCGTAAACCGTGGAGCTGCCAATGAAATTACGCGGTGTTTTCCAAAATGAGTGTGGAAAGTCGTAATGACAGGAGGAACATTGCTCTATTCAATTTTATGATAACCCGTCTCCGTAAAAGGTTTTAATACGGTTCAGACCTCCTGGTACTGCACAAACTTCCCCTCAACGGCAGATGCATGTGGTTTTCTTCTCGTGTATCTCTTCTACCTAAGCCTTTCATTATTTATGCGCATTTATTTTCACTTCTCTTCTCGTTTCTTCTGCTCATTTTCTTCTACCTTTACCTTCCTCATCCATCTCTTTTCTCTTTTTCCTCCGCCTTTCATCTATTTAATATTTCTCTTACGTTTTCTCATTTCTTTTTCATATCACCACATTTCTTCTCTCATTTCTATCAATGGTCGTTTTCTCTTCTCTTCTCTTCTCTTCTCTTCTACTCTATTCTATTCTTACCTCTTTCTATTTATTTTTTTAACTTACCTCTACTATTTAATCTCTCTCATGTTTCTTGCTCTTCCATTCTTCCCCTCTGAAATGTTACCTCTTTCTTCATCGTATCTCATTTCTCTGCCCCATATTCTACATCTTATTATTCCCTTCCATTATTTCTCGTTTCTGCTTATTATTATTATTATTATTATTATTATTATTATTATTATTATTATTATTATTATTATTATTATTATTATATCTCTCTTCCTGAGCCTTCTCTCATTATATTCCGCATTCATAGAGTTTCTTTTCCTTCTACTTTCTTTCCACATCTCTTACTTACTCATCACTTTTCCCTCCTCTTGTTCTCTTCTGCTATCTCTTGTCTTTGATTGGGCCTCTACTCTTTTCCGCTTCTGTTCTCCCTATTCTCTCCTTTTGCTCTTCTCTTTCAAAGTATTTCTTATCTCTACTCTACTATTTGATCCTCTGCTTTCCTCTAAAATCTTTCCATTCTTGTCCCTACTTATATTACTTCTTCTATCTTCTCTTTCATAATCTTCGGCTCTTTCCTTTTTCTTGCTTTTCTTTCCTCCTTTCTCTTTTCTCGTCCTCTTTTCTGATATGCTTTTTATTACATTCTCTTCCTGTCTTCTTCTCTTTTTATTCTATCTTCTATTTTTCCCTTCTTTTTTCCATCCTCTATTTCTATATATCTTTACAGTTCTATCTCCTCTCTATTTCCTTTTTTACGCTCCTACTGTAGTTTACTTCCCTTTGCGTGCCCCCGATACCTCCAATTGATCTTTTATCTTCCTGTTTACTGTTATTTTCTTATACATTTTCAAAATATAGCGTTTCTGCCAACATATGAGATATCTGCAAGGGCCTATTCATGACTTCTTTTAAAAAATTATTCTTGGTTCATATTCAACTTAATCATTAACTCACACGGTAGGTCATGGTTATTTAATAACATATAATAGGGTATACCTAATTAAACAGTCGCTTTCAGATTAATTTGCTGCAAGAAACATTAATAAACCAGTACTTCATATCGAAAATCACATGACTTTCTCAAATAAAACTGCATATAATGAATTACATTAACAAATATATTGAAAATAATACAAATATTTTCAAACATTAATCTGCTATTTATTATCGCTTTCACTACATAGACTGTATCTTGCAATCTAAAGTGGCATTTTATTCACTTTCTGTCAAGCAGAAAGACTTCATAAGCAGGAGACTGGCTAGCCGTGGCCAGGCCGACTTTTCATGGGCCATCGTCATTCAGGAAAAAAAAGTTTCCTATAATTACTGCATTTCCTTTCACCTCCGTTTTTATTAATATTATATTATTAAATACTTTTTCCAGCCGTTGATATACCACCTATCCTCATAAATAATTAAATAATTGGATAAAATATCGGGTCATGTTTTTGTCTGAGACAAGTACGGTGGCGGGGAACTACATCGGCATATAAGACCTAGCTCAAGGTTTACAGGGCTACAAGAGTTGCGGCGGCTTGTGTTTTACGAACTTCTATGTTGGCCTTGATTCTCGTGCAATTTAATTAAACAGTTAAAATCAACCAGTACTTATTTTGTAACAAACTCTGCTAAGAACATTCAACGTCAAATAATGGACCTAATTATGTTCATATGATTCTTTTATGCGAGAATGGGGAGATTATTTAAAGAAGAATTCCCAACTGATCGAGTTCGTAGCCGTAATGCGCTTCATTAATTAGTTAATAAATTTCACGAAAGGAGTAGGTTCAAAATAAGTAACGAAGATGACATAACTTCATAAATAGACACCAGAAATGTATGGGAAATGAAGGCTGCAGTTTCAGCCTCTCCTTGCACGACATCGGCAAGCACATAACTTTTTCGGTGCATTAAAAGTTACTAGACTGTCACTAGTGTTTCTATCAAGACTCTTGTGTCGCCCACACCTAGAGTAGCCTGATTGGCCGCGAACGATGGCTTATCAGCCTCAGCTCTCTTTGCGGCATCGGTAAACATATAAATGGATGTCCGTTAGGTTTTAAATTTCCGACTTTCATACTTATAAATCCTGGAGCTTTGGTATTTCTAGTTTTCTGCAGAACAGTTTCAAACTCTTCTAATGTGACTGAGGTATGCTCTTTTATTTTTAAATCCTCCTGTACATTTATAATAATTCTTTATAATAATTACACCGCTTTTTGTGAATTATACCAATTAATGTATTGATTTGTTTATTCAGTAATGAACCTCAAAGAGGAGGTATAAATCGACAGTGAAAAAAATACAAGCGTGATTTTGTAAAATAAACTGAAATAAAAAACTACAGACAGTAAAAATTTTAATGTAATTTTAATTTCTAAAAACATTAATTACTAAATATCTATATATTGTTTAATAAAACTTTTTGGAAACTATAAAAGGAATTCTCTATTATCCAATCATGCCTAATCTTAAAATTGTTGAATTCAATGTGTGTATTTGCTATGAGAACTTATTAAATATCGTCACTGCTACAGAACTAAACCATATTTTTGTGATATGTCAAGATAATTTTTATTATTTGAAACGAAATTTCTGGGAGCAGCATTGTATTCTAATATTTTTACAAACATTTCTCTCTGCATTTGCCTTGTAAATTTCTTCACTATTACTCTTTTCTCTAATCATATGATTCTATGATTTGATTCGTTAGATTTTCTTTAGATATCTTTGGTGCACATTTTTTGACTAATTTTTCCTTTATGGACATTTTCCTAGCTCTAATTCTCTCTATTTCAGACTACATGATCCAAAACAAACTCCCCTCTGTACTGTCTCCACCGGTCATGAACTAAAATAAGAATTGTACATCTCCCGTCGGCGCCACTACACTGTATGGGAACATCTATTTCGCAACGCATAAATGTTTATTACCCTTACTCGTAAAGACCAATTTACCTGTAGACGCGATTTGAAATGGTGTCCACTGACCTTGAAGCGTATCTTCCCTGCAGTATATCACCATGACATGGGAAAGTAAAACGTGAGCGCTGTCCACTTGTTATGCTATTAAGGACCCCGCTGGAATTTTTATCCTATTATGCGTTACAGGAAAACAAGTGAGAATTCTTAAAAAAATGTAAATACAATGGCATCATCTTGCTTGTTTTTTTTTTGTTTTGTTTTTGTTCTATCCAGATTTTTTTTAATACCTCAGTTGTTGTAGAATATCACAACAATTTTTTGAGATATTTTAATTTATTTTGAAAATGCATGATACATAAACTAGTCATAACAATAAAATGCAACAAAATGATCGAAGAGATATATGTATTCTGCTACGTTTATACACTTACAGGGAAACCTTTAACCAATTGTCGGTATAGAATGTTATCTGCAACTCTCTCGAAGACGGAAACTGGGGTTTTCAGTCCCTCCTTGGTCGTGTTTTCCTATAAGTGCACCAAACGTCACTACCTGCTACAAAGCTTATTGGGAAGTACAGTATAAAAATAGAAATTCACATGTAAATAATATTTTATTGAGACTACTTAAATTGGGTTACCATATTCTGAAATCTGAAAATGCTGACACCCTTAGTTAGTAAATGAATGCTGTTTAACGCCCGTTTAGCTACAGTGGCACCACAGGCGATGAACACTGATGATATATGAGATGAAATGACATATTGGGAAAGGATTTTTTTTTAAGGAAGGAAACATTCCAGGCCTAAGTTTAGGGTACCTCCGCGGCATTTGCCATTTATGAGGACTGAAGAAAACCTGGAAAAAACCTCAGCTAGGGAGAACGGTTCTGGTGGGATTCGAACCCCAGACCTCTCGCTCACGAGTCAGCGCTTTAACGATCTGGGCTACCCGTGGCAGTCCCTTAGTGAGTATCAATCCCTTGATACTACTCGCGCACAAATAAATATGCTGTATAAATGTCTGAAATTATAAAATTTACTAAAACCAGTCCAATCACAGAATCGATGTAAGTCAAGTACTTTCCTTAGTTTGTTGTGCGTGTATTAGAGAAAAGAACCATTCAATACACTCATTGCGGCCTGGTATTGCAGCAAGCAATATAATCTTTGCGTACTTTGCTTTACATTTATAAAATTTAATTTAGTCATACCATCTTCTTAGCTTGACTCACTTTTCCATCACACTAAGTGAGGAATTTCTTCATATATATTGCCATCAATCCGTATACCTAACACCCACTATATTTACCAGAACCCAATATGGAAAAAATGGCGGCCAAAGTGGTCCTATTACTGCCAAGAGCATATACGAAACTTTTATGCAGCTTTGTGTTTATAAAATGACATAATTTATCATTACAAAATATTTTGATGATTTTTATGAATCTGAAATTGTTTATAAACAACATTCCTCAAATGTAAACGAAATATAAAATAATATTAATTGTAAACTTCTCCACAGGTAAGCACAACTCAAAGTACACGAACTTCCAAATAACGTGACATCTTAAAACTAATCCTAATAGTTGGGACAGCATAATCTATTTTAAGGGAAAGAACAGTCTTCCTTGGCAATAGTTATCGACGGGTGTATCTGTCTTGTCTTAACCTCACTTGCAAAGGAGTTGAAACATAACATTCTGCTCACGTCATTCATTAAACTCCTTTCATCTCGCTGCAAAATCCGCTTCATACGTTCTTCTGCATCTTTCCTTTTATTGCTAACCCTCATTGTCACATATGATGGTAGATTAAAGAAAACTGCACAAAAAATGTCCTTCCTAACTACAAATGTGTCTATAAAATATTTAATACACACTACACACTACGATTTCATCATCAAGTTCAAAATTTGCACCATGTATATTTTTATCCACTTTTACTTTAATTACAGATATTTAGGAAAATGTAAATATGGTATTATGCAGTGCATTGCCACAATAAAGACATACAAGAGCAACCCACGTGGTACTAAAACTTTCTAGTGAACATATTCCTGATGTGATTTCACTAAGTCAGCATTAATTTAATAACAAACAAAAGAAGTGACACGCTGCTGTTGACTGTTGCTTGCAACTATAAATGAATGTAATAAATCATACAACTGCAAAATAACAATGTCATGCAATTAACACATGGGCCACATACTCTACCATTTTGTCTACTATTAAATATCTACATGGGAGTCTGGTAAATATAGTTGGGCTTGGTACATCTCACTACTGCATTTTTTGTCATACTGCCGGTATGGCGAAAAATTGATTGGTGTTAATTTAACCGGTCTATACCCAATGTTCAATTACTCCATGTTACCAACTCTGGATACAAAAGAATGCCTAATATCGCTCTTCGTGTATAAAAAAGAAAAAAGAAAAGAAAGAAAAGACTTCAATGTGTAAGATTCGGACAAATTAGAGTTTCCTAAAAGGTATGGGAACGGCTATTTTTACTATAAAAACAGACAAATGCTAACACATACGGTTCGCATATATATATATATATATCTTTATCGGAATTAATGCCTTCAAAAGCATGTTCAATTCTGCTTTCAAGTGTTTAATATGCGTTTTTAAGCGTAGACTTTATTTTCGCTAATCCTCGGAAAAAAAAAAAAATAGTGTGAGATATCGTGATCACCAGGCAGTTTATTTTATCCCTCACCTTCCAAGTCCAGACCGCACCCCAGACACTCCGCTCCGAATCCGCGCCTTAACGACCTCGGGCACCCGTGGCGGTATTATCAAGTGAATTGGTAAAAAAAAATCTTATTACAAAGAGTAATTATATTCCCATACAAAGTGCGGAAAGAATATATACCAAGAATTTACAACCGTCTGTGTTCCTCAGAAGTAAAGACGGGCCGTAAACATAACAAATGGTCAATATGAGCGGCCAAGCGCTGTTCTCCATGAGAACGTCATCCAGCTCTTCAGCGATTAGCCATATCACCCCTTTCAAGGAGCAACAGTACACCCATACACGTTCAAGTGTAGTAATAGCCTTTCCCACTGTTGTTCTCATAGCGCCTTGTTTCTAATCAAATGTTCTTTGCACGTATTTTTTCCGACCTGTATATAAATATTTTGTTAACAACACTGCTTCATAAAATCAGTAATCATAACTTCTGTCTTCATAAACAGGAACAAAAAGTGTTCACTTGTATTTCATGATAAAAAATAGCAAACGATAACTGTAACGTTTGAAGCAAAGGTTTTTATATAATGCATTAGGATCTATGCATGAAATATCAGCTTCGTGATTCTGATGTTTTAAATTTTTTCTTGGCGTAGTGATAACCCTAATTACTTGATTATGATATTCTGTGTCGAATCGGAGTAAATTAAAGTGGAATATACCGACTAATGCAAGGTTTACTTAAGCATTAATGGCATTTTAATGATGCTTTCATAAATATTTGAGTATACAACGCTATCGTGAACATAGTTCTGTTATAATTTAAATGATAATGGTTAATGAAGGTTAAAAAAAAAGTTTGTATAATGAAAAGAGGCTAATGAGACCGTTAGTTCACATAATTAAACCAACGGATCTTTGTTTTAGTCACGATTTTATTACCTTGGTCTGCTATATCAGAAATTCTTGTGGAAAGCAACAGGAATGTTCCATTTCACAGCTGCTTTAATACTTTTTTTTTACGTAATAAGAGGACTGTTCAGTAAAGCAGGATCAAACTTTTTACAGGCATAATTTCTATACTAAAACTAAACTTTACAGTATTTTATTAGCTTAATGCACACGTGGTACTAGTATCATTGCTATAACTTTGGGTTCCCGCTTGTAAGAGGTATACAAGCTGAGACATGTTCAGTTCCGCCTACAACAAAATGGAGAATGACACTAGACGAACAATAGGTTGCTATGAAATTCTGCTTTCGTCTCAACAAATCTTCAGCTGAGGCCTATGCAGTGTTACAGGAGGTCTATGGAGAGTTTGTTCTTCCCTATAGCGTAGCTCGACGATGATTTAAAATGTTAAGAGGGTGAGCAATCAATTTCATAGGAAGATGGAACTGGTGCTCCAGTTTTTGCTCTAACGGAAGAAAGCATTAACAACGCCGGAAATTCTGGAAATTTCATACGTTGGTAACAAAAGTTGCATATGAGACGTGTTTGAGCACGGTGGGTTGGTTTCAAGACTGCTGATTCCCGAACAAAATGAGTTCGCGCGCAGGTTTGCATGCAGTTGAAGATGATATTACAGGAAGATATCAAGTTATTTCAAAGGTATTATATGGCTACATCATTTCATCCCGAAAGCAAACAGCAAGGCTCTGTGTGGAAAACTTCATCATCACCAACACCAAAACAGGCAAATGTTCTGTTGGGAAATTTATGGTCATCACGTTTTTCTATATTCAAGGAATGAGTTATCAGCATGCCGTACCTACACACATTTTTCGAATATTTGCGCCACGATAATGCACGACCGCACATCGCAAATGCTGTTACTAAATATCTCATAAAAATCAATGAGAACCGTGTCTCTCATCCTCCCTGTAGATCAGATTTAGCTCTATGTCACTTTTTTCTTTTCCCAAAGTTGAAGAAACTCCTTCACGTGAGGTATTCTGCACCATCAGAGCAATAGTGAAGGCTGCGGAGGCCCTTCTGAGGTATCTGTCCAAAAAAAAATGGAATGTCTTTGAAGACTGGTAGAAACGCTGGAAATGTTGCATTGCATCCAGTAGATTACTTTTCGAAAGCTCATCAAAACTAAGAGGATGGGTGAAGGCATGTTATCAAAAAAATTATGATTGAACAGCTCTGTAAAATTAAAATATTTAGCACCATTTTATGCTGTTTGCGATCAGGTAGATCAAATGCCGATCACTATTCACAGTAAAACAGAAAAAGATCAAGCATTCTATAGGGTAGCATCTGAACCAATGAAAAATTGCTCAAAAAGTATATTTATTAGACATTTTTGTATCTAATATATATTATATATTTCGTCCAGAGGTATGAATGGTTTGATTGGAGCTACAGTCAAATACTTTGAAAACAAATTGTCTATTTTAATCTTCAGAACCGAGTTCCCTGCGTTGCATATTTAGCATTATCGTTTGTAGTGTTCTTAAACTAGGGAGAAAATATTTACATGTGAACATACCTCAAAAGACACTCTGTAGGAAACCGATAAGTTATCGCAAAATAGGTCACGGGTTTCCTCCATTCAATGGAGGCAGGAACGTGGATAAAGATTAGCTAAGAGTATATTTACTTTATTGCTCCATACTTCAGAATATTACAGAATTGCGAAAAAGTAGCTCGTTTCAACTCCAAGGCTGTTGTGCATATCGCATAAGCTCATGAACATGATAATACACTTTGATCCATATAAACGCATTTGATGTCCCAGGCTCCTGTTAAGGTTTCTAAAGGGTTTTTTATTTGATTGGTTTATTTATGGACGCTCTTAAACATCTCAGGTCATCAGCGTCCCATTCAACTCAAGGCGTGAAACGGCTGACAAATTTTGCTCGGAGGCCTATCTTTCAGGCTTGAGGTTCTTTTTCGTGCCGTAAATGTACGACATGGGACCCACGGCTTTAACTTCCCTTCCGAAGGAAGCTATTACTTAGCATTATTCAGCTCATTGCTAGGCTGTATCGTTATGATTCGTTATGATCTTGGCAACAGTAGCCGTGTGGACTAGGCTTTGTCGTGCAGTAGAAGTATTCCACTCACGCCTCTTTTCTTTGATGCAGTAACTCAGCACAGACTTTCCATTCACCGTTGGGTTTCTTTCTTGGAAGTATATCATCATTATTCCCCTACAGTTCAAAAAATTGTCGCCATGATCTTGTTCGTGGTCTGTATGACTGTGGTCCTTCTAGTGGATGTTCACCCTTCTTCCGTCACTCAGTTGTTTTCATTTTGAAAGAGCTTCAAAGTAAATGGTCATAATTTCGATCCCTGTGACAATGGATTGCAATATTGCCCTGCGCACTTGCTTTTGAACTGCTGGAAGAATTCGGAGCTATCATCTTACACTGACCTTGCACATATGCAAATTTTGATGAGGATTGCAAAGCGCACTTGCTTTAGAAAGCCACAACCTTCCAGCTATTTCTCCAACTCGACAAGGAAGATGCTTTTTTGTGTCAACACACTCTCAGAAGGGTCATTTTCAAATCTCTCTCTCACCAAATGAAATAATTTTTACCCCCTGTTACTGTGGTATATTAAATGGAAGCTTTCCCATATTACCGTTAAATGTTGCATAATAACAGAATGAAAATCTTTAGTTAATTATGAACATGATGCGAAGTATTTTACACGCTATATGGATCCGTGTAATAAGATTCTCCACTGATGTTAAAGAAGTCTCGATAAGGCATCATGAACTTGCACAACATGCATGTGCGGGCGAAAGAAAAACCGAGAGCGCTCTGTAATCACGTTGAAGGCAAACAGTTCCAACCTCTTTTGTTGTTAAATGCATGATGCGGTGCATCATTTTGAGCTGGTGGAGGTTTCTTGACAAAATGTGGAAGGTGTGCCCATCGGCATGTCCCAAGCGTTGCCATATTTTGACGCTCCACAGTGTCCAAATCACGGACAGGGGTCCCCTTTAGACAAATGATCAGTTTGCCGTCAAGCACAATATGCTAAGCGTTTCAGTACAATCTAGGTATTATTTGCCCTTTCTAAACCCGTTATGGGTCTCTAATACTATATTCTCCAACATTACATTGAGATTTTAAAATTGCTGTAAAATGTTGTACTAAGCATTCAAAAATACTTATTTTCCTACAATTTTTGTAATTATGACGGTCACCTCTTTATATATGAGGTATATTTGTGTTATTTTCCATTCTTCAGGCACGTGTTTAAACTACCAACATATATTTAATAAATTTAAGAGGCGATATTTTAATGACATAGAAGTATATTTTATTAATTCATTATTAATGTTGCCTGTGTTAGGAGTTTTCTTATATTTCGATTTACTTATGGAAAATATTAACTCTTCAATTGAAACTAAAGGTACATTTTCATCTATTAATTTTGAAGGCGGTTTTTCGTTTTCTCCCTTCTTTCTTTCCTTCCTTCCCTCCCTCCCTCCCTCCTTCCTTCCTTCCTTTCAGTCCATAAATTTTTAAAATAAGCTAACCATTCCTCTTGTGGAATTTTATTTAATTATAAACTATCTTTATCTTCATTATTAAGACAATTGCTTGTCGATCATGTACATATTGTCTATATAAATCACTTAAGATTATTCGGTGCCACATGAAATAATTAAAACTTTTCCAGCATTTAATTCCAGCATGTAAAAGTACGAATGCACCTCTTTACGCCCTCATTTGCTGCCAAAGCTCATGCCTTAAGATTAAGTTTGAGTTTGGGTTTGCTGATCGTCTGTGGAGGGTTTTCTGCATATCGACAATAAGAGGTGGGGCAACTATATAGGTGTGGGAGGATGGGCCGTTATCACGAGCTCGCTTCCTGCCCTGCCGAGACGCCACCGCCACTCGCCCCCCTGAGAGGGCCAAAGAAATAAAAACCACACAAAGTAAAAGTGCTGTGGCAACTTCCTGTTAAGAAAAGACTCTTATCTACTTCGGTGATTGATTGTCGTGCCCGGATGGAACCTGCCGTCATATACACTTGACAAAATCGACTCGATTTTGATTTTAGGGCTGTTATAGTTCATGTTGTTGGGTGACAATGCAATGTAAACTTTGATAATTGTCTGCACAGTTTGTTTTTCGATTTACACTGCCATATCTTGCATTTAATATTTTGATTTTTCTCTGCTTACTTTTATATTTGTTTTAAATGTATATATAGCTATATTTTTATTTTGTTTTAGCGAATTCCGAAAGAATGTAACCTATTGCGATTATACCCATGGAAACATTTTTCAAATTTGCATCAATTGTATCTAAAAGTTATACAAATATATAACCCAAAATTTAAAAATCGTTCTAGCAGCATCAATGTTTGTTTTTTTTTAAATAAAAACTCGGCACATACTATTTAAATCAAATAATAGAAATAATAGTTCTTGAAAATCAGGAAAATCGGGCCATTAGCAGTGGGGGTTTACCTGAAATCAAAATTTAAAATTTGCTCAAGTGGCTGGCAATATTTGTTTCTTCCTAAAAGTTCGGCATCTACCATTTAAATAAAATAAAATATATAGTTACTGATAATTAATTGGAGCATTAGGAGTAGGGATGAACTTGAAAACTGAAATTTAAAAAGCGTTCTAGCGTTTAATTTTCTCTATATTGCTTCGAAATAAAGAGACAAATTAATTCAGTATATAAACTCTATATATGTTTTTATATTTGACAAAAGCATCGTCGTGAATATAGCAAATGAAAATATTAATCTAATATGTGTTTGAGAATTATATTTGTATGTAAGAGCGCTCTGTAATAACTTTCAGAAAACGCTTGCGTTACATGTTTTTACTAAAATAATATTTCAATTAAATTTCGAAGTCACTGAAAATCGATGGAACTTTCGGTTGTTTATTGTTAATTGTGTATATTTTAGTACATTGTAATTGTTTATAAATAGTAACATGCTTTTGATTTATTGAAACATATGAGCATCATTATATTAAATACACAATGTAACTCGAAACTTTCTGTTATTTCTCTCTTATTTAATGAATTTAATGATGCCAAGGACTTAGTTCATAAACATGGTTACATTTAAACGTGTTTAAAAATACCCACACATAATAGCTTTGTCTATCGTGATTATATATTTTATTTAATTAATAGTATAATAATATTAATAATAATAATAATAATAATAATAATAATAATAATAATAATAATAATAATAATAATAATTCTAAAGCAGTGATTTTTCTTTTTAATACTTTGCATAACTTATTTCATATTATTAATAAATAAAGGCATAATTTGGATTTTATATTCTTTTTCCAAGTTACTCTGCTAGGTGAGCAATTTGCTTAATTTAAGCAGCTTCTGCGTAATGGAAAATTTAAATTGTCTGTCAAAGCCGTTATTTACGCTGCAGCTTTCCTGCTATTCGATTTCATTAATCACGTGAAAAAGTGTTCATAAGTACAAAATGAAATAAACGCTATCTACATTTTGTGGTTTCTGATATAACGGCTAATAGACTTGCTAAATATATTTGCAGTGATTTTGACTCCCCTTAACTGGCTACCAAGTCTGACAGCATTCAAAACTTCAAGGAAAGAAGTACAAAAGGAGGATAAACTCCGATTCCCCCGGCTTAGGTAAAAGCATAAAAAGAAGTACAACAATAATTGGCATTTTTTATAGAAGAGAATGAACTACTTGCAAAAACTATAAACTAACAGATATATTAAATAAAGGACTCTAAAACAAAACAAACCTACAAAATATAACAGAAACGTCTTCTATGAAGCAAAAATATAAAGGGGAGATGCTGCATCGATAATAAATTTATTTTAATGCAGTAGATTGGTAATTACTAATAATGTAAACAAAGCTGCGTTTATTGTTTATCAATAACGTCTACAGGAAGCTACTATGGCAAATTATGTTTCAAACATGCCTAGTAGGCATTATTAAGGACTTATATGAAGTAAAAGGGATTAATTTACAGACAAGAACCTTTCTGCAAATACATATACCATATTTAGTCGAAGCCGCGAGAGTATAGAAAAGTTTAAATACATATTTTTAATATTAAAAATAATTTTAGCGACAAGAGATTTATACATTATATTTGTGTAGGATTAAGCTCATAGACCGCTCACGAGGTCTGGGGGTGGCGCTTGTAACTGCTATTTCGGAGGTCCTGGGTTCGATTTCCGAGTTCTTTAGTGCCATCATTAATTAATTTAATTTCATAAACTACCTTTAGTTACCCCAAGGGTTTATGTATTCCGCTGTTGCATTATAACCATTTAACCACCATGCCAGATGGGAACGCCCACAAATTAATGAGAACATTAGGCTGGCATTGGACACACAAAAATAAGATCAAGTTCTCATTTTGGGGAATGAAAACAATCTCCAAAATTCTATTTATGTATTAAATTAGGCTTTAAAAATTCTTTACATCTGAATTCGAAAAAACCTAAAAGTATGGATTTCAGAGTGAAATGACCAGTGAGTTCTAAATTGAATTTGGAAAGAAAGTAATAATAGAACATATAGGGACATTTTATTTTTGTGTTAACAAATATCAAACCTGGAGAATGAGGTATTGAACGTAAAATAATAAACATTTGATCAGATTTGTTAGATGTTAAAAAAAGCCTGTAGAAAACTAGTGTTGAAACTCACATCAAATTATACAAAGTAATGTCTGTAAGCAGTGAGAATTGGACACTCTATGAGAAAACAAAAAGCAGAATTTAGACAGATTGCTAAGATCAGTGAAAGAAGTAACGTAACACGACGAGAAAAAACAAGGAGCTAAATTTAAAAAAATGCAAATAGAGCCTAAATGGAATAATACTTGCACTAACCTAACAAATATAGAACACTTTAAAGTATGCTAAGATAAGATTCCACCTCTCATTTTGGAATATAATTCTGTAGGTAGAAGAGAAATTAGTCGAATGTTGCAGTGATGAACTACTGAATTTAAGAAGTCACAACAGGATTTATTCTCAATGCTTAAATTGATTATGATGACGATGATAAAATAAGATAAAATAATTTAAGTGTCAAGCGTTTATTGAGGCTAATGTTCAAATAGGCATCTTAGACATTTCCTACCAAATGTCAAATTTGTGAAGAATATGCTGGAGGATCCCATTATATATATTTAATGTATATGAAAATATGTTTTAAACAATTATATGAAGATTTAAAATGTTCAATTTGGATAACGCAATATTGCCCCTGATGAATTTTATTTCGGTAAGGTATTTGCTTTCATTAATAATTTTATAGCTTGAGATTTCTACCAAATCACTGTTGACACACAATAACAATTCAAAATGAAAAAGAAACACAGGCAGAAATATTAAACATGAAACAAGCAAATGTCTAAATCGTAAAGGGTAGAACATGAAGAAGAAGAAAAGTAGAATTGATAAGCAGATCCTTTTTCATTGAAACGAATCATGCAGTTATCTATTATTCTTCATTTTAGTTCTATTTTAATATGTTTATTGCTCTAATTAAATTTAATAATACCCAAAAATGCTTTAAGAAAATGTAGAACCCTAAATGTATTTTGGTATGAGGCTGGTAGCTTTTAAAACAGATGAAGAGAAGTGTGGTCCATATGTTGAAATATTGTGTGAACATAAATGGCTTAAAGTCAGAAACATTTGAAACAAAACCAACCAAATGCTTCCGTGATCCTGTGATACAACGAAGTCAAAGGTTGGCATTTTATGCGTGTTGTCTACTTAGAGTGGAATGCATGGGTGTTGGTCGTAATGACATATGATTAAAGCATGACTGAGAATGTCCTAAATTACTCCCTCACCTCTGAACTTTTATGTGCCGGGCACTGTTTATAGTAGAGACAGCGAAGTTTCTACAGTGAGACTGTGAATTGTTCTTGGAAGTCGTTAGAAGAGGAGACGAGCGGTAGTGGCGGTTGTGGCTGTGTGGTATTAGAAGAAAGTGTTAGAGAGACCTTGAGCCACCAGCATCTCCTTGTTGTTCAGCCAGCCGGCTTTCTTGCAAGAAAATCTTACGTCGATATCCATGTACGTTGGCTGCAGGTGGAGCTCTGATGGATAGAGATGCGGGTGTCCCGAACACCTGACTCACTACCCACTGCCTTACTGACTGACTGACTGCTGACTTTTCAGTCGGTTCAGCCCCCTATGACCAGTCCAAAAACCGAAATCCGCGATAGCATCAGGTTACATTCTCTGTTATATTTTTTATGCATCGACCTCCCTCAAGGACTGCTTCCCTCGTTTAGAAATGTGTGTACAATATATTAAAAAATGCAAATATCATAGTTGACAACTGCTTTCAGATAGTGGCATTTTCACCCTTCAACCCCGATAAACATTTTGACTCATTAGTTTTTGGATATTATTTATTATATTCACAACCACATGCCAGCGTTTGGTATTCAAAAATTCCGAACAAAGCACCCCTAACAGAGCACTGAGCTCTGTAAGTACAAAAATGTTTTTTTTTCCTCGCATTTTGTTTTTTCCACTTGCATATATGTAATATGAATGCCTTGAACTCAAATAATTGGGGTAACTGTTTAAACAAAATAACATTAAATGTAATATTGTACTTATATTTTTACATAATATCAAGTTTTAAGACATATAGCTAAGACTAAATTAATTTTGTACATTTCTTTTTAATTTAAAAAATAATTATGCATTTCCAAACTTTCTTCCATTATTAGGAAGTGTTTTTTTTTTTTTTTTTTTTTTTTTTTTGAAGCTGTGATATGTCCTTCACTAGCATCTCTTTTCAAACATTAAAAGAACCATCATTTACACATCCCATGGCCTTCGATAGCGGGTTTCCATTGTTTTAATGTCTTTCTCTTTGTTCCTCACTCATTGCACCAAAATTCGCAGGAAAGTAATCAATATGACTGTTGAGAAAATGCACTAACACTCATTCCACACCTTAGATTTCCAAAATGTAGCAACATTTCCTCCACAATTTCTTTATAGTTCTAACATTTCTTGTTGTCAAGAAAGTTTTCTGTCACTTTTTTGTATGCCAACCATGCTGACTTCCTAACTCGGATATCGACTGAGGAAAGGTCTCATCCTGCATAAGCTCACGAATATGGGAGTACATCGAAAATACCTGCTGTTAACTTAGCTTCAGTTTTCTCTGGAAACTTTGTAACAAGAAAGTTGAAACAATCACTATCCTTATTCAGGACAGTAAAAAATTGCCTCATCAGGCCTAACTTAATGTGGAGTGATGGAAAAAGGACATTGGAAGAAGGACATTAGAAGGAGAAACCAATGGTTCATACTTCACATTTTTTTCTCCAGGAACTAAATTGCTGCTTTGTGGCCACTTTTTTCGGGTTCAATGCTCTGATTTAGCCCTACTCTTTCATTCACAAAGTAAACCATTTATTATTTTGTTTAAATCTCTCAGAATACTTATTTTATCTATGAGCTCAGTGAACAAATAATAAAAGCTGTTATGTTCTATAATACCGATTTCTGAAAAACTGCAGCCCGATGAGATAAAACTAACAGAGATTATGTGTGGTAAGGAATCACAAAATATGAACAGTTTTCATTCAGTAAAAATGGTGTATATCAGTGATTAGTGGTAGCAGAGCGTCCTTTATTTGCGATTGGTGTCGTTGCCTAATTCTTAAGTTAGTAGAGACCAGTTTACTACATCTCTTATGGAGCTTTTATTTGTGTCTCTATAGTACAAATAGTCTTCCATTCTAAGCTACTCACACAATTAGCTCAGCATTTCTTGTCAGTGTATAAGATGGTAAAGATGCGGAAAAAAGAAGGAAAAAAAAAACTATAGTTAGTTGAAGTCCACTCAGTTTGTAACAGGTATATTATCCCAGGCAAGCTAGTTAAATATACAATAAATGTTCAACCCTCTTAACGTTTCGCAAGAGCCAATTACGTGCAAGCGCGTTGTTGCCAAACCTACTTTCGCTTTAATAGCATGCTATAATGTTTCAGTGAAATTATATTTCTATAAAACATAAATAAACAATACACCAAAATGTATTACTCAAAAGCAGGACATTTATATTTCTGCTATGGCACTATATCCACTCGAACGATCACTAAACTGTCAGAGAGATCGGAACCAAAACAAACTTACGTGATTCACGCGATTGTCTGGAGTCTCAATGCACAGAATACAATACAGAGGCAGCGCACACACAGAAAGTAGTACCATGTTATAAATTGAATTTCTTAAATACCATATATTCTCCAAGATAATGTTTAGATATGAATTCAATTATTGCTGACTTACACAATTAAATGGAATTTCAAAGTTCACATGTTCCGATTCTCTTTGCTTATATTACGTTCCACTAGTGCGAACAGCGGAAGAATACATTACATGTTGTTTACGTTAGGATCATTTTTAGATTGAACGACTGAGACCGATTCTTTTCACGGCAGTTTATTACTTTATTCCCATGTACGAGGCTTATCAAAGCAGACCCCCTCTGCTTGAATGTAAATCTTCCAATCCTTGAACACATGATGCAGGTCATTCTTTGTCAAGTCCTTAAGAAACGTCTCACATTTTTGAGCACTGCTTCAGAGTTCTTAAATCGAATGCCACGGAGCTTTGCTCTTAGTGTCGGGAATAAAAAGAAAGATCGGGGCTATAAGGCGGATGTGGTACACAGGTAATGTTGAATTTAGCCCAAAAAATACATGACTTGATTGGCGACGTGAGGCCGTGCGTTGTCTTGTTGAAGCCTCCACCCATTCCGCCAGCCTTTGAGCAAGGTTGAAGCGACGGAATGTGTCCTCCGTCCCTAACAATCCAAATCCAATCCAAAGAAAAGAAAATTTACTGAAATTAATCGAAATACAACTGAGCACAAATGAAAATTGTGGGTTACGATTTAATAAAGCGTCGCCCAATAAATTGATTTTAGCATTTTTTTTAACAAAATTGAAAGGACAAAAGAGACATTTTGTAACAATTGTAAAATACATTTAAGAATAGGCATATACAGTGTGATTATAAAGTCCCAATACATTTTACATATCATATTTCTGTTATAGGCATTGGAAAGATACACAACCTTTTCATCATTGAAAAGCGGATAGAGATTGTTGCTGGGCGTTTAAGAGGCCAGTCATACGAGAAGGTTAGAAACAGTTTTCAAAGAAAGTTCATGAAACCGGCTCGAACACGAGTTAACATCCAGGTTCTCGTGAATAAGTTCATGTGTACAGGAACTGTGGCGGATAAGCCACGCACAGAACGACCACCAATATACGCCGAAAACGTGGAGGCTATCGAAAACGTGATTGAGTGTAGTCCACAGGCGTCCATGCACCGTTTGAGTCGCAGGGGATACCACCATCATCAGTGAGGAAGGTGCTTCGTTTTAATCTGGGAAAAAAAAAAAAAAAAAAAAAAACGAGCATACCATCTGCAAGTGATCCATAAACCGGAAGCCGAAGATTACGCAGCACGACAAGCAAAGTGTTTTGACCTCTGTGAAGCTGTAGACCGGGATAATTTAATGGATCACATCATCTTCAGCGACGAATCCACATTTCACATTAGTGGACATGTTCATCGACATGGGCGGACGAGCTGCCCAATGAAACCATCCAGTGGGAAAGGCACTCACCGAAAGTGAATGTTTGGCTTGGCTTGAGTAAGAGAAAAGTTTACGGCGCGAACATGTTCGCTGAGCAAACAATCACGGAAGACGTGTATCTTGATGTGTTGCAACTTTTCTTACAGCCACAGTTACTGTAAGTGGTGTTTCAACAAGATGGAGCACCACCACACTTTGCTCTGACTGCATGTGAGTATCTCAATGACATATTTCCCAACAGAAGGATTGGAAGGGCGTCTCCTCTTATTTGGGCACCGCGTTTGCCAGACCTCACACCACTGGACTTTTCGCTTGGGGGTTCATGAAGCTACAAATGTACAGAACCAAGGTTCCAAATTTCAAGTGCTGAAAGGAAGCATACCCGAAGCGAGTGAAATGATTACAGAGGACATGTTGGAGAATGTTTTCCGTTGTTGGGAAATGTGTTTTGAGATTCTTAGAAGCCTGTGGAACACCGACTCTATAGTAGATACTATATTATAGGTTTGCTTGTATTTGGACTACGTTATCCAGAAAAGTTACTAGGACTTTATAATCACACTGTGTATGGGAAGGAACCTCGAGTATAATGCTTGAAGCTACCTCTTCGATTTTTCCATCTCAAAATAGATGTAACAAAAAATAAAACAAAACTGCATTCGCCAACCACAAAAGCAGTGACGAATGTTCCCAATGCCATGCATTAATCAATGCAATTATACAGACACGCGGCATGGGAGTGGCAAGAAGCTAAACACCAGTTTTTGGATACATTAAAAAACATTACGCAAGGTCAGTTTATAAACAATTACATCTGCATTTTACTTTTCTTATAGCCCCAAGCTATAATATTAATAGTTGTAATGGTCAAGTTCGTTTTGCTTTGCTTGTATGTAACAATGTCTGTCTGTGTCCCCAGTAAACGAGTGCGTGTTGCACAACATGCAACAAAAAAGATTAGGAGGAAGATAATATGCACAAAACGCAAGGTGCAACGGATTTCAAGGTCCCCGTAACTTGCGTTGGTAGTTTGCATTGGCGGCCACGCTTCGCCTTCCTGACACACTGAACAACTGCACATAGAGAGAGAGAGAGCGAAGGGGGGAAGAGAAAAAATAAAAAGCTGGAACAAAACAAAAGACTATTAAAATTGGTAATAGTCTATAATAATAAACCTGTTCTCCCTTATCGAGTTGATAATTGTCAACATCATTCATGACTACGTGCTATGCCAGGTTTCCAGTGTATTAATGTGATCCACACCTTTCGATAGAAAAATAATGAAACAGTTCTTTCAAATAAGCGAAGTATTTACTACTGAAAACGTTCTTACGTTTTGCACCGAACTATTCCATACTGAAATAATTATTAATTTATTTAATCAGTTATCGCTTACTTTATTTGTATATCCCTTTTGCATTTTAAATTTAAAACTTCTTCCTTCTTAATACCTTCGTTACACACAACATCTGCAGGCCTTTCAAGCTATATATTAAATCAGTAGCTGTCCAGAACCCGTTAAATTATATCGACAGAATCACTTTAATGCTTATTTTATCTGAAGTACAAAAGGCTCTGAGCTATCTGAAAACCTCAGATTCTCCCGTGATATTTATTGGGACTATTTCACAAAAATAAATAAGAATTTAAATATAAAATAGTGCTTATCTATTTCAAGCTCTCTAGAAACAGACGGAAGTCGATTGTTAGTAATGTGAATAGAGAAGAGCTAACTCGGTATTAAGAGTATATCCTGATTACAGTAAGAATAAAAGTACATTTTAAAATCGTGCACAGAATATTAACAATTGTATAAAATGGCATACTTATGCATACGTACCTATTCAGAAACTGTTAGCACGAAATAGACGAAAATCGACTGTTACGATCGCTACTAATTCAATTACTAATACTAATAGAACAGAGATAACATTTTATTATTCTGAACAACGTGTTTATTAAAATGTATTGGGTATTATATAATTTACAAAATTATTTCAGACGGTTTGGCTGAATAGGTAAAAACATTTGCTTGAGTGAATACACATTAAGCTAGTTTAAAGCCCCAATTATTTGTCAAGTTTTAAATGAAGGGGCTGTATTAAATGTAAAGGACATTTGGGAATCAGATATGAAGATGTGGAAGTAAATTCCACACTTTATTTAGTATTGGGAATGTTTTTGATAATTTATTATTGTGCTGTTATATTGTGATGTATCCCATGTCATTTTCGTACTGATTAATCCGAATATATGCTGTTTTATATGAATGTAGCCAATGCTGTTAACTTATGGATGCTCAGAAAATAAGTGGGGTATAGAGTTGTTTACACTGACCAAAACACAAATGCATTAGCGCGGTAAAGGGATTTGGATGCTGGGATACTGAGCACAATTTAAAATGTTGTTTCATTTCAATGGTCAATTTTATGATAACGTCATGTTATTTTAATTTTCTCAATAAAAGTACGGAAGCATATTTTTATTTTAAGTTTTAGGCTGATAATTAATGTGTTTCTGTGAGTTACATCAAATATGGTAGGGCGTCATTTATCTGAGCGTCAGTATTCGAAACATGAAATATACAAAACCCACATTTTTTCTTTTAAATTATATTTTTTGATTTTTAACATAGATACTTTTTCCAAATTCTGTAACAAATGAAGAAAAATTTTAGCTACTGCAAAATTTGTTTAAACCTATGGCGTATTATAGAGCAACCACTTCTCACCTCATGTCAGCAGCCTAACAAGAAATATACACTTCTGCTGATGGGACAACAAGGGAAAGCAGGTGTCAGCTCGATGTTTTCTGCACTGTTGTTGAATTGCTCTTTACGTCCTCATACAAGTATGGTTGTTGTTTGCCTCTCAATACTCGCTAAGGCAGTCTCTTAACCACTGCTGCCGGTCTTGCTGTTTGTAGTTCGTCCTTGAGGGTTTCGTGTTCTTCCTAAAATTTTGTGGACCATCCATTGGCAGCAAGAAGTTTCATTATTTTCCAGTTTAAACTGGTAGAGAATGCAAGATCATATAATCTTCGGGTACTGGTTAAGAACAGGAAGGAAAAAAAAAAAAAAAAAAAAAAACCAACAGTTTAACATCCTAACTGTCGGCAACAATTAGTTTCCATTGTAACTTTAATTGTTCTACCACAGCTTGAAATGTGAGCTTTAGAAAAAAAAAAACAAGTTTATGCTCAAAAATATTTTATACAATTTTTATTTTGTTTCTCTAAGTGGTATGTTTTTAAGAGTACGTCATATTATACGATATCTTTTCCAAAATGGTGATAATTTTGTATTTTAGTCGTTCTTTTGAGTGTGAGAGAGGTGACAACCTAAATAATTAAAATGTTACCTCTGCTTTTATTATGCCGATAAATATTGATCTGCATCGTAAACGTTCAGTTCATTTAAAAGCGAAACATTTTGTATCATTAGTAAATATTTTCTGGTCATAGTCTTTCAATTGCATCTGCAATTTTGTTCCTAAGTTTGCAAAAATGACCTATCACCAATAAATAATATTGTATTTATTAAAGTGTCTTTTATTCTTGGTTCTCTTTGCACTATGCTTCGCCATTATTTAATTATCTGTAATTTACCCTCTAATTTCAATTGTAATTTTTGTATTGTAATACAATTCTAATCAGACGATTTGGATGACTTTTACTGCACATTTTATCCCATGTATTAAAATAGAGGCATAACCCTATGAAAGGCTTTCTCGTAGACAACAAACATTATATGTATATATATATATATATACACAATGAATTAAATTCTCTTATTTTTCTGAATCACTATTTCATTATGAATATATAACCCGGAGCAGGATCAGCCTATTCTGCAACTACATTTTTCTCTTCTAAAAAGATTCATTTATATTGTTACATATCTTTGCATAACGTTTGCATCTAAATCTAAACTCTAGACTATTTCTTCTGTAATTATTTAATGTTTTAATTATATTTTTAAAAATCTGGAATTAATATTGCCAGATTCCATTCCCACTTATGCAAACCTGGTGACCCTAAGTAGAAGGTTCGAGGTTCGATTTCCGTCAGGACCATCTTCATTGTTTGAGGTTTCTTCCAGGTTTTCCTTTCTCATAAATGACAAATGTCTCTAACTTAGGCCTGGAACGCTTTCTTCCTTTATAAAATCCTTTCCCAAGTTATCATTTCATCTCATGTATCACCAGTGTTCACCGCCGGTAGGGCTTCAGTAGTATAATTAAAAACGGGTGTTAAAAACCATTAGAAAGAACCCTTATCAGCTTCTCGTAGTTATATTGAACCGCTTTTCGCTCATTGGATTTCAATAAATGGGGAAAAAAAATGAATCTTTGAGAAAGTTACTTGGAGTATCATATTGTTTTCTAGGCTACGTTAAAGCGCTTGTGATTTGTGGAGTGTGTTGTGTGCATTAGGAGATACGGAGCCTTCAATAAACAACATCGTAATGAATCTTCTGTAGTAGGGGTATATAACATAAGAAAATCATTTATCACTAATACGCGATGAAATTAAAAAAAAGGGGGGGTTTTACGATTTACGTCAAAGCTTAACCACCGGGGTGTTTTGAGGGGAGAAAAAAAATCAGAGAAGCAAATATGTATTTGAATTGAAACTACTATCTTCAGGATCATTTCAATTTTAGATTATTATATCTTTGTTCGGCTACCTGAACAGCCAAACTCCGAAATATTGTTCGGACAAAGAAAAGTATTATGGAAACAGCCTTATTAATCTTCCCAACTAATTTTAAAGCAAGCACAGTGAAGATTACGTTTACATGTGGCAGATAGATGAATTCATCTAGTTGCAACTAAAAAGTAACATTTTAATCAATAAAATGTTATATTAGGCTCTTTGAAGGAGAAACGCTATATTATCATTGGAGATTTCAATGCATGTCTAAAAAACTAGCTTACATCTATCCAATGTATCAAAAATGCAGAAGTGTTAGGTGTAAGAATATCTTTTTTTTTTCAAAATGGGGTTACCAATGATGGATACATTAGTTAGCACAAAAAAGAACAATAATAATTCCGATATCACAAAAAATACTTAAAGATAAACTGCGTGTTTCTTTTGAAGCAGTAGTTGAAGAGGAAATTAAGGTAGTTACTCACTAATCAAGAGAGGTGGCTCAGGCGGGTAACGCTTGGGACTCCCATTCGGGCCGAAAGTGCCAGGGCTAGGTAAACTGGTGCGTTGTGACGGTGGCTTGCGCTTTCGAAAAGACCTCTAGTACCAAGCACCTTCCTTTGATCCTAAAACCAACTCAATATAATCCAAGACCATCACTAAAACTTGCTACTTACAGATATATTCTATTTTAGAAGAAATGAAATTACAGAACAAACAATGACCACATAAGAACAGAAAAATAAATGTGTAAAAAGATCTAAAGGATCACATATAACAAATATTTATGGTTTGCGCAAACTAAATAGACGGAGGATGGAAGATGACTAAACAATTATTAGATTAGATATAGGATATGCTGCAAGGATATATAATATATAAACAACAGGAAAAGATAATTAAGAGCAGAAAAACAGCGGCGTCCTTTTTAAGTGCTGTGTTCGTTTAAAAATTATAAAAGATATGGGATGAATTTCTTCCCTGGCACACATGTTGTATACTTTTTTTTTTTAATTTTTCGCATTTCATAATGTTAATTTCAGGAACTTGGATGACAGCAAAAAAGAGAAATCTTCCACTTCAGACACAGTACAATAACAGTTCTTTAGACTTTTTTATTACATTCTTACTTACAGCTGGAGTATTCATTGTTTTTAAACAAACGTACTACCAGTTCAAGAACCTCATTACTATGCTTCTTTGCCCTTATGCAATATCCCATAACAACTGTTGCAATACACGTGATCGATGGAGACACAAAACACATTATCCAATGTGACCTTTATGGGAATATTGCCCTCTATACCACCACCATCATCTACCTCTGTTTACTACACTCCAACATATATTGCACTCGATTTAACGATTTCACAGACCACGTGTGTGGTTTTCCCGACCAGCGTACTCTATGCGATCCAATCTTGTTTTTGTTGTTTTCATCCTTTCTTTTCCACTCTCTCCTCGTCACAAAAACAGAAAGAAAAAAGTACCTAGATGCCATTGGCTGTCACTTACGAAGGTTACGGTAAGGTTACCTGACGTGCTGCTATCTCCTGGCACCATGATCGCAGTCCTCTTGTGATTACATTTCATTTTGCTTTTTTTATACCAAAGTTGAGAAAATGTTTGGTCATAAATCACTTGCATTACAGAGCCACTGTGCCTCCTGCTAAGAGAGCCTTTCGTCTGCTTGTACAGTAGAATATGACAGTGATCTTATCTAAAATACTTAAGAAAATAATTTGTTCATGTAGGCGTGATTAATACTTCTTAATAGTGTGCCAAGTTAGAAGCAGCTATGTAACTTACTGTAACACATCATACAGGCATGGTGTTTAATATCCTTCTTACCTATTATTTGAACTGAATAATAGAATATTGAATGTTTAAATCATACCTTATAAAGAAATATTTGCATAAAACAGAGCACGTGTTTTCATTTCACATTTAACAAAATACTGTTACCAAGTTCTTATTATATTATATACTATATATATATATATATATATATATATATATATATATAGCATCAATTATATTATTAAATCAAGGCAGACTCAGAAGAAGATGGACAGACCTCTTCAAGTAACATGCAGGTGAAGAGTAGCAAGAGGAAGAGAAAATGGAAATCTCTCGAGAAGCAACTAATGCAGTGAGAATTGTTGATTGATTGATTTATTTATGGACGCTCTTTAACATCTCAGGTCATCAGCGTCCCATTCAACTCAGGGTGTGAAACGGCCGACAAATTTTGCTCAGAGGCCTCTCTTTCAGGCTTGAGGTTCGTTTTCGTGCCGTAAATGTACGACACGGGACCCACGGCTTTACTTCCCTTCCGAAGGAAGCCATATTTAGGATTTTTACGCCCGAAAATATCCATCGGTCCTGGCCGGGTTCGGACCCGCGTTTTTGGGCGTACGAGGCAAGTATGGTAACCACTACACCACCAGGACCGACTATGCGGTGAGAAATGGAGTAACCAAAGAACAAATCAGTCAGTGTCTTAAACAGCATACGAACAACTAGCGTGGAATAGCTCACCATGTTAGGGAAAAACGAGCTTTCCCTATTGTTAGGAAACCTTTGTCCTTAAGGAAACAATAGGCTATCTTTATTTTTAACATTAATAAATAGCTAACGACCCTGCGCCTTACATCACCAAAAGTCACCTACCTAAACTGTCTTCAGTCCCAATACATCATAAGCCCAGGCTATTGATGTAATGGAGACCAAACCATATTTTCATTACTTCCATTCTTATTTTAATGATAAAATGTTCTCTCTTTTCCTGTAGTACTTCTAATCTCTGTCCACCATTTATCCCTAACTTTTCCCATGTATTCTCCCATTATTTTTATATATTTATCTCTTCTGGTTTCCTAATATCATACTTTTTAAACTTTCTCTCTCTAATTTATCCCAATTTCCTTTCCATACCTGTAGTCTCTACCATTTCGATTGTTCACAATACAATATGCTATGGTACTCATCAGGTTTACCACAAAAGGGACACTCATTCCCAAATTTGTTTCACAGTCCTCGTCGGTCCTGGTGGTGTAGTGGTAACCATACTCGCCTTCTAAACCCAAGGTCGCGGTTCGAACCCGGCCAGGATCGATTCTCAGTCCTCTTAAATTCCTGGCTCAAACGAAACGTTCCCTCCCCAATTTACCACAAATTTCCAGGTTTTCTCCCTCCCCCAAACTGTTTTTACCTCTCGAGACATTCCAGTGAACTCTACTCACTAAAGCTAGCAAAAACTCCTTGTTAGCTTTCTCAATATCTTCAATTCTATCCCTTACTTCTTTTCAAAACCCCCTATTACTTACTTGCCCAACAATCCCCCATACCAAATTTTTCTACAATATCCTGGGTTTGTTTTGAATACAATGATCTGGAAATAAACATAGTTAACTTTAAATTCCATAAAGAACTAACAGATGTTTTATATATATATATACAGCATTCACTTAAATGCAGTATAACTTTCAAAATTTAATTATACAAGAATCACATGTGTTGTTACTCTCATATGCATACCACCCTTATTGGAATCTCACCAGGTGTGTTCGTATTGTATTTACCATCAAGCACATAGTTCCATAAATCACCCACAGTTGGTATTATTTGCAAAATTAGAGACGTCCGAAGCCTATTAAATTTGTGTAAGAATTTCGTATTAACAAGTGTTTAATAGAAATTTCGTACTAAGTATAATAAAGTCACCAAGCAAGAAGTAAATATAATTTCCATGTTAGTCGGTCCTGGTAGTATAGTGGTAACTGTACTTGCTTCCTAAACCCAAGATCGCGGCTTCAATCCCGGCCAAGATCTATGGATTTTTGGGCATAAAATCCTAAGCGTAGCTTTCTTCGGAAGAGAAATAAAGCCGTGGGACCCGTGTCGTACATTTACGGCATGTAAAAGAACCTCAAATCTGAAAGAAGAGGCCTCTGAGCAAAATTTATCGGCTGTTTCACTCCCTGAATTGAATGGGACTCTGATGACCTGAGAGGTTAACGAGCGTCCGTAAATAAACCAAATCAACAACGATCTTTCATGTCTTTATTCTTCTTCATCTCTGCTGCCTTATGTCACTTTAACTTCTGTTTGATTGAAACTAAAATGTTCTAGGGTGTTTCATCTTAGGCTTTGATAATCTCTGATGACTTTTACTTTATATGCAAAATTAAAAGCCTATTTCTAAAAATCATTCTTAAACTATCATGTTTGTTTTCCTTTTCAACCATTTGTATGGTTTTTTTCCCCCTCCCATGGATCTGCTATTTTTTTCAATGATTACTTATCAATTCGGCAAAACTAGAAAAAAAATAATTTTTATAGTACAAACTGTTCCAACATTCTTTATATCCTACTTTTACTTTCATATTTAATATAGATTTATATATTTTGTATTGATAAAGGTTTCATTGTACCATATACTTTTTAAGGATATTTTTTTTCGATATATTTCGTAATATTTTTACAATAAATATTAGTACACCAAATATGTAAATTACTCTGTAATACTAGTATTTCATTACTTGAAAACTTAAATGTTCTATTAATTAGTTGAAAATAATGTTTCTAAAATTAAAGTAATAATCCCGTTATAAATAAACATACCCAAACGTAAATCATCAAGAATATTAACTCCAGGTGCACTAATGTATTCTTTCTAATGCCAGCTATTTCTTGTATATATATATCTGGAAGCCAGATGAACAAAGAACCTATCAGGAAGAAGGCGCAATGCCACAAGCCTTACACCGAATGAAATATTTTTATTCAAACAAAATCCTATTTTTATTACCAAATACCAAAACCTACTAAAAATATTTTGGACACACATATAATCCCTTTCCGTCGAATGTTATCTTGTCTTTGTTAGAACAAAGGTTAATAGCGTCAATAAGTATTATGCATGCACATATTATACGTTAAAAAGACACAATCCTCTATATTCACATACCTGTGCTGACATTTCCGTAAATACTCCTCTGCACTGAAAGAAAGCAACGCAGAAAAGCGCAGAAGAAATCACAATCAAAGCAAATTATGTTTCACTGAGTCACCATTTGCAATGCGACACTACTAAACAAGTTTCGACTGTCAGTTGTTAACGCTCGAGAACAGAAGACTATCTTCTGTCTGCGAAAGGAAACTGCACTGAAAGCGCCGCGTTTTCTAGCAGGTTTTGCACTAGTGTCGTGGCACACAAACTACCTAGCTCTCATAGCAGAAAATATTATGCAATCCTAGGATCACAAAGTGGGAGACAAGGCTGCATTATTCATGTATGTGTATGTGTATGCTACTCAGATTACTGCAGGTATTATAAGTGCAAAGGATAGAATGTCTAGAAACAACCTTCACGTCAAAAGAACAAAACAGGAGATCAACAAAGCCCAAAATGTGTGAATTTACTCCTTTTATCCTCCAAATTGAACTAGTTTTGAGTTATCCCCATGTAAGTCTCGTTTTTAAATCACAGAACATGTGTTTGATCTGAGTAAAAACGACTTTGTTTTAAAAATACAGGGGAATAACAAGACATGTATTTATAGAGATGCGCTTCATTTTTCGACATAGTAACCCTGCAACATCCTTTTAGATGTGTTCTTTATACCGTTTCATCTGTTAAGTATTGACTTGCAAAAATTCAAAGCAAGAATAAATCTGATGGTGCCAAGATCGAGCTGTATGGAAGATGTTTCAACGGCTCAAATTTCAGATAATTTACTGTCGTGTGGCCGTGATCCTTTTGAGGGAAGTCCCCAGCGCGGGGTCGATCGATCGAACATTCATTCTGCTGTGGGGTTCAATTTATTTCACTCCCTCGTTCTTCTAAGATGTAATTCGAAAGTAGTGCGGTCATGTTTTATCCAGTTATTGCGTAGGCGTATTTTACTCGATCATTACTACTCCGTTATTATGATTTGCTAGGGAGCCCTTATAAGATTTATCATGATTAAGTTAAAGTATTAATATTTAATTACTTTCCTTCATATCCTTATTAAAGACACTATTATTCTAGAATAAAGGAGTAAAACAGTAACTTTCATATTTTAAAACCAAAATTAGGAATAAGCACTGTGCCTATAAACTTTGAAATCTCATATACTTCTATGAAGCTGCACATACAATACGGTTAATAACTTTTCGCTTTGATAAAAGTAGTTCTATAGAGTTATTCTAAAATAAGTTATCAGTTTGAAACGGCTGCATTTTCTGTACATATTAACAGATGATCTCACATACGAGGGTTAAATCGTAAATCAAGATAAAATACGATAAATATAAGATATAGGCTTGAAATTGTATGGTATTCACTGCAGAGTGGTACCGCCAAAGGAAGGCTGGGTGTAGGTGCCCTCGTAGTGAAAAAGCAAAACACAGGCAACGGGACAATTGGTTTATTATGGCAAAAGTTACTTACACAAGGTTGGAAATCTGTCATAGGACGAGCCTCCCAGGGAATCCACGGTGTTTGGCAGTCTTCGAAATAGTCCCCAAGTACATCGACGGTTTGTTGCCAGCGATGGGGAAGACTCTGAACTGCGCCATGGGAGTTGCTAACGTCGAAATGCTGTCAAAATGCAAAACATTTCCCGCGCAATGGTTGCTTCACTTTGGAGATTTTTTTGAGTAGTGTTTAATACTCGTTTTTACTACTGAGGCATGGCAGGCGGGGATGAGATCATAACCATTGAGACTGAGATCTGGATCGATATGGCGGTTGTGGAAGAAATTTCCATCCCACCGCTGTCAAAGACAGCTGACCCTGTCGGCTGCGTGAGCTGTTGAATAAATTCAAAAGTTTTGGTGAGTACGGCACGGCGCAATGGTGACACCAAAAAGACCTTAAATTTGGGCATTCACAATGGTTCCCTCAGGCACTGTATGACACATAAGCACACTTTGACTTCAATATACCAGAATGATCACGACTTTCATTGGTGAAGAAGTTTGGCGAAACTCGTGTTTGCGCGATGCCAATTACCGGACTGTCACTTGAGTTCTGGTTCATACGCCCTTGTCCACGATCCACCAGTTGCAATGCATGGATTCAACACGGCATCCCCGTCTTCCTGAAATCTCGCCAGATTGATGAGAAATGTTTCATAGCGAGGCTACTTCTGTGCCTCACTTAGTTGATGTGGCACTCACTCTGCACACATTTTCCGCATATTCAGGTCCCCCCGTAAAATGCAATGTACTGTTTTTGCCAGATTTTCTGTTTTTTCTTCTGATTCCACAAATGTCCAGCGCATACGGGATGTAAGCACGTTCCACCACCACCGCCCGTACATCCTTGTCAGCAGGCGACATTCTGTCCCATTGAAGGCCTCGCCACTGTTCTGGTGCACTCTGCGGCAGAGTTTTTCTTTCTTTCTTTCTTTCTTTCTTTTTTCTTTCTTTCTTTCTTTCTTTCTTCTTCTTTTCTTTCTTTTTTTTTCTTTCTTTCTTTCTTTTTTCTTTCTTTCTTTCTTTCTTTCTTTTTTCTTTCTTTCTTTCTTTCTTTTTCTTTCTTTCTTTTTTCTTTCTTTCTTTTTTTCCTTTCTTTCTTTCTTTTTCTTTCTTTTTTTCTTTCAAATACGAACGTTATTCGCTCTTAGTGATCTCCATTCCTGACCCTGTCGCTCACCAAATGACTTTCGAGGTGGGTTGAGACATGCATATCTGCTCATATACCCAATCTGTGGGTTCTTTGAAAGTACATTTCATATACTTTCCAATAAATATGGTTTTTACGGGTTTCTCTTGTTCGCTAGAAAAAATAAAATAGTTGCCCCGCATATATCCGAGCAAGGTGGCTAAGGCATTCGGAAGGTACCGTGTTAAATTATCTTTGGCCTGGACATCTTGACCTTGGATTTTTTCGTGGCCTCCCTTGGTCACTTAGGCGAATGCTGTGTGGATGTTAATATTCCAAGAATGTCCCTCTTTCCAGTTTCATATCATTTCATTTCGTTGATTCTGCTACAGAGTCGAAAGCTCCAAGGCGAGATGGGCCGATTCGGCGTGATGGTGGCTTGCGCTTTGACAATGGCTCTACTGAGCCAGGATGCTCTATCTGAAAACTTGCTAGGGACCCATGTGCGTCCGCGCAGTCACCGCATGTAGATACTGGCCGCACGTCTCCCTCACCTCATCCCTTACTTCCGGAAGTGCCCCCATTGGAGACGTACAAAAAAGGTCAACCATGAGCACGGTTAAAGTACCGAAAATAGACTGCTTCCCAGATTATCCATACAGATAGCATTATGCATTAGAAGTACTGAAGTGTTTTTCATATGTTTAACTTTCGTTTCTATAGTAACTGATAGGCGCATATAATACTGACAGTACTTTTCGAACATACACTCACAGAATAATTTTGTCTTTAAGAGCCCGTATTGGCCTCATTCAGTACTATGCAATAGACCATACTCCAACGCTTTGAGAATATTTAAAACATTACTTGCATTGAGAAACAAAACCTGTTCTGTAGAATAATTTCTTAAGCTAGGAAATTGGTGCAGTTATCGATTAAAAAAAGTGCCTCTGAGAATGGAAATCGATATATGCCATTGAAAACATTCCTAGGAATACACTTAGCAAGTTGTTTATAGCAAAGAATGAATATTTTAAATTGAACAACGTAGTGGTCGTCATATTTAATGTTTTCTTGTTTATTATTTTGTATTTTTCTTATATTTTGTATTATAATAAAACCCCATTTCTTTAGAAACAAATTGCTGTTTTTGTTTTTGCAGAATATAAAACTTTGCCAAAGTTAGGCTATTGAAACTTAGAATAAGCGGATACATTTGAATTCTTTATATAAACATAAATATATAAACATAAGCTATAGATAAAACAATATGTACTAATCTCTCTGATATTTTTAATGAAGTAGGAATAAGTTATAAAAATAAAAATACTTAAAAGAAAATCACTGCATTTACGAATCATTTAGCTTAAGCGGGAACATAGAATGCAAAGTGTTTCCTATTTTTGGCATTCCAGCACCGCTTACGTCATAAAACCCGCTTTGGCTGTCCTGGCCAGCTGCGGAAGTTTTCACCAATTTTACGCCAAACCTTTTAGCATTCCAGTGAGCATGAACAACACGTGTTTCAGCTGCCCTGTTCCCCGCCAAATGATGCAGCTTTTTCCGTTGGCGCCTCCCATGATCGCCTTTCTGTGACTTGCAAGCTAATTACATATACTACGGGGTGGATTCGAATTGATAAAATACGAGGGAGTTTCGAAGGCCACGACATGCAAAGTTTGTGAACTATGGTTTAGAGGTGGCACCTGTCAGGACAGCAAGATCCACAACGTGGGCTGCAGCAGCACCAGCTGTCATGAGCACGTGTCCGTCGCGCGTCTTCGCCACCGACAAAGACACGACGACCTTCTGGAGGACTTTTCAATCGTCTGCAACATACGACCTCCACCGCGCCTGCAGTATTATAATTTTCTGCAATACGATGAACATACTATCACCAACAAATCGAAAGCATAGCTTCTTATTTTATTAAGTCGTTCGAAAATTAATGTTTAGTAATTTAAATTTTAATAAATTCAAAATTATCATCAATAAGGATAGATGGACCCGCACCAACCAAAGAAAATGGCATTATCATGTACCATTTTCTCTTATCCTGGTTAAATTTTAAAACAAAACTAAGAATCCATGAAAACAGCGATATATAACGCATTTCCTCTCTACTGTAATAGCGGCAGCATGCGGGTCCTTCGTTAGCGACCATACAGTCCGGACCTTGCAGCCTCAGACCTTCATCTGAAGAAATTCTTGGCGGCCAACGTTTCAATTCCAATGTAGCAGAGTTCGGCTGTGCGCAGATTATTATACTCCCATAAGACGAGGTTCTATGAACAGGGTATATTGAAACAGTGCCAGGATTTGAGAAATGACTTCCCTTGGCTCCGTTTAGAAAAGTACCCAAGAGATGTGGCTTCATCGTGTATGAATTATTTTGCCTTAACCATTAAAAACATTTTTTTAAATGTTGTGCGTTACTTTATGATCCACTATCGTACATCTCAACTTTAGGATAATATAAAGTTATTAAACATATTATACATTAATAAGGGCTTCCCGCGGTATTTTTGAAACGGGTTGGCGAGTCAAAAGTTTCGGGACCACTGCAATTTTGCTTTTAGAAAAATTAACAACCATAGTACCCTCCATTTGTGGTTGTAGTAAATAATCCACTTTTCAACATAAATAAGAATATGGTCAACAAACAGATGTTTGCTACGCAAAAGCAGCGAAGAACAGGTTTCATATATTTTATCCTACTTTTCTTACTCTTCGAAAAGCTTATCGATATGACAGAAATAACAGTTTTCTCCATTAAATTAAATGAACGTAACATGTAATGCAAAACGTGATGCTCATTCCTTGCTATGGCAACGAAAGAATAAGGGTAAAAATAATAATTCTGAAAATAATAGTCATGAAACAGTACTCTGGTTTGATAATAAACTGTCCACATATGTAACAGAAAATATCTAGTAAATTAACACAAGGACTGTGACAGTATTTTTTAATTTTGTACACAACACAACGGAACAAAGCTATGTCATGTGCTTATTCCCAAAGCTGGTATTTACGGAAACTTAGCAAACACAAATTTCTCTTCCGAATTGAGAAATGTACGTAACTGAAGCTTTTCAAGGTCATATTTGAGCTAAGCATGAAGGCCGCAATAAGAAATGCTTATGAAGTTACTATCCATAATTTTTATCTATGTTCACGCTACCAGGTACATTATTTACAAAACTTATTTCTTTCTGGCCACGCTATTTATTTGCTTAGAGTAGGTGTTTAATACTGAATACAGATCAGTGATAACGTTTTCACTAAAGAAGGACTTTCATCCGATTATATTAAACTATTTCATTTGAACAGAGAGAGAAAACATTTGTCTTATCGGGGAGGAAATCCTGAGTGACAAGCGTTTTTGAAGTTCAAAGAAACAGCTGCAAGATACTGTACTCCGCATTCAAATGCAAGTGCGCGTGGAATGTTATCAACCATTTTGAACCTTAGGCATAATAACGAGAGGGCAATGCTGGAATATGTCGTGACAGGGGACAAAACTACGGTCTTCTACTATGAGTCTCTTACAAAAAAAAATCAATAGATTGGAGAAGAAGGATAAAACCCCGTATAAAGTGCAAAAGACACACAGTCCACGAAGAAGTTGGTGTTGACAATATTTTGGGAATGCAGAGATTTTTTGATAATAGACATCAAAGAAAGGAATACATCAGTGACTAGGAAGTACTATGCTGAATTGCTGCATCAATTGCTCAATGTCATCAAGGAAAAGAGGTGTGAAATGCTGAGTCGGATCCTAGTGGTTGCTGTTTCCAAGGCTGCTATAGCTGAAAGCTGGATCATCTATCGTACAGCCCATATTTTGTCCCCAGCGTGTATTATCTGTTTTCAAAGCTGAAAGCTGACCTTTGAGAAGGGGAAAGGAGTTGCTTTCCGTTATTTTGCACATAAAACTCAGGACTATTTTTTATTTGGCAATGGCGGTTGATATACTAATCCAAAAATGTCAGAAACATATTGATGTAAAGATAAATTACGTTGAAAAATTATATCTGAATATTTTCTCTATCCTTCCCTAAAATAATCAGGCCGGAATTATAGACCGCATCTCGAACTTTCATCCATGATGTTAACAAAGCATTGTTGACTATGTAATTAACAATGGGTAAACAAGGTTGCCTCTTGCCAACTTCTTTTTTTAAAATTCTTTATAGGTTAAATACTAATATTTTGGAAAATTACAGTAAAACCAATAATAATTATTTCAAGAAAGTGCGGTATATTTTAATGAACGTTGCTAAAGACCACGAAAAGTGAATATCTGCCAACAAACAAATATTATTGTTTTTATCGGAACAAATCCAATAAGACATTTGTAGCACTATGCAGTAAAATTATAAAACAAGTGTCATAGTTTGGAGTGTAATTTCTCATACCAGAATGAAATAGATATTCATAATAAAATATGAATGAAGTATATATTCCATAATAAATCATATATATCTCTAGCAAAACCAATCTTTTGCGAAAACTTGAATTATATCTAAAAGACGTGCTTCCATAATACAATGAATAGGAATGAAATTTCTTAGAACTTTGGCTGGATACACAGAAATGAAGGAGGGAAATATATATATCTACACACGTACATACATACATATACCTACAAAAATTAGAAATTGTCGTATTAAAATAAATAAGCAACACAACCTATTACGAAAGAATAACAGATAATATAATTCCTAAAAACGCCATGAATTATCAAACAGGTAAGCGATGCGGAGTCAGAAGGGATCAAAAGTGCAAACCATGAAGAAGAAAGATATGTTACACATGTCATCATTTAGGAGCGCTCTACTTCTGTATTATGAAAGCTAAGTGGGGTAAGGAAAGCTTTCTCCCTTTTTCTCACAATGTAGTTCAGTTCTGTACGAAACTAACAAGAAAAGTGCTGCAATTGGTGAAACTTTTAAGTTTGAAAAATGATATCAACATTTTGGTTGGGTGGTGGATTTCTAATGGCTGAAGATTTGCTTCATTTGTCTTCTGACATCTCAGTATAGTTAAATTATTATTATTATTATTATTATTATTATTATTATTATTATTATTATTATTATTATTTTCACATTCCAGTATTATGTTTCGTTGTTTGCATATTACACAATTATTACTTTGGTAAATTTTTATATTGTGAAGATTTGCTGCAAGGCAGAGTTGGAGGGTATTTAGTCCAAAGATTGCTGCCGATTCTTTTCTTGATCTGTTTTTGCTGTGGCAAGTGTGTGTTATTCCATATTTTGCTATTTGTGAATTGTCTTTCCGCAGTTATTTAGTTTCTTTTTATTAAATTCTTTGTTGAATGTGAATTTGTCAATATTTTGGTGGATTTTGGCTAGGGAATTAATTATTTCATTTCTGGCTAAGACGTTCCCATTGAAAGCTGATAGTTTTATTTAATTTGATGAGTGTTTTGATTATTAGTCATATTTCGTGGTTTGTTGAGGAGAAGGGGTATTTTTATTGGATGTTATTGCCTCTAGTACTGATGCAGAGTCTGAGAGTATTACTGCTTTGCTAATTATTGTGATCTGTAAATCGTATTTTGTAGGACAGTGTAGATGTATTTGACATTTCCTTCAAAGTTTGTCTTATTTTCGCCTATTGAGAGAACATTTGAATACACTTATCACCTGCTCCTCCATTAGACATAGGTGAGCTATCTGTTAGATTCTCAGTCATAAATCTGGTGCATATCTTTATACTAGTGTAGCTAGGGCTTTATGAATAATTCTTGCATCGTTTCATATCGTATTTATTTGGGTGGGAATTTATAACTGTTGCAAAAAAATCTAGGCTACTTTTCACTGGAAGCATATGGGGGAACTATAAATATTTAACAAAATAATTTGTGAAAAAATCTAAATATATTAAAATTGTTTCTAAATATGAAAGATAATAGACGTGTTACTCGTTCTTAAAAATATTTCATCTTAAAATCTTCTAAATCATATAAAAATTCAACTTATAGCACATTTGGTGCCTAAATGTTTTGCTGGAGACTGACTGTGTTATGTTTCAACAAATGTCGAATATCCCTTCGGAAGTGGCAGGTACTTCGATGGCATCCGCCCAGCCGTATTAACTTTAGGGCTCCAGATTTTGCGGGGGCTCACCATGATAATTGGAAACTAAGTCATTGTTTCCGGAGCAGGTATATGGGCGGTGGTGTCCCTCCTCTTGTAAACTAATCTGGAAAACGACAAACAAAGTTGTCCTCGCACCATATGATCACGCCTTCGCAAGCGGCGTTAGGCAGTAGGCTTGTGGCACGCGCTAATTCCTCCACCTGTTTGCGGACCACGCGAAATCACCACTTCCATTGTAATATACTGGTCGTTACCTCAACTTAATGAAAGTCCTTATCTAAACGGTGAATCAACTGTCACCTTGCGTGGTGCCTGTCAAGGTCCTATCAAAGCAAACACGTGGTCTTCATTAAGTTTATCTTCAAAGCAACATGTAGTGTTGTGCATTTGTTTCTACTACTTACTACATATATTATTATATGCTTTCATAGAAATCAAAAACGGTGTCAAGAACTGAAATTTATTAGATAAACGTTCGCTTGAGAGGAGACGTTGTCGCACAGCAGCCGTGTTCCAAACCTGTCCGTTTGTGTCTATTGCTCCCAAATCAGGCAACTGAAAGGGGAAGGGATGAAGTGAGGGAAACACCGGATGATGAGGCTAGGACGTATATGGAGTACTTAACAGTATTTTCAGATAGATCATGCCGAAGCCGGAGAACTTTTAAGGAATTCTTAGGAATTCGAGGCTCTCAGAAACGCCGCTATCACAATGAGGTACGAACCTTTCAGGCGCAAGCCATCGCCACACCGCATCAGCTCGCGCCTTTCCTAACACTTTGGGTCTGAACTAACGGAATAAAAGGAGATAAACGGAGAGCGGAAAGTTTGTGAAAAGAAAAGATCCATCCCAGTGGCCAGGGAAATCACGAAAAAACCCAAGGTCAAGATATTCGTTACATTGAATTTGAAGTGGAAGGAGAGCGTTATCGCCTGAGCCACCGTGCTCGGTTTGCTATTTTAAATTTTAGATTCGGACATATAACTTGCCATTACTAGAAATATGCGTTATTTTCATGTAAATAAAAAGTGCGTAAGCAACAGGCAAACTTCACTTACATTCTTTATTAATTTTGTTATGGAATAGAAAATGCGTTAACACTAGATATCTAGGATTTAGGTGCAACATTGTACCAATTTCATTCTGCTTTTAATCAGGAAAATACTAAGTTATTACCATAGGCCCATGTATTTGAAATAACATTTGCATACAAAAATGCGTTACACTTGACCTAGTGTTATGATCATCTCCGCGAATACTGCTGTGAAATCAGCAGGGATCAAATTGGAAAAAAACAATTTCAAGGTCATAAAACGAACTATATATGCATTTTCTACTTTTATAACAAATATACAGGCATTTTCAGCAAAATAATGAAAACAGCACGCAACGAAAATTTTCGGATAAATGCGTGCCCTTTTTTATAACCGAATTTAGAAAAGGGACACACAGTTAACCTAATATCGCTTTTTATGTGCGCCAGTTTTCGGTATTTTTTATTATTTTTAGTGTTTTACTTACTACATAATTCTAAATTACTCCTTTTTTACTCGTCGTTAACATACGTTTCATTTTTATAGCATTTCCTGGCTCAGAAAAAATAGGAACAGAAGTATATTATGTGCGCATGCAACAGTTACAACAGCTACAAGGAATTTGTAACAGTGCTTTCCTATTCGTCATGATGTCAACGCATCTACAGAAATAACGTGGTTAATTACCTCAGCCCTATCGTGTTATCTAAATGTCTACGAGGAGAGAAAATGCTTTGCATAATTCATAAAATATATCCATGGTCTAAGTGCATTTAACACTATAAAAAAACACTCGCTGTATCTTTTTGGGAGATAGTATATGTAAATGCGTTTATGCTAGATAATTTATTTCTCTAGTACAGATAAACTTTCTTCTTGCTTGATTTATGAATATATTAGCAATAGGGCAAATTAAGGTAGGACTTAGATTTGGGCGTGCCTGAAATAGCTGCCTGGATGTTCCTATCAAATTTCACGCGATAGAGCACGTATTGGGGCACTTTTTCAATTAGTGAAGGTCCCAGAGAGGGCGGGAATCCTGCTTTAATAGTTCCCTTTTCATCCAAACTGAGATCACCGTTCTTATCGGGAATTTCTCCAATTGAAAGGTTTCGGGCTTTTACTCAAGACGATAATAATAAGTGTATTCTCATCTTATCTAAGCTATAATTTATTAATTGGACACTGAATGAATTAGGAGATTCGTTCAAATGTTGATAGCCGAAGGGAAGCGACCTCGTTAACGGTTATATTTTTAAGACAATTTCACACCCTGTCATTGCCGAGGTACCAAAAGAAGAAAAATTATCTACAGGCGCTCTTTCAGTGAGTCATATTTTTTGTAAATCATTGTGCATCATTTTGGCAAATTAGATTATATTTAAATTGTGCGGGCACATTATTTAATTCACTGCATTACTGCATCACTGTAGAGCAATTGAATTTAATGAAAGTGTAAATATAACATCAAAAAATTAACTTGGTAATACAAATATCATATTCAATTTAATTCACTGCACTACTATATCACTGTAGAGCAATTTAATTTGATCCAAGTGTAAATATAACCACAAAAACGTAACTTAGTAATACAAACATCAAAATGGTACACATATTTAATGTAATTCACTGCATTAGTATATCACTATAGAGAAGTTTAATTTAATGAAAGTGTAAATAAAACAAAAAAATCTTGGTAGTACAAACATCGGATTGAAACATATTAAACACTATTCTTGGTATATCTAAACAAATGTTAAACAGTGAGTAAATATAGATAATTAATTCATATAATTTCACTAATTACCATAGTAGCAAATTATTATAATTTTTATTTATTTAAACTGTTACATTGTGAATGATTATATAAGTAGATTTTCAATACAGGAGTGTAGGGATATTTCTCTGTTCAAACCAGGGGAACGGCAAGAGAGGTTTTTAAACGATTAAACGAATGCTCAGAGTGTTCAATTAAGTTGAAATTAAATGTTTATGGTGACTGCAATAATTAGAAATGCTGGAACACAATCTGATGTAGCTACGGATCTGAACATTGTAAGAGGCACTATATCCAAGATGTAGAGGTGATATCAAGAATTTGGCAATACAGATGAACAGCATCTAGGTAAACCAAGGATTAGAACTGCTACAGAAGAAAATTTCTGTGCAAGTCCCTAAGAGGTACTTGGAAATTATTGCTACGTTGTAGAAGTATCCTGCAGAATGCTCCAATTTAACTGTTTCAATGCATATTGTTAAAAAAATAGTCTGCGCAAAAGACTACTTAATTTCAGAGATCAATTAGCACGTGGGATCTGTTTGCGCACCACACTAATTGGTTGGGCATTTTCCGAGCCAGAGTACGCGAAGCTAAAAGCAATTTATTTTCTGTTAAAAACAACAATTATTATAATTATAAATAACATGCAATATGTTTCCATTCATATATCTGTAAACACCTTTTTTCCCATTTTAATTTTTTAAAATTTTTATTAATATTGTTTTATATTTTGATATTATTTGTTCCTCTTTCTAATTGTATATCATACTTATGGACTACGACCAAAGCATGAAATATATTTGTAATGTATATACAGATTTTATAACAATAAAGAGACCACGACCGCAGCCGCCGCCGCCACCACCACCACCACTACTATTAAATTTCTCTGCTCTGCATGCTCTTTGCTGGTCTGCAGACTACGTAAACAAAACATTTTGAAATACTGTTTAAGTTGAAAAATAATATGCTTAAATATTTTATTAGTTTTTCAGTAGTATATTTGTGATCTATTATACCTCTAAGTTTGACACACTGTATATAACGTGCTATTATAAGCACAATATGGGTTCCTTTAAAAATCATGAAATTCACAGTTATTAACTACCAAGATGTTCATTTAGTAATTAAAATTAAAGTTAGTCACCTAGCACAATGGAACCATAGTTGCACTCAATGAATTCCCTCCGTACCTCAGATATTATCTCAGGATTACCTCAACTTTTCAAAACGCCTAGTCTTCCTCTCATCGACGATAACTCTTAAAGTTATAGGTAGTTATATTTTACTATATTGAAGGATGACAAACTAATGATTCTGCAGTGTGAAAAAAGGCAGGCACGGTCAATGGGATTGTAGTTCTCAGGACAATATTGTAGGAAAAGGAATTATCCTGAAAATGATTACCACTACGTCTTAGACTTTTACAGTTACAACAGTTACTCAAAATCCCCACCATCGGCGTCGATACACTTCTGAGCACTTTGAACTACTGATTGAGCAACGTTTGCGAAAGTGTCCTCGCAGCACATGCCATTTCAATTTCTTCCCGAAGAACTGCCAATGTAGCTGGTTTTCTATGGTATACAACATCCTTAAGAGTTCCCCATAAGTAGAAGTCCAACGGCGGTTCTGTTCTTTACACAGTTCTCCATTGCTTTTGAACTTCAACAACAATCTCGGTTTTCCAATATCACTTCAAATTTGCTTTCCGCTGTTCAAACGATAATCTTGGCTCCATTTTGTTATAGCAACTGTAGCATAACGTAATGTAAGTCACATCTGTTTACAGAAAATCATACGATAATCTTGGCTTTCTTTGTTCATTGTTGATTTACATAATCTTGGCTTCGTTTATTCATTGTTGATTTATCTGTTAAGTAGCAATGCTATCATAATGTATTTGAATCACATCTGTTTACAGAACATCATACTACACATTACTGTTGTTTTTCGGCTCAATTTTGAAATACATTAAAGAGATATCTATTGTGAAAGTGTGTATAGATTTTGTGGCACCTTCTGTATAGTTAAACGAAATTATTTTTACGCATGTTTGTTGAAGCATCAAAATAATATTGGCACATTTTATATCAGACAGAGAGAGAGAGAGAGAGAGAGAGAGAGAGAGAGAGAGAACAGAAATAAGACGATATGTTTGTTTTTATTGTCTTCCATGGATAAATTTTTTATGAATTTATTTATGTCCCTGATAAAAGTTTATATTAACCATGTCACATAAATATTTATAGAATGTGTTATTTGACATATTAACTTTTTTTTTTGAAAATTTCTTGAATTGCTGTTATCGGGTCCTGAGAATTAAAACTCAAGGACTTAGTAATTATTTCCCTGTTCTATTCTATAGAGAATTTAGTTTACTTCGATTAAAGTGTTTAGGATTGCATAAGAAATGTACGCCCATACTGTAATGAAAGAAGGAGCCCTGCAGCAAATAATATTGACCATGGAGATGAAGTTGATCATGACGAATGTAAAAGTAATGGTGGATGCCTCTAGGCATAAGGAAGATCAGTAGTTTACTGCGGTTTGTAACACTCAATTTCTTTGTATCTGCCACAAACGGCTGAAACCTTCAGTACCGTATCAAAAAGTGCGTTTCCTTAAAGACCTATAAATACAGATCATATGTTTCTTTCAATGATTTATTGTTCAGTGAACTCGGTTTTCTACTGTTCAAATTTCTTTTCTCCCATGCATTACGGACTTTATGAAACAGCATGAAGTTGTACACTCGGGAATCGTTCATAACTCAATAAAGTTTTCAATAACAAATTACATGCCATTATGCATGGGTTACAGTATATGTTCAAGCTCTCGAGTAATTGGGCTGTAGTGTGAGAACAAAACGCTGTACTTGAAACCGTCCAAAATTTAGTTTGCACGAGTTAACAATTGAAGAGCCCAGTGGAAAAACCTGATAAGTCACAATTTTCTATTTTTTAGAAGATAAAGAAGCAAGTTCATTTTCCCAAAATTTAGTTTTTAATGTTATTTTCTCCATTTTCATTTATCATAGTAAAGTGTAATAAGGAGAAACATTATATTTGGTCAAGCGACATTTCAATACTCTCAATTTTTTATTATCAATACAATGTTTACAAAGGAAGAATTTTGAAAAGTCCTACACATTGTGATATAAAGCCTGCTATTAAATTTCAAATACTTGTAATTTATTTAAAGTAATTTTACAATTATTTAGCATTATTCTTGTTTTTTCTTCAATATGTCTGACTAATGCGAAAGGGCGATCAAAAGATACTTGCAGTTCACTATCTTTTAAAGATATATATAATTAGAAAAGCAGAAAAGGATAAAACACTAAGAAAAAGTCACATATTTGCAATCGCTATATTTCGAACTACTGGAGTTCTTCTATGACAAGAAGACAAAAAGATGGCCTCTAATACTTTGAAATATAGTGATTGCTAATCTGTGAATTTTTCTTAGTGTTTTATCCTTTTCTGATTTTCTAATTATTGTTTACTATGACAAGAAGACAAGAAGAACTCTAGTAGTTCGAAATATAGCGATTGCAAACCTGAGACTTTTTCTTAGTGTTTTATCCTTTTCTGCTTTTTTAATTGTTGTTAGTTTTGTTAAAAGTGTTATATTATTTTTCATTTATATTATATATATATATATAATATATTATATATATAATATATTATATATATAATGTAACTAAAATAACAATAACTAGAAAACCAGAAAAGGATAAAACACTAAGAAAACGTTACAAATTATTAATCGCGATTTGTTAAACTAAAATTTAAATAATTACCTTGGATAGATGTCATAGTAAATGAAGTATTAAATAATAAAAGCTTAATAATTACAACAAAGCGAATTAGAAAACACGCAGAAAGTAAGAAATAAAATTAAAATAATATTAGATAAATGATAAAGAAATCAAATTTAAATTAATAAACCAAATTAAAGCAACACCCGAGGTGCAAACAATATAAATGAAAAATAATACAACACTATTAACTATGTAACTAAAATAATAACTAGAAAAGTAGAAAAGGATAAAAAAACACTAAGAAAAAGTCACAGGTTAGTAATCGCAAGTATATATACACAAGTATATATATTATGTATATATAAAATATGCATATATTAATAAAATTATAAGCTAAAATTATGAAATAAAATAAAATAGAATGGAAAAATTACATTGCGTTATGTGAAAGAGTAAAACATTATTTTCAGATCTACGAACATTACTATGTGGAAACTGTTGTAATTTACTACACCTTCACACCAACCTTAACAGGTGGATGAATTCACCGTCGAAAGAAAGAATGAAAACAAACCACATACGGCCATATTAATCATAACAACGAGCTTGACAAAAATGACAATTAAAAGTAATTTCCATCATAATTGCAAAGGCCAGACATTATTTAAACGATACATTTTCTATTTGATTCCCTACATTTGCTAGAAGTTCCCAGTTTTGCATAGAACTGTAAAAGTTTCCCCCTGTGTGCGTTTTATGATATTAAAATACATATCATTATACAAGACTGTGCAGTTCAGTGAAATAATCTAAAAGTACACTAGCTAAAAGTATTCAGATTTATAAGCCTTTTAATGGTACTTTTAATTACTAAAGCAACTCAATCTCATAAGGATATTTTAATTGTTTTGACTGGCACTTTTCACAAGATTCTGAAGGATTATGAACCTAAAATTTTTTAAATTAAAATTAAATTAAGAAATGAAATGAATAATGAATTACATTTCAAATTGGTTTGTTCACTATTTTTCTAATATCATATCTCCCGAAATCCAAGCTTCAATACCATAAGAGAAAACAGATTTAGCAAAAATCTTGTTTTAGCATATGCGGATATAATTTTTAACATATTATGGTGAAAACATTATTATTAGTATCTATTTTTATGTATTTAGGAATTATTTTTATTCAACATCTGTTTTATCTGTAACTCTAAATTATATGCCAAATAACTATTTTCATTTACTCTTTCTTTTGATTCTCTAGGCATAAGTTGCTTCGAATGTGTTCTACATCATCCGAATGTCATGATATTTTTTTCTCGATTGAAATTTCCATATTAAGTATATGCAAATAATTAATATAATAACACAATTAAATTTAAACGACTTAAATATCTCATTACCTGTTATGGTATTCAGTGTACACATTTAAATTAAATCAGTGAAATATGTTGAATGTAACTCCTACAGCGGCCTACTAAAGTACATCACTTAGAGACTGAGAAGCAAAACGCATGCGCTTTGGATCAAAATTATTAAGAATAAAAGTCATGGTTCAAAAGCACGTGTTAAAATGTAAATACATAACATATAAAAACATTTGAGTGTTAAGAGTTCAACTGCATGTAGCAGAATTCCCATAAATTTAGCCAGTATCATCTCAAGTACGGCAGTGTACAGTAGATTTCAAATAAATTATAAAACAATTAGTCAAATCGATCACATCTGCCAATAATTAGACAATATACTTCTTTAGAGCCAGTTCGGTCAGACTAATTTGACTTTTTCATTAAAACATTTCCAGAGGATTCTTTAACGCAAAAGTAACCGAGATGGGAGAACAATGTTATATTTAATGGTAAGAGGTGGTATCAAAAAGTTCCCGGACTGGTTCTGTAGCGCCCCAATAAATATCAGTACATGGTTGTATGCTCAGCGTCAGGGAAGCTGTAATAATACTGATGATACATGAAATGAAATGATATATTGGGAAAGAATATTTTGTAAGGAATGAAGCGTTCCAGGCCTAAGTTTAGGGTACCTTCCCGGCATTTGGCACTTATGAGGACAGAGGAAAACCTGGAAAAAAACCCAATCAAAGAGGACGGTCCTGGCGATATTCGAACCCCCCAGACCTCCCGCTCATTATTATACTGGTAATGAACCATGTGTGGTTTCACACTAGAAACATAGCACCTACAGAATGCAAAATTTGTTTCCTTTCGTATGTGATATTTCTTTAAGAATTATTAACAAACTAGTTATGGTACTATAACTAGTAAGTTATGGTATCATAATGCAATTATATGATATGATATGAATACTAATATGAACCACACTTTACTTTACTTTACTTTAAGGATGATAAAGAAATTGTTAAATAAAATGCGCTTCCCTGAGTTTTACATCTCCATTAAAGTATTCAATACACAGTTTTCCTTTTAATAGAGAGCTGAATTCGTTTTATATAGAACTTAACCATACATATAAAGGGCAAGTATTTGGTGACCCATGGCAGAACACTCCAAGTTTTACTGTCTTCTAAGTGCCCGTAGCCATAAAAGTAAAGTTTCCCATGGTTGTAAAATGGTTAAGCAATTTCAATCGGAATATGTTCAACATTAAAGAGAATTTAACAAAACAAAGTAATAGCATAATACATTGATGTTGGTACCCTGCACCTTATAAAAAAGGCATTAAAAGGGTGTTAGGTAAAACGTATCACAGATGTTACAATAAGAAAATCGCCCTTGGGAGCACTAATATAATCGTAAACTAAAACACAAAAGCCTTTGAAAGAACGTTGCATTAAATTTATAGCACTCTCCGAGTAGTTATAGAACTACAAAAATAGGAGATAAAATAGCGTTGATGTAAATAAAGAAATACTATACCGGACAGAGCGAAAAATAAAAGTAAAGGTGTAATGGCTATTGCAGATACAAGGTTTGATAAAACTTAAAAGATATAACTTAACCGAATAAAGTTAACATTCCTAGAAACAATTCAATAAGAGAACAACCGTGGCAGAACTATAAGGAATTGAGGTAGTAAACATTGACAATTAAAACCAGAAGGAAAAAAAAATTGCGATCACGCCGGGGTTTGAACGATGGGTTTTCAGCTGTTGCGCTCTAGCTTTCAGAGTTACTGTATTCTTCCAGACCAGAACTTCTCCCATCTGTATCTGTAGAACCTAGAAACCTCTAAATCTCTTCGCAGAGATTTTATCCTCGAAATATTTGAGGGTCCAGATTTCATAGTTAGCCATACTATTAAAGTTAATATACTTGAAATGTAATCTTGTCATGTAATAAGTTCTTTTTAAAATTGATGTACCAGAAAAAAATTGCACTTTATAATAGGTGCAATGTTGCCTCAAGATTCAAACGCTGTTCTCAAACATCTCACATATTACGGGGATTGATAGAGAACCTAAAATCAAACAAAAAGTTTCAATAAATTTATAAACAATTATGTTAAGTTTTTAATTAGTAATTTTTTGTGTACTGATAAATAAGCTACCAATATTTTTGTCCTTTGCAATTTAGAACTGTGGTTTGTAGTCAAAACCATCTGTCATCTGTCACAGATGTTATAGAATGGGCATACAAAATCCTTACGTAGTTTTGAAAACATTTTCGTACACAGACTGGGATAACTAGTTATGCATGAATGAGTTCTTTCTTTCATTTCACCTAAAACATTCAACAAAACTTTTGTTGAAAGAAGTTCCACTAAATTTTATGAATCTAAACTTCATGCATGATGAGGCGCCGCCTCGTGTTTCTCATGCTGCTAAAGCGATTCCCAAAGAAATGGATAGGTTATGATGGACCGATATCTTCCTCTCGTAACATAAATCCATTGCATTTCTATATTTAAGATCATTGTGCACTCCAGACGTATTGATAATGTGGAAGTCCTACACCAGGTATCAGCAGATATGGCAGAAGTTTTAAATATGGGAGTAAAAGAGGCTATATAGCGCTTGGAATCCTAATGTAAAGCTTATTGTATTTTTAGTATTAGGTTACCTATCTGTTTCTCAGAGACCTCTTTACTTACTTTGCCCATTCCTTAAAATAGTCATTAAATAACTGGACACTGTGGAACTATGCGAATAAACGTGAAGCGCTCACACGAGATGAGATGAATTGACGTCCAAGCGATTAACACAAATACTGACACCAGCAAAAATAAATTCAAATCACAAGTTACTTTATACATTGCCTCAGAAACTATTAATGATAACTAGTTCATCGTAGCATGGTGTACTTCTAAACACTTTTCCATGTACTTTATTAAAAAAGAAGGTATGTTAAATAGTAAAAGGGTTAAAGCTTTTTTTTTAATTTGATGCGTCCATAAAAAACACACATACAAAAATAAAAAAAAAAAAAAAGAAAAGAAAAGAAAAGAACAGGAAAGGAAACGGAACTTCTCAAAATGTTTTAAAAAAATACATAAAATACTACTAGTACGAATGGTACATAAATTAAATGCGTCGAAAGCCAGTAAACCACTCACTAGTCCATAAAAGTCCAAGTGCGGGGACTTTTATAATTGAAATCATACAAATAAGAGAAAATGGTGGCTTAGTGTGACATCGCGATATTTTCACGGTATTAGAAATGGATCAGATAGCACCGTATTGAAGGGCTAAAGGTAAAATAAGGCAAATTTCTTAAACCAAACTTCCTAGACTAACCTAACCTAACGTAAGTAAAGATTCGTTATTACAAGAACACTCTTTAACTTAAACCTAACAAAGAGGTTAAATTTTAAGAAGTTTAGCACACGCGTCTTAAAATATAAAGAAACTGCAATTTAACATAAAAATTAAAATAAAATTCACATTTATAAAAGCAATAGATCCTTAAAAACTTTCAGGTTAAAAGTCATCCACCAATTCCCCTTTATTTTCATGCTATTTACCCCTAATTTTTATGTATTTATTTATTTATTTATTTGCAGAACAACCAAAAATATATCTCATCTCTATAGAAAATGTTTATCTGTGAATCACCCAAAACAACTTAAAAATAAAACGGCCTGAAATATAGTTCTCAAAAATTATTGCACTACTTAAAACATATGTGAAAATAAGCGAAAAATTCAAAATGCTGAAATTTAATAAGTAAAAAAGAATCATAAAAATCATTATTTTGACTCTTCAGGTTGAAAAAGTCTCAGCAGCTGTTTTTTTGAAAGGCATAAGGCAATAAACTCAAAATGTTGCCAAGACACGCATTCCCCCGCAACAATAATTGGGAGGAAAAAAAAAAAACCTTACCACGCTGCGGTATCAACCATACAGTCCAGATTTGGCGCTGTGATTCTTCGTGGATATCGCTATGCAATCAATAACGAAGTAGGGATGGATAAAAAAACTGGATGTAGAAATTGCTGATTGATTTATTTTTTAATGGCTTCCTGAAACGTTCACTTATTGTGACTGAGTAATTAATGCAGTCAATTAAAGTTCACGTGAATTATTTTTACGCCTAATATTTAAAATTCCATCAGCATTCTTTCTCACGTCTACAGTACTGATCACGGCATATAATATCCCAGAAGCTGACGGTTGTTGCAGATAGATCATTTTATACCGGCATGTTTTGCACGAGGCAATGAAATTAAAACTATGGGCAGAGCTTCTCAGAAGCTCGGCCTTCATCTTGGGTGATCTTCAGGACAGAAGCGCATCGTACTGCCCAGCGTTTTTAAAAGGCGTGCAAATTGAATTTCGTCGCATACTGGACGTTTTGGGAGTGCTGCATCTCATTATTAACGGAGCGACAGGGCGGACCTCGCTACAGGTGTATTCACGGCATCCCAGAAAACCAGTTCCATCACGCGCGCGCGTGATAAAGGGCGTTGGCGCCATACATTTCTTTTTCTGTTTTTGGCAACGCGATCATCGGTTTGGTAATACGGCAGCGAAGCCTCCTCTTTTATAGTGCCAAAGACCGTGGTTACACCGTGTTTATAAATTTTCCGCTTGTCGGTTGCACTATATTACGAGCCCTTTTCGTTCTTGTTTCCTCTCAGGAGAGATATAGCCTTTCTTTTCCTAGAGTGGAATGAATGAAACTGACAAACACTGTTGTAAAAAACGTTACGGTGCCAATTGGCGTCCTAGAGTCGAAAAAATATGTGTGAAGACGCAGGAATAATAGAGTGATTATGGGGAAACGTCTGGTTTTAATGGTAAGAAGCGTGCAAAAGTGTATTGTGGAAGTAATGACACGGTTTCTTGGATACAAAAGGCAGTGAGCAAAAGTGGAAATCTCTTTCTATTTTGGGAGCCGAAGAAGCTTACACGAACCACTCACTCTTCTGAAGAACTTTTTTATTCTAAGCGAACGTGTGAAGCAAATTGATTTGCTATTTCTATATACTTTCATCATTTGGGTTTCTATAAATTTAAAACTTTAAAACGAATTATTTTCCTTAACCGTTTTATTCCATTTTTAGGTCTTAATAATTAATTTGATTTTCATTTTCTTTATAATTTTTGGAATTTATTTAATTATAGACTAAAACATTAACAGGAGTGTCCAACATTTAAAAAAATACGCAAAAATTTAACCAGACACGTCCCACATCATAATTTTAATAGCTAATAAATTACAATATTAAATTTATATTTGTATGGAAAGATTCCGGTGGGAAACATGGAGAACATAGTCAAATATGATCTATCTGAAAGACCTAAATTTCTAATGCTATCAGCATATGACCCTTAGAGCCCATTTCCAATAACATATATATATTTTTTTTTTCAGCGTCCAGTTACACATTTAAGCAGCCCAGAAAACTTTCCTTTAATCGCGAAAAAACACCTACAATTTATTCAAAGTTAATCCATTTTTCGTATTTCTAAATTGTTGCATTTCCTCGTGTTTCAGCTTCAATAACTTCATCAGCTTCCATGATAACACCTGTAAGTTCCAAACAGAAGGAATATGTTCATCATTTGATAATGCCACCTCATGATTTTTGATTTGAAATGTAACATCTTAGTATTTCAGAGCGATACATTGTGATCTGTTTCCTGTGTCAAAGTGTATCGTTTCTGCAGTTCATTTTGTCCTCGTCAAATTCTTCCATCCAACGTCTTCCGAGTCTTCTTACTTTGATTAGTATTCCATAATCTTAGACAGTAAGGAGCTGTTTGTTTGTTCTATCTGTTCTCTCCAATCTACTTTATTTTTATGGATTGTACTTACTACTAATGAGGAATATTCAGCTACTGAGAGCAAGAACTGAATTTCTAATGAGTCTGTCGTTTTGAGATCTCCATAGTGTCCAGGGCATCACTTAAGAAGAGCAATAATGAAGTTTCTGTGGTCTTAAAATGTATAGAAGTTTCCTTTCTATGAAGATTGATTAACTTCACAATATTTTGTTAGCTAAATGTGTAATGGACACGTGGTACTTGCTGTCACTTCCAGTTCCTCTCTGTGAAAGATATGCAAATGGAAACATGTTCAGTTCCCCCTACAGTAAAACGGAGATTATGCATAATGAACAAAATGCTGCTCTGAAATTCATCTTTCGTCTCAAAAAATCTTCCGCTGAGCATGCGCAATATTAAGGAGGCCTGTGGAGAGTTTGTTCCTCTCTATAGCTCGAAGATGGTTTCAAATAAACACAGGAGGAAATCAATTCCAAAGGAAGATGGATCCAACACTCCAATCTGTGCTCTGTTGTTGTTATTGCAAGAGAGGAATAACGTAAAGAACACTTTCTGAAATTCTGAAAAGTACACTGTGCTCTGTTGTGGGACAGCGATGGAGTAATCCTTTCTCGTTGCGTTCCAAAGAGCACTACGATGACAGATGCGTCCTACGAAGATGTTTTGAAGGAAAAGCCACTTCCAGCATAAAAGGCTGCACGTGTGCTCTTTCACCAAGACAACGCCCCAGCCCACCGTGACGCGATGTGACGCAGCAGTTTCTCATGAGAACAACTTGAAGTGATTCTTCATGCCCCCTACTCACCTGACCCGACTCCTAGTGACTTTCGGCTGTTTCCAACGATGAAAGACACTCCCCGTGGTCGTACGTTCACTAGCCCCGCCACTATTGCATCAGCGATTTTCCAGTGGTCAAAACAGAAATGTTCGCAGCGTCCGTGGAAGCATGGCGTCGACGTTGTGAAAATGTGTACGGCTTCAGGGAGATTTTGTCGAGAGGTGACACAAGTTTCATTGCTTTCGTGTGATTAGTTAGTGAGAGAGAAAAAATCTCAGTTGTTATAACTTGAATGCATCTCATAGAAGCGCTTTGTTGGAGGGAGCGCACACTTTGAGTCCGTGTGTGTATGTGTGGTGTGTTTGTGTGTGTGTGTGTGTGTGTGTGTGTGTGTAACACATATACTCATATATTGGATGACAGCGCATAATGCGAGGAACCGCCTTGATTTACGATCTATGACCATGTTGTTTCGAGTATCTTTGGTCATACATATAGGAAATACGTATGGTCTCACATTCCGGTGAACAAACATTTAATTAAAACTCTTTATAATAACATTATGTGCACTGCCCCTGTTGTGTATTCAACGGTAGGCTTCAGTACATTCAAATTTTCCCCAACTATGGAAGAATCTTATTTCATGCATATTCTCAGTCACCCTGCGTTTTGTGTGGCATTGCGTGGTTCACAATATAATTTCAACCAGGAAGTGTCTTTTAGTATACATAGGGTAGACAGTGATGAATGCGGTTAATCCGATTTTTTTATACATAAGGACGTTTCTATGATTACTCAGCCTGAAGAACATTTTGTGGACAGTGTTGTGCTTCATCCTTGCATCTTTCAGTTGTTGCTGGACTTTAAGCTTTAATCAAGTAAATGATGTAATATTGCCCTTTGGCTCATGGGACATACCGTTCATTATATATCATCTAACATCGTGTTGTTACCTGTAAATCCAGTTATATTGAATACATTATACGTAGATGGAAGGTCACCTTGAATCAGAACTAGACTCTTTTGTGTGGACAATATGTGGTCATTTATAATTATGAGAAAATATCTTTTTTACACGATTCATAGTGGGACAAAGTAATATTATTATGCGTTTTTGTTTTCTCAAACATCTTCTATTCGGATAGCTTGATTATTACTTGTGTGACCTGTCAAAACCTGTTTTAAAAATTTATAACAAATGGCTCAATGAATAAAAGAAAAGTGATGATATTTGATTTCAAGTGGAAAGCCTATTTCTATACAGACTCTGCGTAATAAATTGATGTACAGTCAAAACACCGGAGATAATGATGTTATAAAATTGTTTGTAAATAATGTGCGGTAAATGCAAAAGATATTAAAAACTGGCAATAGCAAATGTGCAGCACAACTGCTTTTGTATATTTTCAGCTGCTGTTGGTGACTTTAATCTCACTCATGTTGTTTGCGTTTTCAGTCATTGTATGCTATAAACAAATGAAGTTGTCACAATTCATTCATCGGGAAAGTAGGTTACCCCAAACTGTGCAAAATAAACATTGAGCCTTATTTGATGAAAAGTTCATCCCATCGAGCCAACATTTTCAGTTCAGAAACAGAAAGAAGTCCCCAGAAACGCCGAGCGGAGTGGTTTGGCAGCAGCGTTTGGGACTCGCAATCGGAAGATCTTGGGTTCAAAGGTTTAGTCAAGTGCTGGGATGGATATTTCCTTTTTACGAATTTTTGGCTTTTTTATTTCATTTCATTTAATTCTGTTGGACCTATCACAGGAAGAAGGTTTTAGGAAGTGGGCTGGTGTGGTATGGCTTACTCTTTCGAAAGGTTTCTGTCACAGCATGTGCATTTATATTCAGAAACAATGTCAGTCACCCCGTCTACGTCCGTGTCTCAATTCACATGGATCCTGGCCCACTTGTGTCTCCTAACCCCTTCCTACCGGAGGTGCCTTATTGAGAGCTTAGGCACAATGTAATCCAAACCAATACAAATCTCAGAAAACTAAGTAGGGTAAAAGAAGCCCAAGACGAACACTTTTTCCATAGTGAGTGTTTTGATTTTAGATCGGCATACTATCCTGGTGAAAAATACATCTTTGGGCGCCAATTTAGGCCGTTTTTCTTTCATTTCAAACAGTCCTACAATACTTCATAATAGGTGCCTGTTATTATTTTACCCTTTTCAAACAGTTCACCAGAATTATGCCTTGAGAATCTCAGATATCAGTATTACCCTCTCAGTCGACTAACTGCTATTTGTCCACTGTTTGGATTGCCGTTTCAACTGAGGTCTGTAAAGATAGATCAAAGTTTTGTGCAAAGCCATGAATCGATTGCGGTTAAACATCGTCGACCACTACATTGCAATGTTCTTTAGCCCATGTATTTGATGCACATTCAACGAAAGCTACATCCATCGAGCAGGATATATTTTCATACGCTATTTACCTTGCAGGATACTGTGCACTTGTTCAGTTGAGATGCTTACAACTCCAGTTATCTAAAGCACTTTCACTTAGCAGAAATTCATTACGATATAATGATACTAATACTAATGAATTTCAATGAGATTCTTCGTGGTAGGCTCAATAGAGCGATCAAAATGCAGTATCCCCAAAGAGAAACTATGGAGAATAAACGTATGAAATTTTCAAAGGATAAAGGGAAATGAACATGCAGAATTTTAACCTTTGAATGCAGCTATTTCAAAAGATATGTTCAGGGTAGGCAATAAAGTGACAACGATATGCTACCGTATGCATTAGGAAATACTCTAATTTGTCGGAGTGCGGGACATTAGAAAAAGTGGATGGACGCCCCGGATCACATCTGTCGTGTTATCCAGGTCACATACCGAGACGAAACGTGGACAGCTGCCGCAGATTGCTCCATGTAGGGAACCTGTCTCGTTAATCAAAGACAAGTACACACACAAGCATTTCCCCTAGCCACGATCCCGCCGCTAGATTAGAGCTTCCGTCATATCCACGCGTTGAAATCTCCCGATCCGAAACGCGGTGATGTATGTCCATCGCCAGGATCTGATAGCTGTCCGAGGTTCTGCAAGCAGCTACTGTCATGCTCAGATGCGTGCGTGTGGGGGAGGCGAGATAGCATGATTTATTGCTGCAGGTAAATGGCCTTTTTATATAAGATAATACGCACTGCTCTAAAGCCATCTCACAAACGATTTTCATTTAAGATACTAAGAGTTGTATAGAGTCTGGCTTATGCCAAGCTCCACTGGTGGATCTATCATGTGTCTGACGAGACATCTCCCACGTTGAGGTTTTCGAGACGATGGAAGGATGATGAATGTAGTTCATTATTTTAGCGAAAATGAGTTCAGATCCACCGGCATCCACGTCTTCTCGAGGAGGAGGTACACGTAGTAGCAGACATTTGCGCCTAGACCTGCTGGTTTTTCATGCAAGTGTACTGATCAATGAATCAAAACGGTGCACTACATGTTAGTGCATTCATGTAAGAATTTACCTTAGACATTGGAATGAAATTGTCGGCCACTGTGTAGGATTTTGGAACCATATTAAGACAACAGAAAATGATTAAAGGTGCATAATTTAATTAAATTTAATTCTCATATTTTTTAAAAATATTATCCTTAACTTATATATAATATTATGATAAGGGAAGGCAACTTTTGTTGCCGTCAAGAGGATGATTTGGAAGTAGCCCGATTCAAGGACTTCTCTAGTTAAAACGCAGAGGCAAAGCAATAAACATGTACTTTAACATTTTAACCAAATGTTGGCAAACTCCGGTGTACAATAGTTATTATAATATGGTCATATTGCCACGAGAATTCTGTTGTTCTTGTTTCTTCGGAAGAGGAGGAAAGTGACCACAGATGCCACTGTATATTCATTGCAGTCTTATTCAAAACTGAATAATTATATTTATGTTTACGGTGAATACAAACAACATACAGGGTTTTCACTTCAAAACTTGCCAGTCTAGGTAAATACCAATATAGAACCAATTGAATTTCTAAACACAGGTAAATAGATATTGAGTGGTAAACTTAAAACCAATGTTGATTGTTGGTTTCATCTCAAACTGCAGCCACCCCTCATTTTGAAATATCAAATGATAACTTTACCCAATATTGCTTAAATTACAAAGGATACTATTGCTTTCGCTCACATAGCTGCCAGTGAACCTGAATTGTGTTGTTTTACTTTGAACAGAATAAAAATGTCAGCGGTAGGAAGAACATACATTTATTTTTGGATTGCAGTAATACTGCCTGTCTGCTCCGCTTACAGTCTGCCCTTTTTCTATGGTGCACATAATTTTGAAACAATTTATTACTAAAAGATTACTTTACGCAGTTTTTTCAGGTTGCTGGGCAACAGTAGAAAACAAAAGATATAATAGCAATTGAATTTTAAAACTGAAGTATTACAAGAAGGGAGTTTCTCTGAAATTTTACAGTTGGGTTACTGGTACTGAGGGGCTGCAACCTAAAATGTAATTAATCAACACTGGTTTCAAACTTCCCCCTCAATATGCGAATTGGCACGTCTTTGTTTAATTGCTTTTAAAAAGGTGGGTATTTAGACCGGCTAGTTAATGAAAACCCTATATTTTCATTACAGGATTATCGACATGACTGGTACTTTTGAAAGTAATAATGATATTTTAAGCAAATTTATATTAAAGATACTACCGTGTTATCGAGATTTCCCCTTAATCAATATTAAGCTGATTTATACACATTGAGAGAATAGTCAACGGTCTAGCTTCTTGATCCTTGACCTAAAGTCAAGGGAGAGTTTAAATATGGGAGAGTTTAAAATATTTATAAAAGAAAATAATGAAATATGAAAGAACAACACACAAGAAGAAATAGCCAACATGTAGTTACGTGTGAATAAAAGTTTGTGTAGATGCTATAATGCTTGTCTCGCAGCAAATGGTACATTTTCAAACTGAAACTTTTTAAAAGAAAAACTTTTGTACTACATTTTAAACTATTTTATTCCTGTTCTTCGAAATTTAATACTGCGATTTATCAGAGTATAGCTCTGTGATCTACAGGCCTTTAGAGTGCTGTGTGACGCCCGCTCGGCTATCACCTGCCGGGAAAAAATGTTTTCTCAAGCGAACAGTATAAAGTAGAAAAAGAAAGGAAAAGCAATGGCAATTTTTTTATATTGCATCGCCAAAGAATAGATCGAAATGGGCATGGTAAGGAATTCTACTGAGTGCTATCTTCCTACTGGAACAGCCATAGGTAGTGTGATAACCTTTTAGACAAAATTAAGCAGGGAGAATACTCAAGCGTAAAAAGGATGGAACTATTAAACGGGGAGGTAATCTTTCATAGCAGTAATACTCGTTACCATACCATTTACAAACATTATTAAGTTAAGATGTGATTTTCTGCACCATTTTCGCCTTATTCATCTGGCTAATTCAGATTTGGTTTCTTAACAAATCTGGATAATTATAACTGTAATAAATTTCGAATAATTAAGAGTTTACAACAATCGTTTAGGAATATTTGTAGGCATACAAAATCTGATATATGTGGTGATATAAAGCCTTGGAAAATCATTGTAGACAGTGTATTGCTTTTGCTACACAAATCAAAATTGTGTAAGGAATAACCCACACCATAATTTAAAATCTTGGTATATTTAAACAAACGATAAACAATGAGTAAATATGGGTACTTTATTCATTTGTTTGTCTACTAGTTATAATATTTATTTAAACTATTACGTTGCAAGTGAGTAAATAAATTGCTTTTTAATAAAGGGGTCTAGCAATTTTCTCTGCTAAAATATTGAGAGAAACGGCAAGTAGGGTTTTAATCAATTAGATTAAAGTTTAATGAAGTCGGTTAAGCTGAGATGAAATGTTTATAGCAATTGGAATAGTTTGAAATACTGAAGCACAAGCTAATGCCGCTAGGGCTCTAAATGGCGGAAGAGGCACTATATCTAGGATGTGGAGGCGATATCAAGAATTTGGCAGTCTAGCAGAACAACATCCATACACACCAAGGATTACAACTGTTGTACAAGACAGCTTTTTGTGCTTACGGGCTCTGATAAAAAGGTCAACTGCTGCCTTGTTAAAAAGTATCCTGCAGAATGTTGACCATTTAACTGTTTCAACCCAAACTGTTAGAAATAAACAGCACGAAAGAAAGAGTACTTCATTTCCGGGGTCCATTAAGGTGTCCAGTAATTCGAAGTGGAAATCGGGCACGTCGCATTGCATGATGCCGGGAGTATTCCAAATAAATATACGCATGTGGAGACTATCAGATGACACACAAAGACTTGAGGCATATGTAGAAAGTTCACAAACTCAGACGTCTGCGGAGAAAGAATGGCAAATAGAAAAACAAATCTCGTTTTGATCCGTGGAGCAATTAATTAAAAAAGGTACAATAAAACATTTTGCAACTGTGGTCTTGCGTATGAATCTGATTTTCTTTATATGCATGATAACGATAAAGCACATGCTGGAGAGGGTCAGTTTAGGTGGGTAGAAAGACACAGTGTTACAGTACTAGATTGGTTTTTGTTTGATTTAATTTATTTACGCACTCTCTTTAACATCTCAGATCATCAGCATCCAATTCAATTCAGGGAGTGAAACGGCCGAAAAATTTTGCTCAGAGATCTCTTCTTTCAGGCTTGAGGTTCTTTTTCGTGCCGTAAATCTACGATATGGGACCTACGGCTTTACCTCCCTTTCAAAGGAAGCCATACTTAGGATTTTTACGCCCAAAAATCCATCGATCCTGGCCGAGTTTGAAACCGCGATCTTGGGTTTAGAAGGCGAGTATGGTTACCACTACACCATCAGGAACAACTACACACAATACTAGAGTAGTCTACTCAATCCATATATTTATATTCGATCAATGAACTATGAAATACATTTCAGCATAGTTTTAGAGGGGGCGCTGGAAATATCTATACTGTGGATGAAATATCCCCATGTCTCCATCATCACTAGCAGAGTATCGAACAGTATAAAATCGTTCACCACATTTCTTCACAGTCAAGGTATCGAGCAGGATTTAATGCAAGAGATAAGCGTTACGGGAAACTTGAGAAAGAGAACAATTTAATGTGTTTTAGAACCTTTATTATTTGATAATTGTACTATCTTGTTATAAAAGATTACATTTTGCTTTTGTGAACTATGTACTATTAATATCGGTATTGTGAATATTATTTACACACTTGATGAGGATATTCCATTCATAATTATTAGAACATTTACTATAATATTGTGTTTTGGGGGGGGGGGTTGATTTGTGTATTACTCGTATCAAAAGCTTGAGAAAGATGTATTGTAGGTAAACTTTTCTACTCCTCCTATTACATAAATAAAAGATCTTAGAAGAGCAGCTCACCTAACTACCAAAACGGATCCTATTCCCCCATAGTTCATGCTACCGTGACGTGTATCTGAAAGCTATAAACTGCTCTACCTTTTATTTATTGTTTTATTGCATTTTCGCTTTACAACTGACTCCCACTGTCCCTCGTATCTTTCTTTTTCTTTCGGAGCTGACCTTGAGTCTTATTTTGACGGCGCTTTCCAGTAAATTACCTGTTCTTTATTGCGTCTTTAAGCCATTATTTCCCATTTTATTTATTTCCTCTTCCGGTTGGGAGACCTACGGTTCCGCTGCTTGCGTTTACATGTCTGAGTTGTTATTTTTTTCTCTTTCCTCTATGTTCTTGGTTAGGGCGGTTACCTTCCTCAGATTGTGATACCGAACCTAGGTACCATATGGTGTGGTTTCCCACGCGAGCAAACAGAATGTAGACAATATACCAGTATATTAACGTAATCTCGCCCCATGCCAACGGATGTAACGGTCAAACTCTGTTCTTGCTTACAACAGTCGCTTCATCACATTTAATAGTAAATAAAATAATTTCTCTTTAGACTATTTTATATTTATAACGAACTGAAAAAAATATATCTACCTTTATATTATATAATTATGTTACGTTTTTATTTTCATCCACGAAATAATCGTTTTTAATTTGAAATTATTTTATTGTTTTCCTAATTAAACGGTGTTCTGAAAAGTCCATCTTCTGCAAAAATGTTCAGATATAAATGACATGTGAAATACGATCAATAGATAGGAGACAAATTATTTGTAACAGGACCGCCACGGGCGGCAAAGGTCGTTAAGGCGCGGACTCATGAGCGGGAGGTCTGGGTTCGAAATCCGCCAGGACCGTCCTCCCTGACTGCGGTTTTTTCCAGGTTTTCCTCAGTTCTCAAAAATGGCAAATGCCGGGGAAGTACCTTAAAATTAGGACTGGAACGTTACCTTCCTTAAAAAAAAAACCTTTCTCAATTTATCATTTCTTCTCATGTATTATCAGTGTACATCGCCTGTGGTACCTCTGTAGCAAAAACGGGCGTTAAACACTAATCATTCATTCATTTGTAACAGTCAGTAATATGGCCTATTGATCAATGTTTACAATAGTTGCAGCACACGGGGATAAGGAAAGTGCAATAGTATCACAAGTATCAATATTTGAAGTAGTGTAGTCAACTGATAACAAACTACTCACAAAAGCAAAGTTATATTATTTTTGCTATCTTTATACAACGTGTTAAGAAAATATACAAAAACTGAAATAGCAAACTATAAATCATTTCATCCATATTTATTTATTTAACGATGAGCTAAATAAACTGTAAAATAGTTGTTCTTTTACACACAGAAAGATTGTTGCACGTCTACTTAAATATCACAATAAAGATTTACAATGTCAGAGAAGCAGCTTTTTTGATGAAATTCCAACAATCTTGCAAAGAATGTTAAAATGATATTTTTCATTTTACCATGCACGAGTTCCTAGTTTCATTTTTAACATTCTTCTTCCATCAAGCTGTCTCTAAGATTTCGATGGTAGTAGCAAGAAAACCAAAATTATTCCTAATATAACGCAAATTATATCATTAAATATATTTGCGATGATATTACCTAGACGAATAGAACGAACCCATTTTTCAAAAATAATTCAGGCTTGTAACTACGATCCTCAACTAGTATTAACATTATATGAAGGAAAAGGTACTCTAGTACATTGTTGTTTCAATTCGGATGGATGGTGTGAAACATGAAATACATTTTAACATTGGCTATTAGTCTGTCAAAGCCAAGAAAGGTGCCCTCACTTCTTCAGCAATCCTAAGGTATGCATATGCATTGTAAGTGAGGCTCAACTAGGTGACAAGGTGCATTTACACAATAATAAACGAAATGTACAACAATAAACCATAAAAGTGTTCTATAGGAAGAAATAAGCAGACAGTTTATAAAGACAGCATTTAAACATTGTTCATACATACTTCATTTTTAAATTTCCTCAAAAAAGAACAGGCAATATCTTCCAGTTGTTTATTGTCTTTTTTAAAAAAGAAAATCCGCCCACGCCCGTTCTTTGTTGTCTGCATTTAATTTTCAACCTATGGCCATTCCGATTATAATTTCGTGTATCATATTGGGATACTTTAAGATACTTTACCATAAAGTGACAAATAATAACACATTTGTATACTTTCCACAAGTTACCCACAGTGTTCATGACTGTTAAAAGCTCGCACATTGAAGTCTTCCGGTATCTTCTGCGTTCAACTTACATACCTATAACTACATTGCAACATTATCAAGGAATCCGTGGTTGTCTATTCAAATCTAAATGCTATCATTTTCAAACCCATTTCCCACTTATAAATTTGTCATATATACGCTGTACGTAGGTCCATAAGTTTACGGCTTCTCCGATTAGGATTAATGCCTTCACAAAATCCTTATCTGATGTCATACCTTATCCTCTCCGCTGTGTTCAGTTGTTCAGATATAGTTGCATAAAGAAGGCTATGTGTAGAAGATTGTGGCATGTTCAAAATGGAGTTTCCAGCAGTTATTAAGTTCTTCGCAAAAGAAGGATCTACTCCAAATGAAATTAAACAGCGAATGGACGTTGTATATGGGGAAGCATCCCCCTCATATTCTACCGTAAAAGTATGGGCCAAACTTTTCTAATGGGTCAAGAAAGCATTGAAGACGAAGAGCGTGCAGGTCGGCCCTTGGAGGTGCTCACTGCTGAAAACATAGCTCTTGTGGAAGGAGAAATTATAGAACACCGGCGGCTCAAAGTTACAGAAATAGCAACAAGGTTGAGCCTTTCTAAAACAACAGTCCTTCGAATTATTCATGAACATTTAAACATGAATAAGGTTAGTGCAAGATGGGTGCCTAGATTTCTTCCCTCAGTCCAAAAGCAGCAACGCGTCATCTGTTGACAGGCATTTTTGGAGCTCTGCCGTGGCAACGAGAGAAAAGTTTGCAAATAATTGTTATAGGAGATGAAACTATGGTTCTCTATCATGATCCGTTGTCCAAAAGACAATCAATGGAGTGGCGTAAATCTGGCGAAACACCGCCTCTAAAGGCCAAGGTCACAAAGTCAACCAAGAAGATCATGACCACAATATTTTGGGACTGTGAAGGAATACTCATCATTGACTTCAAGGAGAGGAAAACCACAGTAAATGGGGAGTACAATGCTGACCTAATGCACAGACTAAGTGCTTCCATCAAAGGCGAGGAAAGCTGAGTAGTGGTGTGCGCTTTCTCCACCACAACGCGCCTGTGCACACAGCTCTTGTTACAAAGGAAGCTGTGAAGAACCGTGGCTTCAAGAAGATCGATCATCCACCCTACAGCCCAGATATAACTTCCAATGACTATTTCCTTTTCTCAAAACTCAAGAAGGACCTTTGAGGAAGGAAATTTAAGTGTAACTAAGAAGTGGTGGAGTTCTCGCACCGATTTCTGACTATGTTTAGGGGCAGGGATTGAAATGTTAATTCAAAGATGTGAGACGTGTATTGCAATAAAGGGTAACTATATTGAAAAGGGAAATACAGTTTTTGTCTTTATCACATCTAGAAAACGGTTAAGCCGGAAAGTTATGAACCTACCGTCGTATGTCTTCCGTGATGTTGAACAGTTTAGGATGTATCTTGAAGTGTAATTTTCATTTAGTTGGTTTAAAATATTGGAAAAGTTCTCCGATTATGGTTTCACTGTAATAAAGATAATCAATTACTAAAAATTTTTCATTTAGTGTTCCAAAATTATTGCCACAGCTCTTTTTGCAGTTAAACTTCTTTGGTGGTGAACAACCGACTTTTGTCTAATGTTTTGATTATGGTGTGTGATAGCGGATCCAAGACTCATCCATAGCTATCAGTCGACGTACAAGAGCAACATTTCTGATGCTGTTAAAACGCCCGCAATATTGTTGCGATATTTTCATACAAATAAGCTTTTGATATGCTGTTAGAAAGCGCGGCGCCCATCTTTTCATAGGACGTTCATGTGGGTCATCTTTAAGATCTGCAGTCTACATTCAGCAGCCTATATTTAATTACTGAAAAAGGAGTTAGGTTCCCATAAACTTATATTAATTTCATACTCATTTTTTTAGGTGTTAAACCATACAATTATAATTGAATAAATTATGTAATACTAACAAAAAGTCTGCTTTAAAAAGATGTATTAAATAAACTAATTGAAACTATGACTAAATATTTTAAATTATTGTTCCTGACAGATGTGCCAACATAATTTGTAATCTCTGGTAACATATTAATTGTAATAATTGTAGTAAGTCTGTTATTCTTTACATATTGTTATTGTTAAACTTATTATATCATTATTATTTTTTTATTTTTTGTTTTAAGTTCGCTAAGATATTATGAACTTTAAAAAGAAAGGTAAAAGTGAAATGTAAAATTTTTGGTATTATTTATGTTTCCATTTCAATTTTGTACATACCTTGCTACACTCGGTATGTACAAACTTTCAGAACGCAATCCTCACACGTAGAAGAAAATATGTTATGTGGACATGGGTCCGGAAACGCTTTATTTCCATGTTAAAACTCGTTTTTTACATCTCACGGGAAACACACAGGAGCATAACGTACCAGCATACCACATGAAGCTCTTTCCTGCATTGATACATGTATTAATATTAGCTTTGTTCAAACGAAACACAAAACACTTTCCTGAACCTAAGAATTACAACATAACCAGACGTAAGTAAGAGGGACATTTTGAACATTTCATGTAAGAAAAGTTTTATGTAGTATGTTGGTAATATTCTGTTCCTGTGTGTTTCCTATGTACTATGAAGAGTTGTAGAAAGTTATTTCTAACATGGAAATAAAGTGTTTCCAGACCCCCTGTCCATATAAAATATTTTCTTCTTCTATGTATGTGGAATGTGTCCTAAAAGTTCGGTCGTGCCTTATTAACACCCGGTATGCTATTTTTAAAAATGTCCCTATGATTATATATTAATTAAGCTACTTGATGTATCATTATACTATTAATATGATTTTACAGAGTGAATAAACCATACATCTTTCCCACTGCTTAGCACTTATATTCGAGGCTGATAACTTCTCAGGTCACTCTCGTATTTAAGCTTCTGTTTTAAAAATATATTCAATTTACAGGTATTAAATATATTAACCGGGTCTAATTCGTCCTATGATTTCATGGTATAGCGTTGACTTGCATAAAGCGTAGCTAAATCATGAGGCACAGTTAAACAGAGAAAAAATTGCCAAAAGCTCCAAGCGACAGCAAGAGACAAGAGGTAGAATTAGTCATTCATCCAGCACTGTAACTAACGATGGCTGCACGTAGCAAAACTCTTCAGTGCAGAAGCCTAACAGGTGCCTGGGTGGAGCCTTGTGTACGTCATTAAAAGTGGAACCTCTAGGCAATTAAACGCGCACCCGGTTCGAAACCTGGTTCGGATTACGCTGTCGAACTTTTAAAAGTCGTTCCATTTTTTTTTAATAAAATTCTTTGCTCTTGGCCATTAGCCTTGCCACCAACTTGTCTACATCCTGTTTGCCCAGAGAAGATGTTTATGTTATCAGTGCAGATGCGTGGCGATTTTGTAACGTGTTGCATTTTTATTGAAACAGTATTTTTTTAACCCTTGTTAGTCATCCTCTTCTCGCGGATAACGAGTGTTCATAGGTCTTTTGAGATTCTTATTATGGTTCAGTAAAACGTAGCAAGCATTTACGTAAATGGGTATACTTGCATACCACCGCTCGTTTATTTCAATACACAGATATTTTCTTGGTATCTACGGAGGACACAGACGAACGAATAAATCAGCTTAGAAAGATGTTTATAAAGTGAAAAGATATTCATTGTATTGGAAGCATTCTGATCCAATAAACCTTATCCAAACTTATTAAATAACAGAGATGGTCCAAGCTTTTTAAGTAAATTTTCTGGATAACTCTATCCATTTTGTTCCATTACAACTCTATAGAATTTCAGTCCATACTTTCAAACAATCCAAAGAAAAAAGCCTTTGGTATTCTTTAGATGCAATGTACCTTATGTCTATTACATTTATTTAATATGTGTTGGAGAATGAAGGAAATTTCAAAAGAATAGGAGTTAAAACTATCCCACGATTTAAAAAGGGACAAAGAAAGGAATACAAAAACTATAGGGGGTAACTTATTAAATATAATGTATAAAATTATGCAAGGATAATTATATTTAGATTAAACATTTTGTGTAATGTAAAAAGCAATGAAAAACAAAGTGGATTTAGAACTGGCAGATCATGTATGGATAATGCTTCTATAATAAAACAAATTACAGGAAACCGAAGAGATTTGTAACTTGGAAACACACATGGCATTTGTTGGCCTAGAAAAAAGCCTTTGGTAGAGTAGATCGCATATTATTATTATTATTATTATTATTATTATTATTATTATTATTATTATTATGGAAACTGTTATATTCAAACGTATACCCTATATATCTAATAAAAACCATGAAAAGCGATAGATATTAATGGGAAGTGAACAGAAGAAATAAAACAAATTGTGGTCTAAAACAAAGTTGTAATCTCTCTCCAGTATTATTCAATTCTTAAAGAATGGAAAAAGATTCTACGTAGAAGAATAGAGTTAGGAAGAATAGACCAGTAAATATTTTCCTAATTGAAGACTATATATTATTACTTTTTGTCAAGAAAGATAGACTACATCTAAATAAAATAAACAAAGAATAAAATTGACAATTTTGTTTCAGTAGAGGTTACGTTGATGATGCTTTTCTAATAAGGAAAAGTATTAACAAGTTCTGGAACCAAATGTAGTTATTGAGGAATCCTATAGATAAATAAAGTTTATTGTTAATTCATTGTATGTGTGTTCGGATAGGGGGAACTGTGATTTCTTCGGTTACCTTTGGTGCACGGCTGTTGCAATCAGCCTGCGCAGGTCTATAGCGAAGTTAACAGATTATTCGAAACTTAAGTCACGTACACGCTGTTACACTGTTTCATTACATGAATGAAGAGGTAATTCAAGAGACTGCATATGATTGTAGAGTTTACACTATGCACATGAAATTAACACACTGCCTTGCACTCGTATTCTCTAGAGTGTTTTTTTTTTCAACGTGAAAAGGTGCTTATGTTTAAAAACATATGGTGCCTATTTTTACTATATTTTCAAACAAACCATAAATATATAATAACATAAGAGAAAAATATAAGGGAGAAAAACAAAACGAATAAACAATTTAAATAAAACAGCTAGGAAGAAGAAGGAAAAAAAACGAGAATAAGAGAAGAACCATAGATAGAACATAGGAATAAAGCAAGTCAAAGGAAATGAGTAAGTAATGAGAAAAAGATAAAATGAAGAAAATAAATTAGAGGCAGATGGGAGAATAGACTAGTAAATTAGAATATAAATCATGCAAGTGCATTGAAGTAAAGTAATTGCTCGAAAAATGAGTGAGTGAGCAATCGAAAAAAGCAAAGAAAAGGAGAGAAGTAAATAAAGAATGAAATGTAAAAAGAACAGTCCAAGGAGGAACAATGAAAGAAAAATCTAGAAAAAAACTATGGAAAAGTTGGGTGGAAGGCAATTTGATGATGGACAGACGGTTTACCACATGGATGAACGCTAAGAAGGAAATATGGGAAATAAAGAAATAAAAAGGGAAAAGGAAATAAAAGAACTCAATAATGTATTCTTAAGAGAATTGATGTTAATTAGCTAACATGACACATAATATAAAACATTTCATTCGTAGACCTTTTTTAAATTTAAAGTCCTTTTTAAAATTTCATATATGTTGGTTATTTCATAAAGTATTTTTATTTCTGATATCAAACAGGAAACCTGTTTGCACACTATGCATGCGCGGCTAGGAGGGAAATTCATTCACTGTAATCAGCCACCAGTTTTGTGTCATATTGAAGTTTTAATCCAAGTTGACTATGTCCTACAAAACAAAAATGGAAGAAAAGTTCCAAGAAAAGTATCTAAATGAAATTGGTGATTTCTAATATGAAGTTTACGTCTTGCAGTTCGAGTGTTTTTTTCTTTTTTCGAATGGTGGGTGTTTAACGCCCTTATTTATTACTGAGGAACCACAGGCGGTGGACACTGATGGTACATCAGGTGAAATGATATATTGGGAAACGATTTTTTTTTAAAGGAAGGAAACGTTCCAGGTCTAAGTTTAGGGTACATCTCCGGCGTTTGCCATTTATGAGGACTGAGGAAAACCTGGAAAAATCCCCAGTCAGGGAGGATGATCATGGTGGATACGAACCCCAGACCTCCCGCTCACGAGTCCGCGCCTTACCCGTGGCGGGGGCCTATTGGTACTGTCTATCTGCTTATTACCAAAGTTAGAAGAATGTCTTCTCATAAGGATGTGTGAACAAGTAATCAGAAAGAAAAAAAGCTGGACAACTATATAGAGCACAATGAAGAATACATGTAAATGTATTTCATAATATGATTTTAAGAGAACATCTATGATGTGTGCAGGTTTTCAAAGAATTCTTATTTGAATATTCTAGAAGAGTATGAAAAGTATTAAATTGTTTCATCATATCTACTATTAGAGCTGGGGTGATATAAAAGACTTTATTAATAAACACAACACAAATGTCTAAATTGGCGATGTTATTTCAATTAAGAATATTTTCAAAAAAGTCACATTTCTTTTCTATGGGACTGAGGAAAAATTTGTAAAGTAGCTGATATGTTGTTTTGTGAAACGCTACTTTGGATTTATAAAAGAACATATAAATGTGCTTAAAACTTTTAAGAACTGGAATTAAAAAATATTTTGCAATTTTGTATTCATTATTAAAAAAACACAAAATTATTTACAATAAGAAAATAGCATGTTTTTGTGTTAAAACTTTAACTTTAAAGAGCAACCATTGCAAGCATTTTGTCAATACTACAATCCCCATGACTAGATAAGGCGAAGACTTAAAAGACCAACATCAAGGAAGCTGTTAACTAATTCAATATCCACTGTTGCTCCAGGGAGGTTCCCGCTGTTTCGTTCTAAATACCTCCTCAACCCGCGTCATTAACCCACCATGTTGTCACACACACATGATAGATTAGTCCCAGCATATCGTCGTTTCTCGCCAACCGCTGCAGGAAAAAAAAATATCAAATGAGTTTAGCTCCGCCGTAAAAAGAAAAATCATTAGAAGCCCAGATACACACTACATACCGACTCTTTGCATGTATTTAAATCTTTATTTTTGCATTTTTTGAACTCGTTATTTTTACTGTATTAACCGCAAACCTGTTTTATATAAATTGATGGCAGGAGAACCCTTGTTATGAGATCTGTCAAGACCTTCATATTTGTGTAGCTAGATGGAACGCGTTTTCTTTTTGTATGTATATGCAGATACTTTCCTTTATTATAAGTAGTCTGCATTAATAAAGCTCTTTACTTAACGTCAATTTATTGTGCATTATGTAAAATAATACCTTATTATAGGATGGAGTAATATAATACATAAGATAGAATAGCGTACAATAGAACACGTCAAGATAGAATAGGAATAAAGAAAAAAAAGATTACAATAAGAGTAAATGGATAGAGAATAGAGTGCAGTGCAAGTGAGAATAATATTGAACAGGATAGAATAAGAGAGGATAGAACAGAATAGGATATGAATAGGATAGAGCAAACAGGTCACATGAATAATGTATAGGATAGGGCAATATAGGATGCAGGATAGGATAGGGCTAGATAAATTCAATGACAAGACATAATACAGGACAGGACAGAACAATAATATAGCATAGGATCGGATAGGACAGAATATGATAGGTTAGGACAGAATATGGTAAGAGTAGAGGATATAGTATTAAAGGATAAGTTGAAATAGCATAAGAGGATAAGATAGGATGGAATAGGGATAGGATAGAGAGTAGGACAGGACGGGATAAAATAGGATATGGTAAAATATGATAGAGGATAGGATAGAACAGGATATGATAGAATAGAATAGAGATGGAGGACAGGAAAGGATAATAAAAGATAAATTGAATAAGGAATAGATAGGATAAGGGGAAATAGAGGGCAGTACAAGACAAAATCTTATTGGATAAGATAAAATAGGATAGGAACAGGATAGAGCACAACAGGACTAATATAGTACAGGGTAGGGTAAGTTAGGATAGAGAATAGAATAAGACAGGCTAAATTAGAGAGAGAATAGAGAATGGATAGGACAATAATATAGGGTAGGATAGAATGTGGTAAGAGATGGAGGTAAGTATAATAAGATAGAGAGTAGGACATGACAGGATAACTTAGGATAGAGAATATGGCAGGATGGGATAGGATACAGAATGCTACAGGAATAAATGCTAGGATAGGATAGGATTTATTTTGTAATTTACTGTTTTGTTTTTTCCATTTAAAAGCTTTTAAAACTTTTTTCCAATTGCAGTTCATTTAATTCAAATGTGGTTTGTTTCTAATTTTTATTTTATTGCTCTCTTTTTTGGCTTTAAGCTACGTTTAAAAGTGTTCCCTTTGTGGTTTCTTTTTCTCTTTCTTCTTGTTCAATTAACTTTTTCTGTAACGGATTGTTACTCTTGTTTATAATTTACTTTACGTTGTATTATTTCATAGTTATTACTTTTTATAAAATACCAACAAAATTACAATACATTTCTAGTATTATTTCCAATATTGCTTTCAATTTTGCCTTAATTTTATTCTTTAAGTTCCATTACTAACCTTCGTTCTATTTTAAACGGCTACTAAATATTACTCTTTGTTTGTTTTTCTTTTCTCCATCATCCCATTAATTTTGTTTTCCCTATCTCTATTAGCAGTTAATGCATATTATAAACAGACGAGTGGTGGCATATGAGGATTGTTTTCGTTACTTCTCTAAAGGTTCTGCCCTTTAATATGGCAGCAGTGCTGCGGAGAACACTTGAAGTAGCAGAGGCTGCAGAGAAGGCGATTATGTTGATGTAGCATTCACGATGATGGTGGTTGCTTCTGATCGCTTCAGGCTTTTCTGAACACAATGTGTTCTTTAAGAGCGATGCATACGGGCTTATTATCATACAACGCGGGTTAAAGGGTAGGTGGTTGCTATGAAGATGCCCAAATTTGGAGAAGTTTGCAAGGCAAATGCAGCAGTCACCAATTCACTTAAGTGATACCCACTTCTCTCAGAGCAGGATGCAAGTCGTTAATAGACATGTGCTGGCTGCTGGCAGGTGCTTCTGAACAGTACGCTTTAGTATCTGCAACATTAAAGACTCAATTTACAAGACACAAACAGCTTCTAGCTAAGAAACGTGTCATTTGAACTGTCCTAATGCTAACTTTAGGAATGAGACAAATATATGTTATGACTATGACGAACACATTACAACCAAAAGAGTTCGGCGAGGTATATGAGTACTTTGGCAATAATTATTTCATAAACAAGTTTCGCGAGTGTGGAAAAACCGCTATAATATCTGCAAACGCTGTTGATTTTAAAATATCTTTGACAGTGTTCAGAGAGATGCTCTGCGGGCTAAACTGTGTCCAAAAGATGTCTCCAATAAAAGTATTACAAAAGCTCTGATCCACAGATGCAGCAATGTGAAATTCGGTGTTAAGATAGATCAAAGCAGTATATCGGAACGTGGATCAGCTGGTAGAGGAATTAGTCAGGAATGTATTCTATCTCCTTTATTGTTTATTCTATTTATAGATCATATATCGGATGCCCTGTTACCGGAGGAAGTGAATGCCCTTGAAGGTACATGCATTATTGTACTTTTATTTGCTGACGATCTAATTCATTTATCTCTAGCAAGAGGTAGTTTGCAGAAGGCATTCACATACTAGAAATGGGGTATTGTAGTAAATGTTAACAAAACCAAAGCAATGAATTTTAAAAATGGCTACATGTATGGCACAGATGAAAAATGGCACTGCAATGGACAAGAAATACAAAATGTTAAACATTATTATTATTATTATTATTATTATTATTATTATTATTATTATTATTATTATTATTTTGGAGTAATCTTTAACCGAGTGCGAAATGAAATGAGCACTTATCTGTTAGTTATTATAAAGCAGGAGGTCAAATAAATAAGTTACTACGTGTTCTGACTCGGGCTATAGTCCATTTTTTTTTTAAAAAAAAAATCTCGGATTCTCCAAACGTCAAAACAGTGGGGTCATGAGGGAAGTGGGTTTGTTTTTTAAAACACGGTTAATATTAAAACGAGGGCGGTGAAATACTGGTTTAGACTTATGCACACTTCGAGATAAATACTACAGACACCAGATGCAAAATATAACACCAACATTTTGAGCTGAAGAGGTGGAAAGAGTATTCAAGAGGAATTGATCTGCGTCAAATATGGCAACGAGGCAATGAAAATAATAAAAATGGATGAAAGAAGGTTAGGACAAAGCTACAGGGATATCAGCAGACAGGAAATCGAGGCAAAATGTAACACGAAAGTTTCCTTTAGCCTATGGAATGAAATAAGAGTTAACCTGGGATAAAGATTATGTATGCTCGTTCTATGGAGAAAGGCAAGATCAGGAATGGCTTGGTTTAGACTGGAAGGTTGGAAGGCTAAAAAATAAAGTTCTGGTAGTATAATACATCATAGGGAAGGAGGAATGGATGCATATGCTGGTTATATGTACTCACTGGGATCATCTGAGAAAAAAAGTTGTTTAAAAAAAACATTTTAATGCAATTAGAGGTCGATTGACATGCTGAGACCTGTTTGTGGATCGCACTAATTCTAGTGCGTGGAGCAAGAGGAAATTTAATATCTGGTTAGAATGCAATAACTAGCGTAAATTGTAAATAGTGTGTAAATTGTAAATAGTGTGTAAATTGTTTTCATCTGTAAATGCCGTTACTAGCATTTTTATTTTTTTTTATTTACTATTATTATAACTTACGTTTTTGAAATTATTATTTGTTCATATTTCTAATTGTGCATCATGCTTAAGCATGTACGGTCGACGACCATATTTGTAATGAGTACATAGAATTTATAGCAATAAAGATACACCTATCACCACCCCCACTGCATGGAAAAATATCCTCGAACTTAGTTCTACTTCTGTTTATCGCAGATTCGTTCGAAAGCACTGCGCCTGCGCGGCAAAAACTCGAAAATCACGCATGCTGTCTATTTGATCAAAGCGCACAGTTGATCATGTGCCCCAATGTGTGATTCTCCTGTGTGATAATGCCATTCACAATAATCCTAACAGTTTTCGATTTTGAGATAAAATATTTATGTAAGAAAACTGTGCCTCTGATCCTGTTATTTTTTATTTTCTGCTCCGAGCTATTCAAACATTTTTAAAGCGCCTGATTTTATGACTGAATGTCATTCAAACTCTATCTGTCACATTAATAATATTTTAGCACATACTCTATAGTGAGCTGTTTCTTTGGTATTCTGTTAGTTTGTAGACGTTTGTTTTCAAGTTTATTAATGCTATTAATTTAATACAGTTACATACACCTAAATTGTAACACACACATATGTTATATATAAAATATAAAATAAAAATAAAGCAACACTATTAACAATGTAACAAATTAACAGTAATTATAAAAGCAGAAAAGGATAAAACACTAACAGAAAGTAACAGCTGTAATCGCTATATTTCGAACTGCTAGAGTTCTTCGTGGCAAGAAGACAAGTGAAGTTCTTCTTGCCAAGAAGAACTCTAGTAGTTCGAAATATAGCGATTACAGCTGTTACTTTCTCTTAGTGTTTTATCCTTTTCTGCTTTTATAATTACTATTAATTTATATACACCCTGGAAGTGTCAACATTAAACTAGTGTTTCAAACTCAACGCAGTGATTTTAAAACTTTGTCAACATTAGGTATAATACATCTTGCAATATGAGCTGGTCACCCACTTTATTGATAACAAAAGTTTACCCAAGCAAAAGCTCGTGTATTTAGAAAATTACTGTCAGAAACTTGTCTCAAATTGTATTAATAATACAAAAGTAATACACGAGACTTTCAACAAGAAGATGTAAACCCAGATAATGTTTTCTTTATAAGGTTTCGTTGTCCTTTTGAATGTATCTAATTGTATGATTTTTGAATCAATTAAAAATGTGCAGTACACCCATGCTCATTCTCATTTTTATTTAGTTGAAGTTTCTGAACTTCTGCATTATGACAATAGCTTGCCTACAGCATGATTTGATTCAGAAAATTAGGAAGTGCTAATCTTAAATGACTCGTCTTGTACTATTTAAGTTATAACTGTTAGTATAGCAAAGTTAATTCTAAATAACCAATAAACATGAAGTTGTATCCAGTCTTCATGGTAGGTACTATTGGATGCCGAAGAAATACTGCTATCTCTGCAACTGTTCTTGTCCACAACCTCATCAATCATATTCTGTGTCTCTCCTGACGAAAAGCACACATGTACCTCGAGAAATCCGGGCCAGGCCGTCGAACCGGCGGACATACACATGCTACAGGTGATACCGCGCTTAAGAGGTATGCTTAGCGTTCGGAGAATCAACGTTTTGATTGTTTTACAATGGAATCTGGAAAACTGGAACAAATACAACGAAAAAACCTTGGAAGACAAAGTTTAGTGCAAACATAACAAGGCCAGCACAGATTAAAAGAGTTACTATAAATAAATACAGGGCATTCATTTAGTTAAGCAAAAAATATGAGGGGAAGTTTAAAACCAGCATTACCCCCTAACCCCTCACTTTGAAATGTGTAAAATATGTGCACTTTTTAATTTTTAAAATTTGGAAAATGTTGCACAATTTTTATTGTTACCTGTCAACCTAAAACGACGTGTAGACCGTACAAGAAGAAAAAATGCATATTAATTATTAAGGAAATCCAAAATGTGTATTACTCAAGCATTAGCTGTTATTTAACAAAAAAAAAAAGTTTTACATATTACAACTAAGTTGATTTACTTTTACTCTGTCCCAATTTAAACAAAAATCAAATAATGGCTAAAAAGTCAAATGTTGGTTTCACTACCTTATCCCCAGCAACCCTTACCTTAAATAGCACTGCTACCTTTTATTGTGAACCACACTAGTTGGTTGAACATGAGCATTTTCCTAACTAAAGTGGTTAGAACGAAATTACTAGTGTAATTAAAAACAATGTAATATGTTTCCATTCATATATCTGTAAATACCATTCTTCTCATTTACGTTTATTTATTGTTATTAATATTGTTTTATTTGTATTATTATTTGTTCCTCTTTCTAACTGAGTGTTATACTTAATCATATACGATGGACGACCCATACATAAAATATATTTGTAATGTGTATATAGAATTTTGTAGCAATAAAGAATAAATACTACTACAGCATATCATTTAAAGAAGAATCAGTTGTTATAATATTTTTATTTTATATCACTGTTTGGTGACTTGAATTGTTAATATTGCTTTTTTAATTTGGAGAGAATTAAAAATGTGCATTATATGTAGAATAAATGTATTTATTGTGGATAAAACTACAGTTATTAAATATTACAGTAATACAGACTATTTCGGAACACCTGATTAATTTGTTGCTATCTTGGAGGGTGTAATTCAAAATAACAAAAGAAGCGATAACAATTGTATTCTCTTTAAAATGAGTGTTGTGTAACATTTCAAATCAACGTTGTTTTTAAACTTCCTCTCATTATCATAACTGGTGTGTTTTTGTTTACTTTAAATTTATGTTAATTAATTAGAATGGAAAGTTTTGAAACGAAAGCCTGTACAATTTTGGTGCTGATACGGAAGAAGATGGCTGAAAGACAGTAGGTCCATCAAGAATGTCGGAACTAGACAATGCCTAGCATACGACGAAGAAATGATTACAAGCTCCTGGTAGAAATAATTTTGAAAAAAAAATGCATGAATAGGTTACATCCAAGACTAGTTCAATAGTAAATAGCAATTCAAGTCTAGCTCTTCAAACAGCATATTTAAATACAAAACACTGCATAAGTTTCTTATATATCCAATAAAAGGGAACAATGATGAATTAAGTAAATAAGAAAAGTTACATGTATAGTTCAAGAAAAGAAAATTAGTTGTATACACTGGTAGGCAAGCAGCACTATCACATTTGAAAAAAAAAATTTCTTCTAACCGCAATAAAATAATCGAACAAATACGAAAAAGGTATCAAAACACCCCAATAAAAAAACTAAATTATCCATTTAGTATGGGTAGGAACAGAAGGCAATCAGCAAAAGAGGCAATAGCAGATGATGGAAGTAGTGTGTAACAACAAATCTACAAGTGTAGGTCCATAAGTTTCCGGCCTCGCCGATAAGGATTACCGCCTTCACCAACTCCTTATCCACCCTACAGCTCAGATCTAGCTCCAAGTGACTATTTCCTTTTCTCAAAACTCAAAAAGGACCTTCAAGGAAGGAAGTGTAAGTATGAGAAAAAGTGATGGATGCTGTTTATGCCCAAGACAAGACTTCTAACTGTTTTGGGGGGGGGATTGAAATGTTAATTCATAGATGTGAGAAGTGTATTGTTATAAAGGGTAACTATAGTTTTTGTCTTTATTATACCTAGAAAATGGTTAGGACCTACCCTCGTAAGTGCACAGTCATCATAGAAATTGAAGAAGCAACACTCGCCAAATGGAAGAACGAACAGGCAAATACAACTAAAGGAGATGCTACAAGAAGTTCACCCGATTTATGACAAAGGAACGACTGCAAATTTAACTTGCAGATTAACTGGCTATTAAAAATCACGGGGTATCTTCACGGATTTCGAAAAATAAACGGTCCTGTGTGTTTCTGCCTTCAAATTGCACAAACAGTGTATCATCTGATATACCTATTCGTGTATCAAATTGAACAGAACGAGAGGGACAGAGACAGGAAACAGTTGCTCCATGTCACAATAGTAACTACTTTTAAAACTCTTAACAAAAATCCAATCAATAGACTTTACAACAGTGAAAAAGATAATATGTTTTTTTTAAGTTATAGCACAAAATGTAATAGTATGTAGGTAACAAGTGTCTTTTGCAATGCAGTATGTATCATAAAGATAATAAAAAATATCATATATGCCCGGAAATACTTGATTTTCGAGAATTTAAGATTCTATGGCACTCGGTTCTCCGTAACATTACGATCTGAATAGGGATTAACATTGTATCTTATTCCTTGGTCAATGGGCCATTTTATAGAGAGCACAGTTCATGCATGATGACGCTATCGCACATTTCAGCTTCCATACCTTAATCCAAAGTTTCCGGTTGGCGGATAGTGCTACTAATTAACTGCCCATCGCCTAAAAACCAAATATATTCAATTTAAGAAGCACTTGCGTATTGTTTAAGCTCATTAGTAACTAAATAACGTGACATTAAGGAATGAACTCGGAGTTTAATAGCTTTTAATATATCATATCCTTGTTATAAAATTTAACTAATAAGTAATAAAGCAAGTAATTTATTTAATAATTGTTTTAAATCATATTATAATACTCCTTTTATGTTAAAAATCAGTTCATTGATACCTGAGTTATATATTTGACCAAATAATATGTCTCTAATACTTAAATATCATTGTGTGGTATCTGGCTGGTCCGTTCGGCTTCGCATTCACGAATAAAAGAGGAAGTCGAACTTTAAAACAAGCTAAGGTGTCATCTTTTCAAGCATACTCTTAACGTCCCTTTTTTAATTTAAAGATCCCTTCCGGGCATATTGCTATGCTTACTATGTCAGCAACATATTACATTTCTAAAATACACAATTCCAAAGTACCCTGCCACAATAGGTAAAGGTAGACAAATTCCTTATTTGATTAAAATCCATTTTCAAATAATTTGTACATTCGTCATAATGGATGATATAGGAAACCTCCGCAATCGAATTGTGGGGGAGAGGGGGAGATGGACATTTTGAAGATTTCCTTTGTGGTAGTGTGAAAAATGATTATCAAAATAGACCTTGAAACCTAGGAGACCAAGTATTTCCAGATAATACACAAGAGGAACCCATTTCTGTGTTTTTTGCGCCATTTGAAAAAAAGAATTTGACCAAAATACCTCCTCTTCTTTTATCCTTGATTCAGAGCACCCAGGTAATAAACAGTTCAGAAGAACTATTAGAGAAACACTAGGAAATTTATTGAAACAGATGACCGCTATTGCCGTCAGTACTACCTTCAAAAGTGCAGTATCTGAAAACAATTAAAATTTAGTTATACGATTTATGAACATTCCAGGTTTTTAAGTAATAACTAACGGAAGATAAATTTGCGACACTGAAACCAGAGCCCAGTATCTGGACAACTGCAAACAAGTATTAGCTATTATGGCGGCACTTTGTCCCTCAGTGGGGGAACAAGGAGATTGAGATGATGATACTGATTTTACTCGATTAGAATTATGTGGCTGTGCGTTAATTGAAAACTACGGCTCTATTAAACTACTGGATGAAGAGGCGCCCTACATCAAGGAGAAGCGGCACAGTTTTGATTTACTGTTCATTAGCACTAACACCCCTTAATTACATCCAAAGATAGCGTGCACGGCAATTGGAACCCGTTAATAGCTCTCTAGAACTAACATCGTTCTTAACTGATACATTGGAGTTTTAAATCCACCACACTTTCTTACTGAATAACTTTAAAAGCTGTCTTGCACTCTTCAATTTCTTTATAAATAATAATAATAATAATAATAATAATAATAATAATAATAATAATAATAATAATGTCAGATCATTAGCGATTATTTGTAATTAAAAGAGACAGTCAAATTAACACATATATATTTAATTGGGGTAACTGAAACTAAGTATGAAGATCAAAGAGCCAAAGAGCCCGTCCTCCCGTTCTAAGATATGTCGGTATTTAGGTGCAGCGTGGAAGGAACGCTAACATTTGATGAGGGTCTATGACAAACATTTTGCGATGCGATGTTGCATTACCATATCGGACAGTTGCACGTTGGGTGTCTGCATTTCGACCAAGACGTAATGTGTGGAGGTTGCGTCATATGCAGATTATCCTGACACTACAGCATACTTCGTGGTTGGACTAAGATATATTTGGTATATTTGGTTGATGAGAGAGGACATTGCGCGCAATAGTTGAAAAATAGTTAAGAGACGTTTGAGAGATTTAAATAGGCAAAATATTGAGACTCAATGCGCAGGAGAAGTATCGTTTAACCTGCAGGTTCAAATAGATCAGAGTGGAGGAGGAGGATTATCTAGATGTGTGTGGTAAAGAAGAAAGAAATGATCTCTCATGGCTCAGATTAGCGGTTAGGAAAGGAAACAAAACAGTTAATGCTCTCGGAGTAAGGATTTGCCTATTGTGCGGAGAAAGCGATACCTGGAGGCATATTTTGGCAGAATGCAGGGAAACTGAGCTTTTAAGAATGAGCAATAAACACCACAATTTCTGAATTCCAACAGAATTTCAAACTCCTGTCCGGAAGTGTTGGTGCCTGAGAGGTACACACATAAATCGGGAATATTTTCAACGACGATCCGACAAAGAAGGCTAATGACTATGGAAAAGAGAGGGGAGTTGGGGAGGAAGGGTAGGTAAAGGAAAGGGAGAGCTCAAGAGTACTTTTTTGATTTGGTTTATTTATGAACATTTTATCATCTCAGGTCATCAGCGTCCCATTCAAAACAGGGCGTGAAACAAATTGTGCTCAGAGGTCTCCTTTTTCAGACTTGAGGTTCTTTCATGAGGTTCCATGTCAATGTGCGACATGGGACCCACGGCTTTACTTCCCTTCTGAACGATTTTTACGTCCAAAATATTCATCGGTCCAGGCCGGGATCGAACCCGCGATCTTGTGTTAGGAGGCAGGTATGATTGGTTACCACAACACCACTAGGACGGACACTCAGGAGTAAGGGCTCTCTCTATTCCTGTCTGTATATATGTACATAAAATTACTTATAGAAAACGTGTGATTTAGCTATATCGGCGTGTTTGTACATAGGTGTGTAAGTATACTGTGATTGTCACAAGGACGGTATTAGCATGTATGGTCCATGCGATAGTTATACTCACTTATGTATACTTTAACACGTCTACAATAAAAGTCCATTATTACTACTTCGTGGAGTTGATTCAATCTGAGATGGAACAATGTAGGCAGTGGGCAGTAAGGGAGTTGGCTTCAGAGGTACAAATAACATATTCTGTATTGTCACTACTATCAATAGCCCTCTTATGATCATATTTCTTATATCACCTATTCTCCCCACAGCATGCACTTGACAAATATTCAAAATGATACAGCATGTATATGTACCAAAAGTGAAATAGTCTCAACATTTGACCAAACCAGTCTTTATACTGTCATTTTTTTTCGATTTTGCTGTAAATAAAATCTCAGATCTAACAGCTTATACCTTTCTTTACTGCCTGTTACACATTAGTAAGAACGAGCAAATAACTTAATACAATTACGATTTAAAAATGTAGATACCTAATGGAAACGTGGCTTTGATTGCTGTTAAACAAACACTGGTCATTAAAAGTGTTTCTACTAGCCACGACCAAACGTGACGGTGGTTTTGTGTATTCCATAATGCATTGTTTCAGATAGCCAAGTGCTGTACTATTAACAGGTTTTGCTGCGCCACTAAAACGAGCAGTGAAGCAACAGCACAAGATGTTGCACAATCTCACTTCCGGTGTGTACCACCCTCTGAGTTGCAACTGGCACACGTCCAGCTATTCAAGTTCTGCTGCATCCTTGATCCAAGTTCACTGTCGAAAAGCGGAAACGATTTTTGTTCTCCCTCTTGAGGAATAAAAAAATAAAACAACTACTGCATATCATTTCACAGAAAACTATTTGATGAATTTCAAGCAGGATTACTCTTGGAATGTATAAACATGCGCGCGATATTTATTCGGAGGGCCAGGCTGGCTCTTGAGGATGTAGAAATCCTTGAGCGAATGTTGAATGCACCAGAGAAACACCTGCCAAATCACGTGCCTGAATATGCATATATCTCTGGCGCACGCTTCCAAATGTTTTGTGTCACCTGCTTGACCGTGCCATAATTACACACTTGCATGAGTTCTTTGCACAATGTTTCTATATGCACATGACGCCAGACGATTTTTCAAACATAACAGTAACACTAAAAACATCGTTTACTTAACGTCATTAGGCTCATTTAAAATTCTTCCACCAAGGTCTGCCTATATTACTTCTACGTATATTTAAGTAATTTAGTATTTATTTCATAGCGTGGTCACCAGACCCCAGTTTAACATTTCCCTTTTGCGTTTTAATGTATATTCTTCTTTTTCCATTTGATTTAAACACTGTAAGATCTCTCAGTCTCGCAATGAAACTTTAAAATGGTAATATCCGCAGCCTCCATTCTTTTTTCTGATTTAATGTACTTAACAGACCTTAACAGATATGACACCATATAAGGCTTTTTGAGGGCAATAATTTATCGACGAGGCCGAAAACTTAGGGACCTACCCTAGTATATGTGTTTCATGAGATGTAACGTTAATATGCCGTTTTTATATAGTCAGAAGAGAAAGATTCTTAGGTTTTTCTATCATGGTAGCTTGGAAATCCAAAGAGGTCACAAAACCCTTTAAAAATGGGCAGGAATAAAACCGTGGTTCGAGTGTGATGCTACTTTAAATAGGACTGCGTTGCAGGTTTAATAAACCCAAGGACTTTTAAATTCATTAGGGTTTTGAATACAAGGCGGTTGTACTGTTAGTCTTTAAACTAGCCAATGTCAACAAGATTTTTAAACTTTCAAATAATAACGAATGGCAACCAGCCAGTATTAAATTATTCTTTTAAACTTTTGAACCAAAGCCCGAGGTGTCGGCGTGCTTATGTGACCCCTTGGCTTAGTGAAGTCCACGATTATTTCATTTGATTCAAATATATAAGGAAGCGTTTTCTCGGCTGCAGTACACAGTTTCCGATACATCACGCGGTTTTAGATCTGATAATACATAAAAGGTTCTACTTCAGTTCACGTAGATCAACGCAGTTAGAGGAGGTCCACGCAGATACTTCAGTTAAGTAATGCATTTTAAGTTTCACAATCAACGGGACACATACTCATCTGCAAGTTTTACACGCTGCGAGACACACTCATTATTAAAATCTACATGCTGCGACGCACACATATCTAAGTGTCAAGATATATGCTGAGGCATTCGTAATAAATTCCACTTCAGAAGCGGATCTAAGACTTATTTCATATCTGTGGAAGTCACGGCAGCTAAGTTTATATTCGATGTAGATACATTCTATCGTACGCAAAACACCAGAGGACGCGACAGATCTTGAACAGAATAAACTGCCATACATATATATATTAGTCTCATCGTGTGCTTATTTATACTATTGAACTCCTCTCATTCATTGAGTATGAATCAACAAAATAACCGAAAAATCCCTGAGCAATTGTTGTCACCGAATAGTAGACAACAACATACCAAAACCGCTTCATAATTTGACAATCAACGTAAGGCCAACAACAGTCACTACAACACCACCGGCAAATTCATATCATAATTTGGCATCACCAACGTGAGGCCAATACCAAACGGCCTCAACATGTAAACATCATTCCGAGCTAGCTGATTGTACTCTTCCAAAGAGTGGTTCATTTTTTTTAAAGTTAAACTGAATTATTAGGGAAAGCTACAATGAGGTTGAATTGTTGAATAAGTCCTTACTTGCTCATTCACTTCAAAACTTCCTAGATTCATTCAATTTTTCAAACACATCTCTTGGTACTCGTTCAGCACTTTAAATACCCATAAAGTATCTCTTTAAACAGATCCGTTGTCAGGATAAATAGCACATATCAACAACACAATAAAACCTAGGTGTTTGCCTTGAACCTATATTATTTATTCAAGTAATTCCCCGGCGGAATTGTTTTGTTGTTGATATTTATAACCATGTAACAAATGTAAAGGTAACCAGCTTTTATATGCTGATACAGACGAGGACAATGTGTTCATTTTGGCGCAATATAAATCAGCATTAGTATAAAAGGTAATAAAATACAGTGATTGTATTGCATAAGAGCTTACACCTGCACTGTGTACATGGTTCGTTAAAAGCAAACAAAACAAGAAGGAACGCGATTCAGAACGATGCAGTACTCAAATGAAATTCAAGAGGAAGTTTGGAGGCAGGCTTGCAAATAAAATAGTCAGCAAGTATATAATTATTATAAATACTGCACTTAAAGCAATTTACTAACTATGGAGCGGCGAATATTTTTAAATGAATTGGTAACAATTTACTGCATGGGAGGTCAGTACGAAACTAATTAGATGATTTGTAATAATTTTCTTAAAGGCCATACTGTTGCTTACATTCCATTGATAACTCTGCTGTCAACATTGCAAAACACATCTATTCATTTTACTGATAATATTTTACAAAGGCTATTTTCTGACATGCGAGGCACATGTTTGAAGAAAAATTACCTTATTTATATATTGTTTTTAGTTTAAACCTCGTGATATGAAGTTACCCAACAGGTTTGTTCATGAGGTAATGTCTGGGATTCGTATTCAGGAGGTTCTGGTTCAAATCCTGCATCCAACTAACCTGACTAAGTTTTTTCGCGAATTTTCTCTGTCAAATTTAAGTAAAGGCAAATGCCGGGTTAGTGTTTCTCCGCCACTGATTCATTTCTACATATTTCATCATACATCTACATTCCACAAATTTCTGTAGTGTGCGTATTCTGTGTTTGTGACGTCATTGAGGCAGCCCTGACATAGGAATGCCATCATATAAGGAAGCCACTCAGTGTTCTCCATCTATGTCCAGAGTAATTAGCTACCCGATTGACGAATGACTCGGGCACTGGTGTGTAGACATAAAATGATGTTTATTTTACAAACTATATATGTACATTAACTTTTATATTATATCCATCGCATGGTCCAAAGACCGTACATGTTGCTATTTAACACCGGCGGACAATATACCTATATGCCTAAAAGTAAATACACAAATAATATTACATGAAAATATTTATATATAGCTATAAACATACAGATAAATATATTAAATGAAAACACACACACTTTCTCTCTCTTTCAAATACCTGTATATCACATTATACATTTTTTAAACACACTCAGCTTCTTATTCGGCGTACTTTACACAAAAATTCTCCCAGATTTGACCAATTTTCTTCCTGCTCAAGCAAGCCCCAGCTTGCTAACCTGTCCCTATTCGAGTATGTGAACTTGGCTCCAATATTCACCCGTCAATGTTGTGTTTGAACAATATGTCATTATATGTTGCCAGTCTTTCAGGTTTCCATAGAAAGAACAAACTCTAAAGCCTGTTTCATTGCTAAATTTTTGTGTTGTCAAGCCCCCCAGTCTAAACCAAGTTATATTGATCTGTCATTAAAATTCAAGCCATGTATAACTCCTTTCCCCAGTTTATTTTACCTCATTATTAAAGTTCCAATGATGTGTTTTTCTCTGCATGCTGCATTTATGTCCTGAAGTAATACAGTGGAAAAAGTTAAGGAATTATCCACAAACAAATATCAGATTTGTCACTACGAGAAAAGAACATTAAGGCTACACTTTTTCAAAAATTCAGTTTGACATTTTAATAAAAATATATACAGAAGAGACTCTTACCAAATTCTTCAAACAAGTACTTTAAGAGTTATATTTTCATAAATAAGTTAATATATGTTTTCTCCACAGACATTTGCCATTAAAGAGCAATAAATGTAGCAATGCTTTACAGTTCTGTCAGTTCAGGGCAAGCAAGGAAACCCTTTGTTCATAGCTCTCTTTGTACGTATATTTGTCACATTACCATAGAAAAAAGGCATTAAGTCTCAGAACAAGGCCAGTTACTTAACTTCTTCAGAGACAGAACCCGTTCAGCAGGCGGGATTCGAAAGGGGATTCTGTTAGTTGACAGTTTTACTGACATATCGTACACACACAATGCTACAAGGTCTGCTCTTGGCTTTTGTAATGCTACTTTGTTCAGTGTTTTACTTTTTATTTCCAAGAATTGTAAATCCTTCTGAAGGCCTCGGTTTGATAAATTACACTCGCCCCCCCCAAAAAAAAATCCTTTCAACAAGTGTAAAACACATCTTTTTATATAAGTGTTAATATTTAGAAATAAATTAGTCATAATAAATTAAAATTATTCCAGCCAGTCCAAAACTTCCTAGTTTCAAAGAAGTAGCTCTGTGCTTCTAGAGAATCATGAAAGAGAAGCTGCTTAAAACTCTTCATGATGTTAACATCACAGCGGTGGTAATTAATAATTTATATATTATACTAAATTGTTGTTTAAAATGTAATTTTTTTCAAACTAAAAGAAGAACTTGGGCATGCGCAATGGTAGTATGAGCTCTTCATTTTTTCTCCAAGTCTGACACGTGTGCAGTGCTAACGTGTTACTTATGCAAATCAAACTTAGAAATCAGTTAGGAAAATAATAAGTAAAATAAAAATTAAAAATAAGTGTTATCTATGGACTTAAATGGAATACCACCACGGGTGGCCGAGGTTGTTAAGGCGCGGAATCGTGAGCAGAATGTCTGGGGTTCGAACCCCGCCAGGACTGAGTTTTTTTTCCAGGATTTCCTCAGTCCTCATAAATGGCAAATGCCGGGTAGGTGCCCTAAACTTAGGCCTGGAACGTTTCCTTCCTTAAAAATAAATCTTTCTCAATATTTCATTTCATGTATCATCAGTGTTTACCGCCTATGGTGCCTCTAGCAAAAACGGGTGTTAAACACCATTCATTTTTATTTAAATGTAATAATATTCATCATCACATTCGGTATTAAATGTAAGTTGTGGACACACTGGCATGTAATAAAAATTTATAGCAATAAGTTTTACAAACGCAGTTTTTATTTAATTTGTAGTGGATCTGTCAAAAATTTAAACTCATAAGTGTAAACTAAAAGTAGTTTCGGAATTTAGTTAGTATATGAAATTATAAATACCTTCATAACAGAAGCTGAAAATTAAAAGAAGCACTTTGATTAGAAATAATTAAAAACATTTTCGTTTCCATTCCCTAATTAGAACAATAATTACCATAGAGTAGCAGAGTGAGGTACTGATGAGGATTTTAGTTAGTCGACTGTGGGAAGCAGTCATCCTGTTTTTTTTTTTTTTTTTTTTCATGTCTCAATTGCCCAATAAACATCAGGATTACGGGAGAAGTCCACAATGGGGGGCAAAGAAACTCTGAACTGACGGAAGTGGTACTCTCGAGCTCTATGGACAATCCTTTATGCTGTATTACGACCAGCTTTATAGACACTAAAGTATGCACATTTGCATTCCGTCCCAAAACTTCTCTATTGCAAGCATTGTCCAGAATCCTCATTTTACAAAAACGGATACAGTGAAACGTCTTTAGAAGAACAGTCTGCAAAGGAAGAGCTGGGTGGAAGGGGGTAGGGCAAAACGTAAACATTGTCACCTATGTGAACGTTCTGTGGACAGCAAACGTTCATAGAAGTGCATAAGACGTCTGTAAACAACATTTTGCGTTGCTTTGTTTCAGTTGTAAGGACGTTTAAAATGAAGGAAGGAAAACTAAGTGTAAAAATGTGCAGATATTAATTATCCGGCTTTCAAGGTGAAAATATGTGTTTTTACACCGGTTCATTTAAACAATTGCAATACTACCAATATATCCCATGTAAATGACTTGGGGTCTTTATGACCCCTGGTATTCGGTGTAATCAATGATCTTGAATATGCTAAGATAACAAAGCCAATCTTCATACCTTTTATTCACTAATATCCAATAATATAATTGTGTTGCAATATAAGAAAACTTTGTTTAGGTCAGCCACGGTGCAGAGAATATAGGTCTTTTAGTTCTCGTAGCAATAGTGTACCTTTAATGCATTAAGGTAAGTTTTAATGTCAGATGATCACACAAAGCACACTTTAGTATAGCTCCAAAGGTGTTTATAACGCTGGTCTCTTAATGAGAAGAGTCGTGATAAAGTAGATAGTTATTCATTGTGTTTATTCCGAAACTCTCTGCCTTTCAAAGTTTCAATTAACAACACACAACGTGGCGAGCCGTTATCTAATACGTAGAGTCTCTTCAACTTTCCCTTCTTGGAAATACGCTACACCTTCACCGAGTTGGCAACGAAGACAAAAACCGCCCAAGTAGGAGCAAAGTTTTAACGTATTCTGGCTTCCTAATAAACTGCTTATGTGACGAGATGCGTGGATATGCAGCAGTACCATTGTCTAGGTCATTCTCGGAAACAAGTTACGTAACGGGGAAAAACTCCATTCATCTCAACCGTTTTATAATACTCTATCCAGTAGAATAATGCTATGTACGTAAATGTAAATGTAGAGCTCTGTTTATTGCTAGAATAAATAAAAATATTCTAAAATCTAATCAGTTTTTTTATGTGCACGAGTGCATTTAAGTTATAATACCTACGATTTTTTTCTCACTAACTAATCACATGAAAACTATGAGACTTATGTGTCACTTCTGGAGGTAATCTCCCTGTAGCCGTACACATTTTTCACGTCTATGCCATGATTCCAAGGCCTCTGCGAGCGCTTCTATAGGAGTCTGTTTTGACCAATGGAAAATCTGAATAAATATGAGTGCTTCCATTCAGCAGACTGGCGTTTCGTTTCAGGATTGAAAAACGGCATCCATGTCTCATCCATTGTCACAATCGATGAAAAGAACGTCCCATTCGAGCCGTCATCACGCTTCAACATGCCTGGCAACATGCCACGCGCGTCCGCCAGCATTCTGGCACCCACCTGGAGGACACTTTTCGCATTTTCAGGTCTTCATGCAGGATTGTGTGCACAGATCCCACGGAAATGCCAACTTTGGAGGCGATGTGTTCCACACTCATTCGACGATCCTCCAAAACAACTTTCTCCACTCGCTCGATCATGTCATTAGACCGGCTTGTGCGAGGCTGAGATGGTCTTGGTTTGTTGTCACACGACGAACTGTCGCATCCATTACACCATCACCACATGTCTCACTCAACTGGCGATGAATTTCAATCGGTGTCAAACCACGCAAATGGAGAAAACGAACGATTAAACGCTGTTTTTGCAATGAAAACGTCGCCATTTTGAAGTATCAAAAACAGTTCTCACTCACGCAGATGCTGCTAGAGTTCTGTGTGCCATACATAGCTGCTATCTCCGTCACGCATTGACGAATATCCGCATATTTTAAAACATACCGCATATCTGTCTGTTTACAGTCCCGAGATAAAAAATCGGAAATGTTATAACTTAGTCACCTCATAAAATTATTCAATATTAATATTAAAAAAGTACCTAATAGCAGGTATTAAGAACTTCTTGACAGCCATATTAATAAAAATGCTAAAAATATTTTGTTTTGTTCCGAAATGTTTGCGCTTGTTTAAGGAATTGCGATTTACTAACTTATAGAATGCAATATTAACCGGAATGAATACTATTTTCGAACAATGTATATAGCTATTCAAGTGAAATGCCTTAACTGTTTTCATAGTCAAATATTTAGCACCAATTAATAAAATTATTTATAACTCTGTAGAACGCAATGTTTTGTGAAATGAACATGAAATTAAGTTGCATTAATTGTAGAACATAAGTTCATTTATAGCACAAAGAAATTTCTGAAACCTGAGAAAAACTAAAATTTCAAACATACTAGAAACAATAATAATTACAGAATAAAGTGGCATCATGTAATCATAATGCATTATTACCTAAAAAAGAATATCATTAAGAGCTGTAGGACGAGACGTGGGCCTATCACGGATAAAGTTGGAGAGACCCAATTTTAACAGAAAATTATGGTTTGGTGATGAAACAGTTCTTACAGTGTAACTCTTGAGTTACATATTATGAATTTCATTTACATCAGTGGGTTACAACCAATGTTCATGACACTTGTATAGACTGGGAATTCTAACGTCCCAATACTGCAAGGGCAACATTTTGGTTATTACTAAAATTTGGATTTTTTTTGGTAACAAAATGTTATGTATTATGTTTATGTCGTATAAATAGGCATGTGTGTATGTATAGGCCTTCATGAAAATTTAGTTTGACATTTTGGAACTTCTAATATAAAATAAAAAATAAATGTATATTTTCGGAACTATTCTATTAGCACTTTGTAATTAATATACTTTTACAACATACTAAACATATTTCAAATTGTTTTAAATCAAATTTAAAAACAAGATTAATATAGTTATACATATTAGCTATAACAATTATAAATTTGTGTTTAAAATATTGTTCTTTTTAACGTTTGTAAGTAAACCCGTTGTAGTTAAAATGTAGAATTGTACATAGTTTATTAATTATTCATCTATGTAGGAAACTGCCAAACACCAATAAAAAGCTGGAATCCGCCAAATATGATGAGATTAAATGGGTGTTTCTTTAAACATTTTTTTTGTCGGTCCTGGTAGTGTAGTGGCAACCATACCTTGCCTCCTAAACCCAAAATCGTGGGTTCAAACCTGGCCAGGATCGATATTTTTTCGGGTGTGAAAATTCTAAGTATGGCTTCCTTCGGAAGGGAAGTAAAGCCGTGGGTCCCGTGTCGTACATTTACGGCACGATAAAGAACCTCAAGACTAAAAGAAGAGGACTGTGAGTAAAATTTACCGACCGTTTCACGTTGTGAATTGAAGATGTTTAAGAGTGTCCGTAAATAAAACAAATCAACAACTTAAACCATTTTAAGAATATACAAGGCTTGCTAGATATTTCCTCGTGCTGTAGGTATAAATAGCTATCCTGGTAAGTAATTATACAATAGGTATTAATTTTAATAAAACAAATATATTTTATGTAACAACTATTAATTTCACTTTTCAATTGACATGTTATGCTAAATAATTAATAACAATGTGAAATTTTCTGTACACAAAACCTATCATGAAAATATCTTTATCAAATGGCCAAAACTATAACCAGAAAAAACTTTAGAATTTAATGAAAAAAATTTTATTAATGACAATGAATTGTTCTGCTCTACATTATTTCATTTGCAGCTTTTATCTCGCCTCATCCTTCTCAGTGCAGTATCAGAAGTCTAGGATGATAGAGTATAGGAGAGAGAAAATGCCGCACCTCGGTTACTCACGGCATCAGTACCTACTCAAGGAAGTGTCTCCGGAAGGAAGGAATAAATTGATAAGTAATTGGGAAACCAGATATATCAGAGACAACGTTATACATACTTAGGTGGTTCCTAACATTACCCTAGATGGCAAGTCCTTGACGCCGGCAGACTTGCATCACTCGGATGTCCCTTCAGAATAATAGTTTTCATAAGCGCGATTCCACCGCCACGCCGCACAACACCAACCCTGGAATCAGGACTGTAGAATGAAGTAGCAAAGGATAAACTTAGTGGATACGAAGTATCAATACCAGCATTGGCCTAAGAGGAAACTACGAATCTTAAAGTTCAGAATTGTTGACTTCAAAAGATTTGAACTCAAAACTTCCTAAATGTGAATCTTGTTACTACCTGAGTTAACCCGCTCAGTATCAGAATTTTAACTTTAATTATCACTTACGAAGCCAATCCAAGCCAAGCCAATCCACAAAATTAAAACAAAAGTTCAGATGCGAAGCTATCTTTTATTTTTATTTCATCATTTCGAAATTAAATGCAGAAATGAGTAATTAATAATATACATGATTTAAATAAAAAAGTAATGAGTAACAAAGTGCTATTTGTAGTTACTAACTCGAATTCCAGGCATTTTGGGGCCAAACGGATGCGTATATGTTACAATGTTGGTTTTGAACGACTATCTTAAAAAGTTTATGCACATTAGCAACATACAAAATGAAGAAACGTGATAGGTTATTTTGTGCTTCATAAAGACCTGTACTGTACAAAAGCTGCAACTTTGGAGCACGCCCAGATGTCCATTGAAGTCGATGGTGGTGAATGAGTACAAAATATGAACCAACAGGGAGTGGGTGGCGCCAGAAATAGCTGAGGAAAACCCAAGCAGAAGATTGCACAACTAAAACCGAAGCAAGACATAGGACGCTGTTGCAGAAACCAGCATCTTCATCCCACCCAGGCCGCATTTCGGTTACTTAAACAATACCAACTTCCCCCCCCCACCCTTACTGCCTCACCTTGAGCGTTATTTTAAAATAATAATTCACGCTAGTGCCCTGCCAGTACCAGCAGGTGATAAGGAAGAACCTGCCAGAAGAACGGCTGATTGGTGTAAGGCAAAACTCAGTGCGCGGTTTTTCGACACTTGTGCTTCTGTATTTGGGCTTATGTATCCCGCACATCTTTGTGACCTTCCCAGAGATTTATATAATATCCGCAAAGCAAGTGTAAATCATGTACTGACCTTTATCCTTTAATTTACTTCAATGAAGGCCAAACGTGCACAATTGCTCAATTTTCTTAACAATGCTGTTCACCTCTCTTCTTTTGTCTTTATGTGCTTTAGAAATAAATGGATACAGACTCTCAGCTCAGTTTAAGGCAGTGTTTTGCCATTTTTCATTTTATTAGCATTAATAACCGAAATAAAGTGAGATCAGGTACCCTGCATCACTAATGCTACGTTTTTTTCATTGTATGTTCCTTTTTTCTCAGATACCTCAGATATTATTTTACTGATATTTTTCATTACATTAAAAGTTCTGAGTTCTAGTTTAGAGAGTTTACTTTATAATATAATATAATATAATAAGTTATTGTTTTTTGTAACACTTCTTTTTTATAAAAATAAAATTATATTAATATTCATGTACCAAAACGTTCTTACGCAAATTATCTGAATCTAGAGCACAGCAATGAATGAAATAATATAGATCAGGTTTCAAGCTTTTATCTTCATTTGTTTTTGAGTTAAAGCTACCCATGTGGTGAATGACTAAACTAGTGTTAAACCTAATACAACTAATTGCCAATTTCCGTACTAATACACGTCCTGCACCTGCATCTTCACACAACGTAATATTACCATCACAGGAGACAGTTTTACTCAACAGTGTAATTAAAATATTCAAGTCAATCACTATATTAATATTTTATTTGTTGTCTTCAATATCTTCCATATGATTACCAGACACCTTTTTCTTGGAAATGCTAGAGGGAGTATAAAGTAACTGGTTTATCACTCACTGAAATATTCCCTACAGAAATATGCCTACTATTTTCATTATCATCACTATCATACTTTACTGGATAGGTTTTGTAATATCTATTTCCTTTGTTTTTAAATTTTATAAACCTTGGTGAACATAAACATGATATTAGATATATTTAGGAAAGAAAACTGGGATGTAAAACCTGTAAAATTCAAAATAAAAACTAAACTCTCTTCCAACTGCTTCAAAAATTAAACATACAAGGGGCCTTTACTGCTGTTGACATTTGAAACAAAATACATGGAATGGTTTCAGAGATATTTTCATTTTTTTTTTTTTGTGCAACAGCGCGGGGTATTAAAAAAGGTAGTTTGATACATAAAACACATTACGTAATTAAAAGCATTTACATTCGCAATTTTTCATAATCCTCAATTCACGATCTTGTAGAACTTGATTTGGCCCTCACGATTTTGCATATCAAAACAGGAATCTTGTTTACATTTAACATGATAATTATACCATCAGAATCGTCAAGTCGGTCCTGGTGGTGTAGTGGTTACCATACTTGCCTCCTAAACCCAAGATCCAGGGTTCAAACCCGGCCAGGACCGATGGATTTTTTCGGGGCGTAAAAATCCTAAGTACGGCTTCCTTCGGAAGGGAAGTAAAGCCGTGAAGTAAAGAACCTCAAGCCTGAAAGAGAGGCCTCTGAGCAAAATTAGTCGGCCGTTTCACGCCCTGAGTTAAATGGGAGGCTGATGACCTGAGATGTTAAAGAGTGTCCATAAATAAATCTATCAAAAAAAAAAAAAAAGAATCGTCAATGGGCTTACCCAGCAGCGATGATGAAATATATTGGGCTCTATTCCACAAATATATAACCTGATAAGAGTTAGATCTAACTGTTTTAGGCACAGGCCACATTTTTTCACAACATACCGAGGGTCATCCTTAGGTGTTTGAATTTAAGTTATTATTATTAATATTATTATATTGAAAAAGATTATTGCGTTCTTCAAAATACAATCACCGAGTTTTATAGAACAATTATATGTAAATTTGCTTTAAGTTCGGGAACTAATGATAAATACCAAAAGCACCAGCTGTAACACGTTTTCGTTCACACACGCTCTGCTATCTCGAGACTGACACCTGCTAAAAAATCGAAGATATAAGGAAAGAAGTTGGGAACATTATTCCTCCCCTCCCGATATGGCTCTGCGAACATTCACCTTGTTGCTGAAGCGACTTTGCACTGGAGTTGTTTTGTTGCTCATAAAATGCAAAGCTTCGCAGTTTTCTTGACCCAACTTCAGCATTTATGTTTCCGTCTTGATCAACTTCACATATAGATACTAGATTTTATTATAGATTTGTGTTTTATGTTTTTAAGAATTCTAACAAATTCACTCCCTTCGAGGGCCAGGGAAAAGAAACGCCCGGGGTTCGCCTGTTGGACCATGCTGGTTTATTACATTACATGGATATGCAGTTGTAGGTTGTAGTTACTAGAACTGTGTTTTACAAAGGTTTCTTCTATAATTGCATTTTACAGCTTCATACTTACAAATGTGCAAGGATTTTTTTATTGTTTTATTTCACAGATGTATTAGTGTTAGTAATGCTTTTAAAATTTGAAAAACTTTTCTGTAAGTGTTAGGTAACTTGAAATACTAGTGAAATTTTAATAGGTTAAGGAATCATTTGATCAAAATATGTGATCAAGCAATATCAAAAGTAATGATAATAAAAACAGTTGTGTGTATAATTCAATATGTAATACAATGGACATTTTCGTTTAAGATTATTAAAGTGGGGCTAATGACTGACATTAGCATCTCCTACTTCAAATACATTAGCATTTCAGCCTAATATCTCAATTTGTCTTTTTCTTTTTTTACGATTAATTTCCACAAAAAATTATTTATTTCGTTGCCTTATTCTCTTTTAAAAAAGCAAATAGTTTCCTTTGACGTTATTTTTATAATTTATATAATTTTCTAGTAATGGAAATGTGAATATCAAACAAAAATTATATAAATGTACATAATAAAAATGATGGAGCGAAATTGGGAAGATTGTTTCTTCTGCCGCCTCTCTACAAAAATTGAGTTGCAGCATACTACCATCTCAAAGTGGAAAATTGCCCTTTATTATTGACAAATGAATATTATGTTAGATAAATATTGTAGGAGTGATAATTTTCCTTTGTGTACATTAAAAATATGACATTATTACTAATGAGTGGACATAATCTAACTGAAGATATAAGGTCGTGTAGTAAACAGCTAGTTGTTCCTCCCCCTTGCTCTTATATGACATCACTTGTAAAAAATTGTTAATACTTTGCAAAGTGCTACACACTATTTTGTAGAACAGAAAGTATAAGGACTTGTATTAAAACATTCTTTTCTGGAATGGAGCCGAGGAATTCAAGCTGCACAGAGGAAAGTTACAAGTTTACTAAGTGTCAAGCTATTGTTTCTGCCCAGCTTTTGAATGTAAATTAACTTAAAATCCTTGAAAAATCCAAATCCATTCCTTAACTGCTAAAAGCAATGTTGTGACTCTGAACAATGCTGAATAAAATTAATAAAAAACGATAAAATAGTCACCTGGATGCACGAATAATTTTGGATCATCAAGAGGTATTTATGTGTACTTACTTAGAGATCAAAAATGTCATCAGAATAGGAAGACCCTTGGGTTCTTGAAAGAAATGCTATCCACAGACTGCAATTTTAATTGCCAGAACTTTAGTCGAAATAGAGATATACTTTTGCCTTAAGATAAGGCTGTGGACTGCTTCAAGAAAGATAAACCCACTATTACAGAGGCAGAGAATGCTTTGAGCACCAGAAACATCCTAAACTGCCATCTACCAGAGCCTTCTTGCCTTTGTGTTTCTTTTATGTTCTGCAGAAGAATCGTTACGGGGCCCCTGGGCCTTTGCCTCACACATATCGACACTGTTGCTAGCAAATTTACATTTACACCTACCTGGATCCGCTTTGTTTCGTAGACAAGCGCGAGATTTGTCCTTTCTTACCCCGAGAGACCTTTATGGTTTTGGGGGATCGCGCCCTGGCAGGTAAAGGCTGTCACAGTGAAAATATTTGTTACACTAGGGGACTGGTTATGCTTTGATCCAGGCTGCACGAGGGCAAATATAAAACGTCAAGCATCAAGAACTAATTCCATATTTTATACAGAGGTACAATAGACACATCAGAGAAGACATACCCCTCTATGAGTAGAAAGTTTACTGGATCAAGTACAACAGGTATCAGGCTCACATTCAAGCAGCCTAGAATGTACTAAGGAATAAATGTATTTGAAATATAGAATTGTTGATCTTTCTAGTTCTTAGAAAAATCACAGTGTTCGGTAAAGAATGGCCTGGCATAGTTTAATATTAAAGCATAGGAATGGGTGTGATTAAAATGTGAGAGCAAAATGCATGAAGGACAAGCCTATTTTACGCTCAGAGCAGTACCTGCCGAAGAATTTTGCAAGAGAAGACTGACATGCTTGAAGTTCAGGCAAGACAAACAAGCTTACCTCTGGAATTTTCATTATAATATTCTTTAATATTCTTTAATATATTCTATAGTATTCAAATTAATACCAAGACGAGGCCATAGACTGATTCCTAGGAATTCACAGTGTTTTGCAGTAAGGGTATATAAATTATATATTTTAGCGAATTCCGAAGGAATGTCACTATTGCATTTGTACCCATGAACAGATTTTTGAAAAAAATTCTTCAAATCTCCATTTATTCTACTTACTAGGAGCCGAAAATGACAATGAAAAAAGTGTACATACACACGCACGCACGCACGCACGCACACACACACACACACACACACACACACGGGTATTTATATATGGGTGTGTGTCTGTTAATATTCTAGGGGGCGCAATTTTTCTTTTTCTCAACGAAACTTGGCATATAGCCATCAATTAACAAACACTTCTTTGAGTTTGTTAACCAGCAAAATTGGATCATTGGGGATGGGGTTTCATCTAAAACGAAAATTTAAAAATCGCTCTAGCGGACAAAACCGATGTTTTGCTTAAACTATTAAAACTTATATTATTATATTTTTGTGTTAATTTTTTAATTTGATTTAAAAAGATTAAACATACAGGTATCATAAATAAAACAAAAAATTCATATACTAACATTGATTTATTTTTATTTTTTCCCAGGGAAACTGTGTATATGCTATAGCAATAAAATTATAAAAATATTTTTCGACAATCAGCGAAATAAAAAGAGAGGGTTACCATAAACCCAAACTTTAAAAATCGTTCTAGTGGCACCAATGTTTTTTCGCAACGAAAAACTGTATATACCATTCGAATACAACAAGAAAAATAGTTTGAATCAGGGAAAGCGGCTTATAAGGAGTGGAGGATACCTGAAAACTGAAATTTAAAGAGAGGGGGTTAAAGTGAAATTTAAAAATCGCTCTAGCGACAGCAAATTTTGTTTTATTTCAACGAAATTCGGTACATGCCATTGAAATAAAATAAGAAAAATGGTTTCTGAAAATCAGTGAATCCACTGCTGCTTTATTGGAATTGTAAAACAGGTTTATATCTGAGTTATTGTTACTCACCTTCAAGTGTGGTATTTTATTTATAATAAAAACCAATGAAATGATGTCTTCTAGCTTCAATTTTTACTGGTTGGAGCGTTTTTTTATTTTAATAGTGTTTAAGCCCGTTTTAACTACTGAGGCACCACAGGCGATGTACACTCCATGATATATGAGATGAAATGATATATTGGGAAAGGATTTTTTGTAAGGGAGGAAACGTTTCAGGCCTAATTTTAAGGTACCTCCCCGGCATTTGCCATTTATGAGGACTTAGGAAAAGCTGGAAAAAACCGCAGTCAAGGAGGATGGTCCTGGCGAGACTCGAACCCCAGACCTCCCGCTCACGAGTGCGTGCCTTAATGACCTCGGCCACCCGTGGCGGTAGGTTACAGTGTGATAAATATCAAGAGAACAAATCTAGTGTGCACATACATCAACAAATAATGCTTTCTAGTAAACATGATACAAAATGAAACATCTTTTTTCGATTCAGTAGCTACTCAGCCCCCCCCCCATTTATATACAATTGTTCATTCCGATCAGGCTTGGTTCTTTATTCTATTCTTTTGCTGTTTTTAAGAACTCTTCACCCAAAGTGGCATTGCCAGACTTTCAAACACCAAGACTGGTACAACCATGCTTAAGCAAAATTTGTGTTTTTGTTATTTTTATTAAGGTAAAGATATTTTTGAAGTTGTGAAATAGGGTATTAATAGTACAAATTATTAAAATTAATCCATTTTTGCGTAGCTCTGCTGTCCATATATTCCCCAAACCTATTTCTTCTAGTGCCTTCCCCCCTCCCCATACCAACTCTTGCTTCCCAAAACCTCTTTTTTCTACTAATTAGCAAAATTGTACAAACATTAATAAAATGACTTTAAATTAATTAGTGCTTTGTTGAAACAGGGGTGGCTCAGGCGGTTACTCGCATTCTGGAGGAACAGGGTTCAAATTCCTTGTGGCCAACCATCTTAGCCTTTTTTTTTCTCTCTGGAAGCGTAGGCAAATGCTGGAATATATCTTTTCTTTCAATAAAATTTCCGCTCTTCTATTTTGTATCTATTCATTTCGGTAGGTGGACTGATGCTGTGTTCAGCGTTATAGTGACTTGCGCTTTAGAGAGGTTTTTGCCCTGAAGTCTGGTATGATAAAGGTCCTTCCGAAGGGCTCGAATTTCTTGAATGGAGGCTAAGTCGGTGTAGGTATCTAAAAATTTGTTCGGCCCCATGTCATGGCAATCTAATGTCTTCCTCATCTCATCCCTTCTGCCTGAGATACCTCTAAAGGGAATAGGAGCAAACGGCCAGCCCTTGAGTAATGCTGTACCGAAATGTCATGGACTCGTTTATAGTTTACTGTAATATATGTAGAATTCAATGACATAGAAATTCAACAAAAGATGAGTGCAAAAACGGTAGCATCTGGAATTGGTTATAGCCCAGGTACATTATGCTTCTGCTCTCCCAAACTTATTCTCTTGTAAAATATTTTAACAGATATATTGGTTTCTTGATTTTTAAGAATGTTTGCCTCATCCTTTAATTCTAAGAAAAAAGTCAGCGTTTTAAAGCCACCGAAAAGTTTCCACATAAACCGAGCCATGGCGGTTCAGGTAAGCGTCATTTGCAGTGTCCGCACGTAGGGTAGTGTTAAATAGCTCCCTTGATCTGAGACGTGTATCCTGCATCACACTGTGCTTCACATAAATAACAATATCTTCATTGGCACCGAGGGATTTCAGCTGTCACATCCGTCAAAGAACGGTCGGGTCCTTCTTTCTCTGATAGTTTTGTCACCCGGCTCGTGGTTGAAGGGTTTGAAAACGACTGGAACTACCAAACCCAGAGGTGGTGTATTTTTTTGTTCAAGGGAGGCATGCTCCAGTTTATCCGTCCCCCAAAATATAAATATCGGCAGACACAACTTTAATCTGGATTTACTTCCTAGAAATGGGAGGGGAGGTGTTTTTGAAGTTCCCAATCGTTCCCCAATGAAAAGAAAAGAAAGTAAAATGCATTGCTGCCCTGTAGGAATAGAAGTAACTTAAAAAGTTCAGCATCGTGTATATCAAAAAATTAACTGCATATTTGTATTTTTTGCTGTTTAATATGCGCTCTTTTAGGAACTTACACTCTCAATTTGTTTATTTATTTGGTTTATTTAAGGACGCCTTTTAATCCACTCAATTCAGGCGATACATTTTAGTCAGGGACCACTTCTTTCAAGCTTGAGGTTCTTTTGCCTAGGATTTTTACACCCTGAAAGATCCATCTACCCTGGCCAGATGGATTCGCGACACTCTACGAGGCAAATACCACTAGACCACCAAAATGATTCAAACTCTAAAGAATCAGGTATTTCGGTACTGCAGTCCATTTTCTGAATAAAATTTCCCTAGGCTTAAACACTAAAATCATATTTGTACATATCAATAGAAGAATAACATTGCTTTTAATGAGATTATGGAATGAGTTATATTTGGATGGTTGCACAATCGCTAGTTAATTGATGGACAAACCCTCTCCCGTACCTATTTCTGCTCGCATAAATTTCATTACAAATTTCATTTCATAGTGTTGTACGAATTTTTGAAGTGGTGCCCATTCGCATATCACATTTCTGACATTTTTTATTAAATTTCCACTAATGTACTTTTAACTAGTAACACTGGGAATCAATAGGAAAGCAATTTAAAAGTCCCGACACCAGTTCAGCTGTCGGCCGATTATACTTCGCCCTGCCGCCGGTACTTTCTTACCATTAAAAAGCAAACAGTTGGGTAGAACTTATTAAATAAACGAATTTGATGCCCACGCTCCCTAAATAGGTGATGGAAACGCTGCCCATTTTCACTAACACGCAATTTATATCTTATTAGAAAATTATCACTGACACACATCAGATCTCATCATTAAACAGGTAGCTTTGTTTCGAATGTTTGTTTTAAACTCTTCTAGTGTGAGAGGCTTAGCTGAAAATACTCTTTCAATATTTTCCAAAAGATAAAAATTAAAAATGTCGTAAGTTCTGCGGAAGGAGGCCATAAACTCATGAAGTGATGAGCACTATTCATCATTTTTCCAGATGAATCGCAGAACCTCTTTCAACTAACTTCTGTAGTAAATTTGATATTGAAACCGGGCTGTCTATCTCGTTCTGCATGTGATGATTGCTTTGAAGATGAATATACGACACAGTGAACACTACAACACTACAGCACTATTTAATGAAATCTTACTATCGATTGCACAACACATCTGCTCGACTCTGTAAAAATCCCGTTAGTTGTTGATTCTGTTTATTTGTGGACGCTCTTTAACACCTCAGGTCATCAGTTTCCCATTTAATTCAGGGTGTAAAAAGGCGACAAATTTTGCTCAGAGGCGTCTTTTTTCAGGCTTGAGGTTCTTTTACATGCCGTAAATTTACGATACAGGACCCACGGCTTTACTTCCCCTCCAAAGGAAGCCATACTTAGGATTTTTATCTATTGATATCTATTGATCCTGGCCGGGTTTGAACTCGCGATCTTGGGTTTAGGAGGCAAGTATGGTTACCACTACACCACTAGGAGCGACAAATCTCGTTAGCAGCTGACTGGAAGAGCGAATGGCGCCGCTAGTGGGGAATTTAAGCGATTGAGGTGGGGATAGGTCTGCTGATAGGCCGATCTAAGTTGCAGAACTTTTAAACTGCTCCCACTGTACAACGACATGAGCTATATTGACTTATCACTACAAACTGCATTATAATAAACAGAAATACAGAAATAAGTTGCTCTCGTAACAGCAAACTGCGACTGACGGTCCACGTGCGACAATAATTTGTATTTATTTAAAGCGACAGGCGTGACACTGCACTGCGCTATCGGGTATATTCATTGCAGAATAACATACCGAAATACTGATCATTTTAAACATTTGCATCGTTTGGGAAAAAGCTCTTAACAGACTGTAACAGGAAAAACTCCATCATACTATGTGTGATTGAAACAATCGACAGAGCAGTTCACTAGTAATACATAAGCAAAGACTAATCGAAGTATTCATCCTAGTTGTCAATATCTCCTTCAACGAGGCCGTTAGACACTGGCAAAAAAACTGCTAAGTACAAACTCATTTATGTAGGTTGAAGATGATCGGGTAGTAGTTAACAATTCAGAAGACGAACACTAAAGAGTTGTTATTGCTTTCTTCCATGTTACCGGTCTTCATGCTGGTATACAATTTAATATTTCTTTTGAGAAGCTAATTGTCCGACCTTGGAGCATGTCTTTACCAATTAATGTTTTCCTTTGTCAAGATCAACAGTAGAGTTTGCGCAGTTCATCCGTCTTCTAGCTTCTTCATTTCTCTCTGTATCCAACTTTATTTAATATTTCGCTAATCCATTGATACCAATGCCAAATTTTATTTATGTTTACTAGTTTTTATACATATTTATTTTTAAAAGGTGTTTACTCCATATCATTATCTCAAATGCAAGTATTTATGGTTTGTATTATTCCGAATATTTATTCACTATTTCTTTTGTAATTGTATTACAGTTTTTTTTAAACTCATTCCTAACTATTTAGCTTTCTTAATTCTTTGTGTGTTTGCAATTCGCATATCCTCATCAATAGATAATGGGTTGTAATTACACCAATTAGTAGTTTCCAAATTTCATATTCTTAATATATTTTCTAGTCGCATACATGCAGAAACGATATTAATTATTAAATTATATTGTGTGCACTATGTACGTACTATATTTTCATTAATTTATTTATGAGTTTAAATATTTTAGTATATGCAGTAACTCTTGTGTTAATATAAGATAGGTAATAATTTTTGACATTCCACTAAATAGAAGACCATAACTCACCTTCTAGTCTTCCCCACTCTCGTACAAGTTGCTTCATGGAACCAGCCACGCCTTGCAGAGACGGCACCAAGAGGGTTCAACTTTTTTGGACTCCCAAATTGGTGCAAAATAAAAGTAAAATGTTACAGAACATTATTTAAATGTTTATCTACCTTTCTTTTCCCTAACCTTCCGTACCGCACAATTCTTTTTCTCTCTCTTTTTTGTTCATTTTAATTTCACGACCTTACTCATTACCAATTCGTGGCTATACAAAGAGGACTCGTGCTACAATTTTTTTGTCGTTATGTTCCTATGTGCTGCTTTTTGGAATAATTAAAAATTCTGACCGATACTGGGGTTCGTACAAAATACGCTTGCAGCTGTGCTATTTACGAAGCAACCGCGAGCCTTGTACCCTTGGTTAATAAAGGAGTGGTGCATAAATTTAATGCTTACAGTATCCCTTTTTTATGTTACGTATTGCTCTTATGCACAATCCAGCGAGCCGCATTAAAGTTTTTCGTTCCGGTGTGTGAGTTTGCCCCCATAGCAGGTAAGGTATGGCTAAGGACTGAATTAATCTAGAGCATGAAATAGGCTTACCTGTTCAAATGCAGGCCATGAATTAAGTTGTTGAGGACCCCACGGTATCCATGGTTAGCGCACGAGGCTTTTATGCAACAGATGTGTTACCTATAACGAAGAAGTATAACATTTAAAATGAGAATGAAAGACTCGAATTCTTAGATTTTAACCTTTTGTTCCTTGCTCTAAAACGTGAAAATGTTGATATTCATATATTTAGCTAAAACTAGCTACCCGAGATATATTTTAATATTTCTTTAACAGAAGCCTAAAACTTAAAAAATATGATTTTGTTGATAAATTCTATGAAATTAATATCAGTAAATATATTTAGTATGCACACATAAAAACTAAAAATATTTGTAATGAATTGATACAGCAGAATATACGAAGATTATAAATTATTATGCATGAATTATTAAGCAATGTCATTAACTAATAGTAACGTTAATTTGTTATTATGTGTATATACATATTAGAACCCATATGGGTCGGTCCTGGTGGTGTAGTGGTATCCATACTTGCCTCCTAAACCCAAGGTCGCGAATTTGATCCAGGCCAGGACCGATTGATTTTTTTTTTCGGGCGCAAAATTCCTAAGTATGGCTTCCTTCGGAATTGAGGTAAAGTCGTGGGTCCCGTGTCGTACATTTACGGCACGATAAAGAACCTCAGAAGCCTCTGAGCAAAATTTGTCGGCCGTTTCACACCCTGATTTGAATGGGAAGCTGATGACCTGAGACAAGAGCGTCCATAAATAAATAAAAAAACTTATTTCTGTTTAACTAACATATATTTCGCAGTTTCTATGTTCCCCGACAGTCTCACGCCAGTATACATTAATTCATGAAGACAAGTTAGGCAGTTGACTGCATGACAATGTACAGAAAGTGTTTCATTTTTTCCAGATCAAATCCACCTTCTAGAATTGCGATACACATTGAGCATGTCATTTAATCTTTTGGCTGAGTGCAGGAAAAAAAAAAAAAAACTCCGAAATTAGCACACAAAATGTGAGCTCAGAAATATAAGGAAAGCATTAGCAAATTAAACCAGAATAAGTATATTGAACGCTGAGAAGACAATATTTTAAAAATATGAGCAAGAATTAAAAAAATAGAGGTAAAATTAGTGCAAGAATAGGGTGGGAATAGGAGATCTTGTACAGATAAAAACTCATTTAGCTTTTATAAACTATGCGAATCTCTCTGACAAAATAGATAGCGGAGTTCTATGGTCAAATTTAGGGGAAAAGGGGGAGTTTCAGCCTAATTTGATCAATTGCGTAACATGTTTGTATAACAGTATGGAAATACTTTTAAACTTGGGACATTAGTTTAGCAAGGCTTTTATTAAAGTTTCATTCATATCTTAAGCAAGGCCATATTTACTTTATATCTACACAAACGAGACCTTGCTCCATTTGAATGAAGAAACAAATTTATAGCTGAGGATACCTATATTAAAACATTATTATATCCAGTATGTATTACAGCAAACACCGAGGACGAACTGCAAATGCATATTCTCAATTAAGCTCTAAATTTGTTAAAGACTTAATTTTGAAATTTCACCTAAAAATAATGCGGTGTCCTTTGAGAGAAAATGTACTAATAAAATGCACAACTATAGAACAAGTAAAGACTTTTAATTATTTGGGGATGCAACATATCCTTCTAAGTAAGATTTAAATTGGACAATAAAACAGTAAACGGTAATCAAATGTCTGAAACCAAAAATAGCTTTAAGGGGACACCGAAGTGAAATTTGGACATTTTAAATGTTACACACGTAATACCCATGTTTTCAGTATTAAATGTACTAACTTTCGGCTTAATTTATAATATTTTTATTAGACATATTCAAATTTTTGGCGATTCAAAGTTATATTTAAAAATTTACCTTTATGCTATACATCATTACTAAAGTTTCATTTTAGATCCTAATATGCTATAATTTAGAATTCATGTGAAATATTTTATTTGTTTATTTTGATGAAGACTTCATAATGGTTGAGATTTTTCTTTGTAAATATATTCTAAATGCTATATTACATACAATTTCTAATGATTTTTTTTTAAAATTAGTTTTATTATGACTGTTGGTAATTTTCTTAAAAAAATTGTAGCCATTTTTTCATAATCAATTAATAGCAATACTTAAGAACTTTAATAAATATCGATACATGGATAGAAATTAAAAATATTAATTAATTTAATTACATATGGATGTGTAAAAGCAATCAACCGAAAAGCAGAAGACCTACGGCAACAAATAGAATACAGAAAAGGTCTTCACATGTGGAGAGTATTGCTATTGCGCTACTGTTGCTCATTTTTTCCTCTGACGGAAGAACAAGAATGGCCTTCACATTCCATCCAGAGAGCCGTCGAAAATTTGTGTTATAATTTATTACCTACAGAGACAGACAAATGTGGCGTCATGGGTGTTTCCCTACTGTATGTATCATTGTGAAAGCTAAGCAAATCACTGCCAGACAGTAGTACAAATGTAAGACAGGGAAGTGTGTGTAAATGTAATTTACTGAATAGTTTATGAATCAGGATAGTTTGAAGAGTTCTGGAGACTCTTTATCCACTATAATGCTTTTATGAATGAAAGTATTGCTTCCATTTTCCATTTGAATAAGTATAATGTAAATTTAGAAACATTATCATCAAAAAATATATGATTTGCAGAAAGGAAAATTATGAATATTTATTCTGCCCAACGACAAAGAATTGAAAATGCAAAAGAAAAGAAGGCAAGGCAAGAACAGACTATTAAAGAGAAGATAAGATAGAAGAACAAAAGGAAAGAAACGGAATTTTAAGTACAAAGAGCTAATAAATAAGAACAAACATAATAAAAAAGAAAATAGGAAATAAAAAAAATGGGGAAGGAAACACAGAAGTGAAAGAACAACAGAAATGAACAGAGAAATCAAAGTAAAGAAGAGAAAGGATGGAACATAAAGAAAAACAGAAGAAATTAAGAGAGAAGGGGGAAACAGAGAACAGATGAGCGTAGCAGAGGTTGGTCTCGACCACTCTAACATTCGGTGTTTTCGTAGTCGCTTAGAGTGCTAAGGAGTGCTAAGGAGAAACGTGCGGTAACTTACGCTTTAGAAAGATTTCTGTCCGGATTCCCTTGCGTAGACGTGGTCTACGTCCGCGCATTCATTCCCCATGGATCTTAGCCGCTTGGTTTTTCCCTCATCTCATCCCTTCCTCTCTTCCCTTCCTCCCGGAGGTTATCCCACTAATTGCGATGGCATAAAAAGCCAATCCTTTATTAAAGTTGATCCTGCTCCATCCCTAAAAATCTATTTCAATAAAGCAAGAAGAAGAAACAATGAAGATGACAGAAAAGGAAGAAGGAAGCTTAGAATGAAAAATAGTTGAAAGTAGGGAAAAGAGAAGAAAAATAATAGATGTGTAGATAAGCAAAACGAAACATTAACAAAGCAGGGAAGAAATGAGTATGATAAAAGAATAAAAAGAAAAATTAAGAGAAAATTAAAAAGGATGAGAAGGCAAGGGAAGGGAAGACAAAAAAAAAGGACAATAAAATGCAAAAATGTAAACATAGTAAAGAAAGAGAAGAGTAGAGAAAATAAAATAATAATAAAAGCAGAAAAATAAACGAGAGATGAAAGACAAAAGAAAAATATAAACGTACCGGAAGATGAAGGAGAGAAAAAGAGGGGAAATAAGCAAAAATAAGGAGGACCTGTTTTCAAAAATATACTACTGTTATTAATTTACCAAATACTTTCATTGGAACCATTTCTACGATTTTGTTATTAAAGCTATTATCTCACATTTTCCAATGGCACTCGATAACCTTTCTATATAAGGAAAGACCTACATGCTTTCAATTATTTTAATGTTCACGAAATACGTAATAATGTAAAACAAGTTCTGTGAATTACAAGATTACACATTTGCAAATAAACAAGTATTTACACAATGTCTTTTTAGTATACATTATTTTAATTCATTTTCAGACCATTCTAATAGCAGGATTTCATTTGAGAACAATTGCATATGCTTTCGTTTTACTATGCAAAAATTGGGAAACATAAGGGTCACAAATAAATGAATGGAAAGCGAACATTTTATTTCAAAATCAATGATCACATTACGTTACTATAGTTAGCAAGATTTTCAAAACTAGCTGTTGCTTGTTATATTTTGCAATATTTTCATTTAATTAATATAATTACAGTCGAGTTCCACGTAAGATCTGTAAGGATAAATACCGAATTAGTGACGCATCTTTCCTAACTCATGTAATGAGAGATCGAAAACAATATGAAATTTCCTGTTTTAGATTATTAATTGCAAATTACTGGGAATTTTTATGTTTTAAGTGTTTGTAGAATTCAATAAGGTAAATTTGCTGTTCATATTTCATAATTTTTTAATATTTAGAACAAAACTCAGTATTTGCTCATATTTTCCCATTTTGTAAGTGGTTTTGAATATTTTTTTTTTAGTTTAATTTTATATTCTTCAGGAAATTAACCAAAATTTGTGAAACCCCAAATTATTTCCGATCCATGTATTTATTTTTTCTTTTCTCTTGCTATCATTGTTGGCACAGCCACAAAAAGTAACCCACCCACTTCCTTTGATGCTGTTGATTTATGGAGACAGTAGGTCTGACCTTCGGTGCTTTATAAATGTCACGTACAAGACCAAAACATATGTAATTTGTAATTTTGAATTATGCTTTCCCTGAAACATACTTCCGCAGCACTTAAAAATAATAATAAAAAACACCTGAAATTATTTTCCTACAGTTGCGGGGAAAATTTAGCTTCTCCTACCAGATAATCTGGTAAGCTTAATCATTTATAAGCAATTTTGCAACAATGCTGTTCTAAATTCTGTTAATTAGTAAATCGGTAATACCAGAGCCAGTATACAGTAGAGATTTTTTCACTTTGTATACTGCTTCCCGCATTATTTGTTTAACACGGTTGGTCATCATCAAGATATTGAAAGAAAATGCAAGAAATTGGTGTTCAAATTTCAAGTGATGAACAACTGATAAAAAAGAATGATAAATAATAATAATAATAATAATAAGAAGAAGAAGAAGAAGAAGAAGAAGAAGAAAGTTAATAGACTTATTTATTACATATATCAATGAAAGTCACTCTATTGGAGCTTAATATGCAAGAATTTTTCTGTGTTAAGAATTATGCTCTCAAAAACAACATAATTTGTGAAATTGTCCAAAAAATGGATTTCAATAATAACTAAATAATAAAAATTGCTTTATTAGCAAAATTCGTTATTGTGGTGCAAAATGCATGCACGTTAATAAAAGAACACGTAAAAATAACATCAAATGCCTAAAGTTCGTCACTTAGGGAATAAAATAAATTGTTAATGACTAGAAAGTAAAGCAAAATACATTACAGCACATATATTTCCTTTCGTTTTGTTCATCTTCCTTCGTTTGTAGAATATACACTTCCTCCCTGATTAAAGTTTTTTCCAGATCTTCCTATGTCCTCACAAATGACGAATGTCTAGGAGGTAAAAATATAGGAGCATTAAAGATTTTGGTGAAAATACCGGAAACTGCGCTGAGAACAAAGAAGATGGTGTACAGGGCGGTTGTGAGATAAATTATGACAAACGGGGTCGAAATTTGGCAGTAAGAAATATCGAGGAATTTAATCAGGTACAGTGTCTAAAACGGTTGCTACATGTAGGAGGGGCACAGAAAATTGTGGGATTCTTAAGAGTTTGGTTATCTTTCACGAAAGTGCAAATTCAAAATTAAGAATAATCAAGATTAAGAATATATCAAGCGAATTTTTGGGCATCTTGTCTGAGGGAGAGAGTAAGAGAAGGGTGTTATGTGATTTAGGCATAAAAAAAAATAAGGAAAGGCTTAGGGTATATTTGGTCATTAAGAGCAATAGTTGTAAAATAGTTAATAGACATTTGCGAGATATATGTACTCGTAGATAGGATAAATACTGAGACTCAATGCGCAGAAAAGATCTCGCTTAACCTGCAGGCTCAAATAGATCAGTATGGGTGAGGGAGGATTATTTAGATGCTGGTGATAGAGTAGAAAGAAGTGGTTTCGCATGGCTCAGATTTAGGGACTTCGAAAGGAAATACAACAGTTAATGCTCTCGGGGAAAAAATGTGCCCATTGTGCGGAAAAAGCGATACCTGGATGCTTATTCTGGCAGAATGCAGGAAAACAGAGCTTTTAAGAAATGAGCATTTACCACCACATTTTCTGAATTCCAATAGAAGTTTGAACCTCTGGTGCATGAGAGATGTCCCGATAAAGAAGGTTAATGACTATAGAGAAGATAGGGGAGTTGGGGAGGAGGGGTGTGTAAAGAGAAGGGGGGCTCAAGAGTACGGTGTATATGTAGGTATATTTTGATTGTTTCAAGGACGGTATTAGCATGTGCGGCCTTGAGGCCCATGCGAAAATTATATTTATTTTGTGTGTTTTAAAACTACCACAATAAAAGTCCATTATTGTTAATTAATAAAGAAAAGCATAATGAGTTTCTTTTTAATGAAGCTTCTATGCAGCAGAAATTGAGTGCCATAAACCGTTAAAAGTAATGCTTATATAAGAGTACAACTATGTATATGTGAGGCCTAAGTCTGTATGTAATTATAATACTTGCAGCTCAGACAGACAGGAAAACCTCTGAGAGAAAACTACGTTGATGATCCTGTCTAGTGCAGCTGTTTACAGCAATGAAGGCTCTTCGCCAATTCATCGTGCAGTTTCTCGCCGTCTGGGCGAAACAACTTAATCATATGATTACATGTTCGCTTGCTTGAATCCTACCTGTCTTTTAGCACCTATTATAGAGACTGGTCGTCGACGAAACGATTTTTGTACACAAATAAGCATAACTTTTGCAATTTAGGAGACTAAGATTTTATCGTAGCATGTATGATTACCCTGCGGAGACGGGTTGCCCGTGGCCTCCATCTCCGAGACGAATTAATTACCTTCAATAGATTTGTTAGTGACCAGCAGAAGGTCGGGAAGTCTACCTGGTGCAGAACGATAGGGGCTGCCCCGCGGCCGCAAGTATGTTGTGTTACGGATACCCGCATGTTGGTACATATTCGTTATGCCGTCGGTGAAGCTTGGCCTTCTAGATGACAAACACAGGCACAAAACATGTGCATGCCGCAAGAGTATGATGTTTCATCCAGGATATAACACCCCATTCACCCCGCTTTTCTTTTGTCCCTCAGAAGTTTGCCGCAACACCGAGATTATTCAGTAATTGTCATTTCATCAGCGTCAATTTGCAAATAATTACTTACTTTCTTGAACCTTTGACATCTCTTGAGCAATTACTTTCTATGTGTTTAAGCGATTAGTTTCGCTGCTTTTACTTATATAGTCAATGCTTCCTTTGGCAATTTGTTTTCAAATTTATCTTCTGTTTAAACACGGCGGATGAGAAATTAGGAATATCAACAAAAACACTTGACCCACCAGTCCAGAAAAAACAGTTATAACATGAATGAAGAGGCTGAATACAAAATTTGATAATCACCTTGAAATGTGGCATTAATTTCTTGAGTAGCAATAGAGTTGGGAAGTATAATTCTGCTAACTGTATGATATAAGTAGTATAATCCCTGGTAAAAACCTTGCTGAAAATATGGAACCCCTCAATAACTACTGAACAGTGGGTTGCATTTTAGCGGTAAACAAGGATATAATTAATATACGAGGGTAGGTCCGTAGTTTCCGTAAGTTACAGGCCTAGTCGATAAGGATAATCGCCTTCACAAAACCCTTATCTGGGTCATACCTTATCTGTTAAGTAAATAATTGCAGATGTTAACTTCCAACTCCGCTGTGTTCAGTTGTTCAGATATAGTTGCATAAAGAAGTGTTATGTAGAATACTGTGACATATTAAAAATGAAGTTTTGAGCTGTTATTAAGTTCTTCACAAAAGAAGGACTTACTCCAATTTCACGGTGTATATGGGGAAGCATTCCCCTCATATTCTACCGTAAAATAATGGGTCAAATTTTTAGAATGGGTTAAGAAAGCATTGAAGACGAAAGCGTGCAGGTCGGCCCTTGGAGGTGCTCACTCCTGAAAACATCGCTCTTGTGGAAGGAGAAATTATGCAAGACTGGTAGCTCAAAGTTACAGAAATAGCAGCAAGGTTGGGCTTTTCTAAAACAACAGTCCTTCGAATTATTCATGAACATTAAATCATGAATTAGGTCAGTGCAAGATGGGTGCCTAGACTTCTTTCCTTAGTACAAAAGCAGCTACAAATCATCTATTGTCAGGCATTTTTGAGCTCTGCCGTGACAAGTTCTGCAAACCTTTGTTACAGGAGATGGAACTGTGGTCCTCTACTATTATCACTTGTCCAAAAGAGATCAATGGAGTGGCGTAAACCTGGCGAAGCACCGCCTCTAAAGGCCAAGATCACTCAGTCAACCAAGAAGAGGAGGGCCACAATCTTTTGGGACTGTGAAGGAATACTCTCAGAAGAGCACCACAGTAAATGGGAAGCACTTTGCTGACCTACTGCACAGACTACGTGCTTCCATTAAAGAGAAAAGAAGAGGGAATGGAGATGTGCGCCTTCTTCACGACAATTCACCTATGCACACAGCTCTTGTTGCAAAGGAAACTGTGAAGAAATGTGACTTCGAGGAGATCGACTATCCATCCTACAGCCCAGATCTAGCTCCCAGTTACTATTTCCTCTTCTCAAAACTCAAGACGGACCTTCGAGAAAGGACATTTAAGTGTGACGAAGAAATGATGGATGTTGTTTATGCCCATTTTGCATACAAGACTTGTTACTATTTTTATGGGGGATTGAATTGTTAATTCGAAGATGTGAAAAGTGTATTGCAATAAAGGATAACTATATTGAAAAATGAAATATAATTTTTGTCTTTATCATCCCTATAAAATGGTTAGGCCGGAAACTTATGGAGCTACCCTTTTATGTGGACTTAAGCAGTACAAGGGTATTTGTGTCTCTCTTATAATGACGGTGGACAAGCCATAAAGCATATTTTTTCTTCGTTGATTTTTTTAAAGTTTGAGAAATATATAAAGGACCCTCATTCCTAAGCGTTTTACAAGCGTCCATAAAAGATAAGAATTTGTAATATGCAATGCAGGCTATAACATTGAAGGAGGGTTATTCGTTTTGCATTGCAAGTTTCTCTTTGGCTTCAAGGTAGTAAGGTTTGTATTATGGAAAACCTGGGTGCTGGTTATGAACCCGGAGAACATTTAAAACGGAGGTTTCATCAATAGAGAATTTCTTGGACCTTATCATATTGAAAAACTTTTTAGAAAAGTTTATCTTGAGTGCAAATACAGAAAATGTTGCAGTGAACTTGTGAAGTCTGGCCTTTTGATCGTACTAATAAGTGGCAATAACTTCAACCAAAACACAAACTTTCCACTCCTGTGTTCCCAAGATTAGTAATTCATCCAATTTCACCGTGAAAATTGCTCTTTTCCTGCACCATTGATAAGGCCTTAAAGAAGAGGAAGAAGATGATGAAAAATCATCGTCTGCAAGTGTTGTCAGCATCATCATTCAGTAGAAGTCGTAAACATAACCTTGCTAATGTCATAGAAAAAGCATTCTCTGAAGAATTTCTTTATTCAGCTTTTCGAATTGTCGTAACCGAGATAGTGCATGAACAGCAGTATCAAGGTAAATGTGATATTTAATTTTTAATTCTGAAAGTCAAGAAGCTTAGAATAATAATCACACAGCTATTCAGATTTTTCATTTGAGCTTCGCATTTGAGAGCCCGAACCTTGTAGGCAAAATGCCTTATGTTTATAATGCAGTTTTTAAATGATAGGAACGGCGAAATGTGAATTTGGTGTCTTATGTGTGAAATGTGGACGCACAATGACTGTGTTGGTTTTGAAAATAATGCATTGACTTTTGTCTTTAAATACGTACTATGTTAAGAAGAGTATTTTTATTTTTCTAACTTTAATTCATTCACCTAACTTTTACTGCTTCAAATAAATGTTAATGGAATATAGTGAAGTAACATTGCTCTTCTGATTATATTAGATACTTTTTTCTGAAATGTTGCATACTTTTCATTCCATATTCAATAAGCTAACGTGTGCGCTCCACATTACTAGCGTATTTGTCACAGGATATATTTGCATTTCTTTTAGTAATTTTGACTTGCAGCTCTTCTAAGTTAAAAAAAAAAAAAATTCAAAATTTAAGAGCTGATAGATTTAATAAACGTATACTAGAGCAAAAAATATTCAATTGTAATTGTTATGTGCAGCAGAAATTGCACTGTAAGAAATAATTTTGTGATACATTTCCAGAAGTGGATCCGCATCGTTAAGTGTAATTTTCAGATTAGTGAACAAGGCTTAAATACAAGTCTTTTCGCTAATAATTACTGAGGCTAAAAAACCGGGTTTTAACAGAGGAGAAACTTGATTGAAATTGGAAAGTTATCCTCAAAAGCATTTAACATGATTATCACAGAAAATTGGTATATCTGTCAGCGGTGCGTATAAAGCCACTCGCTTGCCCCATGTAAAATTACTGCTGTGCCTTAAATAAAACCAGCGGGGTAGCTGAAACACAATATCCGGGTGACAGTTTATAATGTTCAGGAGGATGAATTGCAGCGAGAGTCTTAAAATATTTTTAAAAAGGTTCAGGAATGCCTCGCAGCGGATGCCAGGCACTTCGAACACATACAATATTAATTAATATTTACTACTAATAAATAAAGAAAGAAATAAAAATGTCCTCCATTCGTTCGACCGAGCGATTAATTTTTCTTGGCTGCTGGTGAGATCGTTACGCAGAAAATTCTAGTCGATTGCGTAGCAGAATGATGACCCTTAATTTCAAAATTGAGGAATTTAACGCAAAATACTGTCCAGTTAAAAGAAATATCTCAAAAGTTTGAATAATATAATAGCAGTTAAAAGTAGTAAATTAATCACAAAATTGTAATAAAAGGATACATTTAGTACTCCAAATATTAATCAATGACCTTAATGCATTCTAAGATGGAAGCTGTTAAAATCCGGTAAAATTGTTCTAGTGAAAGTTACCTCTCTCTTAAAGAAAGTAAGCGGAACAAAAATAAATACATTTTAATTTTTATCATCATTTGGATTTGACTAATACGACAGAACTATGACATTTCATATATCAAGGTCATTCCTTCTTCTTGAAACATGGAAAAAGAGTATCCCATTATTGGGCATAGTTAAACAGCAAATTATATGGTTCTTTGTCACCAAAGAAGACTGGCAAAACGTGGCGAGAGTTACAACCCAAACTTAATTTTTGAACAAAGGTTGTTCTTCTTGTAGCACCCATGACCCACTTTCGGTTCGTCTGCCATGCGATTTACTGTTCAAAACCTCTGGGTTTTCATCGGCGGCTTGTAGACTCGGCTAAAGGAGATAAAAACATATCAAACTGTACCATTTCTGAGTAGACGAGAGGGGGAAAATAAAGATAAACCTTAATTAGTGAGTTCCAACACTTGTAAGGTCTTTCATCGGAGAGAAGCCCCTATGACAATAATGCTAGTGATGAGGGTAGTCTTAAGTATTTTGGTTTTCTATGCAGGTACAACTGGCTTGGCAGCTGATGTAGTAATGCCTTAACCAACCAGAGCTTTGCAACATAAACATCTTGTTCTGGTTAACCTATAATCTAATTAATAATATTTTTTCAGCCATTATTCAGGCAATATAGTCGGTCCTGGTGATGGTAGACCCAAAATAGTGGTTTCAATCCCTGTAACCAGGGTCGATGAATGTTTTTCGGAAGTAAAAGTCTGAAATAATGGCTTCCTACGTAAAGGAAGTACAACCACGGAGGAAAAAGAACTTCAAGCCTGAAAGAAGAGGCTTCTGAGCAAAATTTATCGGCCGTTTCACGCCTTGAATTGAATGGAACGTTGATGACTTGAGGTGTTAAAAGAGTTTCCGTAAATAAACCAAATCAATAGGCAATATTATTCTTTCTTTCTCGTTTACTTTGTCGTGTGATATACAAATGTTACATTGTACAAACAGCTTCTTAGTTTTATTCCTTAACTTTCACAATCTGAATTAATAGCAGACATTGTAAAACATTTGTTTACCATTTTCTTTCATTCATCATTCTCTAGAATCTTAAAGTAAAAGTGTCAAAGAACAATTTATATCTTATAGTTCAAAACAATGAATATTTAGTGCAAAGAAAACCTTCCATTTTTCTGGCTTGGTTCCCACAGCTATCTGTCGGTTGATGGTCACATGCTGTTTTGCAGTAAATAATTTTGGTATGAGTTATTCGATTCGGCCGAAATGGAAATAGCAAACGCTTTACTTTTCCAACAAGTGCATCATATCTTTGGAATTCGAACTTGGAGAATATGAGTGTTCGATGAGGGTATACCAAAACTCGTAAGTCACAAATGTACTATGGGCGTTCGGAAATTATTTACAGTAGTTTTTGTACGGAATTTATTATAATACAATGGTCTCTGAAATTTATTTTTAAAGCTCCTATGACATAACTAGATCTTTGAATGGGTTTTATCTGTTTCCTCTTTCTTTAAATTACTTATTTCACATCTTAAATGTTTAACAAGTCTCTTTTATATGGTTCCGTATAACTAATTGCTCTACTCTTATATTTTCCTTCTGTTGTATCTATGGCGATTTTCATATTGTACTGTTCTGCGACGTCTGATAAATTTTGGAAGATATCTGGAGACCATCTTCTGTATCAGAAATAAAACTTGGTCATAAGCATACATTAGTTCCTAGTTGTTAATTGTAGCCCATCTCCACTCTTTTTGGGTTTCTCATTTTCCATTATTTCACTATTTGATCCCGATGTATGTCAAATTATAAAAGAGATAGACCGCATCCTTGCCTTGGTCTTAGATTTGTTTCCAAATTAATAGTAACAAATATATGTTTCTTTATAAAGTGCTTTTAATGTTTTGATAATAATTTATCAACTTTTGTAACTTCTAAAATTCCTGTTCCTATTTTTTCATAAAGTTAAATATAAACATTCTCGTAGGAGGAATTTTCATATCGGCTAGCTCTTATGTAGAACAATGAGGACACTGGCCGCCCTTACTGGAAGCAGGATGGGGCGCAGGACAATGCTTATAAATAGCATTGATGTACAAAATAGGATTTTTTTATTTTCCTGGATATATATAATATGAATGCCCTGAATTCAAATATGTTTTCAGATTAAATCTATCGTGCTAGATTGTTAAACAAAATAATATCAAATGTAACAATGTACGTATACTTTTTATGAAATATTATTAAATCTAAAAACAGAAGAAGGACAACCATTCCGACTAGAAAGTGCAGTTCGTCAAGGCGATCCAATCTCTCCCAAACTCTTCACACGTGTAATGGAGCATATATTCAGGAAAATGAACTGGCATAATTTCGGAATCAATATAAACGACAGTCTACTTCCAAATCTAAGATTTACCGAATGTGGTATTATGCCAAACACCGAAAGCACTACAAACTATGCTGAAACAATTATGTGAACATAGCAAAAATGCAGGGCTGTCACTAAAAAAACTGCAGAGACAGTTAATTTCAAACGGACCTGAAATCCCAATTAAAATAGACGAAACAGTCCTCGCATATGTGGGCAAATATACATAGCTAGGAAAACAGATTTCCTTACACAATAAAATGGAAAAAGAAATGCAAAGAAGAATCTCATTAACCTGGAGAGCATTTTGGCTAGAAAATCAGATTCCAGACGCTCGGAACCTGTGTATACCGTGTATTACTATATGGGTGCCAAACATGGTCTATAACAGAGAAACAAAAGAACCAAATTCAAATATGCAACTAGATCAACAACATCGTCTGCAAAAGAAACTACCTTTGTGCATTGTTTGTGGCCGAGATTTAATAATGAATGATACTGAATATTCCACAACCCAGGTCCATAACAAGATCCTTATGGGCATCCTTTGCTCATAGTTCTTTCGAGTCCTACATTGCCTGTTGATAACATGCTTCTTCTAGTACTAAAATAACTCTTTGTTAAAAGATAAGGGTTCTTGGGGTATAGAAAATCCTTCAGTAACTTAAGAATACTGAGTCACCAAGCCGCGTCAAAAGCACGTTGAACATCCAGGCTAATCATAGCTACATGTTGCTTGTTTCTCAAAGCTTCTTCCATAAAGTGTTTCACTGTCATTGTTGTGTCAGTTATTTCTGTTTGCGGAGTGAACTCAAATGGGTCCTCATTTAGCAGGTCGCTAGTGTTCAAATAGTGCGTTATTTTATTTATGAGGAGTTTTCCGAGCACTTTCCCGGCAACGTTTAAAAGGATGATGAGTCTCTAAGTTTGGTGACATGTGCTTTATTTTCTTGTCCTGGTTTCAGGTTGGTACGATATGTACTCTGTTCCAGTTATTTATTTATTTAGAAATAAATATTTATTTATTTCTGTTCCAGTCCTTCACTAGTGCCTTTTTTCAAACACCAACAGTAATCAGCCATCATTTGCACATCCCAGTGGCCTTGATAGTAGTTTCCATTGTTTATGAAATCGCTCACCTTGATCTTCACTTATTGTACCAAGATTCGCAGGGAAGTAATCAATATGGTTGTTGAGAAAATGCACTTTAACACTCATTGTACACCCTAGATTTCTAAAACGTTCTAACATTTCCTCCACAAGTTCTTTATAGTTCTCAGATTTCTTGTTGCCAAGAAAGTTTTCTGTCACTTTTTTGTATGCCAACCATGCTGACTTCTCTAACTCGGACATCGACTGAGGAAAGGCTTCATCCTGCATAAGCTCAAGAGTCTGGGGTACATCGAAAATACCCTCTGTTATCTTAGCTGCAGTTTTCTTTGGGAACTTTGTAACAGAAAGTTGAAACAATCACTAGCCTTATTCAGAGCAGCAACAAATTGCTTCATCAGGCCTAACTTAATATGGAGAGGTGGAAGAAGGACATTAGAGGGAGAAACCAATGGTTCATACCTCACATTTTTTTTTCTCCAGGAACTAAATTGCTCCTTTGTGTTCTGCTTTTTTTCTGGTCCCGTGCTCTGATTTAGCCCTACTGCTTCATTCACAAAGTGAACATTTATTATCTTGTTTAAATCTCTCAGAATATTTATTTTATGTATCTGCTCAATGAACAAAGAATAAAAACTGATATTTTCTATTATACTAATTTGTGAAAAACTGTAGCTGATGAAACAAAACTAAGACTGGTTTGAGAGATTCCATATGGTAAGGAATGAGAAAATATGAACAGTTTTCATTCGGGAAAAAATTGTGTAAACCAGAGACAGTAAGTTTAACGACATGCTAAGATGTCTCTACTTTAAATGTTTCAAATTAGTAATGTGAAAATTCAGAGAAATGACATTTTAAGACCTGTACCTTTAAAAGAAAGAGAATTTTTCAAAAGATGTCTTGATAAACTAAAAACTCAGATGCTGTTATTAGATGTCAAGTCTCTTAATTTTCGTTAACTTAATGTTCAAAATATACCACTATTTGTGTTGATCTTAAGATTAATATTTTCATCGTTGAGAGGTTATACTCTACAGAACAGTCTGTATGGCATGCATTTGAAAGATTTTCAGCGCCTTTCATTTGATAACGGCTAACTCTTTGGTTGACATAGTGATACATAGAGCGCTCCAAAACCACGCAATGTGAAACTGGTTAGGTGCGGGAACTGGCGGGGGGAGAACTCGAGAGATGGGAGACGCTGGGCCAGATTTGTCGCAAGTATAATCAAGGTAGAGCTAAGTAGAGTACGTTAATAACGTCTAATTTATTCTGAGGCGTGTTCGTGATTTTGAATTGTGTGTTTCATTTGCAGACCCCAGCCTTGGTGTGATGTACTGGTGGATTATTCCATGCATACGTAATCTTAAAGTCAGTGCTGGCAGCAGAAGCCATTAGATGCTGTACTAAACCCTTTCTTCTTGTAACAACAGTTCTCTGTAGAAAACTAAGAATTATTTAGTGTACGTTATCATTAATGAGTGATTTTCATAATTTTTAATATTTACAGATTTTGATATATTTTCATATCTTTATGTTATAAAGCGGTATAATAGTTGTAGCTATTTTTAAAACGTTTTTAAAAATTGTGCGTAATCACTTTTTAAGCTGCTGGGAGGATTCACTAATTAAATATTAATACTTTCGTAAACACTTGCTTTAAAGATAAAAACTTTTTCTAATTATTCGAAAAGTAAATGAATAAATAAATATAAATAAAATGGGCATCAGGATCAAGAAGAAGAGATGGAGAACATTCAGCCTTAAGGATTTTGAGATTCTATTTCTTCTACAAGTGTGAACTTTTCTTTTAATTTTTGTATTTAATTGCAATTTTCAATAAAACGTATTTTTTCACATAAATGCACTATTATTTCAGAAACTTACAGCTATAAAAAGTAAAAATTTTACTAACTATTTTTAAGAGCAACAACTAAAGTGTAACATCCTTATTATTCAATACAACTTCTTTTTACATCAATAAAATGAGCAAATTGAAAAAAAAAATCATGAAAAAATTTGCCTATATATATTATTTATATACTGGGTGCGGAAAAACAACGTGCAGAAAAGTGTAGAGTATAAAGGCAGAACCAAACTAAGCATTTTGAGTATAGGAACAAGGGGTCGCAGAAGCGTCTTACTGTGTCAACATTAAATCCGTCATGTTAGAATCTCAGATTGTGAGACTTTTTTGGCGTGTTAGATGTAAACAAAACACATTCTTGTATAGTACTAGTCACTGTCGATAGGTGTGTCTGATGTTCAATGCAGCATTTGTCTTTTGAAACCTAATGGATGGTATGGTAATACCGCACGCTTGTCTTGAAATTACGCGAAACTTACGATTCCAACCTGACCGCTCCCCTGCACATTTCTCATATGCTGTTCGAAATCACCTAAACAGAACATTTGATGACTGGTGAATCGAACGCGGTGGTGTCCACAATACGTCAATTAAGTACGAGCAGGTAATATTTAGTTTCTCATTGTTGAGATATTACGCACACGGTAGATTACATTTCATTTTGACTGGCAAATGAAAATGTTACATTACGTCAGATTTGAATTCTAACGATGCAGCGCTCCTGTGCAGTTCTATGTTCCTAACCTCAAAATGCTTAGTTAATACTGCCTTTCTACTCTACAATTTTCTGTATGTTGTTTTTCCGGATCATGTATAACAATGAATAGATTGTTCAGTACTTCTAAATGAAAACACAAAGTAATAAAACATATAAAACCATTCTAATTTCAATCCGAAGCCCTTTTTCAAGAGAAACTACAGTTAAGGTGACAGTTAAGAAATTACTGCAGTGGCCGGCAGCTATATATATTACAACTTTTGTCGGATATATGCTTTTCTTTTGTTTACAATTTCTGATATACCAAATATAACGTAACCGTATTGTTTTCATCAAATTCCAATATTAATACGAAGTATTCGACCTGATCTTAGTCCGAGCGCGGCGCTGGAAGGAATCTTCGGAAGCAAGGAAGCTCTCAAAGGGAAACAGTTCATCAGGTTTCGACTACGAAGAAGTGAAGCTTATACTGGCATATATTAAAGAGTGATTTAACCTGTTCAAAGATGGAAGCTTATTAGCAAACAGTGATTATAGTTATGGAGCGTCATAAACAAACCAAAATGCACATTAAATGCTTTGAAGGTCCGTCATCTGGGCGACTGAGAAATTATGGCCAAGGACTAGCATTTGAGGGATGTTCACATGTGCACAGAGAAAGCGAAAGTTATGATCGAAATGTATTTGCAGGAGAGAAAAAACAACCTCGCCTTGAAGTCACGCAGGACTAGTTGGAGCCCGCTAACAAGGACCGTGTTCACTGGTGATGAGACGTGGGAGTCCCGAGGCTTTTTGACAGCTGCAAGGACATCATGCGGAAGGCGATGGTGGAGCTGAAAGCTATTACAAAACAAGCGTTCCAGAAATAGTTTTAGTAATGGTACGGCAACGGAGTTACGTATTGGGAGTTGCAACCACTGAGAATGAGATTAGGAAGTGAGCCCTCCCAAGTGAGAAACTCTTTCCTTTCGTAATTTATACAACCTTTTAATATTTTAAGTAATTTAAACAACTTTTATTTTTTTTTTCTACTGCAGCATATATTTTGTTTTACCAGATGTTAATGAAAACACGAAGGCTGGCTACGAGCAATTATTACGCCATGGATTATTGAATATACACTACCAAATTATCAGTCCCTTAATGCTGACTGAGAGTAGAGTTGTCAGTTATTCAATTATTACTACTTCTCCCTGCGTCCGACTATACCTATAGCCCGTGAAGAGCACAGTAGATCCAAGCCACCTTTCTCTGTCTGACTCATAATTACCACGTAACCAACAATTCAAATGTATGCCATACAGTACAAGTTTTAAAGGTATGTTATTTTAGTACAAAATATATAGAAACGTACTAGCTTTTTAGCCTTGAAATTTAGGAACAGAAGATATCTACAGAGCTAAATTATTTGCTAAAATTATTTGTTACGTTTAAAAACTTCCATTTCAGGTGTTTTTCCTGGGTCCCTGCAACTAATTCAACATGTTTATTTTATAAAATGTGTCGAAATTCAAAATATTTCAAACCCGCTAAAACTTCATCAAGATCTGAGAAAAATGCTATCCATAAATATATAAAAAATACTTTTAAAATTTCCTTCTGGCAATGGGTATGATAATGAAGAAAAATGAAATGTTATTAAAAATATAAAATGAATATAAAATGTTAAAATATCTGTATATTAAAATATAAAAAAGCGGACATTTATAAGAAAAATGAATAAATTTGGGGAAAAAATAATTGTAAAAAAGATTAAACACAAAATTGTCGTTAATGGTTTGATTAAATTGTTTTATTTTAAGAATGAATAAAAGTAAACTTATAAACTGCTGATATACCCACAGTTCATTCAGTTTTGGTTTCAATTAAAATTAAACACAAAGTTTTGTTTTAAGAAAAAACTCGTAGGCCCCATACATTCATTTGAAAAATTTTTTTAAAATAGAGAATAATTTTACGTGTAGTGTTATTCAATTTGTTAACGTTAGCAATAAAATCAGTACGACATATTTTTGGATTTTTCTAAAAGATAGTATTTTAGATGCACGTCTTTAATAAGTTGCTTTCTTTTAAATTAATTTGGCATTCCTCTGCATAAGATGTAAGAAACAAACATCACACTAATTTGACATTGAACTCAGTCTATCCAGTTTTATTAAATTATATGCATTTAGTATTAATTTTAATACAGAAACTTTTCTCTGAATTTAATTATTAAATTTGTAATTAATTACATATTACCAAAATGTAGCGTTTACTATTTGGCAATACTTAGCACAATTCTTTTGTACATTTTCTATCAATGCCAGTGATTTTTCTCTATATTTATGTTATGTTTCTTTTCCTGTCACTATCCCCCCAAATTATTAGAATATTCATTCTCTCAGTTTCATTAAATATTGTTTTATGTTGATATTAAAAACCAAACTGACTTTATAATATAAAGAAATTATTAAGCATTTAAATAAATTATTATTATCATATTAACATACAATTCTGCAAAATGTTTTCATAGATAAAATATTTTTAAAACATAATAAATTATATGTACAGTGTTTTTTTTTCAGAAAAAAATATTTCAGTTTAAATCGAATCGTGTAATATTTTAAAGAATTTATACACAATGTATCCTTGACTGTTACAAGCTTTTACAGAAGAAGAGTAGATAAATATGAGTAATATTCATAGAAATCCATGTTCGAAAATGCTCTGTTTGGGAACTAGACACTTTGTTATGTATATACACTAATTGGCTTACGTAAGATTGCAGAATAATTATCAAAAACGTTGTTGTATCAATACAATGTTTAATTTATTATTCAAATTCCAGTACTCAATAAGGAAATTGTTGAACCATCCTCAATATAGCCACCGCACCATCGACTATCGCACCTGTTCCAAGAACCCGGCCGGCCTTGTTCCTGACGTCATAGGATGTTATGATTATTGCTACAAGGTCCTCTGATGTTTTAATTGGTGTGTGTAAACATACATCTCAAAGTCCACACAAGAAAAAGATCGATTAGGCTTGAACCGGGACCAACTCTATCGATATACATAGAGATCTCGTACACTCTGCGTGTGCACCATCATGCTACCACCACATGTGCAGGCGGAAACATATTTAGTGCTCTGGTAGCTCGAGTGTTACAAACAGATCAAGAAAGCTGTAATAGATTTGCTCATATGATCTTACATATTCACTACAAATATGTGTTCGTAATACCAACGACCTAAAGAGGGGAATTTCATCTGCCAGAGCATACATAGCTCTTTCTGCTCTTTCTGCTATTAAGTAAACTAGTCCATTATTTTTGAGTTCGAATATTGTTCATCATCATCATCATCATCATCACCATTATTATTATTATTATTATTATTATTATTTTCTGGCTAGGACCTAATAATGCAGTTTTTAGCCTACGTTTTTGATGTTTCAATTAATACAGTTAAATCTTAACATATCAATATATACAATTACAACGCATGCAGTTATTGCACTTACCAACCAAAATCGTGTCCTGAGTATGTGCTAGATAAATTAAGGTTTAGGCATCATGTTAGTAATACATTCATTGTTGAGAAGGAAAATAAGTAAATTTCATTCATAATTCTTTAGTATGCGTATCACAACACTTCATAGTAAATAAAAAAAAATAATAACGGCATGGCAAGAAGTGAACCCTCGGCCTGCGGAACATCAGCTTTTGAGTTATGCATTACCCCATACAAGCAGTTAAAGATCTTCCTCTAGAGTAGGCTACATAATGCGAGAAGGCATTTAATAGATGTTCAGTGTCGCACTGTCAAATGATTAGTTCTAGAGTTGAGGGTCTTTTATGCCTCTAAACTTGAAAACGCAGGTAACGAGCTGCTGAAAATCCATATTTCTATACTCGCAAGGCAGTTTTAACCACATTTTCACTCGGCTTGGTTTTAACACCGACTTATCAGCATCTGAGGCAAACATGTTTAACACCATAAAATTGCGTTATGTTTAGTTGTGGACCATACATTGCCTATCTCAAATTGTTTGTACATGGCATCTCTACACTCTGAAATTTACCGCCACTAGTGACTGAGCTCCTTAAGACGTGGACTCGTGAACGGGAGATCTGGGGTTCGAAGCCCTCCAGGATCGTCCTCTCTGACTGAGGTATTTTTCCACGTTTTCCTCAGTCCTCATAAATGGCAAATGCCGGGGAGGGACCCTAAACTTGGAACGCTTCCTTCCTTTAAAAAAATAACAAGAAATCTTTCCCAATATATTTCATCTCATGTATCATCAGCATCCACCGCCTGTGGTGCCTCAGTAGCAAAAACGGGTGTGAAACACCATTAAAAAAATTATCTGAAATTACTTCCGTGTATTTCATCAACACCTGTATATATTTACCAAGACAATTCAGACGGGTTAATACACACCCCTAAAAAGTGTCTAATTCCCGATGCGTTTCCAAATATGGGTTTGTATATGATATTATTTATAATTATCACCTCTATCTTTCCTAAAAGCTTGTAACAAAGTCACGGACGCATCTCGTATATGCAGTTGTTAAAATAAAGTGTAGAAGAGAAATTACTGCATTAAGTTTACACATAATAGATAAAAAATTGACAAATATAAATACCACAGTGTCCAAAATGATAGGTGTAATAATTGTAATTTGTTTTTAATATCAGTTCGGCTTGGTAAATTCTTTTATAACTAACATGCAACATTGACTTTCAAAATGTTTAAATAAAAGTTAGAGGTTGCCGGAGTCTTTCTATGAGAAACCATAATTACATAGCAGTTACGTAAGAATTAAAAGTCGAATTAATTAGTAAGCAGAGAAGAAAGCCCCCGCCTAGAGTTGTCAGTCGAGTGCTAAGCACCTCGCCTCTAGCGACGTCAAGTTCTCTGGCTTATTATTTTGTTTTCCAAATTAAAGGCTTGATCCAAAGGTGTGAAATTTATCCTCGACACTCATAAATTTAACTTTGGACCTACTAGAGTTTAGTTAATTATTAACGACATAGGTTTCAAATGTTTTCATCCGGATATACAAAGTTCAGGAGGCGTTACCAAACAGATTTCAACTCCCTGACACTCCCTGATTAAGTTTCTGTAAGATTTATATTGAGTACATTTCTGCAGCATAGAAAGATTTTTCACAACGACTAGATGATGTTTATAGACAAGCTTTTCACCTTAAAAGAATGGAATAAACATCTTCTAGGAAGAGGGAGCAAAAATGGTCCCCATAGAAGTGTTAGTGTCTCTTGTTGAGGAGAAAGTACTCAAATATAGACAGCTGAAGTCCAAAAACAATCTCAGAATTTTTTGAGACTTTTAAATGATTCACAAGAAACTCACATGACGAAAATCAGTACCGAGTGAGTGCCCCGATTTCAGAAGTATGACATGTTTTCTTTCATCCCTTCTTCACGAGATGCCTTCACAAACGACCAGTTCTTAAGAATGGCTGATGTACCCGAATAACCTTCTGCGATAGCAACCCAACACAATCCGAGCCAAGCCAACCTCATCTGTTAAAACAATTTAAGACCATTTTCTAAAACTCATGGAATAATCCTTAAAAATCATCCGATCAGAGGAAGGACATCTGCACTGTCGGATGGTATCGTTGTATATATTTGGTTAAAGCTTAAGATCGAAGCGTTTTTGTTCATCACAACATTGTTTACTGTTTGCCATCTGTCATTCTTTATTTATAGCGCTGTGTGCTTGTAAATGCGCCTTGAATTTTGAAAATTGGAAGAAAGTTTGTGCTATTTGTGAGCTAAAGAAGTTGGAGAGCCAAATAGAAGAAAACGAACACTTCCGATATTCTTCCTTTTGAGTTCAATAGAGGAACAAAGCCTGAGGAGCCAGTTCAAAATATTTGAAGAATTCCATTGGGGAAAGCACAGCAAGAAAATAGTTCTGTTGTTTCAAAGAGAGCCACTTTGACGTGAGCGATTCGTCACGTTCAGGAAGACCATCAAGCTTATGTTGAAGACCTTCTGAACTCTTTTAATCCATGATTATGCAAGTTAGTCAACCCGAGAATTAGCAGCTGTGATGAATTGTGACCAATTAATCATCGTGCGACATTTGCATTCCATGAGCAAGGTTAGTATATGAATATCACACGCAGTGGTTGGCATCTCTGCTTGCTCGTCATCGGTTAGCTCGTGAACAGCTACCATTTCTATACAAGTGTTAAAAAATGGTGTCTCTGTGACATATTAAACAATAAAATTCATCAAAAATAAAAACTTTTATCACAGGCAAAAATTATTATGAACGTGTGTATCAATCTGATATTTGGATTGTCTCATTTGTTTTTCTCAGATATCAAATTTATGAGCATATTATTAATAAATAAGATACATTAACACATACTGAGATACGTAAATGGCACTCTTATGGCGACTGCAATGATATAATAAGTTATTAGACAAAAATAGTTGTAATATCATGACAGAAAAAGTTTGGTGAATTTCAATATCTAGAGAGCTGGTAACAGCCCTTGATATTATTTAATATAACTAAAGTCACTATATGCATATTTAATGAGCTGACTTTCCATTCTTTTCCTTTGGCTTTAACGTTTTTCGCCTTAAAAAAAAAGAAATTAAGAAGGCGAAGAAATGTCCCGAAAGAAAACTTTGTACGGATGAGAGGTCAGAGGTACTAAATGGAATATTTTCATGGAACTAAGGCCACCGTTCTAGATGAGCTTAGCTGCATAAATTTGAACATATCTTTTATGCATGTTATGTATCATTAAATGCACTTTTTAAGATTTTTTTTGATCGATTTATTTATGGAAGCTATTTAATATCTCAGGTCATCAGCGTCCCATTCAACTCAGCGCGTGAAATGGCCGACAAATTTTGCTCTGAGGCCTCTTCTTTCAGGCTTGAGGTTCTTTATCGTGCCGTAAATGTACGACACGGGACCCACGGCTTTACTTCCCTTCCGAAGGAAGCCATACTTAGGTTTTTTACGCACGAAAAATCACTGGTCCTGGCCGGGTTCGAACCCAAGATCTTAGGTTTAGGAGGCAAGTATGGTAACCACTACACCACCAGGACCGACTTTAAGAATTGTGAATAAACGTTTTGTAATATATCAAGAGTTGGTGCATAACCACGTCTAATTTTGACGAAAATCCAGATATATTGACAGCACTCTTAGGATATACAATTAAATCAAATTAACTTTAAGCTAATTGCTATTCTCATTACAAAAATGTGATCTCTAAGCGGAGCTCTAACTGATGTCCAGAAAATGTCACAACTGGAAGTACAAATCTATCAGCTTCCCAGATGGAACTTCCTTCCCGTCCTATTCTGAGCTCGTTGGCCACCTGCCGCTGAAAAGAGGTCCTTAAACCGCGAAACTGTTTTTAAATTGAAGACTACATGGTCAGTTTCCTGCCGGATTACGATGCTTTATGGCAGTAGATTCTGCCAGTTAGAACATACCTGCTTTAGGCTCCTTGAAGATTAAAGGCGGTGATGAAACATGTACCACGCAGGGAATGTGAATCAATTTCATGGTTAAAGATGCTATTCATTCCGTGAACGAGGTTTTTAACATGCGAATTCAATAAAGCGGTTTTATTTCAGTTTGGAAAAACACGGCTGCGTCTTTCACTTCAGGAGTTTATTAATTACATTTAAAGTCAATGCACACCTCTCGATCATGTTTTTCTCAAACCAAAGATCTGTCCAACTCCTTTTCTGTTTGTATGAAAAAACATTTACTTTAAAGAGAGTAAATTCATTTTTTATATTCATTTTGTTACACTATTTCTATCATCAATTTCCCAAAAAGTACTTTTATTATTTTTCCAAGTTTAGACCCATAGCCTGTTTTTGTTTCCCGCCAGGACCGTCCTCCCTGTATAAGTTTTTATTCGGGTGTTTCCGAGTCATCATTGGCAAATGTCAGGGAGGTACCATAAATTTATGTCTGGAATTTTGCTTTCAAAATAATAAAATTCCTCTCGCAATTTATCAATTCATCTCAAATATCAGCAGAGATGATAAAAGAATTAAATACTATTAAAATATTCCTCGGTTTTTCATTTTTCTTCCATTGCTTTCGTGGCCAGTGATACGATAGGTTATCGAAAAGTCGCCTCGCAGCCACGGTGTAGCCCCGATTGCACTAGAAAAACGAATTCCGAGGGCAGTACTGACCGCGCGCAGAACGTATAGTTTTGTATTCACTTAACCACTAAGGCAGGCACACACACTCAAAGTACAAACCTTAGCAACGGTGGGCGAACCAAAAACCGGTTTCGAAGGAAGGAAGCAATGTCAGTAATGTATGAGCACCAACTATCCCCCGTGTTGTGCCTATCACCCGAGTGAGGAGGAACTTGTCGATGACCCGTTCGCTGTACCGTCCCTTGCATTCTTCAGGAAATAATTTATTCTGCATCGAGATGCCTTAGGCTCCATTACCGCTCATTTAGCAGCATAATGGACATAATTCAGTACATGAGCCTTGCACACGGAAGGCTGTTTATGCCTACGCCCCCAATGGAGCACCCAAAGAAGGAAGGAATTGAAGGAGAAACTGCACGGACGCAGATGAGGTCCCTAGCAAGTTTTCAGATATAACATCCTCCCGAGTTGTACTCAATTGAAATAACCCAATTGCCGCTTGTCGGAAACTTTAGACCTCTTCGTGCTTCCGAACATAACCGAAGTCGAAGGCTCCTACAAACGATATTATTACAGCACATTACATTATGTGAATGCAAGTAATATTAACTTAAATCAACCATCAATGATATGCTCATTTCTTCATTTAAACCTTAGAAGTTTTCTACTTTATTCATTAAAACCAGAAATGTATAGAAGTATTGGATTTTCATTGATTAAACAGAATACAGTCAACATTTGTTTTCTTATGAAAGCGTGTCGAGAAGAACACCTTTGACGTTCTAACCTCAAAAGGTTAAAGCATCACTTGAATATATTATATGTGTAATAAATATTACGGGTCGAATCTCGCACAATTTCTACACTTTTCATTTTTAATTTCTGCGTTGTTTGCGTGGCCATCAACTCAGTATAGTTACTTTTTAAGTATAACTGGAAATGTTGATGCTTATATCTTTAAAAAGCATATTGCTGCCTTTTCCCTTGTAACTTTAAAAACTAAATTTTACGGTTCGGTCTTTATTAAAAAATTGAAATTTAAAAAAAACTTAATATCCAGTCCAATATTCTTCATACTTGAAAGGCATGTTGAATATTCTGAATGTGGAGTCTTAATTTCACTTTCCTGCAAGGGATTCCCACTCGTCTTCAACCTGCGCCATAGCTTGACAGAAATTCTGGGAGGTGGGAGACGGAAATTGCGAAGAATCTCCTCTATTTCTGCCCAAACGTTGTTAATATGATGATTAGATCAGATGATTCCAAAATAGTGCGTTAGATCAAACATATTTGTTGAAGGTGTCCAGAGTCTTCAAACAATAGCCAACCCTGACTGAGAACAAGTAACTGTCATATCGGTGACTAGGGCGGCTAATGCTAGACGGTCCAAGGTGTGTTCATCATATAGGACAACTTTAGTAGTTCACTAAACCAATTTCTCTACAGCGATCTGTAAAGATCCGGGAAAGCGACAAGCCGTCTTCAATTAGGCAGCAGATGAAAAGGGTCTTCTTCCTACCTCTGCCCGAAGACGTTCATCATCCTCCCGATTAGAAAGTCGTTTTTCTACCTTTCGGTCTTCCCTATATTGCTGAGCTCAACGCCTTCCAGTAGTTCTAGTATGCCATGTGTACGAGCCTACCCAGATGGCGAAAATCCGTCGTTAATTAAAGCTAGCACAGTAGTACATACATCAACCAAGGCAACCAATAGAAAGCATGTCAACAGCAAGCGGTGCTACCGGCATGGGTGGCAGAGGTCGTTAAAGAGCGAACTTTTGAGCGGAAGGTCTGAATTCCAATCTCACCAAGACCTGAATGAGGATTCTTCCAGGTTTTCCTCAGACCTCATAGATGGCAAATGTCAGGAAGGGATCCTAAACTTAGGTCTGGAACGTTTCCTTCCTTAAAAAATATTTTCCCAATATATAATTTCATCTCATGTATCATCAGTGTCCACCGCCTGTGATGCCCCTGTGGTAAAAATGGGTATTAAACAGTATATAAAAAAGGGCGCTGATAGTCGAAATAATATCCTTTAATTCGTCCACTTGCTGAGAAGGAAAGTAGTGTAGCACACAGGTTGAATGTTTCGCTCTAGAGTACAATAAAATAAATAATACAACCACAGAACCAAACCTAACAATCTCGCCGTTTATATATTGTAATTGAGAGCATTATAAATATTCTGAATAAGTTTAATAAGATATGAATATTTATTAAATGACTACACAGAACCATTTATTTTAATGAAATGGACAATAGCGTACATTTTCTTTCTTAATCGTTTTTAATCAGTGCAAGCATGTTAGCATCCAAAAAAAAAATGATGCTTTACATATAATTTATTTTTAAATAATACTTTACAATTAATTTTGGACGAATTGTATTGTTCATAAAACAAATAGAATGAAAAAATGCATACAATATATAAGGTTCAAGTATAAAAATCAATCCGAATTTGCATAATTTCCATAACATCATATTCCATTTTAGTCATCTAGGCCACTCGGCCACAGTTACAATACTTTTGGGAGTATAGTGTATAAACATATACTCTCCCTCTGAAATCCGTCATCATTTGTAGAGGCCTTGATTCAAAAAGGACTTGGTCATATTTTGCCCTCCAAGAATGCGCTCATTCTTTCTTTGAATAAGCGTGCAAGCCTCTCGGAAGACCCGCAACCATTGCAGACACCGGGGCAGCAACCTTTCCAAAACGCTAGTCACCAGCACCAACGCCGCCAAAAGATCTGGGTGAACGTTTCTTTTATATTGAAAGCTTAAATAACTGCTCTGTATTCAATTTGGATAATCGTGTTGTAAAATGCAACACGCAAATTGAGTAGCCTGAAAGGAAATAGATGGCACAAACTTAGCAACAATTTATCATGGCGTTCTAAATCGGGCCGGAAACTTATGGACCACACCTTCTACTGGACAACGCCTAGTTGGCTATGAAGGTGATAACCGTTGCTTTTTGATATTCCCAAGAAATACTCTTAGCGGACACCTATGAAAGCTAAAGCCCTACTACACAGCACTGTTATTACATGCCAAACTTTTCAGACAACATTCGTTAGACATATATTTCATGTACAGTAGATCCTTCATTTGTTTATTTTCGAAAACCTTAAATCCATGACAGATGGATCACGCCATACTGTCATTTTGACGAAATAAATACCGTTTCCCGGAAATGCCAGTTGATATTACATCATGCGTTTCTGCATCTTAACAAAGTTACCTGGACACTGCTAAAAGTAACATTGCTTTGAATTTTATACGCCCGACATGACATACAGCGTTTTTCTTTTTTTTTATGATGTGCTGGTATGCAGCACCTTGTCTGTTGCGGGATTCGACGTTAGAACTGGGGCAATATATTGAAGGGAGCATTGGCGGGTGGCTGACGCGTGGATTATAAGTAACCTGTCTTGCTTGCACCTGCTTCATGCGGCTGGCTGCTCAAGAAGCAATGTCATTGACAACTCCACCTTGTTCCCCTCTCTTTCTTCCAACGTCACCGAATATTTCCGGCACCAACACACGTCCTTTAGCAAATTAGGCAGCTGATTATGATGCTATGACTTTCTAAGGAAGAACGTAAAATTAAAACTTTATGAACAATCTCATCACTTATTTATGTTTCTTGTCTTCTTCGTCTGGGCTACTTCTCATAGAGGCCAAGTCATCTTTCGTCAATTTTGCAAGAAATTGAAACCCAGCTGTTCAAAATTTCTGGTCAATCCTTCAAGGACACTTAAAATTTCACATCCAATATACAGGGTGTTCAGAAATGATGTATACAACTTCATGTCACTGTAAAACTAAAGTTACATTACATATGACGTTTCTGTTGCATGAAATCTGACCGGCAACTGTCATAGTTTGTGTTTTACTTAACAACTTGGCGTTAGTTAGCTCATAAACAGAAACAGCGTCTCCGCAGAAAAAAGAAATGCGGTGTGCGTCTTGTAATACAAGTGCAGCGAAAGTTCGGGACACGGTATCACCGACAACCTTCAATATGATGGAACAGCTATCAGTGGATGAAGAAAGTATTGAAGTGCGCGAGTCATTTGCAAGGAGCCCCAGGAAGCCGATTCGTGTTGCAAACATGCGCTCGACATGCTACAAACACAAAATTCTTTGCTGAATCAACCGTTACAAATACTGCTCATAGATTTATTCCACGAATTTAGGAGATTCCAATCATTTTAAAGTAAGTTGCGGTACTTCCAAACCGGCATCTGGATGTTTAGAGATTGTATAGCCGAGCATTTTCCTGATCAAGAGGGTCCTACAGTGTGAGCTGTGCTATAGGAAGAACAAACTCTCCATAGACCTGCTGTAACGTGCACAGTCCTCAGCTGATTTGTCGAGATGAAAGCAGAATTTCAGAGCAACATGTTGTTTGTCGCGTGTCACCTCCATTTTGCTGTAGACGGAACTAAAAAGTTTGAAGATGAGAGGCCAATTTCAAAGTAACGTGGACATTAAGAACACTGTCAGAAATTATGAAAATTGTCACTGGGTGCCATCTATAAGTTGGAAACTGAAAAGTAGCGCATGAGACGCATTTGTGCACTGTGGGCTCTAAGACCAATGATTGCTCAACAAAAGGGCATCTCCTGTAGGTTTCCATGCAGTTTTAGATGATGTTACAGGAAGATTTGGAGAATTTCTCAAAGGTAATCCAAAGGATGAAACTTGGGTATATCATTTCGATTCTGAGAGTCAATAAAGATGCTCTATATGGTCACTAACACCAAAAAATAAAGTAAAAGTGGTTGCTTCTGCTGGAAAAGTTATGTCATCTCATTTTTGATAGTCATGGAATGGTTTACCAGCATGTCGTGCCTGCACACCCAACTGTAGCTGGGAAATACCACAGAGGTGTCCTGAGAAATCTTCAAGGCTATACAAATGGTCATATTTCCATGCAACGAGCTGAATGCTTTACCACAACTGCACATCGGCAATGTTGTTACTGAATACATAACAAAAAATATGCAAAGTGTGTCCCTCATCTTCTCTGTAGTCCAGGTTTAGCCCCCTGTGATTTCTTCCTTCCTCCCAGATTGAAGAAACGCCTTCTTGGGAGGCATTTTGCATAATTAGAAGCAGTGATGTTGGACTGGTCAAAAAATGGTTTGGGGCATATCTTTGGAGACTGGCAGAAACGTTGGGACTGGTGTATTGTATCCAAAAGGATTATCAAAGATATAAGGTTGAGTAAAGATATGTTGTCAAAATAAATTAGGATCATTCTTTATTGAACAGCCTTCGTACCTTCCACCCTGTCAGTGTAGTTGCTGCTTCAAGCTATAAGACACTTACCACCGAGTCTCCGATGAACAGCATCGAGAACTTACACGTTTGACAAGTGCACCGACATGAAGATAATGAGAGAGCTGCTTGTTCTCCACATCGCGTGACTGCATTTTAGCGAGAGTTAATCAACGGCTGCTCGTTCACCATCAACAGGGTCAAACGTGGTGCTGCAAAACAGCGCGGAGCCTCGTTCATCGAGTTGATAAGAATCGCTCATGAGATCCATAAACACTGCATCAGCAAGAATCTACTTGACAACTTTGATCTTAGAACAAGCGGGAATTTAAAATCTGATTTAATTTCTTCCCTTCAGTTGTAGCAGCAAAATGGTACGTTTTTTATATAAGTTTCAATTCCAAGTGTTATTTACGAGTGACGAGATTGTTCATAAAGTTTTAACTCATTTAAGTTTCTCGTCTACTTTTCAAATCATAGGAGTTCATAATAGAAATTTGAACTACTCTGTATATCTAAGAGTTTGTAAATCAGCAAAGGCAGCATTTGCATCGGTTAAGAGATGAAATACACATGAAAATACTCTCTTTCTGTGAAGGTGGATTATAGGGGCAACAAAATGTTTAGAAGTTTGAATCATTTTCCTGAAACTCCCACGTGTGGCACAACAACCTAAGCTGTGCTAGTTGAAGTAATAACTGTGATTAACATTTAAATAAAATTTAACATAAAAAGCTCGTATCGCTTCCTTTCTTGCCAGGGGCGCGAAATAGCAAACGCGCTGCAAATCTTGGCAGTTATGCCATACAATGGGGTACTGTTGACATCCGAAGTTTCTTTCTCTGTGGCTAAGCATGAATATATCCGCCTCGGTGTACGTGCACTACTTTGCATGTATGTGTACGTCGTAGTTCACCTGCCCAGCTGGTGTTGCAGGCGCCTTACCACCTGCCTCATGCCGACCTTCCTCTGCGCGCGTGGACACAACTTCAGGCGAAATGGCCTGCCCGCATCACACGTCTTGGCTCGTGCTGCAACACTTTGCTGTCGCCACACTTTCCGTGTTTTCACCTGTTTGCTTTCTTCATTTTATTTCTCCCTAATAAGGCTTCAAACAACTTTATACCAGTTCTTCAACTGGTTTGACTTTAGCTTAAGGGATATGGAATTTAATCAAATTACTGCTACGGTCGTTGGTGCAAATTATGGCCTTTTTTGCCAGTTGACCGTTCCCAATTATTACTTTGTCTGTTATTTGTAATTAAGGATTTCGCGAAGGTTGATTTAGGTAATTTGGAAGTTATTCTAATAATAACTTTTTTCATGGTCAACCACGTTTAAGCATAAACACTGAAGATGATTAAAGCGTAAGAATATTTTGTAATGTTAAAAAATTAACATTGTTGGAATGTAAAACGACTGTATTCGTTGTGTCAAACATATATCGTTACATGAAGTTCTGTGTGAGGTATTTAGACTATCCTATTTTTAATTCAATAAACAAATTTTAATATTATATAATTACAACCAATACATTATTTTAAAAAGATAGAAATAAGTAATTTAAAATTCAAATTTACCTCAGCAATTACTAAAAAAAGCAATAAAATTCTAAATCAAAGACTAATGTACAATAAAAATGGATTTCAAATAAAAAGTAAATGTATAATTAAAGAAAAAATAATGCTTCAGTATTATCTAGTAAAATCTGCTGATGCAGAAGCATATTGGTAGCTGTACTAATGAATCTTTTAAGTAAACAAATATAACAATGGTAGAATAGAGAATAATTCACAAATACAAAATAGTAACAAGAAAATGTTTAAGAATAAACTATTAAATTATCTCAGTTCCTCAAAGAAAGATATAAAAGTATTGGTTTTCTTCTTCAGATTAAATGCAAATAACAAATATAATAATTTTAAAAATAACACTTTATAACATTAATAAGTATCAAAAAAGGAGTTTAAAGGATGATAAATACTTCAAAATTCTCGTGACGATCTAGAGCAGGTAGTTTCAAACTTATTACGCTACGAGGGTAGCTACTTAATTTTCAGCATTCTGTTAAATAGAAGCCCATAACTGAACATCTCTTATATTTCTTTTCCAGGTAGTGTCACCCAATTTCTATGCACAAAATTGTCACTCCATGCTTCTTTAGGGTTGCCACCAATCCGCTCTTCATATACGAAGCATCAGCTCCTTTTGAACTCCCAAAAACAGATGGCTCTTAAACTTTTCCTTGACAGATGGGAAGAAGAAAAGTCACAGAGTGCCAGAGGCATGGCGAATTGTTCAAATGTGTCACTTCAGAATTTTGCAGAGATTCCATTGTTTTCAAAGCGGTGTTTGCAGAAACAATGTTGTGATGAAGGAACAATCCTCCTAGCTGAGAAGAAGCTGTTACCCATCTATACCTACCCATACAGCAAGAAAAAAACACAGTCTGCTGGAGCTGATGGTGTGGTAGAGCAGCAGACCCTAGCGGTAGGGGAGATAATCGGACTATTTGCGTGGCCGCTTGTAAACGTGTAAATGTTGCATATATTATTTTTTTGCTAAACGGAATGTAACGTATCGTTATCCTCCGTAGCTTTGTGGCTGCAATTTACAAAACCGAGTTTTTCACTTTGTACCACGCGTTATCTTATTGGAATTCTAATTAATTCACACACACACACACACACACACACACACATATATATATATATATACACATACATACATACATGCACACACTAACCTTAATGATTAACCTTAACCTTAACGCTCAATACTACGGCCTAACGGCCTACGTTCGCCTCCTTTTCGTAAATATGAATTGATAAGAACGGGTAAATCGCTGTAATAGTGGCAAATCTTCTTTGATTCCAACAGAAAAAGAAATTCATAAATATTAGTTTATAGCACATTATATGCATGGTACTATATTAGAAAGTAAATCATTGTAATGGTGATAAATAATTTAAACTCCGACAAAAAAGCATGAGGAATTGTGGATTCTAAACCACTACTTTCACATCTATAGCATGGCACTATAACAGTCTGAGCTATCATGCCGTTGTGCTTAAACCCTTATCTAGATATGTGCGCGCGCGCGCGTGTGTGTGTGTGTGCGTGGAAGTTACATTACCTTCGGCTCTGTCCACTGTCGCTTGGGACTGCAGCTCTACCATACCAGCAACTCCAGTGGACTATGCCTACACTTCAACATCGCTTAACATTCACTGAGGGATCGTCATTTGGGAAGGCCAGATCGCCGATTGTCTCTCTGATTCCGGGTAGTATTGATAAATTCAGCTTTCGTCATCCGTGAAGATATGACGGACACAAGGGAGTTGTCTCTGTCGAAACAACGAGCCATTTACTGGCATCATTCCACTCTTGCTGCCTTTTGTTTTTCTGTGAGGTTGTGGAATACCCAACAATAACAAAGCTTCCAGATCCCATCTTTGACCACTGTTTTCTCGTATTTCAAGGCTGATCTCTCTCATCTACGATGTGCAAAAGTAATGGACATTTGTGTGAGAAGGAAGAGAATCTGGAAAAGCTCTGTAAATTTTTCAGGCATTCTTATTGGTCCAGACCGCGGCCTTGAGTCATTTCGATCTTTGAAAATCAGAGAGAAAGAGCACGACAAAAATTGCTACAACTGCCACAACGGTGCAGCGCACTAATTCAGTTTTTGTTACTAATCAACAAAGCTCTTTCCCAAGCCGCCAACAGAAAACTGATCTCTCATAGTATCTTTAAATTAATAGCAAACCCTGCATCAAAATCTGCTTATTTCCTTATTTCTATGCAATAATAAAGGATGCACACAAATGATTATAGCGGTTTTAAACATATAATTTCTCTGCGGTATACAATATAGTTTTAATCATAACTTAAATTGAACAAAATCCATGGAAGTCATCAGAACACAAATTACAAGTGTTCAATATGGGACCCAGTTGTGACACGCTATGCATCCAGCCAATAGTCCATTTCTTGTCTCACTAACCTTCGCATGCCTGCTGCATTAATCCTCCGTCTCAATTCAGGTAGGTTTGCAGGTAACGGTGGCAGGTATGCACGATCTTTATGTACCCTCACAAGAACAAGTCACAGGGTGTCAAATCGGGGGACCTCTGAGGCCAACGGAGAAAAACCAAATGGTCCGAACCATGACGACCGATGCAACGAAGGGGGAATTTTTCATTTAACTATTTCAGCAAATCGTTTAGGAAGTGAGGGGGGACGCCATCTTGTTGCCAAATTATGTTGTTCTGTGGATCTTGTAGATTAGGAAACAGCCAATTCTGGACCATATCTAGGTAGATAAATTCAATAAATAAAGAAAGAGTGCCCATAGACTTTTTGATGAGATATTACACAGAAAACGTTTCAATTTAGGTGAATTCTCCGACCCCAACATACGAATATTATGTATGTTCACTTTTCCAATAAGATGAAATGTGCACTCGTCATTGAAAATTATACGATTAAGGAAAACGTCTTCCTATTCCAGCATTTCTGTGCAGAAGTTTCTACAGACAGCATAATCTTCAGGATGTCTGTAGCAATTGGAGACGATACGGTCTCTGTTGGAGAGTTTTCTTAACACCTACACTGTCATTGTTGGGATTTATTTTTTAAAGCTGCGCGATAGCAGTTCTGACTCTCTCTACATTTTCATCCGACACACGCGGACGTCTGGAGCTCCTTCCTATCGTTTGATCCGAGTGTCCAGTACGAAAGTTGTTACCAGAAGAATCGTTAAGGCCAAATCTTTGCCTGTACGCCCGCTGAACTGCAACCATTGAATTGTGTTTTGCGAATTCCAAGACACAAAGCTTTTTGCATGCGAATTGCCATGTTTTGTTTATTTCGTTACCATGGCTATGAAACAAATTATGCGCAAGTACACTTGAAACTTATACAGTTACTGTTCCATTAAAGTTATGATTTAAAATTCTATTGTATACACGAGAAAAATTTTAATTTTAAAACCGCTATATTCATTTGTATATAAAGATGGAACATTTACACGTCCTGTGGTATTTTAGAATGAAATAACGAGTTATCAAACAAGGAAGAAAACTAAAAAAATGCTGTGGAAAGTAATTCGCTTTTTCAAGACGCTTTGCATAGACACTTCCCTATTATTGGCACTGAATAGCAAGTGTTTTATGTTATATAACAGTTTAGCTAGACTGGATTTCTCTTCCGGCGGCTTTTTCTCACAAACCATGAACCTGTTCAGCGCGTATGAAGAACACGCAGGCCTTATTAGTTTAAGTTGATAAACTGCATTTGTGTTCGTAAAATATTTGGTGTATGTACAAATACACAGTGTTCTTACGTTTTACTTGTAGTTACATTATCTGACAAAAGCTTAACCTCGTTTTTCTAAAGTATTGTTGTCTTTCAAGAAATTTCTTCGCATAGATTCTTTTGCCTACAGCGAAGAATACTTTGACGTATAGAGCAGTAGCCACATAAACTGCATTTTGTGATTCTTATTTCTAAAGGTTAAATTATTACTTTATTTTTATATTGTATATTTAACAATTGAGAACATAGTTTAAATTCAATTAATTAAATTAAAAATATACACTAACAGGAATAATATAAATCAACTCTACCTTAAACTCAAGTTTTACTTCTCCCACAATTTTAAATATTATAAATGATATCTCTTTTTCTGTAAACAAACACTATTCTAATTCTTGATATAACCTCTATGAGGCATTAATATCAGCCTAATCAGCCTAGTAGAAAAAAATTAAAAAGAAAATAAATAACAAAAAAATTAAATAAATAAAACTGCACCATATCAAACCAATATCGAAGTTCAAATTTTGCTATAATTTGAAATGTTTATTATAATATTAAGCATTTTCTCACTTCACATTTATATTTTATATGTTTTGGTTACTCAGTCAAGTTCATTCCTGAAAAAAAAAATTACAGTGATTTATATGCCTCTCTAAAAAGTAGCCATTTTTTTATGTTCGACACTTAATGGTTTGAACTGACGTGCCATTACTCACGAAGCGAATGTTGTCGTTGCCGAACTCACTATATCTTGTTTGTTATTTTTTTGTATCTGTATTCCTGTCACATTTATTTTTGTTTACTATTTTTATCCTGAAGTTGATCTTCCCAGAATTTTGAATGGCATATCCCAAAGATGTCTCTGCTCAGAATTATTCGATTCCAGACCCGCTTCTTCCTCTTGCCATCTCTGTTTCTTTTTTGGCTCCGCTACGTTCCAAGTTCGTGATCTCCTGGTATACGTGAAAGGAACTTTAAAGAAGCCACGCAGACGGTTTTTTTTTTTTTGGCTTATGTCCTCCACGTTGGGTCGTTAACATTTATAAAATGCATTCGATTACTAGTTTCTTTACAATGTATCAAATAAAATGAAAAATTTTTTGTTTTTACAGCTGTTTTAAAGGGTTTCGTGTAGTTATTACTAGTATGCAAGCATATAAGATTTATAATAAAGGGCAGGACGTGTTTTATTAAAATTGAGCGATGCGTTTGTGAATTTAATCTTTGAAAAAGGTAAAATACCAAAAAGTAGGTCTAGCAGGAACTGCATAAACTCAGCAAATCCCTAACACAGTAACTTAAAAAAAAAAAATATATAAAATCGAAATTATGACATTGTTAATTAATGAACTGGAAGTTATGACATTACTGTATGTATTAAGGGAACAAAATTAGAATTCCTGCAACCAGTAAGTATTACAAAGAGAAACCACATTATTATTATTATTATTATTATTATTATTATTTTTTTTTTTTTAATAATTTGACATATATGTCCACTGATAGACGAAGTGAATATTACTAAGTTTTTTAAAATGTAACGATGTCTATGAACTGAGCCCTTGATATCTTTATAACCACTAAAATAGAGAAAAATAACAGAAAGTTTCGAGTTGCATTATGTATTTAAGAACATGTTCAAGGTTTCAACAAAACAAAAACATGTTACTATTAAAAACAATTATATATACTAAACAAATATACACAATCAACAATAAACAACAGAAAATTCTATTGATTTTCATTGGATTAGAAATTTAATTTGAATGATATTGTAGTAAAAACATGCAACTCAAACGTTTTCTGAAGATTATTACAGAGCGCTCTTACATACAAATATAATTCTTAATCACATATTAGATTAATATTTCACATTTGCTATCTTCATGACCATGTTTTTTTTTTTTTTTTTTTTTTTTTTTTTTTTTTTTTTTTAAATGAATAACATACGAAATACAGTTTTGACGCTGAATTAATGTGTCATTTTAAATAACATAAAATAAAATTAAACGCAAGAAAACTTTTTAAATTTCGATTTTTAAGTCTATTCCTACTCATAATGGTTCAATTTTCCAAATTTTCGTATACTATTTTTTATTTTATTTAAATAATATATACCAATTTATGTTGAGAAGAAACTAATATTGGTACCGCTAGAGCAATTTTTAAATTTTGGGTTTCAGGTAAACCTCCACTCCTAATATTCTGATTCCATTAATTTTTCAGAAACTATTTTTCTTATTTGATTTATATAGTATATGCCCCATTTTTTTCTGAATAAACAAATATTGGTACCGCTGGAGCGTTTTTTGAAATTTTGGGTTTCCAGTAAACCCCAACTCCTAATATTCCGATTTCACTGATTTTCAGAAACTATTTTTTTTATTTTATTTCAATGGGGTATACCGAGTTTCCTTTTAAAAAAATTAACATTGCGGCCGGTATAGCGATTTTAAAATTTCCCTATAATCCCCACTTATTTTTTCAGATATACTCCCACCCCAAATGGGCCGATTGTTATGGTTTTCAACAATTACTTTATCAACTTATTTTAAAGAAAAATGCAGAGTTGTGAGAAAAAAGAAAAATGTGACGACTAGACAAATTTTTCATTTTTAAAAAATGTTTCACTTTAAGTTAACCCCCGCCCTCAATAGCCCAATTTTGCTGGTTAATGAACTCGACGAATAGTTTGTTAATCAATGGTTATATGCCGAGTTTTGTTGGGATAAAACGAAAATTGCGACCCCTAGAACGTTAAGGAACACACACATATATTCATTCATTGTCATTTTCGATGCCTAGTAGGTAGGATCCATGGATATTTGAAGCTATTTTTCAAAAATCATTTCATGGTGCAACCGCAATAGCTTCATTCCTTCGGAAGTCGTTAAAATTGGAGAGTGGGAATAGTAAAGATAATTTATAAAGGCATAGGAGATATTAGGAGCCCAACAAATTATAGAACAATAAGTATACTTTCAATAATAGGCAAAGTCTTCACTGGAGCATTAGAAAAAAGCTTACAAGAATGGACAGAGAAATAAAAGAAAGGAAACAATTTTTTTACGAAAGAAGGAAAACTTACCAAAGAGGGACAGAAGAATATTTATATTTAAAATCAGACAAAATATAAAGAAACTTGCAAAATACATCGGGAAGGTGAGATTTATTGGTTATGGAAGGTTGGCAAGACAAATAGGAACAACAATGTCGATAATGATACTATTTAGGAGCGACTGCATATCCCCATTACATTCTCAACCTGCTTTTAATTATAACCGGGTACGAAAGGAACGCCCCTCCTGAAATTGAGGTGATTAAGTGGAAAAGTTAATGTTTTAATAGCAATAAGTTTAATGTACTGAAAATATAGAAATGTAAATTGTTTAATTTGATTTTAACATGTTGAATTGTTTGTTAAAATTGCATGAAATTGGTTCTGTTTATATGTTAAAATATTATATCTGTATGTAACTTGGAAATTGGAAGAAATAAATTCACTCGTTCATTTATTCATACCCTTTAGCATGGTTAGTTTTTACAGATCAAGATATAGAACGTTTGTTTTGAATTTCCTTCTTTAAAAAAAATCATACTATCTGTTCTAGAATTTATTTTATTATCAGCAAACCAAAATGTTAAATTTTCTTTTTTTCGTTTACTTTGGTCTTTCTTGTTCTTTTATTCTCAAAATATTCATTTCCAAGAAAAGGTGTAATAGCATACGGTTCCATAGTATCATAATATGTGTCATCAAATATTGTACCAACTTTCAGATAAGTAAGTAAGTAATAAGAAATGTGTGAGGTTTTTCTTTTTTCTATAACGCCTTCTTTTCCTTTTGCTTTATCTTATGCGCTGATCACTGCACAAGGACAAGTGAATCCGTAAATAAACAATATGTCATAAATATATATTTGGACCGTAGGTGTAGCAGCTTTTCATAGGCAAGCATAATAAAGTATTTATTTATTTAATGTTATTAGTACATACTAACCGAATATTCAGATAACATTAAATTAAAGAAGGTGGGGTTTAATATTTGTGTATATCGGCTAGTGTAAAAAAAGGTAAAAAAAAACTGAAATCATGATTTTGAGAATTGTTGAAGATCTGCTGATCAGAGTTTAAGTATATCAATTATGTAATCTTATTTATTTAGTTTATCTAAATTTAACGTCTCAGGTCATTAGCATTCCAATTAATTCAAGGCGTGAAACGTTAATTTTTGCTCAGAGGCCTCTTTGAGATTCCTTTATATGCCGTTAATCTATGACACGGGACTCGCGGCTTTAGTTTCCTTCCAAAGAAAGTCATACTTTAGGATTTTTACGCCCTAAAAAGTTCCATCGACCCTGGCCAAGTTTGAATCCGCGACCTTGGGTCTAAGAAGCAACTACCACTAAATCCCCAGAACCGACAAAAATTATTCTGTATGCATATAATCAGCTTTGTGACTAAAATGAAATCTCATGATTGAATGTTAAGTATAAGATTGGGGAATAATGTTATTAAATTCTGGTTTAAAAGTCATTGAATGTTACCCAATTTAATTAATCGAATAATTGATACTAATAAGATTTTTTGTAACATTTCCGCTTCCAAATTCTGCCCTGAAACTTTATTTAAGTATTTCTACAGTGCTGGAGTTATTCCTATATGCTTTATTTTTCTATGTTCTAGTAGTAGAATTTCAATACAGTGCACTACAGTAAAATTTACTTCACAAACGTACTGTAATTCATTACACTGACGCACTAATAACTTATATAACACAAAGACTTAAGTTAATGCTTGCTCTGGTAACACTAAACTACGACTGAAGGTTCATCAACCCAAGAGCTGTCTGTTATTATGAGTGGCATGGCCTTGACCCAGCGCACGCTACGCTCTTTTACCGACGCAGATCAAAAATAACTCTCGGTATATCAGCATGCAATTATAACAAAGGTAGGTTACTGATTCAAGCTTCCTCAGTCTGTAACGAGCGAATCAGATTGTTTGCGCAAGTGCACTTTTCCTTTAGACATTAATTGTTTATTTATTTATGAAAAATGAATCTTGAATATACCCACACCCCAAAAAAAGTGTTTTGAATTTTATACCTGAAATCTGAGCAAAAAGGATGAAATGGCGGCGTGATGTATCAACACCTAAAATACACTATACAACAGTGCATGCTAGAACACAGTGACTTCAGACAACAAAGGACAAAGAAACAGGCATGGCAAGTCATTTCTGGGGTGTTAGTGGTAACTATACTTGTCTCATGACTCAAAATCGCGGGGATATTTTAGGGAGTAAAATCCTAAATATGGATTCCTCCGGAAGGAAAGAACAGTTGCTCTTTCCGTGTCAAACTGAGGCAATAACAGGCGTTGCTATGAAGATGCGTTTCGTAGTAAAACCAGTACGATGAAATAGTAGCCTAAACTAATGCAGAGAGACCAGTCCACACTTCGAGCTAAGTGCTATAAACACCAGATGCAACATAGGACACTGACGTTTTGAGCTGCAGAGGTGGAAAGAGGAATCACAGGAACTGGCAATGGTTCAATATAGCAACGAGGTAATGAGAATAATAAAAATGTATGGAAAAAGAATAGAACAAGGCTAGAGGATATGGAGTAGAATGTAACACGAAAGTCTCCTTGAGCCTATCGAATGAAATTAAATTAACGTGGGGTAAAGATATTTATATGCTCGTTCTAGGGAGAAAGACATCATCAGGAATGCCTTGATTTAGATCAGGAATTTGTAAGGCTCTTAAATGATGGATAGTTCTTGTAGAAGAATCTTCCCTTTTGTGGGGAGATGAAAAACGAGTGCATATTCCGGAGGATATACTCATGAGAGTATCTGAGATGAACGCTATTTAGAGAATTTGGTTGAAATTGCTTGAATATGGGCATTTTTATAGCTAAAGTGTTCAAGTTAGAACGCAGTAAAGAATATAGCCCTAAATAACAGGTAAATTGTTTCCTTTCATATCTGTAAATACATTTTTTTCCATTTTTTTTTCGTCTATTTATGTATCATACTTAAGCTTGTAAGACGGATGATCTATGGATCAAAAATATTTGTAATGTGTAGAATTTTATAATATTAAGATATCAGCACTGCTATTGCCTCGTAACCATACTTGCCTCGTAGATTCAAATCACGGGTTCAATCCCGGCCAGGGTTGATTGCTTTTTTAGGACGTGGCATCCTTCATAATGAAAGTAAAGCCGTGGAATCCCGTGTTATAAATTTACGGCAGGTAAAAGAACCTCAAGCCTGAAAGAAGAGTCATGTGAGCAAAATTTATCGGCCATTACACGCCCTGAAATGTATGGGATGCTGATGAGCAGAGATGTTAATTTGAGTTCGAAAATAAACCAAATCAACAATTTATTTCTAACACTATCGCCATCTTTCAAAATATATACTTTTAGCACACCAGCTGTCTAAAAAGGTGCCTTAAATATCCAATCTTTCTTAATCCCTAAGCTACCTGGTCACATGTTTAGCTGCTATGAAACCAGTTCCACGTATTCAATGCCATTTTCATTACTCTAGTCTCACAAGCTTCACAAGCGGTTCTGGTGCATTGTGACCTACCTTCGACCAATATTGCATTGATATTGAAGTCACATTTAACGTAAACCAGCTGCAGTCTCAAAGTCCATTGATTAAGAAAGTGGAACCTTTGAATTAACTAATTTTAATTCCCATCATGGATATCAATGAAGATCAGACTCTTAGATGCGCCGTAGCTTGCAAACAAGAAATTGACATGACTCGACATAAATAAATCTGACAATAGCAGTACCTTTTATCTCAAAGAGGTGTTCATTTCAAGGATGTGAGTCTCTATACATATGGATGCCCAGATACACACCGCCTGAATTTAAAGCTTTGATTATCGACCTTCACCAGAATCTTGACAACCTTCAGTAACTTGTGGGGGACAAAAAAAGTGGTTTTGGTGGAATTCCTTTCCGAGCACACAACACACATTTTCTCTGGAAGTTATCGTTAGGATATTATAAAGAACGTCTGGTTGTTTTTTTTTATCCGTAACAGTATTTCTATTCAGTGTAGTGTGTCATATTTCGTCTGACCTGACTTGTCAGAAATAACTTGCAAATAAATATCGTAACCTTGAAGAGTTTGTTAACGGGAGTTTTGGTGAATCATCAAACACTTATAGGTATTAAGCTATGAGTTATAGAACTTCTTATGTTTGATAGTAATTATTATCTATATGAAGCTCTATAAACGCGTCTAATACTTCAACTGTTTGAGGTTACTTCTTTTAATAAGTTTCAGATGGTGTTTGTTTGACAAATCTTCATCGCTGCTTCGCTGAATGCAGTCGGTTATTACATAATGCACATTCACTTTGACTTAGTGTCCCAAACGAGTCAGCGAAATATTTTCCATTTATGACCAACATTCAGTACGATATCAGGCATGAATATGAGTGTTGCAGTCTTTCCTGAAGTTGTGGAGGGGGCATATGAGGGCTGTCAAATATTTTATTTCTCAACATGGTTTCTGTAAGGAGAAATTCACTTAATGCAGTGAATACATAAATTTTCTCTCCCCATCTAAAAATATATTTCGTTAAACTCTACAAAATAGTCATGAGGTCGATGGCATTTCCAGTTCACCGGATTTGGCTACAAGCGATTACTTTTTGTACTCATATTTGAAGAAATGGTTAGGTGGAAGAAGATTCCCATCAAATGATGAGATTGAAGCTGAGAAAGACGCTTATTTTTCCAGTTGGTCAAATCTTATTTTACTGAGGGTATTAAAAAGTTGAATTAATTTATAAGGTGACTATGTAGAAAAAATTTGTTTTTTTAAATCTTGTGTTTTCTTGGTCAGGCCGAGTAGTTTTAGAACACCCATGTATGTCATGTGTATTATCTCAATTCAAAACAAATACTGGAGCATTCACAGTTCAAATTTTTATTTTTCAATATTTACAGTACAACACTTCTGTCTTTTACGTGACATTTGCATTGTGTAAATGATTTCTTGAAAGTTCGTAGCTCTGATTGTTTGTGTGCTATTCTAGATGTAAAAGGATTGTATGAATTCAGAGCTTAGAAGTGTAGTGGCTTTGAATTCCTGCAGCAAGAGGCAATGTTTATAGCTCGGTTACTGGTGCAAAGGTCATTGCCAGAGAGAGTGAAGGCAGCTTTCTGGAGCCGCAAGTGTGAAGTGGACGAACCGACATGTATACAACATGTAACCACTGATGGTAATCAGTGGCACAAAGCCAAGCAGCCTGCTCCACCTCTCCCCCAATGCTGTTTATTTGAATATCACTGCACGATCAACAACAGGTACGCCTCTTTTTCTTCCGTTTACGCTCTAGCAGTGCGTTCTTTGCATAAAATGCTTCGGTGAACGCATAAGTACAACGCTAGGTCCGTTACGTTAGGGTGTTGTATAATTTCCTTACAATGACTAACGGACATTAACAATCCTTACAGTTTATGGTTTCACTAGGTCCATTGCACTACGTGGCTTACCGAGCTTATTATGTGTAATAAAACATGTAAATTGTTGCAATAACTGGTAATAATTAGCTGTCAAACTGTTGGGTCATGAGGGAGGTGGGTTGTTATGAAGATACGGTTAATAGTAAAACAAATACGGTGAAACACTGGCTTAGACTAATGTTATAAACACCAGATACAAAATGTAATACAACGTTTTATGCTGCAGAAGTCGAAAAAGGACTCAGTGGAACTGACTTGGATTCAATATGGCAACGAGACAAAACAAATAATAAAAATGTATGGAACAAGATTAGAACAAAGCTAGAGAATATCAGTAGGCAGGAAATCGAGGCAGAATATAATGCGAAAATCTCTTTGAGGCTACCGAATGAAAAAAAAAAAAAACCTGGGGTAACGAGGTATATATGCTTGTTCTAAGGAGAAAGGCAAGATCAGAACTGACCTGGTTTGGACTAGGAGATGGAAAGTTAAAAAATAACTGACAGTTCTGGTAGGAAAATCTATTTTTTGTGGAAGGGACGAGGAATGGGTACATATTCTGGCCGAATGTATTTACTGGGAACACTGTTTCCTGGAATTTTTTAAGGCAATTAGAGATCCATTGGCATGCTGTACAAGTCACATTAATTGGTTGAATATGGACATTTTATTAGCCAAAGTGCGCGGAGCTAGAAGCGATTTATTTTCTGGTTAGAGCGCAATAACGATTGTAATTATAAATAATGTAATATGTTTCCATTTATGTATCTGTAAATATTGTTCTTCTCATTTTAGTGTTTATTTATTATCAATAATGCTTTATTTTTATTATTATTTGTTCCTCTAACTAATTGTGAATCATACTTAAATATGTACGGCCTACACCCACGCATTAAATATATTTGTAATGTGTATATCGACTTTTATAACAATAAACATACATCTACTACTACTAAAAAAATTTCCTCGCAGCTGTTCAATCAAGTGCTCGTCCTCAAGCTCTCATTATTCTGTCCCAAAAGAAACAATTGGAACTTTGTTGAGTGCCTGGACACTAGGGTACAGAAGACAATAAAACGGTAGATAAACTGTTAAAGAAGGAACGAAGATTGACTTCATTGGACCGGAAACTTTCTGTGGCATTAGCAAGAAAACTGCTTGCAGCACATCAATGGACTAAAGAGGAATATCTTATAAGATTGAAGAACTTTCCTGGCCAAGAGGTGGGTAAACGTCTTATTAATTAACACACGGTAGCATCCTGGCTTAGAGCGTACTAAGTAAGGACAGAAAGTAAAGCAAGAAAGTTATTGGGATAAAGTTAGACATTGGCCTTCCGGATGATGGGACTGTAGCAGAACGTTCTATAATAGCACACATATCTTACTACAGTGTGAAGAGCGTCTTTATTAGCTGGAGTTGCTAAGCTTCTAGGAAAGATTCTAGGCCTCACTAAAGCTCTTGTGCCTTAAGTGCCAAGGTGTATTATTACACATTCCATCATCAATCAAGCAAGCAAGCAAACAAGTGGCGTGGCTCAGGCGTAGCGCTTGAAATTCGTATTCAGGAGGTCCCGGGTTCTTAAAATTCACCAAAACCATGGCTTTTTCGTGGTTTCCACTGATACCTTATACGAATGCTGGTATAATTCTTTCCTTTCCAAAATTTCCGTTCTCCCATTTCATTTAATTTCATTTCGTTCGTTGCAGGGTCTCGTGCCTTGCTCATCGAGGATCCTGGCTGCCCAGTGTCTCCCTCAAATTCCTCCCGTACGTGGTGTAGACAAAACAGCAAGCAAATGTGGTGTACGCCGTTTTAATTACTTAGGGAGGCACCACAGGCGGTGACACTGAAGATACAGGAGATGAAATGATATATTGGGAAAGGATTTTTTTAAGGAAGGAAGGAAGCGTTCCAGGCCTATGTTTAGGGTACCTCCCCGGCATTTGCCATTTATGAGGACTGAGGAAAAACCTGGAAAAAACCTCAGTCAGGAAGGATGGTCCTGGTGGAAATAGAACACAAGATCTCTCGCTCACGAGTCCGCGCCTTAACGACCTCGGCTACTCGTGGCGGTCTCATAAGGCGGCGGACTGATATTAATACGCCATATAAACACTATATGATGACTGCATGTACTGTGTTCATTTGTGGTCAAATAGAGAAAGACGAGCACAATATGGAAGGCGACTATCATGAATAAAGATGGACTGAATTGTTTTTGCGGAAGAAAGCCGTCAAAACTGCAGAAATGTATAATCGTTTAACTGTGTAAGCTCCTGTACAGAAGACCGTTTACAGCTGTTTTGCATGGTGGTCGGTCAACATCGCGGTCTCCCAGGGACACTGAGGTTGTGTCTAAATTGATTATGACTGATAGGCGTATAGTCTTTGATGAGCTGGAATGTCAAACAAAGCTCGGAGTGCACCCATGCACCCCATTATTTATGACGACGTGCGCACATTGAGTTCCACGGGACTTGACACAGGCATAGATGAATAAAACGGTCGAAGTCTTGGCATCAGCTACTGAAAATGCATAAAGATTTTTTTCCCAGGAAGCTGGTGACTGGCGACAAGCCATGGTGTCACTACCACATATCAGTGAAGAAACCAATCCGTGCAATGGGAACATGGAATCCCCGGCCCAAGAAAATTAGTGCTACTCCATCTGCGGTCAAGCAGATGATCACCGTATTTTGGGACACTGCTAATGGACTGGCTTGTTCAAGGAACTACTGTCAACAGCGAGATGCACTGCAAGACCTTACACGCTTTAGATTCAGGATTCAGAAACGGCAAAACGTGGAAATGGTCGATAGGAGAATTTCTCCAACATGACAATGCACGGCCCCACACCAGTAGCACTACGACTACAAAGTTTGTATCGCTGGGGATCATTATAATGATGCAACCACCATACTCACCTGATCTCGCACCGTTTGATTATGTCTTAATCAACAGTATGAACTCATTGCAAGGTAAAATGTTCGATAATAACCAGGAAATTCGGGCAGCTGTCCACGAGTGGTGGTTTTGTACTCCCAAACAATGGTTTCACGACACCATAATGAAGTTACCAGGAACATGGCAACGGTGCATTGACGTAGGTGGGGAGTATATTGAGAGACCCCATATGTTGCATAATAAGGCACAAAAATACTATTGTAAGTACTTTCCGATCGTTCCTCGTATGTTCATCTCCAAATGCTCAATTACTGTTCGAGACTCGGCCTTTGCTAAATTTGGTGAACGGTCTTCTAACTTTAGTTTTTAATAACTTTTTAAGCACTTATAATTTTGTGTTTAGGCTATTATTTGTCTCACAAATCTACATTCCTATTTATAATTAATCTACCTGCTCACTATCAAGCGATAAAACACAAAAAGTTTCGATAGTGTCACATATATCACTAAACTTATTCGGGATTCTAATTACATACAACTTTACATCTCGTCATATCTTCCCTAAATCTTGGGGTTCATGCCAAGCTATGAGAGCAAAAACAGGCACCGAAACGGCTGGACCCCTAAGCCAGGTAACTTTATTTCGTGGCCTTATTTCCCTTCATACAAATCCGACATTTATCTCCATATTAAAGCACAATTTATGTTCCTTTCATTAACCCGTAAGGCAATCCTTTTCGCGTTTGTGTATATATTACCAGCTTTCAAGATAAGCCTCGTGCGAGATGCAAGGGTCCATTAAGAGGGTCTAAGCTCGTGACTATAGAAAAAAATAAGAAAGTATTTATTTCTTCGTTACTTTAACACTCCCCAACATACAACCAGCAATTTCACTGCAGAGTATGACACGACTTTTTATATTTTTCTTCTTTTACAGTAGGAATCTCAGCATTATCTGTCAATAAGGTCCTGAGAGAACCATATTGTCATCACATACTTCTGGTTACTATCTGTACTAATTTTAATCTTGATATAAAACGAATGGTAATATATGGGGCCCACTTCAGGGGTAGACAGGTGACACAACAACAAAAAAAGAGTTCATATAACAAATGTCCTTATTTTTGAGTTACGGCCAAGTGTCCTATGACAATGTGGTTCTTCATCTGATTGCCCTAGAGGCCAGAGCATTATTTGTAAGCCTCAACAACTAACAGTAGCCAATGGACGGCCAGGAATGGACGGTGAGAAAAAGTTAACAAGCCAAAGTGTGTGTATTCCTTAAGAAATAGTCTGTGTACTGTATTTCGATATTGATGTACCGCTGTATTTTAAACCGAATAGCCAAATTTTATTTAAGGAATGAGTTCTAAATTTGGTCAAAAATTTTGAGATTGTATTTTTATGTGTCCTAAGGTTTGAAATATAACTTCCTACTTCCATTATATATATATATTCACGACAGGGTTACATATTTCCCTTTAGAGATATGACTATTACAATTACGTTTATTTACTTCTTAAAATGCCTCCAAATGTATCAAAACCAATTCAAAAATATAAAACAAAGTAATAAAGTACAAATTATAGGTCTTTCTTTTTTCTAACCGATACAGGGTTGATCTTTTATGCGCAGCACAGGTTGCTGGATATCAACCAAGGATTTTCCTCTCTTTAAATCTTAAAAAAACCCATCCTTCTACTGGCGAGTACGTTTTTTTCAATAGATATTTGACATGGATGAGATAGAACTACTTTAAGTATGGTGCATATTGAAATGTTGCATTTATTAAATGTTAACAGTGAATCAGCAACATGCTTAAAATCAAAGAAATCGCTTGACTCCATTGGAACTACGAGAAATGGATTTATAGCTTTAGCTTAATCTACAATCCAATGTAAATCTTGGAGAACGAAGTCCTTATTTACAATTCTTTTTTTTTTTTCTCTATATCAGTGAAATCTCTAACGTAACTCAAGGTATGGCCAGGCCACAATATGTCTATACTATAAATATTTTCCCTTAAAAACTAATATCATGACATGACACTTAGAACACTGGATGGCAGCATAGCTTGGTATTTAGAGCTGCACTATCTGTTAACGAGTATTTCAACTACTTCATCCGTGTATAGGCACTTAGAACACGACTAGAAATATGCATCTGGGCACATAGAACGTACTTTTGAAATAAAATGATTAACTGTAAAGATGAAAGAACATTTGACATTTCCATTCTTCTTATGTTGATCGTGCAATTAGTAAAAAGTTTGTCTCCTAGGTCACCAGATATGAATCCAGCTGACTGTTGTTTATGAGGTTACTTGAAAGAAAATGTGATTCTTAGTTAATTTACTATTTATAAGGAACTACAATAAGCAACATAAGATATCATTGAAAATATTCGTAGGAATGGACTTATCAATACCGTTTATACCATATAAGAATAAATATTTTGTATATAACAACACGGTGATAATAATATTTAACCTCAAGTTTCGTCTTCTATAATATTCTTATTTATTTCTGCTGTAACAAAATCTAATTTTTTTACCCACAATTTTTTTTTTTTTTTTTTAAATTTTTCAGAATATAAAAATTTGTCAACGTTATGGCTGGAAATGAAGAATTAGACTTGAAAAATTCCTGTCACTGCCGGGATTCCAACCACGGATCTTTCGGCTTCCTGGCTGACGCTGTACCAATTGATCTCCCGTGTCTTCCAAGCATGAAACCGCAAACCATTTCCATCGTTTTTCGATATTCAACCTGAATGTTAAATTTTGCTTTCTGTGAATAAGCTTTGTATTACTTTGTCTAATGGAATAAATAACAGTGAAGAAATTTGCAAGTAACAGAACATGAAATAAGCATAAATGTGTAGCTTCTTTAGAAAAATGCTGACGTATATCCTGTTTTCGTGTTCGTACGTGGACAAAACAATGTCGATATACCTGGAATTTAACGTCCTTTTAATTGATAGTTTTAGTTTTTTTTACAACTACTGAAACAGTACCTGTGTTTTAACATTATTAAAATTACACACTTTGCTTCCTCCCACCTTCGGAATCCGCGGCGAGTGGCACTGTGCGGACCTGCTTCTAGACAAGTAATTCACAGCTGCTATTGACACACAACGATAGTTAACCTTTCCAAACAAGGAACTTCTGAATATCCTACGCTTTCTTTTGTCTTGTATCGAACGTGATTCCCATTCAAATGTGAAGCCTATTCTGCATATTTTAACTGCTGTAAATTAAATCCCAGCTCGGATTACAAATTATTGATTTGATAAGCCGTTGTCAAAATCAGTTACACGAACGACATCTTGTCCTGCAGGAAGAGATGCTTTATAGGCAGCCTTAAACAGAACGGACCGCTTCATACGTGGATAGAATGAAATAACAAGCTTATCATTCCAACATCTGTAATGTTATTCCACTTAGGCAAACCTGACCCACTTAAAGCAATGTCTCTTTTGTAAATTTCCTGATTTATGGGCTTACATATACAAATACTGAAACATCCTCTATATGTCATAAGCGACCAGAAATAATAATATATATCCCATATTCTCTTCTTTAGCTCATAATATCAGCTCATTTATATCAAACATCCACAGTATGTTAATCATCGTTAAAAACAATGTTACTATTCTTGAAGTTATGCATTGGAAATTGTAAAAACGAGGTAGCACTTAATTGGTTCAGATTAGGGGCTTGGAAAGGAAACAAAACAGTTAATGCTCTCGGGGAAAGAATTTGTCCATCTTGCGGAGAAAGCGATACCTGGAGGCATATTCTGGCAGAATGCTGGAAAACGGAGATTTTAAGAAATGAGCATTTATCACCGCAATTTTTGAATGCCAATAGAAGTTTGAACTTTTGTCGGGAAGTGTTGGTGCATGCGAGATACACAATTTGGAAATATTTCTAGAAAAGACCTGACAAAGAAGGTTAATGGCTATAGTGAAGAAGGGGGAGCTGGAGAGGGGGTGTGAGTAAATGGAAGGGGGGCTAAAGAGTAAGGGTTTCATTTATATTTATGTAACTGTATATAAAATTATTAAATATATCGCGGTATTTGTATATTTGTATGTATGTAGATTATGTATGTATGTATGTATGTAGATTATGTATGTATGTGTATAACCATTTTGATTGTTATAAGGAAGACATTAGCATGCAATGCCGTAAGGCCCATGCGACTGTGGTATTTATTTGAATGTACTCTAAAACTGGTACAATAAAACGTCCATTACTACTACGAATAGTAAACTGATTTTACTATAACTGTTTTCAAAACGACATGTTTTTGAAGCAGCTGATGACACCGTAAATTATAAATAGCTACAACTCCAGATGGTGCACTTTAGGTCGTATTTTCAATTTTTGAGCATTTTCCCAGGTGTTTTCTTCTCCCCCCAATAAAAAAGAAAAATATTCAATTTATTGTCCATATACCGTGCCCTCAATTCGCTACGCAATTAGAGTTTCTATACACTAGCAGAAACCAGTGAACCTTTAGTAGACGCGCGTTTGTCTGTAAGACTGTAGTTAAAAGTTACGCTGACACAGAAAATGGAGTTTGTTCAGTCGTGATTAAAAAGAAATCGTACAATGCTATATGTGCTAAATTTCCAGAAGTAAATAAAGGGTCCTATAAGTTCCGACCTAGGTATGACTTCCCTCGGCAAGTGGCTAGACCGTTATGTAGTAACTTCCAGTCGCCAGATTCAATTTTCAATTGTGGGGAATCTTGCAGTTCTGCAAATTCACATAACTAATACATCCTTTACAGGTTGTGTTGCAAAATAATAAGAACAAGCGTTTTTTTTTTTTTCTGCAATAAATATTCAACATCAAACTACACATATTGTCATAACCTCCGATCGACCCCTAGCTTTTACAATATTCTTTTCAGTTAACTTGGCACGAGATTGGACACTAGGGACACGCTCCTGATTTTAATCTCTAAAAATTCTTAACATCCTAAGTTAAAATCTACATAAGGGACGAGGAACACAAAATAATGCAATGAGCTGATAGATGAGTGAAGCCGATGCAATTGCAGCCTTGTATGTTCTCTATGTCATCCCAAATACAATTTCAAATGTTATCTATAGGATGCTGTTACGGTGACCAGGGGAAGGAGTTGTTCATCTTGGCCCGCTTAGGTCTCTTGATAGACTGACGCTTTTCCTTGCCAAACATGCAGCTACACGCATACGCAGAGCTTGGCTTTTTCTTGTTTCACACACGCCAAACATACGTGGAATTATCTGGCGATTGTTGAATTCAAAAATATTTTACTGTTACAATAATCACTTCTACAATGTTTTATCAGTGCATGTTATTGCTCCAGTATTATGTCCCCCATATGTGAAATCTGAATAAATAAATTGTTTAAATAAATAGTGTAAGATTGTTATAAAATAGAAATATTAGAATGTAAACAACTAGTGTTTCAAAATTATTGTTTATCATCACTTCTAGCGAAATGTCCGCAAAGTATCCGTCGATTTTGTTTGCCTCGATAAGATTAAGGGACCAAATATCAAAGGCCCTTATTGCGCATGCGTGAACAGTCGATATCTTGTAGACAACCCAATGCTGACTGATTGCATTCACAATAACCGCATTTGCCCTTTCTTCTCATCTGAAGAGGATATCAAAAGGCATATGCGCACTGTGTAATAAAATAGATAGCATATGTTGTGTTTTGGAATCTGAAGAAACAAAAATTGTAGGAAAACATATTAAAGTTAAGCACTGAAAAACATATAAAGTGCATAGGAAATTATTTATCTAAATTAAGACCAAATGGGAAGAGGAAAAACAAGGAACAACGTAATAATGATGAAGTATGATCGACTTTAAAAGAGATTAGTAGTTAAAGGATAAAAATATAAGAGCTGATATTAACAATATCTTATAAACGATATGATTCTTACTAGATCTCATATGGGTATTCAGTAAATGACGTTCCCACTAAGAAGGGACCACATGCAGTTCAGTGTTCCCGAATATGCACCGAAAAGCAGCTGCAACCAATGATAGTGGCTTTCTTCTTGTGGATTATAATCTGGGCCGTAGTAAACCTTAGCAGACCGGTACTTTATATTTCTCCGCTGCCGTTAAACATTTCTTCGAGCCCTAGACCTTCACACAAACTTAAAGACACACTGACCCATAGTTTAAGAAGGATATTATCTTCGTATGTTTATATCTCATAAAAAATTCAATTGCAATTGCAATAAAAACACCATTCACAATGTGCTCATAGTTCTAGTACTGAAGCAAATCTTATATAAAAGGCGTATTTTAAAAGTAAATAAATTTCACGCCTGATTTATCCCCCTTTATAGTGGTTTTTTATATTTACCGCCATAAAACCTTATTTTCTTAGGGATGTGCCTAATAAATTTCAACCGATACCAGTAGCATGGTTAAATACACAGAAAACCGATTTTAATTCGATACGGGCGCGTTCCCAGCACCCGCCTTTGTTTATTTCACATCTGCCTTATCTGCAGGCGTTCTTGTTTCTTCAGCAGGGTACACAGATGTATCTTTCTGTCACTTTCACCTTGTTTCTACACATGCCGACGAGTGTTGATACCATCGAAAAGATATGGAGAGATGGTTCTATCAAACCTATGGCAACAAAATTTCTATCATGTAAAAGATTTGGTCGCATTAATCATCGCCGTAATTTTCTTGCTCGCGATCAAGGCTAATCAACTACTGGAACAAACAAACAAGTTTTTTATCCAACGACAAAAACGGGACGTGATGAAAGTTTCACGGTCAAATCACGTTTCGAGGTCGAGATTAATAAATAATACGGGTGCATAAGGTCTCAAAACACGCGTCCAACGACTTTAATTGTAAACCCCTTTCTGCATTCGTGAAATTGTGTTGATTTATTCGCTATTATAATCTAAAATCCAGTAATTTTCTGACATTTTATACTTAGCCTAACAATTTTTATATTTTTATTTTTACAACAAACTCAACAGGAGCAAGGAAAAATAACGTGTAGCAGGTTTCTAGTATGCGTAGATCATAGGATATTATAAACATTGGCTATTAAACGCTTAAACGAAGTGAGATTTACACTTTTAACATTGACAGCCTGCAACAGCCACTAAGGCCTCCTCCAACGCGAGCCCCTAGGGGGTTCCGAGAATAGGAACTTTTTCAAAGGCGCTAATCCACCGTCACGCCGCACAGCACCGACCCGCTTCCCTTGAAACTTTAGACCCTGCAATTAGAAATGTATAATGAAATGATATGAAATGGGAGAGGAAAAAATGTTGAAAGTAAATAAATATTCATCTCAGAATTCCCTTAGTGTCCAGGGGAAAACCAAGATCAGGATGACCGCCAAGTGATTTGAACCCGAGACCTTCCAAATACCTTGATGGTAAGAAGATTTTGTATAGTGAGGGTGTGATGAGTATTATGTAGTTAGGCAAACCTATTTAACGAAGTGATAAACAAATTGAAAATTCATTGGAACAAGTGTATAGCCCTCGATGGAAACTATGTTGGGAATTAAAAATTATATTTTTATTACATTTTTGTTTAAACGGATTATTTTTAACAAATTTACAAACTATCTTCTTAAAGTAAATTAAAATTCTTCGAATTATTATACAAAGTTTAGTGGTCTAATGAAAGTTTTAAAGGAGCTAATTTTGATACATTTCCCACAGTGTGTTTTAGGAAAGTTTTGAAGGAACTAACTTTGATACAATTTCCACAGCATGTTTTAGAAAAGTTTTGAAGAGGCTAATTTTGATAATTTCCCACGGTGTGTTTTAGACATGAAGCATGCAAATCTTACGAATATCTCCAAAGTTATTTACTTTAAGAATCTTAAAGCTTAAATACACACGAACTTTTTTTTTTTTTTTCCCGCAGGCACTATAGTTGTCAGATGTTGCATCATAATTGAACGATTTTATGAACATTTTATGCTCAAGATTCATTTATCTCGGTACATGTGGTTTTATTTTCATCACGTACTGCGATCCGGCAACCAGTTTCGGACAAACGTGGTTAGGTAATAAGAAAACCGCTAGGAATAACGATTAATCCAGAACACGACTGCTGGTTGATAACTCGTTTTTCTTACCATGCATATATTATTAAGAAAAATTGTCCCTTCTAGACAAATAATATACCTGCTCTCAAATTAAAACCTTATAAATATGAAGCAAAACGCTGGAGGAAAAAAAATGCATCAACAAACTGCCTTGCAGTATTGGCGGTCCACTTTAACGCAGCAAATAAACGCTTCTTATGTTATTATTTTCAAATAGTTTTCCTATTTACAACTTTAAGCAACATCTCAAATTTCAGCAAACTTGTTGGTAATGCGCTAAGCAAGTAACGTAATTCAAACCTGCATAATGTGGTTGTCAAACCTGCTTCGATTTGAGAAAATTAACCAGAAAGTGCCAGCTACATATTTAAAGACATTCTCAGACCGCACTACAGACTAGAGCATAAGATATAATCACTGTGCACCACATAGTCTAGAATTACACCAAACAATTCTCGTGCTCATATAAATATTAGAAGAAAATGATAAAAATAAATCGCCTCAAAATAAAATTCGACAGCCTTTGTAAAATATTTAAATTATATTTGCCAATATTTATTCCTAATTAAGCAATCGGTCCTGATGGTCTAGGTAACCATAACCATAAGATCGCGGGTTCAGTCCCGACCAGGATCAATGACTTTTTTCGGATATAAAAATCCCAATTATGTTATCCTTCGGAAGGGAAATAAAGCCGTGGGTCCCGTGTCGTAGATTTATGGCACGAAAAAGAACCTCAAGCCTGAAAGAAGAGGCCTCTGAGCAAAATTTGTCGGCCGTTTCACTCCCTGAATCGAATGGGACGCTGATGACCGGATGTTAAATAGCATTAATAAATAAAAATAATACATAAATAAATAACTTATTTTCTATAAATGAGATTTCGTTTGTCATTTAGCCTACATGGGTTTCACTCACAGTGCGTCTATTTTGGGTAATGAATATTTTCTACAAATTAAAGGCACTGCAATGGGCACGTGTTGTTGCCAAATTTTCTTTTATGTTTCATTTAGATGACGAATTTCTTATGTCAGAATATCTTGCACCATTATTATGACTAAATATATTCGTGCTTGGGATCCATGGCTCATATCTTATCAGGTAATTTTAACTCCAAATTTTCTTCTGCCTTTCCCGATGCTGCTATGTATCTTCTTCATTTTGACAGCTGTCATCCCATACATAGTAAAAGATCTACACCATTGAGAAAATTAAAGTGAACAAAGATATTATTCTATTTTTTTAATTGTTTCACAAAATTTCAGTATTACTATTTTCTGTGCTTTTAAACTTATGCCAATCATTGACCTTCATTACCATTTTCACTCATTTGGGCACAGAGTCAAAGAGCATATATATATATCTGAAACCACACTTTTATCACAGCACAAATCATATTTTCTTTGGTGGTGCAGTCCTTTATCCTCATCCATTTCTTGACATTCGCTCAAAAATTCTCTTTAGAGTTGACATCCAGGGAATGTCCAGGCCAGTCCAAACACAGAAAACCATTTTTGGCATGAAGTCTTTAACATTCTCCGATGCATGACATAGGGCAAGGTCTTGATGAAAAATCGCCTTTTCAAAGTTCAGTTCATCTGCCAATCTCTTCAGTTCTGGGGCGGCTCTTGGGATGTGCTTATCGCTGTTCATCATTCCGTCATTTGGAATCAAACATTTAGTACCTGTGATTGCAAAACAGCCCCAAAACATTTTCTGTTGTTTAAACTTTACTGACTGACTGATGTGCTTCGACGAGATTTCCTATACATCGCTTCTCCTTCCATGCAAGACATTCAACACTTGCACTTCAAAATGACTTTCGTCAGAAAAAAGGACTCCTTTTTCTAGTTCTGGTGATTTCTAGCCCATGCCAATCTCTCTTTCCTCATAGGACATAGCTGTTTTCTGAACGGCCTTCGAGCTTTCCTTCCGGCTTCTAGAAGCCGCCTACACACTGATGAAGCAACAATTTTTATCCCTGCAGCCAGCAAATCTTTTTATAAATCAATGTGCTCTTTTCAGGATTAATTTTGCTGGCTCTGATTAAATGGCACCATCTTTCCTGGACATTTTGCATTTTTGGTCATATTGTCCTTTCCTTTGAGGTGAATTTGACTCAATCTCATACGTTCTAATTTTATTATTAATAGTATCCAAAGCTACATTACATTCAGCTATCTGTCTCTGAGTCATAGATGTGATATCCATTATGAATAAAAGTATGCTTGCTAAATAAAGTGTTAAACATTTTACATGTTAAAAAAACTAGAAACACAAGCAAATCGCCTAACTTCTAGTATAAACAATAAAATCAATAACTACAATTAACTATCTGAACAATGTGTATCAATAATGCGGTGTAGAATTGGAGGGAAACAGTTATTAGCATTGAATTATTTATAAAACTAAATTTACCTGCTGTTCAAATATCTACAATAAAAATCCAGGTCAAAAGTTCCAAGATAAAAAATATCCTTTCTACAGTTTACAATTGCATATTATCTCAGGTCACAAAAATTCCAGTACAACCCAAACTTCCAAAAAAAACTTCATGAACCTTGCAACGACCCATGTTCTTGGAACTGAGAGTATTAGATCTATTTTGAAAGAATAGCATGAAGCTTTATTAGTACATTAATATTTAAGTGATTTTTCATTAGTTGCACCCCGGCTTACTTTAAAGCACCCCTTAACCTTAAAAGCATATTCCGTTGCAACTTATCTCCATGCAAATAATCTCGTCCTGTTGCAGGCTCATATCCTTGCCAACGCCCAAAATGCAAAACTTGTGTTCTAATAATGTCATATCATTCGTTCCACAGTTCAAATTTATCCAAATAATTTAAGATTACTTCATTTACTAACCGTTCTTCCAAGAATGTCGTATATATGTTATCTTATAAGCTTTGCAAAGCATTTTATATTGGTCCAACTTCTACCGTTGTTTCGCTCCGTATGAACAATAGCAGTATATTTTTGCAAAGAGGGTGTACGCTATCGGGTGTGTTAATATTCCTCTTTCTACTTTATTACTTTATCAATTATTTATTTATTTATATATTACCTATTTTTCCTCCCCCGCCATTTCTCTCTTGTTGCTTGTTTAATGTTTCCACGCCTTACGTTACCTTCCAGATTCAAAATTTACTTTTATCCCTTTCCTTGTCTTCTACCTTTGAAGAAAAACACAAATTGTTCGGAATATTGCGATATTTGTGTTCCTGTTATAATATTCAAGTTTTGCTCCTCTAATTCTTGTTATTTTAGTTATATTGTTCTCCCAGTTACTTTGTTTTCCATTTTAATATATATATAGCATTTCTCTGATATTACTTCTTAATTTATCTAATAGAGTTAAGAGTTCAGAGTTCTGTATTACCCTCAGATGATTTATTCCAAAAAAGTCATAGTTTTTGTCCTTTTAACATACATTTTTAGGGTTTTAGTATCTCCTCTAGCTCATAAAAATCTATATGCAATTTGACTTCCAAATAGCTCACAATCACTGATTATTTACAAATTATATTGCTTTTATTCTTGGTTCCCAATGCTTATTCCTTAAAGAATATTATAGCTTTAATATTACCAGTATCACCATTTTTTTATTTCACTTAAGGGACAGATGTCTTAACCTACCTGCTGCCTGCCTGCCTTATCCTATCTATTTATCTATCTAGGTTTCGTTTTCATTCACCTGTTAAAATGATACAAGTGAATACAGATGTGAATGTTCAGATACAAATTTATAAACTCTTGTTTATATTTTGATTCTGAAGATTTAAAAGAAACGGTTCATGATGATTTATATAGTTTTTAGCAGCACATAAACTCAGTTTTTCTCCAAGCAAAAACAGGCTCTTATTCCTGAAGGCCACATGAGCAGATTCTAAAAAATCACTAATGCTTCTGTTTAAATACGAAACTGCAAATAAACTGCTAGAATATTTGCATTAATTTCAAAATGTTAATTTAGAAATTTGCAGCGAGAAAAACGTAATAAACAAAGGGCGTTCATTGCAAGCGTTCCGATCTCTCATCCCCTCCTTTGCAGCTTTAAGAAGGCAAGGCCTGCTGCGCTGAAGTCCTCACTGAGAGGTTTCGTAGTCAAACAACCTTAACCTCGGCTTACCAAACCGGATTCTCTACTTCTCGGATCGAAAAGCTCCCCTATTGTCCTCGCAAGGCTGGGTAGAATCCGATATAGAGGCACCCCTTTAGAAAAGTTCTTCAGAAAGGTGGGAATCGTACCCAGATCAGCATATATACTGAAGAAGTTGCTATTAATGATTAACACACTCGTGTCTTCCATGAGAAAATAACGTTTTTTTCAATGTAAAGGAAAGAGTGGTAAACTTAAAATGTTAACTATGAAATATTTAGGGGGTTATATTTCACTATAACGACGCCAAGTATTGCATAAACAGAAAGCAAGGACTTTGACTCATTTACATAAACCACAATTTTAATATAAATACTGTTTGCTCAGCTACTGCTTTCAATATATCAGATAATTAAATGGATTCAATCAATTTTACTCTCTGACGCCTTTTATTCTATAATTATATAATGTATGGTCATTTATCATGCAATGGATTAATAAGATTTCTCGAAACAAATCAGATACATATTTCTTTAGAAAAAAAATTGTTACTACGACAGCGACCTCGAATGATCGCCCCATGAACAGCCTTTGACATTTAAATTAATTGTAGCAGATAACTAACCAGATTTGAAATACTTAACTCTGCAGGTTTGCCTGTAAATAGCTTTACGTGTTTCCTCCAAAATTTGCGCTGATCCGGTCGACCTTGGGCAAGTCATTAACAATTCCGGAAAAATATCTTTTTTTTATTTTTTCCTCTCTTATAATCCTGAAGGTAATAAATTTCTTCTGAACTTCATTTAAACAGTTTAAAAAAAAAAAAAAATACTCGAGGTCTTGTAAATTGTCTGGCTAACGGTATTCATTGCCTATAGATCTGAACTGCGTGAGTATTTAAATCACCGAGGAATGCTACATAATTGGTGCAGTTCCATGGATGAAATTATGCACCGCTTTGTCGTAAAAGTGCATATTACAAGATAAAATGTTTCAGCAAAACAACAGTGTAATACAACCCACATCTTTATGTTATAAATTACGTATCTAAGTTGTATTGATATATTTTTATCTTGTTTTGTTCTTAAGTGTACCTTTTCGTTGTAATTAAGGTGAGTATGAAAGGCCTATCCTTGTAATGTTAAATTTACCAACTTCAGTTTCCATTTTCTCAAGGACTATTAAAGCCAATGAAATGAAACTTTTACAACATACTTTCCCTACTATACCATGACCTAGAAGCACATTATAAATTATTTTAAAATGCATTTTTTAACAAAATTTTATTTTTTACTTGGTCACATTTTGTCTTAGTTGTACCATAATAGACCCACATCATCACAATAATATCATGAATAAATGGTAAAAGTTACATAGTCATAACTAATAAAATTATAAAAAAATGGAAAGCTTATGCCAAAAAATTCAGTTTTTCAATAATTGCAGCAAAAAAAGTTTTTACAGAAAAACTAACTTTTTAAGGGAAACACCAGCTAATAACCCTCCAACATTGTAAAACAATAAAGGATGATGTCATAGACAAACGCTGTCAGTTTATGAAACACAACATTTGCTATCATTCAAAACAAATCACAGCCATCTAGACTAAATAGTTCCTGAGATATAGAATTTTAACTGAACAAGTGTTCGTGAATTAAAAAAAAAATCTGCAGTAACACAGTTAAAAAGTTATTAAAACACTTATAACCATGAGGCATACCAAATACACAGAAAATTCCAAATTTTAAAATGGTACAGAAAACAAAAATATGATTTTGATCCCCTGACCCCCTCCCTTTCTTTTAATATTTCCCTTAACATTGAACGAAGTTTTAAGCGTCAAGCATTTCCTTACTTATTGCACGCTAGTCAGTTTAGTGGAATCTCTTCCAAGATAATGAGTGCATTAAAGGCTGCGCGTAAGTGCTATGTGTACCCTTTAAATAAATCCGTCTAAATAAATAAGTGAGCAGGTGCCTAACCAATGGATTTTTGCGGAAGGAAGACTTTTCTTCTCGACATTGAGAAACTTTGCACATTTCTCTTCCTACCTCAGACGCAGCATTCTATAGTGGAAGTGTCTGCGTAGAGCAATAGACCAGGTCTGTGGATAGCACATAGAGCATAACTGTTTGCAGCAAAAGGGAATTAGAGATCAAGATGAACAGTTTTATATAAACGTTTGCTTCTTTTCAGGCTTTATACATATTTCCCAAACTTTACTCACAACCTATATACACCCTAAAAATAGCATTGATAGCATCTCCCTCTTATCCTTATGATAGGTTCAGACTTTTCCAAGAATTTTATACTTGACCTTCACTCATTATATCACCGAGAATTTTTCTCCCAGCTTACACTTTACAGTACACCCTAGTATGTGTAAAGCTTCCAGTCACTCTTTGCAAATGTTGTTTGGTTGAATTCATGCCTAGTAGGAGGGGTTCACTGAGCCACAATTTGCTTCTTATGAAAATCCCCATTGACAGCACAAGGTTAAGACTTTTTGAGAATTCCTGTCAAAGCATCACGGCTGCTGCACCCTCCTTTGAGTAACTCTATATTTTTCATAACACGATAGTAACCAAGCATTCAGAACAAAATTGCTCTGGCCCCTTTCGTTTCAAGCAAATCCAAATTTCACTACTTGACCCTTTTTAAAAATAAAAACTATAGTCCGGAGGGAAATGTAACCAAAGTAGAGTGGAGTATATTTACAATATGTGCAACAAAACTATCCACTACTAGACAGTATGACCTAACATCATCTATACAGACCATGCGCCATTCTCGTGTATCAGTGTGAATGAAAACTACGGCGCCACAAGCTCCATCTGCCTGCCATCCGCAGACACACTATTAACCATCTCCAGCGAATATATATATATATATATATATATATATATATATATATATATATATATATATCGGTTTCTAAATCAGACAGAAGACCTGACTATGGCAGCAAGCAACTGGTCCCCTGCAGGTTGCGATATGGTTCTCGTAAAACCCTGGATTGAGATGTCATACTCCTCTCAATCGTAATAGGAATTAAAACTACAAGCTCAATACTGTACAGGAGATGAACGAGGAGTAAGCATTAGAACTGATAAATGTCATAGTATTTAGAGAGAAAGTACCTAGTAGCTAGTTTGTTTAGACATACCCAGAAAAATTTAACTTTGCCACAAATTCCTGCCCTGCGTATTGAACTAACATTCGAAGTTATAGCGACCTAGTACTCTATCTGAGCTTCGAGGTGGACTAGAAGCTGTTGATTTAAGCTACTTCAACTATATCCGTAACCAATAGCATCTGTCCTTATATCAGACCCTCTTGGATTGATTCAGTTTATGTCAACGGCGTGCAACGTTATGTCAAGTGCTTATTCATCTGTGTTTTAGAGAAAGTTGTTTACTTACAGATGTTAATTTTATCTCATGGAACATTTTCCGAAACTAATATTTCATTTAAGTCATAAAATGTAAACAAGAACCAGTTTTTTGTCCATGCACTCTTAGCAAATAACATTTGCGCTACTTAATTTGGCTAGCACATTTCAGCGCACATTTTATTTTACTCTTTGCAGACATGCTGTAATATATCTCTTGGGAAGTATTTTTTCGCTCATATACTTTAAATTTATTGCGTTTGTTTGCAAGCATTTTATGCTTAAGTGATCCAATCGAAATACTCTTCACTAACCGCAAGATGCTCTTGTGTAACAAATGTTTAGCCAGAGTTGCTTGGTGTTATCAAATTATATCTACCCTCACCTATTTGGAGTCTGCGCTCCGTGTGTTTGTCAATTTTGAAGATTGTTATTTCATCAATATTCGAGCGCAAGTTCTCTGGAAGGGACTTGTCGCCGTGCCATCCATTCTTAAAGCTACGGCACGTTAAAGAAATACATATCCGGGAAGAAGAAGAAGAAGAAGAAGCTCCTGGCCATTTGACATTTCTCTGACGTCTGTGTGTGCTAAGTGACTAAACTTGAATGTTTAATATGGTCCACGAGGGCCAGGAACAAGATCTAAACCTAATCCTAGGACTAAATGATTCATAATATTTCTTAAGCTAGCAATATAGTGAAAGCAATAAAGCAATTACTTTAGCAGAAAACACATGTCTAAATAGTGACACAATTTTATAAAATAATAAAGCGAAAATTATCTCAAAACTCTCCTCGAATGTTAAACCGTTTATTTGTTGTTGACATTTTGTTCTCTATGAGGAGAGAGTGATGACTTCTCCAACATGTACAAAGTGTGGGACAAAACTTAATAACCTCGTCCCATCCCACCTAGATCCGATTTGAAGTGTTATCACTTTCATCTAAACAGTAACACACTACGAGACGAAACACCTAGTAATGCTTCAGCATTGCCAATGTTACTTTAATACATAAAAATTGAGCATGAGCTATTAATATTTCTTGTTTTTCATACTATATGTAAAGAATAAGTGAATAAATAATCTACTCTCCCATTTCACACCCATCTATGTAAACAGCACTAAAAGAGATTGCAGAGACGTGACAACATTGTTTTCCTTAGCGAATTCTGATACAGCTCATTCCTCAAACATATCTCAGTATTTTCAGTTCCAGGAGAAAAGATCACTAATTTTTATCTGTACTATAGATCGAGGTTTCCTTATAAAAAAGTCGTTGAAATGCATGAAGGGAAAACGGGACATTAATACGACATGGAAACAAATCAATTGTTAGTCACAGAAATTGGTATAGGATGAAGGCTTAAAAGAAAATGTAAAGTGCTAAATACTCTTTTGGGGATATGATGAAATTTATAAAGAATTTTACTGAAGGAGGGGGAGGTGAAGATGTAAAATAGACTAAAAATAACCGTATTGGAATGACGTACTGACGTTATAAACAGAAAAGAAAAAAATGGATGAACGTATGAATGAATATATGCAGTAAGGAATTGCCAGAAAACAACGTAAAGTAGGTTATTGATTGAAAGAGTCTTTATTACAGTAAATATCTGAATTTAATTATTATTATTATTATTATTATAATCATCATCATCATCATCATCATTATTTATACATTTCCATTCTAGTGTATCTACTATCTAGGGCTAAGGTTATTAAAATAAATTTCGAATAGATGATGTTTTATATATAAACTGATAGCAAAATTCCTACTTATTGTGAGTTTCGAGTATTCTAATCAGTAAAGGAGCTGTTACAACGGAATAAGACAGCTGGGTTGAACCGAATCAAGGGACAGAAAAAATGTGCATCTAACATCACATATGGAATGTCATTCACAAACAAATGTTTTAGACGACCAGTGTATTCCACAAAACCCTCTCTTAATGTAGTAGATGAAAAGCTGTGTTTTATTTTTAATTTTGCTTTCGAACCACTAATTTCGTTAGATTTTCAACGTTGTTCATTTATTTCGCTTCTTTAATCTCGTATGTACATGAGAGAAAACACAATTTTGCAGTTATGAAAGATAGTTTTGAGGCTGTACAAGAAGATTAATTAAGTCAAGAATGCTTCGTTGACCGAATTCGTAACCACTGATTTGCTGCTTTTAAATTTATACCCACACAAAAGTGACTTCACTTGAGATCATTGGTTTAGTTGCACTCTCTTCACAGGCATTAGAGAAAAGAATCTTTGCAATTATGAGATATGTACAAATTTGCTGATATTTTCCTGTAACTCTGTTTTCTTGAGCTACTGTAAGAGTTTAGTGCACTGATAATTATTTTGATATGCGGTTAAACCAAGGACGTTCAAAAGAGACACATGAAATTTGCAATACCAATGCCTAAATATCAGATCAACCAAGAGTATGCATGTGACCGTTAAAGAGATTTGCACACGCAAGTTGATCGGTTTAGGGTCACATTTCATAGACTCCAGTCTCGCGCACGGAGAACGACAGCAGTGGCACGCGACAGACCTCACTGTGGAATTTCGCATATACGGAACCTTCTATTCCACCTGTCTCCTACGCGCGGAGAATCGCCAACAGTGGCGGCAGCTGCTGTGTGACGGACACCCACAGCACCGCAGGCACGCGGAATTAAATTTAATTTCCTTATCGGCGGGCGGTCTTGAGGATCTAGACAGCTTCTACCTTGCTGAAGCGACAAACTTCTGTTTTCCCTGGCAAGAAGCGTGAATTAATGTCCAGTTTCTGCCCACACAGGGTGACAGATTGACTGGCTTTATGGATGAACTGTTTGCTTATCTGCGTCTTACTTGCTATTCAGTTCATTGCTGCCAAAAGTCTTCTGAAGATAAAGAAATTACTTAAATAATCCCCTTTCAGTTGATTTTTTTTTTTTGATTGATTTATTTATGGACGCTCTTTAACATCTCAGGTCATCAGCGTCCCATTCAAATCAGCGCGTGAAACGGCCGACAAATTTTGCTCAGAGGCCTTTATTTCAGGCTTGAGGTTCTTTTTCGTGCCGCAAATGTACGACACAGGACCCACAGCTTTACTTCCCTTCCGAAGGAAGCCATAATTAGGATTTTTACGCTCAAAAAATCCATCGGTCCTGGCCGGGTTCGAACCCGCGATCTTGGGTTTAGGAGGCAAGTATGGTAACCACTACACCACCAGGACCGACCTTTCATGTTGAGGACAACTCTTGACAGAAACATTAAGACTACCTTTCCCAAACTTAAATGTCATCAGAAACAACAGGTATAACTTCAGGGATGCTTAATACTAGTGAAAACTCCCAACACTCAGCCGGTTATTTTTAATCATTTACGTGGAAGTTTGCATTAAAGCTAAAGCTAAAGCAATTAAAGCTAAAGTTTTGCTTCTGCTGAGAAAATAATGGTCAAATTATTTTTCGATATTCAAGAAACGGTTTACTAGCAATTGTACCAGCACACACAGCTATAACTGGGCAATACTACAGAAACGTTCTGAAAACTCTGCAACGCACACGGCCACACTTTCGTGCAACAAGTTGGATTATGCACCAAGATAATCAATGGCTGCACACCACAAATGTTGTTGCTGCAAGTCTCACAAAAGTCAATGGAAAGTGTGTCCCTCATCCTCCCTATAGTCCAAATTTAGCCCCCCAGTGGTTTTTCCAAAAATTTTATGAAAGACATTTTCACCATGATAATGCATAGTGACACACCGCAAATGTTGTGCTGCAAGTCTCGCAAAAGTCAATGTAAAGTGTGTCCCTCATCCTCCCTATAGTCCAGATTTTGCCCAATATGTTTTCCCAAAAATTTATGTAAGGTATTTTCCTTCATCAAAAGCAGTAGTGAAGGCTGCGGAAGCAATTCTGGAGAACCTGTCAAAAATGTCTTCCATCAGATCTTTGAAGACTGGCAGAAACGCTGGGACACGTACATTGCATCCAACGGGAACTACTTGGAGATAGATCATAATAATTAAGAGGAACAGTAAATTTATGTTGTGAAAAATATAATCATTCTTTAAATAACAGCCCTCGTATGATGAATAATAAAATAATTCATACTATGATATAGAAAAATTACAGTTACAAAATATATGAGTAATAACATCCCCAAGACAAAAGACAACTTTATTTCAATACTGTACTGTTTCTTTAATGCAGCTGTTCAAAATGATCCTCAACGACAACAAACTGTACGGCGATGCACCATGAAATCAGTCAAAAGATGCTTATGCGCAAACCTATTTTAGTTCGAAGGAGAAATAAAGTCCATGTAAACACATACAAAGATAGCTAACTTTAAAAAAAAAAAAAAAAAAAAAAAAAAATGTTTTTCTTCAGTTATGAGCAGAAATTGGATTTTCGTGCGCTAAATTGGCTGAAATATGCATTCATGCTATTAAAACTTCAAATATATGCAACAAAATATGAAGTTAAAACCAACCTTTGGGTAAGTTATATTCGTTAGTTGCAGTTTGTAAGCATGAAACCATTGGACATGATGGATGATTGCCAATAGCTGCAGAATTCAAATTGAAGAAGTGTAAACATTAATTGAAATCTTTCACAAAGGAAAAGAGTGGCAACCAATGTTGTTTCCGTGGAAAGGGCGCTTGACCAGTCATACAAATATAAAGTACTAGCGAGAGTGGATAAACCGCCTTGAGGTCTGCAGCGTGACACCTGGAGCACTCATTAACATGAAACTAGTGACAGAAAGAGAATCCCAAAATGTTTATTGCCTATTTTACAGTCACGCGTTTCAAGACATCGACTGAAATGGCCCTCCCAAAGAAAATTCATTTACACAGCTGGCACTAGCCAACAATGCTACCAATAACAAGGCGATAGTGGGAATATCCTCCAGGACTTGCTTTCTGTGAACATTGTCATTGAGTTATTATTATGTCTGGGGTAATTAAAAGAAACGGTGCCTAAAATAAACCTTCCACTATGCGATAACTGCAGTATATGAGGGCCTCTTCTCGAAATGACAAACATTTGTGCAGGGAAATTACAGTGTTCTTCGAGGTACATATCATTTTTAAATAGTGCCCTTCACCAACGTTTGAGAAAAGCAATATGCAAACATGTACAAGGCAATTTTTATTTCCTTGCAGGTATCTTGACGTTGAAAACAGGCTTCTGCATGACTTTTTATTGCTGCTATCCAAAACCAGCTCTTTAGAGTTATTAATTGCTTCGTGCACTGCACCTGTATCAAAGGTCGAAACCTCTCTGAAGACTTATTGCATGTTTTTCAGCATCTTTGCGCGAAGAGAGAGAAAGAGATAGCAGATACCGTGCAATTGATTGCAAACCAACATTAATTTTCAAAAGAATTTAATGCATAAATTATTCTGTAACCAGTCAACAAGAAATAATGTGTTAACTCTTTAAAAAAAAGGCGGTATAATACTTTCCCATACTTTCGGAAAGTATCTCGCTCTTAATCTTTTTTATTGCCATTCCATTTTTTATCCCAATTACAAATTTTATTGCCTTTTTTCTGCATTTCTAAGTGTTCTAGAAATACCGCCATATTTCCTCCGTCTCAGGAAGAAAAGGCATGGCTTTCAAATTACATCAATTATCGTATTTTTATATATTCGGAAACCTCAGTGACAATTTGCCTTGAATTGTTATGCACTTCTAAGATAACACAAGAATTAAACCCTCTGACGCCAAAGGAATAATCTTTAATACTTACTGACAAATTATTGCAGCGCAATTCTTTATTCATTTTCCAAAAAAAAAAAAAAATGCTAATAAATATTCTAGCACTGCTTTTAACAGCAAATATTGGGAATAAAATTGTTTTTAAAATATACCAGAGTGCTGAACGGCTGAATTCAACGACATATAGAAAAATTACGTATTACACTATATTCTGGAATAAATATAAAAAAAACTGAGAAAAACAATAACGGGGATTGATTGATTGATTTATTTATTTATGGACGCTCTTTAACATCTCAGATCATCAGCGTCCCATTCAACTCAGGGCGTGAAACGGCTGACAAATTTTGCTCAGAGGTCTCTCTTTCAGGCTTGAGGTTCTTTTTCGTGCCGTAAATGCACACACGGGATCCACGGCTTTACTTCCCTTCCGAAGGAAGCCATACTTAGGATTTTTACGCCCGAAAAAAATCCATCGGTCCTGGCCGGGTTCGAACACGCGATCTTGGGTATAGGAGGCAAGTATGTAGTGGTTACCACTACACCACCAGGACCGACTATAACAGGGAGAAAATGAGACTAACAATAAACGGAAAAAGAAGAAGAAAAAGAAAAAGAAGAAGAAGAAAAAGAAATGAAGAAAAAGAAAAAGAAAAGAAAAAACACAATAGGTGAAAACATGAAAATAAAAGGAAGGAAAAAGTATAAAGGTGAGGTCAATGTGACAGATACTAAATGACTATGGCAATGATGGCGAAAGAGAACAAAAAGTACACCTAGGAACACTTATAGAAAAGAAGTTAATTATAAAAAATGAAAAAGGCATTTAAATATTTTAGTTATTTTGTAACATATATAAAATATCAAATTGAAGAATAAAATAAACTCAATTACTTCGGTGAAACAATTTGGCAGACATTGCAAAAAGGGTAAGGCAAAAAACCCTATTTAGTCTTATAAAGTTATAGCTGTTCCTGTTATATAAATTACAGTGAACCTAGAGTCTTAACAAATGAAATTCCTCATATATGTAGCTGGCCGGATAAAAGGAGAAATGAAGGCTATAGGGATGAATCAAAAGCACAAAGTATAATAAAAATAATTAAGGAATGCAAACAATAATTGGAAATATCGTGTAAATAGAATGAGAGATACACGTATTGCGCGAGCAGATAGATTATAATCCAAAAGGAACCTAGGTAGAAAACACAAGTAAAAAGATGGTAAGGTGGTTTTTGATGGAAGTGGAACAAATCGAAAGAGCCTAACCTTGAATATGAAGAGAAATAAAAAGAAGATGAAGGAGGAGATGAAAATTATAAAAACAAAATTGGCTGTAAATGGTATAAGCCAATATTGCTGAAAACAATAATAATATAACTATTTAATGAAGGCAGATTTTTTTAGTTCAATAATTAAATAACACTACTAAATACCATACTGTCTGGTGAGAAACCCATGAAATACGCCAGCCCTTATGGGCGCTTAATTTTCCCTCTTATGTGAGATTGAATGAACCATACGGCACTACAAAACCCATCTTCCAATCGTCCGTAAACGCGTATGGCTGTGACAAGTAAGGGTTAGGATATGTTATAGCGCAAATTATATTCATGCGTTGGGCAATTAATATAGAAACACAATATTTATCCCCTATATAAATTTTAGCTGCTATTTCCTATTACAACATGAGATATTGGTCGTCAAAGTTACGATGAGAATACTAGGACTATAATAACAGCTTTTTGAAGAAGAGGTTTGTACATATTTAATCGAAAGGAAAATCTTTTAATTTATTTTGTTTTTTGGGAACGCTCTTTACATCTCAGGTCATCAGCATTCCATTCTATTCAGGGCGTGAAATTGCCGATAAGTTTTGCCCAGAGGCCTCTTCTTTCAGTCTTGAGGTTCTTTTACGTATCGTAAATCTACGACGTGGGACTAACGGCTTTACTTCCATTCCGAAAGAAGCCATACTTAGGATTTTTACCTGAAAAAATAAATCGACTCTAACCGGGATTGAACCTGCTATCTTGGGTCTACGAGGTAAATATGGTTAACACTACGCCAGAACCAACAAAGAGGAGGTATCAGATTTTTTATCCTACCACAAACTCACCAGGTGTTGCACTATTTTCTAGAATACAAACTAAATACTAGAATGTCTTCAACAGTTTGTGGCAGCGTAAATATAATGATAAAGTGTCAATTCATTCTTTTATAGATTTCCTGAAAAACACATCCTCAAAAGTCTGATATTCTTACATAATTTTTTGTGACATAAATTTCTCTCGTATAGGGGATATTATTGTCAACTTTTGAAAAGAAATTGACACAAAATAAACGATAATTTTACAGACATAACTTATTCAGACACTGTAATAGCTTTTAAGGTGATATCAGTGAAAATAAATTTTAAGTAATTAGTAAGCTAGTCGCCATTTTAAATATGCAGGATGGACATAAAGTTTCCATCCGATTTCATGAAACAATTTGTAGTAGATTAAATTATTGTCATGGATATATGGTATGTACATATGTGTATAGATACTTTTTATCTTATTTCAATAGGTCACCATTCATTTCCAAGCATGTCTCCTTTGGGGAGCGGGGGGTTTGGTTTAAAATCTCAGGTCATAATCGTCCCATTCAATTCAGGGCGTGAAACGACCGACAACTTTTGCTCTGAGGCCTCTTCTTTCAGGCTTAAGGTTCTTTATCGCGCCGTAAATGTACGTCACAGACCCACAGCTTTATTTCACTTCCGAAGGAAGCCATATTTACGATTTTTACGCCCAGAAGTCATAATGTTGGGAAAACAATCTCTTCATATCAACACTTCTTTTACAAGAACGTTATGAATTATTTTAACATTTTTTTTTTACAAAAATCCATCGGTCCTGGCCGGGATATTTTCTGGTGTTTTATAGTTATTTTTAACTGTTGTAGACTTGTGTATCTTTTAATTTCAATATAAAAATTCACTTAATGTTATTATACCTAGAACAACCTATTAATTATTTCGTTCGTTGTTATGGCAGCTACAGAAATCAATGAATTAACAGAGTGCTTTGCAATATTTTCCAAAATAAAACAAGTAACAACATCAGGAATGTGAGCGCCATGGAAAAGTGTATTTAAATAAAAATCTCAAAATAACACAATCTTTCTTAGGTTAAGAGGAAAGTTATAGGTCCTCCTTATAGGCACTCATTTGAATTTATATAGCAGGTTTCGTATACGTACATTAATTTTTACTCGATCTTTGCCCTTCAGCCGAAAGGTGCATAAAATGCAATTATAAGAGTAGATAAAAACTTATCACTTTTGTTGCTTAAGATGTACTTTGATATCATGGGCAGATGGTCAAAAGAGCCACGCGTGTTCTAGCTCTAAAGGGTAGTAAATCCTTTACTTGTATTGCTTTTATTGCCTCTTAATGACAGAAAAATATCAGTAGCAAGAAGTTACTTTGTTGAGCGAAGGTCATGTGATATCCATAATTAGTGTTTATGTCATTAAAATATATTTGACATTTTACATAAGAACACGTTTGCGGCTATCGTTTCCAGAAAGGGGCGACGAAACCTGTATGAAAATTACTTTTAAAATCACTTCTTCCATATTTTATTACCATAATCACTCTCTTTAAGAAAGCGCGGCTAAAAGATTATAGCCTTCAAAATGTTAGGTTTGTACAAAGTTAAATCGGGTATAATTTAACGTCGAACAGGCGAATTTCAGTTAAGGGTTTTCTTGAAAAAAAAAAAAAAAGTTAAATTAGTGGAACTTCAGCTTTAAGGACATTTTCCATCATATGTGCCGAAACAAAGTATTTTTTGACCAATTATGTGAATATATCTCAGAAATAAAGTGAAATTAATGTATATTTTAAAGAAAGTAAATAAAATATATTTTAGTATATTAAACAATATATTAGCTATCTGCTGTGCAGAACATACCTATGGATAATGTAGACCAGCGGTTTCCATACACTGTCCCTAGTACTGCTTGTGTCGATGTGTGTACAGAAGCGCGAAGACCATGATTACAGCGATGTCTGTTAAATTAAACAAAATGAAAAGTATTGCAGCAGTAGTTACTGCGTCCTCCACTCCAAGCCCTTGCTGTGAAGAAGATGCCACCTTTCCTAAAAGGAATCCTGGACGAAAGCGTGCTTTTAATTTTAGTGTTGTGTGATGACATGGACATATCTTTAATTTTTAACACAGAAATAAGGTGGCTGTCTTCAGGCAAAAGTTTGACTCGGGTCTTTGAAATGAGGGTCGAAGTCAGAACCTACCTGGCAAACGCTTGCTAGTAAAATTGGCATGTTTAGGTGACATTTTCAGAAAGCTAATTATTTAAGCCTGTAACTTCAAGGAAAAGCAACAACAGTGTTTGACGCCAGCGATAAAGTGCAAGGACCCAAAATGAATAACAGGTTTTGGGAAGAATTAGTGAACAATGGCAATCTTGACAGCTTTGCAACGGTAAAAGAATTTATAGGAGAACTAGATTTAGACGTGCCTGGAGATATCTTAAACGAGTTTCAAGTTCACTTACTAAATTTAAGGCACTTGATAGTTTCAACAGTTCCGGAAAAACTCCATTAAAAACGAAAGAAAGCTTTTGGGTTGTAAAGATCATTTTTTTTGTTAAAGGGTTTACCTGTTTACAATATTTACGAACATAACACACACTGTGATATCGTGTGTATTGTTAATAACGCGATACTCGAATTATAGCTGCCGAAATGCGGTGACGCGGAACAATGAAGGTCACCAGACCTATCGAGCTTGTTTTGCATTCTTGAAAGTGTGCATATGTTAAATTATAAAGAATCGCTTTGCACGCTCTCAATAAATTGCACGTCTAAACCCACAGTAACCATTATTAGCCGTTTTAAATCATATTAAAAACTGGCAACTTCTCCTTGAATATAGACTGAATGTAAACTCTAAGCCGATGATGGAAGGGACCGAAACCCAAGAGCACATAAAATTACTTTGGGGTTGTTATAGTGACATATAATTTGAAATTACCATTCCACCCTTCTACCCTTCTGATTAAATTAAAAGCAGGGAATAATTCTCGTATCATTAGACCTCCGAGGTAGCATAGTGAGGTTCCTTTAAGACAAACAAAAAGCGGGATGAACCTGAAGGCAAGGTTAATTGGTTAGGTCACCGCAAGAGGTAGGTGGTCTCGCAGGGTAGAGTTTGTCTTGTTAATTCGATGCTCTAACCCTCAATCATCACACAAACATTAGTCTAACCAGACCCCACAGGAGCTTGGACTGCCACTCATGATGACGAACTTGCTGTTAACTAATGGAGATGCAGGGAGTCACGTTAGCTCGTTATTGCGTTCCTTGATTAATTTTCATACATTTGTTTGCTTTTTGGAGCGAACCCAAACTATTATTCCCGCACATATTAGCGTCTAGAGAGTATTTAAAAAAACCACCCACTTGCGATTGCATGAGATTATAACATTTACTTCTGTCAGTTTTGCATGTGTCATCTCAATAGATGATTATTATTTTATAAGAGGAAACTAACCCTCCTCTGCTAGTTTCATTAAAAGTTTTTGTTAATGTTAATGCAGCCTGGTAAGGGAGTTTAAAAAGTATGACTTTTGACTCATATAGTTTAATACGTATTAATATTTTATTTATTGTCGATTTGACTACATTTTTCTTCTCACGAAGTCTGTAGATTGGATGTGAATTAAGTCTGTGGGGATGAATGAAATGAATTAATGATGGCGCAAATGAGCTTGGAGTCCTTAGCGCCTTAAAGCTACCTTGGCATTCTCCTTCCCAGGGTAAGAAACAGACAGCCTGACTGACCGGGATTCGAATGTATAGATTAGTTCTCATAGGGTTAACATCGTGCTTGATAGGCTGTATGAACTAGGAATATTCACTCTTCCACTTCCACCACGTCACCGGATCCTACTGAGCATGCGCAGCAAGCCCTGGATGCTCTTCTCCAGACACAAGGAGAACTGGCCACAATTCTTCCTCGTTTATGACAAACCAATTCTACTGAGTACCTGAATAACCTTATAGAGAGCATGCAAGGAGATTAGAAGTAGTCGTCCTGGCAAGAGGTGGCTGGACACTGTACTAGAAAGTAAAATTAATCTTCCATTTTTCTTCTGCTCTTAAGAAGTTGTCATACTTTTGTTAAAGCCCCCAAAAAATAATAAATTTATATAAATGAAAAATAATAATACAGATCTATTATTTGCACTCAAATATTAATAAATGTTTGGAAATTAAAACCCCTCAAAATTTCTTTATTCTTCAATATTCCTAACTTTTACAGCACAGTTTATCTTATGACATCCTCGATGTCATCAAAGAGTGAACAAGGGAGTTTCGCTGTGAATCAGAGACACCTATAATCTGAGCTATAAGCAGTACATCGTTGCAGTGAGTTGTAAATTTTTTACCTCGAGTGAACTACGAACGAGCACTAAGGAAAAGTGAAAAGTGAGCATCGCAGCATACGAGGCGGATTGAAAAAACCTACCAAATGCCACAAATGAACTGACTGCAAAGTTGCGGTTTATTAAACATTCTTATGTACATACAGAAAAGTTATTTTGATCATTAATCAGTGCAAAAGTTTCGCTAAAAATAAAAATAGTAGTTTTCGCAACGTACTGCAATACAAATACTTGCTCAAAATTATTCCCTTGTTGGCCAATCTATATTCTCTTATTTTTATGCTTTTTGCCAATATGAAGTCAAAACGGTAAGAAACGCGCAATGAATAAATAATAATTGTACAAGTAAAAATGAAAATATTGCCCCGTCTTACATTTATTTTAATGTGTGACATTAAGAATTCCGCAAATTTTGCAAATGCAAATCTGGCCTTATATTTAGGCAAATACGGTAAATATCACGGTAATGTTTTATCTCGTCTATGAATTTGCCGTTTCATCTCCTGAATATGCTTATATTTAGCTTCATGATAAGTTTCATAATGTATTCTTAAGCTAATCTTTTTACAATTCAATCCCTTTTAACAAATCAAACATTTTGTGTCACCTCGTTGTTCTTGATTTAAACATATAAATGTCCAATATTCATTAAATTCCATTTTTTCTTCTTTTTCTCAGTAATATCCAAAAGCACGTGAGTAAATGTTGTATTCCTCCTTCACACTGCAAAAAACATAAATATAGCTTCTTTCGGAAGGGAAGGGAAGTTGGTCCCATGTAAATGTGTAAATTTACTGAACGTAAGAACCTCAAGCCTGAAAGAAGAGACCTCTGAGCAAAATTTATCGGCCGTTTCACGCCCTAAATTGTATATGGCGCTGATGATCTGAGATGTTAAAGAGAGTCATTAAATAAATCATATATATATATATATATATATATATATATATATAAACATTCGTCTGTCATGTACGAACTTAAAGAAAGTCTAAGGAAAGGAAGAAATTGGAAGAGTTACAGAAGCAGAACTGTTGAAGTAAATGCAAATTTCGTTACAAGATAACAAGAAATATATAATCACAGACATATGATTTCAAATGCCCTCTATAGCATGGGCTAGTACATATTATGAAATAAAAGTATAGAGTGATTCATATAGAAAATTTATTTATTTATTTCAAAACGAATGTATCTAGCCACAACCTAATATATATCAAATGTAGAGTATCTTTGGCAGATAATTAACCTCTATAAAAAAACGTTGAAAACGTCCTTCCTTCTGTATAAGGCATTACTCAGCACTTCGGCCATTGTGCAAAATTCTGGCATGGTTTCACAGACGAACCATGATTCCATTTATGCAGCTATGTGAACTCACAGAGCTCAAGCTATTGGAGCCGTCCAAAAATCCACTTGTCATTCATGAAGCACCCAGTTAAAGTGGGAGTTTGATGTGCAATATCCCCAGAGAAAATATAGGAACCAATGTTTTGATCAGAATGTGGACGCTGCAGAGTATCGCTGGATTTTGAAGAAGTTTATTAACAATGAACGATGTAGAGCTGGGTATTGGGTATTTTCAACAAGATGGCGCTACATGCCACACATCAATCCAATCCTTGGCGCTAATTGAATGTTTCTTTGACCACCGATATCTCCTGATTTGACAACACCGAACTTATTCCTATGGGTGCTACTTAAAAGAGAGTTTACATCACACGCACCCAGACAATGGATGCTCTGAAACACAACATTACACAGGAGATTAATGGTATTGACAACACAGCCCTCCAACGAGCGGCCAGTTACATGGAACGACGTGTTGAGTTATGCCTTATGTTGTGGCTAGCATCATTCGATTTGAAATACTTGCAAAAATGTGTTGGTTCTATATAACTCACTCTATATTACTGTGTATATGTTACTATCGATTAACATTAATAGGTGTAAAGTAAATGCCTAAAAATAAAGTTTTGATGACTATGATAACTAGAGTGTTGGCAGCATTTTTGGTTGAATTTCTACAATCAAAACTTTAATTTCCCAGTTTTTCTTTCGTCTTTTAATTTCTCCTATCATGGAAAACACGTAAATTATTATTTATTATGAAGATTTCACTTTCTTGAATAAATAACGTAGAAATAAGTAGCGAAAGAAAAGAAGGACATGGTCTACTGGGCCAGCGTAGCATTTTTGTAGAATCTTCAGCTCTTCGACCAAAACTTGCTATTGCATCACCTAGTAAGCCGATACTACGATGCGGGTGCTACAAAATACCAAAACTTTCACAATGATACAACTTCGATAGTTATTTACCTATCTCGTCAGAAGTAGAAACGAGTAAAACTGATGCAAGACAAGGCTGCTACCCGCAGCCAGGCACCAATGTCACGTGCACATTCCGATCATGCGCTTCGGTCCTTGAGCGCTTTCTTCAAAGACAGAATGTGGTTAATCATCCAGCTATTCTCTTAAAGAAAAACCTCGTGCCTTCTGCCTCCGCTTCGCAGATTGATTAATTATCAAGCTTTGGGCTGTATTATCATTTGGAAGACTACAAGTTATTACACATATTTCACCTTTATTTGATATCTCATTGCAGCTGGGGGCATTACTTTGAACAAAATTCCTATCACCTAAATCCGCTTCATTTGTACAGCTTACGACATACCAATGCATTGGACAAATCAGATCAGGTTCATTTTTCAGAAGGAGCAAAATAATTTAGGCAGCAATTCTAGCAAACAGAAAGTTTTTCTACTCTCGCCGCTAAATAATTCTTCGATTATTGTTGCAGTAACACTTTCCTCTCATTCATGAACAGAATAAATAAACTGACAATTAATTCGGTTTCCGATATATGTATTTTAACTTAGTTACACATATTTATATTATATTCAGTAATCAATAGCTCTCGTTCGGTTACTTAACGAGACATTTGTTACAATTCAAACTAGCGAATATTGTAAACTGTCCCCCGGATATTTTATTTCAAATGCAGCCGTAATTCTGTACGCATGAACATGCATCAGCTGAGTGGCTTTATACGCACAGGCAACAGATACATCAGCTTGCTCAACTAATGGAATTGCAGACATCTGAGGAAAAGTTTATAGTCAATAAACGATTTCATCAAATTTTCCTTATGTTAAAATCCGAATTTGGTCTCTCTTCTTGTAAATGAAAATGTCTTACGTTAGAAATATGTTCATTAATTTGAAAATTGTAACTTCCAAATGGGAAGTTATTCCTAAAGATTTAGTAAATATTCTTTGTTTTAAAGCACAGTCTACAATACACAAATGCACTGCAAAAAGTCTAACAAGCACTTCATACAGAAATGCTATTGAAACAGTTGGCGTGATAAACGCGACTGAGCAAGCTTAATTGCCTGGTCAATGAAACTTTAACTCCAGTCTTACCGGAAATCGCGCATGCAGAAGGACAATCAGTTTCCATTAGTGTATACTGTCTCGATCCCCTGCTATCAATCCCCTAAAAAATTATTCTGTAGCTTAACAAACTGGGAGTCAGATTTGGGCTGTAGCTGCACCACTAATCTATAGAAATCCTACCAATAAATTATTAAAACAGGATTAAATTAAGGAAATATCGGGTATGAATAATGTTCATGAAAAAATAAAAATTATTCAGTTAGATGCAAGATTATTTATAAAACATTAATATCATTCACATACATGATGAACGCTAACCAAGAAGTCTATCCAGGGAACAGACGGTGGCACATCCTCTTTCCTAAAGCTTCCACGCTCTTTCTTAAGACAGTTAAAAAGAACGCCTCTACTTCATGTTGTGCATGTGCAGACCCTAAATTTGCTTACGTAATATTTTTCAATCGCCATTTCCAACTCTTAACTGACTTAATGCTACAATACATTTCCCCACATATTGTTAATCCCCATATGTCACAATACAAACTTTATTGCTTAGCAAAACTAAAGAACGATATGTTTAAATGTTTCTAATAAAATTATTATCGCTATTATTAAGCTTTGATAAATATTATTGCACACGTTGATCGACTTAATTACAGTTTTAATTTTATTATCAAATGACATACAAGAAGCCAAAGAGATAGACTATGTATCTTTTTAAAGTATATTTTGTGGATAAGGGTTGAAGGGATAATCGATCAAGTTTAGAAAAATTCATTCATTTTAGAAAGGATGACCACGACTGCAAAAACTCGAAAATTGACTCAGTGGCTTTAACTAGGCTGAATATTGTGTCGAAAGTTTATCCCTTTTAGGGAAATTCGTGCAATGGAAGGTATTTCTCTTTTCTTTTATCGTTTGACAACTAAAGCCAAACACTGCACACATAGATCTGATGTGAGCGACATATTCGCCAAAATTGTTATGTAAAATTACAAATTGCTTGGCAGTAGTTAGATAATTGCAGTTATAGTAAAACTATTTATAGTTCACTATTCACACAAAGTTATATCCTTAGAATAATGAAGTTAATAGAATGAGCCGTGCGGTTGAAATAGTCACTCTCTGCCGGTAGGGAAAACATTACAGAGGATTATCCGAAAACCAAAGAAATCGTTCTAGGCTTTCTTTCATCTCAGCTGTTTTTAACGTGCTTTAATATGGCACCACATTTTTGTTTAAGAGAGATCCTTGAAGAAACACGACTAGATCACAATAGTACCGGTGTGGTAAATGTGTTTGAGGCTTAATGTAATGTTTAGAGAATATTTTGTACATCTATATTTATGTTTGTTGAGAAAATCGATGTGATCTATATAGCTTCATCTATGACTCAAATAGCAATCATTAATTTTTTAATGCAAGTACAAATTACATGAAAATATGCAATCATAACTTAATAAGCAATTTAGCATTGCAAATTAAATTAGGTAAAATAATGCTTATACCTATTACAATGCCAATAAGTTGAAAAGATTGAAATACCCCCACCTTACCTTACATGTAAATTTTTATGCGGATATTTCACCAGCCAGTGGACATGAGACCAGATAATAAGGCATAAAAACCTTCATTTCCAAATACCTTTCTGTGTATGAAAATGAATAATGGAATTTTACCAAGTGGTAGATTCAAAAGAAAAATATAGATTATATAAAATATAAATAAATTTAATTGTATATTATATCATAAATCAGTTCAAGTTGTTATTAGACCGCCACGGGTGGTCGTGGTCATTAAGGCGCGGACTCGTGAGCGGGAGGCCTGGGGTTCGAATCCCGCCAGGACCGTCCTCCCTGACTGAGGTTTTTTCCAGGTTTTCCTCATCCTCATAACTGGCAGCCAGGGAGATACCCTAAACTTAGGCGTGGAACGTTTCCTTCCTTAAAAAATCCTTTTCAAATATATAATTCATCTCATGTATCATCAGTGTCCACCGCCTGTGGTGCCTCAGTAGTAAAAACGGACGTTAAACACCATTTCAAAAAAAAAAAAAAAAAGTTGTTATTAGATTTCTTAAAGTCTCGAAAACTGATCTATAAAGTTGTTACAAAAATTGTTGTACACTTTTATTTACATAAGAAAACGTGTTATATTATTTCCTAATATTTGCCAGTGCCTAAATCCTGAATAGCGTTAAATAATGCACAACACATATGCCTCTTGTTTATCTCAATTATTATTTTAGCATTTAATTAAAATTCTTAATGAATGCTTTTTTTAAAAAAAACATTACGTTGCATATATTTCAGTACCTTTTTCGTGTATTCTGCACAGGTCTTCTTCCCTGTTGATCTTTCTGAGGTGTTGCATAGTTTAGAGGCGATGAGGGCATATGTTTTTGAAGCATTCTGTACTTTATATGACGACGTGCTTGCCATGAACTTGTAAAGTGAACTTGAGATTAAGGTGTACCGTAACAGTGCATTATGCAACACGAACCACTGAGCTGGCCCCAGAAGTTGTGTTTTCTTCTCCATTAAGGTTTTTTTTTTTTTTTTTTTTTTTCCGCGGCTTTAAAACTGGTTTTCTTTGCTTCAGCTGCCCATGTCTTTAGTTTATCTTGTTTTAATTTAGCACACATAAGCTTAGAAGAAAATGAAATCGAATAGCGCATATTAATAATGAACACATAATCAGCAGCAAATTGAAGCGTGCCAATGCGCAATCACAATGTACAGATTTTCTACGAACAGCCTTGGACATTCGAGTCGGATGGCGTTTCAGATGTTTCCGGAAGTGCTTATTAGCTATACACGAGCCTTTACTTAACACATTATTATGGAAAAGATATAGAGTAATAAACCTCCAAGTTGACATTATTGCGTTCTAAATTATGCATTTATAGCACGTTATAACTCGCTTTTATGAATTATAGTATAATGTCAGATTCGCTTCTTAAAAGAGCGAAATTTTCTCGCCAAGGATATAATGCCAATCTAGAACCGTTAATCGTGCTGTTTTAAACCATTATCATTTATAATTTACTGTAGACTTAATCAACGGTTACAAAGTATTTGAGACTTTTAAGCACTCCATGGTAAAATAATACAGCAAAATGACCACTTAAAACCTAAACCACTTTTATTTTAATATAACATTAACAATATTTCGAAAAACACTTTTAAGTAAAGCCCGGAATTATGGGAAAATGAAATTTTTTACCGTCTGAAAATATTTAATTGTATAAAAATAATATTTGCGAACTATGAAACATTATGGTAAGGTTTTATTTCTGCCTATTTATCTCCGAACAGGCTAAATCTAAACTGGTATGTGAATGTCTAAATGCCCTGTCTGCCCTAGCATATCGCAACATGCTTCAAATGCGGTGGGTGCCGGGGCATCGGGCATTTATGAGAATGAGAAAGCAAATGGAAAAAGGGTGTGCTGATACACTCTTCTTTGGCCCTGAGCCCGCGATGAGAATCAGTATACTCTCTGCCAAGACCACAGTTAAAACATGGATTGGGGATAAAACCAACTAAGGTGGCAAACCTATCCTGGATAAACGCAAACGCAAGCTAGGAAATTGGTCCTAGGTCCTATCAATACTTTTTCCACGCTTCTAAAATTGAACAGAAGAGGAATAAGGAAAGTAATTGCGCTAATTACAGAACATTGTCACTTCAGAAAACATCATCGTAAAGTGGGACTCTATAAAGATGAACCCATTTGCAGATTGTGCAAACAGGATGAGGAATCTGCCTCGCATATTGTGTTTGAATGCCCAATCCTGATAAGAAAAAGACTAACTGGAATGAATGCCAACATTGGAACCAAAATACTGCAGCTTGTTCAAGGAAGAGATTTTGGGAAACAACGATGGCGTTTCTCCCAATGGGGTAGCACAATAAACCTTACATGCTGGAGTGTTGGAGGTCATTCTAAATCCATTATCGCCCCTCCGACATCCATCTATCCTTACTTATTTTGTACTTTGCTCTCTAATTCTGTCTGTCTTGTGTTTTTTTTTTTTTGTTTTTTTTTTTTTTCCTCCACAAATTTTGAGCTATTATAGTTTCAAACTTCATTGAGAAAAAAATATGAGAAATTTATTATTCTAGCGCAGCTGTTGTAAACATAATTTGGCGCTAATTTAATTTTATGAAAGAAATGCTCTGTGGCTAACTACGTGTTCATCCTCCTATATACAGGCACGGCTGGCGGAGATCGTTAAGGCACGGACTGGTGATCGGGAGATCCGATTCCCCCCAATCAACACCTGAGATTTTTCAGACTTTTTAGAAGCTGAAAAACAGCAGGGTATTTATGTGCCACCACTCGGTGCTTTAATAAAACTGGTACAATTGCTGACTGGCCAAGATCGGAGCGTCCGCGCTCTGCGAGCACCAGGAAAGGGATGAAAGCAACAGTGATTCGTATTAGAAGAAATCCAGTGCGGGAACAAACAGTGATGGCTTGTGAGATGAACATTTCCAGCAGACCAATGTCCAGATTGCTCAAAATGTTAAGCTGAAGGCTTATCGCCGGGATACTGCAAATGTAAATATAACTGTCGCATGGACCCTACAGCCATACGTGCTAATACCGTCCTTTTATTAATCAAAATATACAATACATAAAACACTGTAACATTAATTGCTATGATAAACTTTATACAATGTGTATATATGTACACATATATACACAAACACACCGATATACCACCTGTGATGCCTCAGTAGTAAAAACGAACGTTAAACACAACCCCCCCCCAAAAAAAAACGTTATACTTATATCATTCAGTTTTTATGAATAATTTAATAAACTTATATATACAAACATGAATGGAATCCTTATCCCTGAGCATATTTCCCATTACTCACCCTCCTCCCCAACTCCCCTCTCTTCTCTATAGCTATTAACCTTCTTTGCCGGATCTTCGCTAGAAATATTCTCAGTGTGTGTGTGTGTGTGTGTGTGTGTGTGTGTGTGTGTGTGTGTGTGTGTGTGTGTGTATCTCCTGCATCAACACTTCCAAGCAGACATTCAAACATCTGCTGTAATTTAGAAGTTGTGGTGGTAAATGCTCATTTATTTAAAAGCTCTGTTGCCTTGCATTCTGACAGAATATGCCTCCAGGTATCGCTTACTCCGCACAGTGGGAAATTGTTTTCCCCTGAAAGCATTAATTATTTTATTTCCTTCCCAAGTCCCTAATCTGAGCCATGAGAGACCACTTTCGTCTTCCCACAAACATCTAGATAATCTCTCCCTCCCCCACACCTGATCTATTTGAACCTGAAGTTTCATAAATAACTTTTCTGAATATTTTGGCTATCTGTATTTCGCAAACGTCTATTAACTATCTTCCAGCTATTGCTCGTAATGTTCTCTCTACTTAGACAAAATTAGACTGGGTATATTTGGCTAAGTTTATTTTTTTTTCTTTTCTTTTCTTTTCTTTTCTTTTTCTTTTTCTTTTTATTTCTTTTTTTTTCTTTTTTTTTTTTTTTTTTTGATGCCCTGTACATATTCCGCCCTTCCCTTATTTGTTCCCTCAGTCAGATTGCTCGAAGAAGTGCTTGATCCCCCAACTATTATTCTTAAGCAGTACTTAATTGTACTGTTTTTAAATTTATACTTTCATTACAGATACCAGACTCTTCAAGAATCCCACAATTAGCTGCATCCATTTCTACCTAGCAACCGTTTCAAAAACTGCGTTTGTACCTGATTAAGTTCCTCGGTGTTTTCCCCAACCCCAAATTTCGGCCCCGCACGTCATAATTGATGATCTAACAACCACTCTGTACATAATCTCCTTTGTTCTCGACGGAGTTTCCGGTATTTTTGCCAAAATCTTTAATGCTTCTATACTTTTAAGATGCATTGAGTTGAGTGATGCCTGTGTGTTTTGCCAATTGAAATGGCGGTGGTGAGGTCACGTAGCAAGACAAGGTCCCAGGATGTGGGTTTTCCCAAAACTCGGTGGTCAACTTCACTATATAAAGAATGAGGCAAATAGTGGTCACGGAGGGGTGAATAGAATATGCTAAAATGCTTGCGACAGCAAATCAGAACTTTAAAGGTTACTTTTTATATATTAGTGGTAGAATTTAATTTAGTTTATGTTCTTAAAAAGCATTGTAAGACTGGGTAAATTGCTAGGGCTAGTTGACCTACTGAGCGATCAACAACATGCATAATTATTTATTCATTGTATTTATTAAACGAGGTTAAGAAACTTTTGTTCGACAACACCTAGTCCTTTTTAGATTGACATTTAAAATAAAACTTAAACAGTAGCAGTAATTCCATGATAACCGAGCGGAATGGCTTAGGTGTAACGATTAAAAGTATCATTTTATAGGTCCCAGGTTGAAATTTCTTGGTTCATTCAGACATTGGGCCGCTTAGTGGAATACTGTAATGGAATATTACTTTTTAGGAGTTTTCCGCTCTCTTATTTCACATCATTGTATCCATTTGGTTCTGTTATAGGGCGAAATGAGATGGTTGCTCGCGCCTTGTATAAAGTTTCTGTTTCGACATCTGATATTGAAGCGGATCTTATGAGGGGTTTGACTTCCTTGGAGGCGGGCTGCACCAGCATTGAAAATATGTTAGGGACCCTAGATCCTGGCCGCCCTGAGAATCCCTCAATCATCCCTTACTTCCGAAGATGCCTCAGTTGGGATCATAGGCACAAACAGTTAACCATGAGCAGGGCTGAAGTACTGAAACATCCTCCTCTGCCTCAAACAATCCAATCCAATCCAATCCACTTCCATGATAGGTTCGTCTTAGCACAGAAAAAACATGCAATTGTTGTAGCAGTCGCAAACAAAATATCTAAAAGCACTTGTTTAAGATTATCAAAGAAGGATTGTTTCTACAGAGTGACCCAATAGAACCTAATTTTGGAATACTCGTATAGAATTTTTTTTTCCAAGGAACAAGTAGCAGAATGAAATTAATTAATCTGAATTTATTATTTAAAAAACACATTTTTAAAATGGGCTCCATGACAGCGAACACGTTCGTGTTATTGCCTCTGGAAATTCACCATAACTCAGTGCAATAAAACAAAATCAATGTCCCTAATTTCATGAGTTATGTTTCCTTTTAACTGCATGAAGGTTCGTGGCCTGTCCCACTTAACTTTTCAAGTATCCCCAAAATATTAGTTTGCTAGTCAGATCTAGATATCGCGCTGGACAGGCAACATCAGGATCTGCAGAGCGTTCATGGTTTCACGAGAGATATGAGCTATGGCGCCATCCTGCTGGAACCAAAACAGTTTCTTCATATCATCCATCTGAAAGTCCAGTGTTCAATTTCTGTATATCTCTGTGCGTTGAAGGTCAAAGTACGGTTTCCCTCTTCAAAAAGTATGGATCGAGATGATTCCAAAGGCAGAAACGCCACACCAACTGTTACTGTCTGAATGCAATAGTTGTTCATACATTTCCATGGGTTGTTCATCACTCAGTAACGAAAGTTCTGTTTATTTACGAACCCAGACATATGGAAATGAACCTCTGATGAGGAATTGCATACAAAATACAGTTTATCATTGTATTTAAGTCGAGGTTCAATTTGAACCATTATAGAATTTTAGATCATTATGAAGGATACGGTGAATGTTTTTTGCGACAGATTCAAAGCAATTCAATGACGCCTGGCAGAGCAGCTTGGGCTTCTAGCCCCTGCTTCTCTTACTCTTGTAACCTTTTCAGGAGCATCTACTCTGCGCGCACACCAACGAACACTACAAATGGCAATGAATTTATTCACCTGTTGCAGAATGGTATTGCGGGATGGAATACATCCATGACGTTGCACATTAAATTCTACCCTAAATCTTCTCTGAATGCACGATATTGACTTAGATTCAATAAATCTATAACAGCGAATACACGTTTTTCAACAATCCAATTATCTATACTATTGTTTACTACTTGTAGTAATGCATTTATTTGAAACAATTCTAACTCATCCATACCGGTCGAGTCCTGGGACCGTACGTGTTTTCCCCACACACTAGGAAATATATGAAAATGCACGAAACAATATTTAACTCTTAATAGACAATATATATGATAAGAAGTAAACAAATGGAACAACCAAAATAAAAACGTATAATAATAATAATAATAATAATATAAAATTGTTTTAATTACATAAATAAAAGAAAACAGTACAAAAGTAAATAACTTACACCCCTTCACATATATGTACAAATATCTCCCCCCCAAAAAGTATTGTGAATCATGTTCCCCCACCCCCTTCTCAGTTTTCTGCCTCTTTCAATCTGAACTGTCTGACTTTATTTAAAACATTACCTATTCCCTCCTCCTCCTTTCTATCTACCAGCAAAGTCTAGCATTGCCACTGCCCTCTCCCCCTGTTCTGTTGTTTACTAAACGGACAGAAATAAATGGCATGTTTGGAAGGTTACACAGCAACCAATACCATAACTGTAACGCAAAATCGCTAGAAAACGGCAGCGTTCTGAAAACCGCCATATTCCAATGGGTTATTTGTGATTTTTAAAAAAAATTTCAAATTAATAAATTGCATTGTGCTACTTGTCCCTTGAAAAATATTTTTATTTAATTCTATATGAGTGTCCCACAAAAAGGTTCTGAAAACTGCCATATTTCATTGGGTCACCCTGTATTACTTCCCTTTAAATTAATCCAATTTAGCTGCTTGACTTTAGGCATTAATTTAATCGAAAGCAATATAAACTGTCATTAGCACGAGTTTTATTTTTCCTTATTTTCTTGATTTCAATTAGCAATCATTTGGAACATGGTTACGAGCTGATAACACATAGTGTAAGCGGTCTTAAACATTAAATATATTTCTTATGTAGTCAAAACAGCAATATTTTATTTACTAACAAGAATTTCTTCCATAATCCATTATATTACCATATCTGGCCCCTTATATACAAGTCCTGTGAATTTCTTTTATACGCGATAGTCCGCTTAGGTTGTAAATTTGAAATTTTAATACATTCTTCTATTCTTGAACAGGACCGGTTTTCTTCCTTCTTACTGGTGCAGGAAGGCCGTTTTTCCCAGAATCTGAAAACTGGAGCAGGTTTTCAGAATTGAAGCGTGAAATTTATCCGGAAGACATTACAAAACAATGTAACCGTTGTCAGGTTAGCAACTAAAATGCAGCTCTGAATTTCATTTTTCCAGAAATTTGTAAGCACATTCAACAGTTCACAAGGATTTTTAAAAAGCTCCTTTTACAACGGCAATTAATTTTGTGCAGGAAATTTGCAACGATGAGGGGAAGGCAGAGGAACGAGATTCCAGCCAATAATGAGATCCAGTTCAAATTTCTGAGTCCCAATTACGATTCCATTAGCAAACGCTTTGTGCATTTCGAACAGGGTAGTAACTCTCTAGAAACACGCTGATTTGTTTTTTTATTTCTTTCGTTTTTTGCTTGCTCTTCGTATGTGAGAGGAAATTTAATTTGTTACCTTGAAGGGGACAATTGTTAATTAGAGCTGAAGAAATAACAACCAGCTTAACTGTCTATAGAATTAAGATAGTACTCATTAAGTACTACAGATCAATTGAAGAACGTGATTCCTTCGTATGCACGAGCCAGGGAACCGCAGCTTTTAAGGGCATTGGTACTGACACCAAATAACAACCACGCAGGGAATTATTGCATACTACGAGAGTAGGTTCATAAGTTTCCGGCCTAACCATTTTCTAGCTATGACAAAAAGTATATTTCACTTTTCAATATAGTTACCCTTTATTGCAATACACTTCTCACATCTTTAAATTAACCCCCCCCCCCCCAATAGTCAGAGGTCTTGTCTGCAAAATGGGCATAAAGAGCATCCATTTCTTCTTCGTCACGCTTACATTTCCTTCCTCGAAGATCCTTCTTGAATTTTGAGAAGAGGAAATAGCCACTGGGAGATAGATATGGGCTGTAGGGTGAATGGTGGATCTCCTTGAAGCCATATTTCTTCACAGCTTCCTTTGCAACAAGAAGCTGTGTGCACAGGCGCGTTGTCGTGAAGAAGGCGCACACTACCTCTCAGCACAAAACCCTTATCTGGTGTCATACCTTTTCTGCTAAGTAAATAATTGCAGCTGTAACTTCCGCTCCACTGTGTTCGGTTGTTCAGATATAGTTGCATAAAGAAGGCTACGTGTAGAAGATAGTGATATGTTCAATAAAGAGTATCGAGCTATTATTAAGTTTTTCACAAAAGAAGGACTTACTCCAAATGAAATTAAACAGCGATTGGACGATGTATATGGGGAAGCATTCCCCCCATATTCTACCGTAAAAGAATGGGCGAAACTTTTTCTAATGAGTCGAGAAAGCATTGAAGACGAAGAGCGTGCAGGTCGACCCTGAAAACATCGCTCTTGTGGAAGGAGAAATTATGACAGGCGGCTCAAAGTTACAGAAATAGCAGCAAGGTTGGGCCTTTCTAAAAGAGCAGTCGTTCGAATTATTCATGAAATTTTAAACATGAATCAGATGGGTGCCTTGACTTCTTCGTTCGGTTCAAAAGCAGCAACGAGTCATCTGTTGACAGCCATATTTGGAGCTCTGCCATGGCAACGAGAGAGAAGTTCTGCAAACCATTGTTACAGGAGATGAAACTATGGTCCTGTACTATGATACACTATTGCGTAAGTAAATATTATATTTAAATATTTTAATGTATTTATGTTAATGTTTTTATAAATCTTACGTACCAAGACAAAGTATTAACATTTCGTAATATACCTTATGAAGATCATACATTAAATTTTGATTGTTTATAGTTATACGCATTTAATTTCGGAACTGCATTAATATCATGATTAGGAGAAGTTATTTTAACAAAATAGGCAGTTTTTCTTAAAACACAACATACTTAGAGCATATTATAAATATTGCTGTATGTCTTTAAAATTTACACTTCTTGTACTGCCACATTTCTTTGTGTTTAATCTCGGTCAAGTACATTAGTGGTGAATGATTTCATCAGGAAGTCTATGACACCAAAGTAAATTTGGTCAGAGCATGATGCTTCCTATAGCGATCAACTACAAGGCAACATAAGCCCCAATACTTATAAAAGGATTTACGGTGCTTACTTCATAACGTGAAAATATGTTTCTCCCTTTATAAATATATTTAATTTAAATTATATAAAATTTTCCCAAATATAAAAAACTTATCTTCACTTATTATTATAACTGTGCTGTACATACTGAAATGAAATATTTATATTTTCATTATAACCCATTACTTTACAACCTGACTTGCTAGAACAGATCTGATTAAAAACATATTTTGTCTGCTACTGAGGACACTAATGTAATTGTCCCTATCACATCTTAACATCACGCGAGATTTAAATTCCACAAGGAAAATAGTTTTTCTTTATATATATTAGGGTAAATCAAAAAGTAAGTTTCCTAATTTTTGTAAATGCACAAATAAAGATAAATGAAGATAAAGAGTAATCTGTATCAACGCCACGTCTTTATATTCCCATATAATAGCAGAAAGTATTCAAGCAAGTATTATTAATTTTTCTATATCCATAAGATAGAAATTGGCGTCCTGCTCTTAAGTCACTTCACCTTTAACAGTAGATATCGTCTACCCCGCAGGTGTTCTTTTAGTTTCTCAAATGTATTGGAATTTATAATCCTTCGACTTTCACGGCACGATTTCCGCACTTAATGAATGGATATCACATCCGCTTCATACACAAATACCCACCACGTGAAGATTTCGTAATTTATGCCTACAGAAATAGAATAACTGCGCGCACCACTCATTCATTACCTTCCACTTTTTATAACTGTACCTTGTTTTGGAGTAATAAAATAAGGAAATATACTTTTTCACTTACCCTTGTAGAAAACTTTTTAAGTTTCTGAAACACTAAGGATTTAGAGAGCATCTAATAGAAATATGGTCTAAGCAACATGACATAAATGCTATTTATACGGTTAAAAATACTTTAAAAATAACCAAATGGATTTTATAGCTTTGAATTTGCAAAGACAAGGTACATTTCATTGATGGGAAATAAAATGTATATACTTTTGAGTAAGTATATTTCCAGGTAATTTTTAATTTTGTAATTGCAAATTCTTCATTGTTATTAACATCCATAATGAACAGTGGATATTATATTATTAAAAACAATATATATACACGCTCTCTATGGATGCTAGTGCTTCTCGAGAATAGAGAAACTTTGCTCCACCTCGCTTTATCGAGACATCAAATACTTGTGGACGTCGACAAATGCATATTTCATATTCTTTATATAGGAGTGTATCGCGCATGACAAACTCACCTTTTTTAATGGTATCCCTATTCAAATACCCCAAGGCTAGCCGAGATTCAGGAAGTAACTGGAACGAAAAAGCTCGCCTCTACTGCCGCTGGGTTGCATCTCCATCATGTCGCGTGTCCCTCCAAGTTTAGAAAGAATTCATTAGCAACGAAACAGCTTTTCGTGATTCCCCTATAATATTTTTTTTTTTCCTATGCTGCTCACTGAACGTGATACAGCCTTGGATTTTTTTTTTTACCTGAATATGCCTCACACGTGTATTTAAAATGATATACAGTTAATTCGTGACCGACAAAACGGCCTGACAATTAGCTATGTAAATGGTTATTATTTAAGGGCACACACACGTCGATTTTGGAGCTTACGTGAGTTCTTTGGCATACAAGGCGCTGTGTCATTATTTTTAAGCGTTCTCTGAAATGAATCCTCCTAATGTAGCTGTTAAGAAACCACGTATGAATGTTAATATTATATGGCTTTAAATCAACACCCGTTATTTAATAACTAGTGTTGGCAAATTTTTTTTATATCGTAAAGTATTTGCTCCTATTTTTGGAATAATTTTAGTGATTTTACTTATTTTTTAAGGTATTTATGTTGAAATAACTTCAAATATTGTAATATTAGAAAATTCTGGTATGATTTTAATTTATCTAATAATATTTTTAATTATAAAGTAAAAAATCAATTTTATATAACTATCCTTTAAAATATTTTTACCTCGTATAACCTTGACCAATAAGCATTTTGAAAGATAATTTTTATTATATTGCCAAGAAGCAGCATTAAAATGCACAAAATATTTTTAAAAATATATTTGAAAGTAAGAGCTTTAACAGTAATTTTGCTCAATGTTATAACTTTTGTGGTGCCATTATTATGCCCCTTTTAATTAATAAAATAGCTATACATATTTTCATTAAAGGATGAAACTTATGAAGTAACATATTAGTCTCTAGTATTAAGGAAATAAGACTTAGGTGATACAAATCATTATTTGCAAATGCAAAAAGGCTGTACACCATAATAAAATTAATTATGCAACACGAGGTGCAGGTATTTCACATCTTTTGTACCTGGAATTGTAGCCAAACCTGATGTAAATAATCAAATTACTTCTGACAAATTATTATAGCATGCACAAAAGGTGAACGAAATGTTATGAATGGTGAAAGGGGGGTCAACGTCAGTCGAGATACTATTGCGTCCTCTGCCTCTGTCTCGAGAACGCATTGACAGAGGACAGTACTGGTGTTTTTGTTTGAGTAGTGTTTAACGCCCGTTTTAACTACTGAGGTATCACAGGAGGGCAATACTGCAAGGGGATATGTGATCAGCACACCAGCACTCTACCAGTCGCCATCACGCGGCTTTCGAGGTTGAAGAAAATCATAAATAAATAGTAATAATTAACTACCGACTTAGAATAACGCTTAAGGCTCGAATTTGGGGGATCCTGAGTTCAAATCCTTTTGAGCGGGCCATCCTTAGGCGTTTCCCCTGGCCACTTAGGCAAATGCTGCTATGAATCTTTACTTTCCACGAATTTTCCGCTATCCCATTACTAGTGAGTTATCAGGGGAATACTTTTTGAGATGCCCAAACACTCATTTTTCTGTTTATGTTTATATTACACATCGAGCATTTATAATATATGGTTATATGTAGTGACAGAATCGACTTTTCAAGTTTAAACATATTATAAGCTAGGATTGGGACAAGCAAACTGAGGAAGTCGTGTACATAAAAGTTGAAAAGTAATAAAAATAAAAATAATATTATCAGTAACTTTTTCCAAAGGTGTCATGAATGTGTGCACAACAGATTTTTGCATCTTTTATGAGTATTGCACATAACTCCAGCTATGGGCGCGAAAAGACCGCGCTAGTGGTCAATACTTTTGTGGCTGTCCCTGGTAAGTGATGAAGGAATGCTCACTTTGACATTATTTTATACACTGATTCTATGAAACTTGTATTTTACGCAATACAGAGATTTATTGATAACTGTATTGTAAAGAAGTTATATAAACAATTTCGAAAGTACATTGATATAAGAAGAAGAAAAAAGTTAAACCTCTCGACCACTGTGTAAAAAAATATCGCGACTTAAACAAAATTATTACTCATTTCGAGACGTATTCTATTATAACTTTATAACTTCATCTGTCCATTAATTAGCATTGCTGCAAAATTTACAGCCAGAGGCGATAAACCTTTCCCAACTTTAAGACATGATGTTCTTCCAAAACCTTCGCCATTTAAGTGGTTTTCAGCTATTAAAATATTATTAGTTATTAATTATTTTTATTTTTTGTTTCTTTATTAGATTTTGACAAAATTCTGTATAAAGTTTAAAATTCTCATGCTTTATAAAAGTCGAAATGCTTACAAAACAATATAGAAATAATCATTTTTGTATTCAAGCTGCCAGTACTACGAGAAAAAAATTAAAGAAACTAATATTAAAAGATGCTTCATGCTGGGTTATAAAATACATAAATTATGTTGTTTGAAATATTTCTGAATTTTAGGTATTTGAAAACTTGCAATTTTGACGAATGAAAGGACATATGATGGAATTTTCTAGGCTTAGACCCTAAGAATTGACCTAAGAAATGAGAGGTACATAAAGAAGGAGATGAAAAACCTAAAGATATATTTGGCGAAGAACAGAGAATGATGGATGCAACGTACAAAAAAGGCACTCAAAAACTTAGTTTGGGCTTTCCATAAAGCACAGCCACCTCTCTTTGGCAAGACACCCTTGCCTTACTGCAATTTCATTCATAATTGATGATTTTGATGAATTTACTCGGAACCTAACAATACTCATTTAACTCCTAAAGAATTACATGCATCTGGTTAGTAATAAATCCTAGTTCTACCGCCATGGGTGGCCGAAGTCGTGAGTGGGAGGTCTGGGGTTCGATTCCCACCAGGGCCGTCCTTCCTGACTGAGGTTTCTTCCAGGATTTCCTCAGTCCTCATATATGGCAAATGCCGGGGAGGTACTTTAAACTTAGGCCTGGAATGTTTCCTTCCTTAAAAAAAATCCTTTCCAAGTTTATCATTTCATTTCATGTATCATCAGTGTACACCGCCTGTGTTAAAACGGACGTTAAACATTATTAAAAAATTCTAGTTCTTTTTTAATTTCGATTGCTTGTACAGTTTCTGTATGATTTAAATAATAATTAACGAAACTTCTATACAAAAAGATAATGATAGCTTTTAAATGCTTAACTGCTTAATAAAGACGGTAAAAATAATTTCTGCTGATGTGCAGTTAGTGATTTGTTGGAAGAATTCTTTGCTATAAAAATTTAACAACACTTAGCGCATTTTGAATGTCTTTATAAGAATCAATAAATTTAAACGCATATGCATTACGTCCTCCTCAGGCAAATGTTCACGAAAATTGTCGATTTTGCCATTAAATTCAAATATAAGTTTTAACGCATCATTTCTACATTTCGAAATTCACGTTCATGAATGAACCGCAAAGAGCATTATGTAATAACGGCCTTTTATGGAAAGCCGTCGACCAACCCTTCAGGATAAAAATGTGTACAAACAGGATCTTACGGCAAAATGAAGTAGTATATATTTCCAGACAGACGCTTCGTGACTGCCAAGAGCAAGTGGAATTCTGAAGCCACTCCTTCCTTTTCAAAATACGAAATTCTACTGCAGTTCCTTCTCTTAGTCATAACTGCAATGCACGTCCGTCGCTAGGGTGGGTTAAAGCCTTCAGGCAATCACATTTACTGGTGACTTTTCATGTTATATCTTCTGCGGCCTTCAAAGAAAGAGAATACATCTGAAGGCTCAAATTCATGAGGAATCTTGTAAATATGGACAGAGTTACAAGGACTTAACGTTTCTTAAACGTCGTACTATTCCAGATAAACTCCTAATTTCAAAAGTATAGTTAAATAAAATAAAATTGAGTAAGGAATAGCTCATCATTATAGTTTATTTAACCGATTTCTTTTCCCGCATATTTCCTTATGTTAGTTTATCGAGACAAGTATATCAACATTTCAGCATATGTACTCGTATTTCGTTAATTTTCCTATCCGGTCAGCATTAGCCTTGTTCAAATTATTGAACAATTTCACTATAGCTGGACTAACCGAGTGGGTGGCTCGGGGAAAAAGCTTAGAAGTAGGAGGGTTTAACTTTCCACTTTCCCATTTCACTTCATGTCATTCAGCTGGTTCTGTTACACGGTCAAAAGTGCCAGGTAATGTGCCCTGGTGCTGTGTGCGGTGAAAGTGGTTACTTCTACGACTCGAGCTATTTGCAAAGAGGGCTCCGCCGACGTTGGGATGTTCTATGTGGAAACTTGTTAGTCCCTATCCAGGCCTTACCGTCTGGACCATTGTCGCCTGGTGTCGCCCTCAACTCATCCCTTCCCCCCCGGAGGTGTCCTCGTCAAGAAACTCGGGTATCTCCAAGCTCTCAGTATTCTTCCCACAAAGAATCAAATAAGAATTTTGTTGGGTGTCTGGATACCATGGCATGGAATGAAATGAAATTGCAAATAACTGGCAAAAGAAGGTACTAAGACTAACTTCACAGTACCTGAACCTTTCTGTAGCATTAGCAAGAAAACTGCTAGAACCGCAGCATAAAAATCGACCAGAAAGCTCAAGATAAGTTGGAAGAACTTACTCTTCAAAGAACTAGGTCAAATTCTTATTAAAACATTCGATGGCACTCTAGGCTAAGAGTCTACTAAGTGGAAATAGTAAACAAACCAGGAAAGCTACTGGAATGATTACTAGACATTATCATTCTGAAAAACTTACCGATGATGAGATGTGCCATGGAAATCCCATATGGCGTCTATAGGGATGCATCTTAGTGGAGGGAAAACTCTGGAAAGACAAATAACGTCTCTATTAGGATTAAATCCTTTAGGAAATGCAATTCCTAAAGTTATAGGAAAGATTCTAGAGCTCACTAAAACTCAATCACACTAAACAAACAACGAGTGTGCAATAAATAAACATTTTACATCTGCCTACTTTACCACACTGTTACCAAATTCTGTGCGTCTTCAGTTCTATGACTCACTTTTGTTTAACTGCTCCTCACCGATTACTTTGATAACATGTCACTGATTAGCCTACTTACTGGTTATGTCATTTAAACAAGCTACGTTTTAAAGCTTATTTATTATAACTGACAAAAAAAGACATGATATATTGTCGTTTATCTGATTACCTAGCTCAAGCATTGCTATGATTATAAACCGAGCCCGGAAGTTAGGCATAAATCTTTTTCTATCTATATAAGAGTCAGATAGAAATGAAAATGTTTATGTATTTGGGGTCGGTAGGGCCAGTTTTTATTATGCCTTTTTGGCTATTTTGGCTTCTGATGACCATTTTAAGATTTAAAACTTATTTTTACTGCTTTTGGTTTGTTATGGATATTTTCTGCCATTATTTACGCATTTTAAAAAGCACATTAAAATTTCAAAGTGAAAAAAATTAAATGGAAAAATATATTGACAATCTTGTTATAAATTTATTTCTTTTCAAGCAGTCAAAAACATTCTCCTCAGCCTATTGACTTAAGCTCTTTAAATAGCAGAACGTTCATTAGTGAAAGAAACGCACGGTTATCTCGGGCATACGAATACCAGAAAATAGAAAATGAAGGAATTACTTTAGTTTTGAATAGTCCTGGCAAATGACCTTGCCAGGACTATATCAAATGACCTGATATATCTGTGCGAAACACTTCTAGGAAATTTATGGTGGTGATAACTTCTCCACTTTGCAAGCGAGAAAGCTGAGAGCGGTACAGCTGTGCAATAAACCGTCCCTACAATGTGTTCAGTACGGAAGTAAGAGAGATACTAACCTGATTCGGGCTCTGATTATAAGCAACATAGAAAGTTGTCATTTACGAAGTTTCATGATTGCGTTTTATTATGCTGTGTTTTAGTGAAACATCATGCCATGCACCTAAAAATTAAAGGGAAGCTTACCCTACACTAATGAGGTAGTAATTTACACTTTCGTGATATGGGCCGGGGGTTTTAATGAACAAACTTGGGACACACTGAAGAGACATGCCTTTCCAGTTTTGTCAACGTCTGATATCAACAGTCTGCCTCGGTGCTACACTGAAGAATGTCGGGAGAGATGTGGGACAGGTGCAACGCGTGCGCAAACTCCAGTCTCTCGACCGATCAGGGTCGCGTTCCTGATCTCACCTGTCCGAGCGACGATGCGCTAGATGAATGATTCGAGGAAGTGGACGCCATACATGACCAGACTTCCGCCTGCAGACTCCCGCTGGACGCGACCAGCGTTTACATGGCAAGGAAGACCAGTGGCGCAAACAAGCAATAAAACCTATATGGTAGGCTTATTGCTTATGCAGCAACAGAGTCCGCTGTCTGCAACAGAAATATACATGGCATATATCGACGACGATGCAAACATCGTATATCTTAGTCTTCGGAGTTGCCCCTGACGAGTTCTGGGGAGTGGCATGTCTTCCCCTGGGGAACTCTGTCTAGGACAACTTTAACCGTCTTTCTTTTTTCTCTACAGCCAAGTTGATATTTTGATTCATTACCGTTCACCATTAGCTACAACTGTAGCTTTCAATTCTACTACTGTAAGTAATAGCGACCATCGATCATTTGTCGTGGCGTGGCAGGACTTTGTAAAGAACGCAATTAAACTTTTCTAGAGATTCACAAAAATAAACAACAAATTTCTACCATTGTTTCGATGCATTGCATTTAAGGAGTTATGTAACATCATTAAAAACTCTTCTACCTACTCTTGTTTGCTCAAGTGTATAAACGCCGCGCGCACAGGTAAGAGTTGTTTATTATACCATAGCAGCCATTGAAATAATCGGAAACAAAATGGAACGTATGAAGCTCCTTCTGAATCTACGGAGATGTTCTGTCTTTTGATATAGTAAAAGTTTAAATGTGGTAAAACATTCTGCGAAGTTGCCTTGGGAAATTGTCATAGAGATTTAGTGCTATGAGATAAACTAATGAATATCAGAGATATATTAGAAAATACAGGAATGTCATAAAGTTTGGTAACAAATCCTAACTTTAATAACACAAAAACCATACTTTCATTCCTCTTATACGTAAACCATTCCAAAGAGAAACTCACCACATTTGTACCTCATTACCGCTAAGCGCGTAGTTCCATAAACCATCCACGGTGGGCGTCATAGAAATTTGGCACTAATTAAGATAAACAGCCACCGCATGCCAAATTATAAGTACACGTTGTTCGAGTCCTCAACAGAAAAGTGACAGTCTTGGCGTGAGCGAAGAATAAAACGAGTGAAAGAGATATTTACAAAAGGTTCGAATATTATCTTTTTTTAAAATAGTATTTAGCGCCCGTTTTTACTACTCAGGCACCACAGGTGGTGGACACTGATAAATATGAGATGAAATGATTATATTGAAAAGCATTTTTAAGAAAGTAAACGTTCTAGGTCTAAAATTAGGGTACCTCTCCGGCATTTGCCATTTATGGGGACTGAGGGAAACCTGGAAAAAACGTCAGTCAGGGAGGACGGTTCTGGTGGGATTCGAACCCCAGACCTCCCGCTCACGAGCCCGCTCCTTAACGATCTCGGCCCGAAGATATCGGTGACTAGAGCGTCGCGTGAGCTCCAAAAGCCGGTCATGACGGTGGAAAAGTTCTGCTTAAGAAACTGACTATGAAGCCATACATATTGCAGTTATGACAAAAGTCAACAGAAGCTGACAGCTATCAGCTGCAACGAGAGGCAGAAAAGGCTAACGCCTTTATTACTAGAGTAATTTTCATCGACGAAGCGCCGTTTACCCAAACGGAACCTTAAAGAAAATAAATTCGCATTTGGAATGGCCAGACATTTAATCGAATATCAGTTTAATTTGCAAAAATTTATTTCTTGTTTTTATGTACAGTTTCAGCTCTTTCTTCTTCGCTAATACCGCCACGGGTGGCCGAGGTCGTTAAGTCTCGGACTCGTGAGCGGGAGGTCTGGGTTCGAATACCGCCAGGACCGTCCTGCCTGACTGAGGTTTTTTTTTTTCCAGGTTTTCCTCAGTCCTCATAAATGGAAAATGCCGGGGAGGTACCCTAAACTTAGGCCTGGAACGATTCCTTCCTTAAAAATAATTCCTTTCGCAATATATCATTTCATCTCATGTATCATCAGTGTCCATCGCCTGTGGTGCCTCTGTAGCAAAAACGGGCGTTAAACACCATTCATTCATTCTTCGCTAATATCTTTGTGAGTATTCATTCCTACCTGGGCATGTTTGATGCCCCAAATGCAGGAAGATTCTGATACTTTTCTCTTCCAGCAGTATGGAGCTCCATCCCACTACCTAATGAGTTCGTGTATGCCTGAACATGGAAATGCGAAGCGTCGGATCAGGGGACAGTTGTTTGATGCAATAGCCTCTTTACGGAGTGTGCATTTTTTTTTTTGGAAATACATAAGGGACCATGTGAATGTGTTCCCTTGCCCCATGATGTTGACGAAATAAATTAGAGAATTCAGGAAGTAACCTTCATGGTCAAAAAAATTGTTGCAAGAATGTGGGAGGAATTATATTACGGTGTGGGCATATGCCGAGTCATACATAGGTATACTATAAGAGTGATATCACTTGTTGGCTTTGTATAATCGAAGCTTTAAAGTGTTAGCAGATTTTACGTAAGCCACAGGAAGGCCATTCCATAGTACATATAAAAATTTAACTAAAGAATAAGAAAAAAATGTTGAGTCAACATCTGTAAACAACAGTTAATACATTTAGGGCAGGCAAAAACAAAGTTTTTTGACTATGGGTCCAAAATATGATCCTAAAACCAAACTACAAAATAAGGAATAGAAACATACAATATCCCCAGCATCTAAGTAATTCTCTGTGCAGCTACCAGTAGACAAGAGCATTCTATCTATTTCTTGGTTTGTATAAGGTGTTATTCTGGTGATTATTTGCAAGATGAGCTACATAATAATGTACATTTAATTGAAATCAAAGAGTAACGTTAGGAAAATTGAGATGTATGCTTTCATGCTTCAAATCACAAACAATTTTGTGCTACTATGGCTGAGCTCAAGGTGCCGAACAACGGAGGATAACTGTACTGGGAGTTAATTTTGCTATAATTAAATATGGTTAGGTTAGCATACTGGGATCAGTTCGCACTGTAAGATAATTAGCCAAAACTGAACTCTGTTCTCTGCAAAGAAATACTTGTTGGAGTGAGTGGTATAAGATACAAAGACATAGAGATTGTACAAACACTTTTTCCAGGAAACTGTATAAATTTTAGAGCAATGTTGCGACAATCTATAAAAATTGGAGCGAAAATAAAAAGTTTAAATAAATTAGAAATGGATTAGGGGTGGAGCATACAGACCATGCCTAGTATACATTTAGCAATAAAACGAAATTTCAACCCGAATTCTCCTTAAACCTTGATAACAAAATTACATTTTAAGATTTTTAGTCTTTCATTACAAATTCAGCAAAATATTTGTATGTTATTGAGCACAAACTTGTTTAAAAGTGTGTTAATATTCTTTTTAATGACAAATTACCTTAGGAAGCGAACGTCTGTGCATTACTAATTCCACTGCTTCTGTGTTAATTTACGATAGTTACCGTAACAGAAAAGTAGCTGCTTTCTGAAATATACTTAAGTGACGCTTATTCGATGTCCATGTTTCCCATTTAACACTAATTGTGATTTTTATATAATTTTCTTACTAAATGGGACTTTGCTTAACTTGTAATATTCTTTTTAATATGTGCATTGTATGTTAAAGCTGTTTATTGTCCCATTTTTGCCTACTGGCGTCGGAGTTGACCTTACAGTCTTCTTCATTTTTTTTTTATTTCTTTTGTTGTTACTCTCTATAGTTACCATCATTAAACATGTAACATATTTTAGAAAAGTAAAAGAAAATATCTTAGTTTGCATCCACACAGCACAAACGGTGTTTGCACCGAAAGGAAATGAATCAAAAAGCGCTTTATTTACCTTTGTGTTGGCAGAAGCAAACGTTAATAATCATTGCTAGATGGCCCAAGAAACATCGGTCCAGCTACGGCGAGCCAGGCGTGAATACGGCCAAGGCCACAGCGAGTCAGATAATAAAGCAATAATGGGTCGAGGGGAAAAGGAAGTTGTGTTATCGCAGCCTATAGGTGATGACTACTTGAGAATCTATGCAGTTCAGGGAAGCGACTTGTGCAGTGGAACTGTACACAGCCATACAGGGGAGATTTTTTCCTGTAACAATGAATTGCATAGTGCAGGCTTGCGTATACCGACTCTATTAAGAAACACAGACCATGGGAAATTTGGTTGCTAACATCATATAAGGTATGGTTAAAAAAAAAGTGTTGTACAACGAGGAGAGGGGATCCAGTCCCGTCTGTTCTTACACCTTCTGTAGTCATGCATATTCAATCACAGAAGTTCTACTAGCTGACGTCCGTAAAGTAACAATATGTTCAACGCACCCTTTTGTTTACGAGATGGGGTGCCGGGTTTTACGTGGGTCAGTCCACATTTTTGGATGGGTGATGGTGAAGTTAGGCAGCCTTCTTGGTTTATGGTTATCGTCGATTCCCAGTACTTACTTGAAAAATTCCTAAGTTAGGAAGGTCTGGAACGGGGTCCACCGTGAGAACAAATGAGAAACTGCCTAATACAGAGGGGGCGTGTTTGATCTCAAATACCACGTGATAGCTGCAGGACGGGTACCGGAAGGCTAATCACATGCCCCCTCTATCTCGATGTGCAAGCCTGAGGAGGACGCAGCAGTCGCTGCGGAAGGCCTAGACTGAAAATAGACCCCAGATTTTATTGCATATGATCCTCAGATTTGAAAGACATGAGGGTTGTGGCTTCACTTCATCCAGAATGAGCAATTTTGAGCTGAAAAACATACTTTTCATACACGATGGCGCAGAGCTCAAAATCTACAGATATTTCATATCGTCAGTGGACACTTAACAAAAATCTTTAATCCAAAATCGCCATTTGTTTGTTGAAGTAATCTCAATGGAAATGTGTTAATGGTTTTATATATGGGAAATTGAGAAGGTAAATGGGGAGTGAACGTCTAGCAATGCATTTTTGTCTTCTTTTATAATAAAGGGGATGAAAAGCCTCAAGACTTCGAGATGAATGATATTTATGACAATTAATAGAAAAAAAAGTTAAGTCATTCCAAGAAAGGAAGTTTTATTTTAGTATATTAGTTAATAAAATGTGTTCTTACTAAAATTATAGTGTTGAAATTTAATAATCACAAACAAAGAACATGAAAAATGAATTAGGTTCCTTTAATATTTATAGCATATGAGTAGGCTTTGTCAGCAATAAAATTGACTCCTTAGCCTTCTAACCTTTATTTAGTATATTTGTTTTTGTCATAAAGATTCCATATATGTACACACACACTGACAGCTTAGCCTTGTGGTTGCAAAGCATACCACTGTGGCTATAGTTTGTTTCAAACGGAGGTACCGAAAACAAGAACTTCAAAATGTCACGTTAGCCTTGCACCCCGTGGTCGTGACCCGGGCGAGACAATCATGAAACACTCCTAAAAGAGCTTGCCATATTTCATGGGCGCCAGGGAGAAGATACCTTAAGCGGGTACTGGTTTATTGCGCACGTGTTATGCAAGCATTTGCATATGAAGTGTTCTAAACTCATCATCAATCCATTATACCGCTATATTAAAGCCTTTTATTTATTGCTACCACTGATTTACATTACCTGACAAGATCATACGGGTATTCGTTTCGGCTTCTTCAAGGTTGCTGCATGTTTCCGAGGATTACATACAAGAGGGTAAACTTTACTAAATAATATGTAATACCAAGCTTGTAAATAAATGGCAGTAGTCAGCATTTATCATTCTTATTCCAATAAAGGTAGTGATCAATAAATATTCCTGTTACGTTGCCTTTCTATAGAGCACTGCGGTTTTGAAATAAGAGAAAGCTGTTTTAACTGAACTGCCCACAAGAATCCAGTTTGTGTTCTCGTAACCAGGACCCGTTGTGGAGTTCGTTATGCTCTGTTTTGGATGCCCTTTCGATCACGATTAAGAATCGAAGTATAAAGCCCTGCAGTTTCTATCACCCGACACTAAATTGAATTTTTTTGGAATCAGAGGCATATAAGAAAAATTCGAGGTCACGGTCAGGTCTAGAACCACGGAACTTCGGCTACCGTGCCGATACTCTTACCATCTGATTTACCGTGAACTGTCCGATCACGGCCGCAAATCTCTCTCATCTGAGTATATCCTGGAGAATTCTAAAGATATCTCGTCAGAGATTTTTATCCCTAAGAGAAGTCTCAAAAACTTCAAGTACTTATGGGTTTCATAGTTAGGCAATATTTTAAAGGTGAGAAGATTAAGCTCTGATAGAAAAAAAAAACTGAGGTATGTGTATAAAGATAACATTTCACACTAAAATACAAGGTTGAAAGTCAACAATCACAACAACTATTGCACCCACATCTATTTTCATATACATTTTCTAAGCCGCGCTCTTAGTTCGCGATGACATGGCTCTTTTTCAATGATATTCTTCGTAGTGAATTCAATTGAGTGTCTGGAACTGTTTTATTTTCGGTGCATGTACGGCCACAATTAAACTCATTTATCCTAAATAAACTGTTTTCAACGCTGGTAGGAAGTATGATCTGTGCGGATTTCCATTTTAAATAAAAGTATTTATTGGTGCACAACATAAAAAAACAAGGAAGAATTGTATTAGCAGTTCAATTGTGTTGCTTCAAAAAATCCCTGCATATGACCTTCAAAGGGTGAACGGTTCCAGTGAATCACAAGCGTGCGGGGATATTTACTCTTCGTACTACTGAATACAAATAATCTATTACAAGCTTCAATAGACTATGATGAAATGAAAATGAATTTGTAATAATGCACGAAAAAAAAGCATAAATTTATCTATAATCATTACTTTTATAAAAAAATTATATAATAAAATGCATTTGCTTAGAACGACAAAACGCAGATATGCTGTAAGAATAAGAACAGCATTTATAGCTAGTTATGCTTATCGCTCTGTGTTGTAGTATCTTGTTTGGAAAGAGGGCGGGTAGCTTATGTTCCTCTCTAACTGATGTCTCCCAAGTGCTCGCTACCACATGACGATGATATGTTGCACTTGTTTCGCTCGTTCTCGCAAACCCATAGATATGTTACGTTGCAGTGCGCTGCTGTTGGCTTCCGCCATATGTAGAAGATTTAACGTGGATAATAATATCTCAAAATTTGTTGTAAGTATTTAACGTCTCACCTACTTCCAAAGCATAGTTCGAGACGATGAATGGAATTGATGAAATGATGACGCCAATAAGTCCAGAGTCCTTAATGTATAATGTAGGCTTGTATTCACATTTTCAGGAAAAACTTCGAGGAATAAGCCTTAACTAAGGACATGGTCCTGACCGGGCATTGAATCTGGGCTCGTCCTTGCCACGCAAAGGCGCTACCATCTGAATCATGGCACTAAATAAAATGTTAGTACCTGACATTGCTAAAAAGCTGCTAAAACTATATTAAATAAGATACGAGGTCAAAAGTATAATACAAATTATAGTATAACTAAGCTCTGCAATAAAACGAAATATAGTCTTTTCGAGATAAATAATACTCAATGTGAATGTGTTAGAGAAGAAGACATAGTAATTTATTAAATATAGTTAATCTAACAGTATTCATTCCCATGAAACAAAAGTGTCAATAAAATCGTTTGTAAAAAATATCAGCATCTATTTTCATGGTAACCTTAAATGGCAAATTCAAACAAAGGCAACTTGTAATTTTTTTTAAATACCCATTCCTTGAAACGGTTCAAGATTTTTTTTCAAAAAACACTTGTACCAACATTGATTACGCCATATTTCGGTTAGCGCAACTTTCTGTTAACTGACATCCCGACAAAACTTGGACAAAGACTACCACGTGTTCATAATACCGACTTGTTATTCCTCATCGACTGTTATGCTAGAAGAAAGTTGCATTCCCTTATTCTTCTGTGTGGAGTTCTATGCAACCTCGACTCCGTACTATCTTTTGACCCGTTTTCACTCCTCATTGTCTCATCATAATTAAAAACCCTATCAAATAATAATTGCATTCTCACTATACTCTTATTCCGAATCTCCTCCTGTCTCTGGAACTCACTGCCGGTCACAACGATAAGTTAGAATATTGCTGGAAGATAATTTATTTGCAGAGTGTAGCATTTAACAAGTACTATGTTCCAGTTGTTATTGCTGTTATATGCATTATATATATTTTAATCGTAATTTTCCATGGTGCAGTGGGAGAGAAAACTTTACGGTCTTATCTTGGTCAGATAAAATAAAATATTACACATGCTTGCATTAGAATAAAATACTTTAACTCCTTCATATTTACATAAACATACAGAGGGTGCCAAAAATGTATACACACTTCAAGAAAAGAAAAAAAGGTGCTAACATAAAAAAACTGGATTCATACAAACAGAAGATGATCAGTACTAATCATCTTAGTCTTTTACAGTTACAACAATTGCTCAAAATGCCCACCATACACTTATGAGTACATTGAACTACTGATAGAGCAACGTTTGTGAAAGTGTCCTCAGCGATTGCAGCACATGCCGTTACAATTTCTTCCCGAAGTGCTGTCAGTGTAGCTGGTTTTCTACGGTATACAATATCCTTAAGAGTTGTTCCTCATAGGTAGAAGTCCAACAGCGTTAGATCCGGAAAACGCGGTGGAAACTCAATCGGACCTCTTCGTCCTATCCAGTGCCTAGGATAGTACCTTGGATCCAGTGCGCGGGGCTTGTTGCTCTGAGGTCTCCCATATCTGTCTCAATTTGTCTCAAATGCGTGCAATTGTTACTCGCGTTGTCGGTTCTGTTCTGTACACACGTCTCCATTGCCTTTGAACTTCAACAACATTCTCGGTTTTCCAATACTACTTCAAAATTGCTTTCCGCTGTTCAAACGATAATCTTGGCTCCATTTCGTTGTAGCAACGCTAGCATAACGTAATGTGAGTCACATCTGTTTACAGAACATCATGCGATAATCTTGGCTTCATTTGTTCATTGTTTATTTACCTGTCACGTAGCAACGCTATCATAATATATGTAAATCACACCTGTTTACAGAATATCATACTACACATTACTGTTGTTTTTGGTTCAAATTTGAAATATATTAAATAGATATCTACTGTAATACTGTATATAGATAAATAATTATCTGTATGGTAATGCAATATCTTTATGTTTATTATGCCCACCCACTGTGTGTTTAATGATAAATTATTATATTATTTCTTTTATTTTTTGCAAGCACCATTTGGACCACAAATTTAAGTTACGTTAACTTATCTTGAAAATATGCTCTTGGTGCGTGTTCATTTGACCGACCTTTAAAAAGTCTTGAAACAGCAGCAAATCAAGAACTAAGATGGCAGAAAATAAAACTCTTAACAAACCTAGCACTGTATACATCTCTAGATTATAAATAAAGGAAGAAAACAAACATCCAAAAGAATTACACAGAATATTTAAAATATTATGCGATAGTAAACCTAAAGCGAAAAGAGGTAAAACGTGTGGAAGTAAAGATTGTCTGAAAGACGAAACAAAACTACATGTTCAGTGCATGAATGGTTTTGACCACCTAAATGACAAATAATTCATTAAATATTTCTTTTAAGCCATTTTGCTAAGTATTAATTACAGGTCTGCATAAATATCGCCCTAAAGATGTTTTAATTACTAACTAGTAGCACTTAAATTACCATATAGACTTTGTGTGGCCTTCTGAGATGCGGGTAAGAGGCGGGAACAAGACGAAAGAATGTCAGACGAAGGAAAAATTCATTATAAACGTGCAAGTCCCGCAGTCACTAAAGAGTTTTACAGAAAACATTTAGTGTGAAAAATAATAATTGAAAAGCGCATGGTATCAGATGCTTAAGTTCGTTTAATATCTTACAAAGTATAGCCAATTTGTTGCGAGAAAAAAAAAAAACATCACTATCGATCCGGACACAATGCTACAAAAAAGTTTCAGACCTTAACAGAATTATCTTTTTTTTTAATTATGTTTAACCCGTTTTAACTACTGAGGCACCACAGGCGGTGGACACTGGTGATACATGGGATGAAATGATATATTGGGAAAGAATATTTTTATTTTAGGAAGGAAATGTTCCAGGCCTAAGTTTAGGGTACCTCCCCGGCATTTGCCATTTATGAGGACTGAAGAAAACCTGGAAAAAGCCTCAGTCAAGGAGGACGGACCTGGTGGGATTCGAACTCCACACCTCCCGCTCACGAGTCAGTGCCTTAACGACCTCGGCCACCTGTGGCCCTCAAAACTTGTCTGAATGCCGTTTTAAAGCAAAACTTATAATTCTAATATGAAAGAATTTGAAATAGTTTCACTTGGGTCAGTAAAACATTTATATACCATTAATTTTTTCTTTACCATTTTCTCCTCGCCTTCCATAAAATGTAACCTTTTGTGCAGGGATGTCCAACGTTCGTTTTTACTCGGGCACATTTGCATGATAACAAGGAGTACGGGGGGCATCAGATTAAATTCCACACTTACCCGTGCAACAAGAAAAATCTGAGCCTGTTGGAGCTGCAGTTCCAAGCGACAGCGGATAGATCCAAACTCCTCAGTCGCGGACGGGTCTCAATAGTGTAAATGTTGCAATTTTTTTTGTTAACGTAATGTAATCTATGCGTTCTCCTCCGTAGCTTTCTGGCTGCAATATGTTGTTCCTTATTAGAAAACTGGATTTTTTCACTTTTTACCAGCATTGTCTTATTGGAATTCGCAATTAATTCATACACATACAAACACACACATACACACACTAACCTTAATGCTAGCCTCAGGTAGATCCAAGAAACCGGTGGACCCAGTGGTTTGCTTGGATTCGCTACGGCCTATGCTCGCCTCCTTTTCGTAAATATATTGACAGGGGTTAATACATCACTGTAATAGTGACACTTTCCTTTGATTCCAGCAGAAAACAAATAGTAAATATAAATTTAAAACGTATTGTGTGCGTAGTCTAAGTTAGCGAGTAAACCATTGTAATGCTGGCAAATCTCCTTTAATTCGGGGAGGAAAAACAAAATCAATGCGTGAGGAATTGAAAGCCCTACCTTCACAACTATCTATGGCATGACGCTCTTACCGTCTGAGCTATCATGCCGTTGCACTTGAGAGTCTTATCTACCTATATCTGTGAAAGTGCACACTACCTTCGGCTCTCTCCGCTGTCGCTGGGGACTGCAGCTGTAGCCCCTCTACCGCACCAGCAACTCCTGCTGCTGCAACACTACTGCTACCGATAGTACGAAGACTAATATTATTAAATGTAGAATTAAAAATATATTAAATTATATTTCTCACTTCTACCTTACTTCTTTTAGGAACAGAGACGCTAGCATTACACAATAAACACACGGATTTTCCTTTGTTCCCAATAAAGCAATACTGTTCTTCCCATTCACTGTTAAATGTTAAAATTACTTTGCCATTTTAAATAAGCTATACTTAAAATATATCAGATAAATATCCCAATAATTTAAAGTTTAAAAAGTGATGAGGAAAATCACTTAAACATTTTGAATGACCAATTTATCACAACACAAGGCACTTGAAACGTATTTCACAAGTAATACTGAATGTTCGCTTGAAAGCAAGAAACGTTTGTTCATCGTTTGCGGCACAGCTTTGTTGGGATTAAAGTTATTTTGCAGGTAAATGGGGTATCCCAATGTCGCCTTGCTGAAACTCTGTCATAGTAGGTAGTTTATAGCACTGCAATAAAGTGAATCATTAGGAAGCTGCATATAAAAATGCCGCTATAACAAATTACCTTAGCTTGACAACGGTGCTTTTAAAACGAAAAGTAATAATCTTTATTTCAAATAAAAAAAATATTCAAAATATTAATTAAAATTTAATTAGGAAATTGGTTGCGAAGGAAGCCATTAAAAGGCATTAGCGGGCGACATGAGGCCCGCGGATAGGGCTGGTTTAGTGCGTCTTCTACATATTTAATTTATGTTAAGTACATATGTACCATATTCTGCAATAATAGACAGTTGTGGCTTTATATTTTACACTTTTTACTATATTTAATGTTTTCTATAAGAAGTTATACGACAAAAAATGAAGATGATTCTACCAAAGTCCTTGATTTAGTCAGGAGAAAGAATTCATAGTACTCGTAACTCTTAGCAAACTTTTACACGCTTCATCTGCGGTGCACGTAGGCCACATTTAAACTCGTGCAACCATCAGCTACTTTATTTATTAATGTATTTATATACCTAATTTATCACTTCAGTATCAATTTACCAGCTGCTCTGAATATATTTTTCTACAAAAATAAATGGAATCGTTAACAATATAAATGCATACATTATATTTTAATGATCCTTTGAAAATATATCAGCTCAAATGAGTTTTTATCTCCCGGAGCTTCATATCTTATCTGGAGTTTCACCACAGCAATGGACAGCCATAACGCCACGGCCAAAGGTGGCTGAGGTCGTTACGTCTAGGACTTGTGAGCGCGAGGTCTGGAGTTCCCGCCAGGATTTTTCTCCCTGGCTCTTTTTTTTTCAGGTTTTCCTGAGTTCTCATAAATAGCAAGTACCCAGTGAAGTACCCTATTCTTAGGCCTGCAACAATCCCTTCCTTAAAAAAAAATCCTTTCCCAGTTTATGATTTCATCTCATGTATCATCAGTACTCAACGCCTGTGATGCCTTAGTAGTTAAAATGGGAATTAAATACTATTAAAAAAACCAATCTACTAGTATCTTCTTCTTTGGCGCTACTATTCCGATATCGAGCCATTGCCTGCCGCAGCGACCTCTGCTTCCTCTACCTCCGTCTTACGACTTCATTGATAGAGGGCAGTATTGCACGGTGGCATGTGATTAGCATGCCGGCACCCGCCGATCGCCTATCACAGATTTTCTACCTCTCTATCATGCTGCTCCCCAATTATCCTTACCGAGACTGGTCCATCCCGTTCTAGACCTCCCCCAATAAAAATTCCTTGCAGGTACCGGGAATGGAACCCGAGTCATTCCGGCCAGCAGTCAGCAACGCCAATCACACTAGACCAAGGAGCCAGTCACTGGGATCTTAACCAAAGTTATATTAATATATAAATAACTAAATATGCTCTTAATTTGTCAGTGTTTTAACTGGAGTGCAATTCTAATCTACCAAGAAAAAGAGATATTTATTCCTAAAGGGATTTTATTTTAATTAAAAAATGCTGTATTATTATTTCAGTTATTTCCATAAAAGTGCACTAAAATTCTCGTTAATTTAAATGAACCATTAGAAGTGAATTGCTTTTTACAATTCACCGCTATGATTACACCCATTGTTAAAGAGCGCTTAGAATATTGGAAAAAACAACAGAAATGTATTACATTTTGTGAAAATCAGAGAAGCTTAAACGTGAAAAACCTTAGCTGCAGCCGAAATCAGTTTCTTGTTGCTTCTTACATTACAGTTGACTTCCGCAAGTACAAGGAAAAAATCCGCTTCAGCTAGCAGCATTGACGATAGCTATGCCGCTGTTGCGGTATGGAAATTTAATCAGTGTTGTTGCGGGTAGGGAGATGAAAATTTGACATTTACATGTTTCAGTGCCAAGGCCCTGAGACGCGTGCCTAAAACACCTGCCGAGTAGCGCCAGAGCTGTCCGTCCGGCGCGCCTTCTTCAACAGCCTTAATGTGACATTGCTATTCTAAATGTATTAGTATGCGGCCTTAAATTGCATTCATTACATCCTTAAACTCGCCCCATTTGCATAATTTTCTTCTGAAGGTAACGTTTTTAAAAGTTACATCGTGAGTTTTGCAAATAAGTTTATAAGAGAACTATTTAAAGTTTAAATACACAGATCCCATAATGTACAAATAATTTTGAACAATGCGAAGTATAACTTAAGATAAAGTAAGTTAGAGATTGTATAAGAATGTCTTTAAGTTAACTATTATAATCGCAAATAACAATGTAATCCTTTTCCACAACATTTATTTATTTATTCTGCCAGCTATCATGCCATAAATGTATTCTGATTAAGCCTTAAGATTTATGAAAAATTATTTACATACTTAGCTAAATAATTGTCAAACTCCTTCTCTTTCAAACATTCAAGGATATTCATTTATCTGTTTTTTACAAGTTCCGTTTCAAATATCAACCAAATGCAAACCACTGGTGTGTAAAATTGCGGTTCCTCCTAACAGAATGCAAAGCGATGTCGTTTGCTGTCTCTAATTACATTTTCACTGCAAAATTGAATCTCTTTTTACGGAGCAAACATTTTAACAATGGTGAAGACTCACCACAGTGTGGTCTAAGGTGTCACGTAAAATTGAAATTGACATTGTCTTCAGATATTATAATAAAAGACCTTGAATCACGGTATAGTGTTTTGCCCAAGTTTGGTATAAGATGTGGTTTATTTAGAAATTAAGTTGAAATGTTAATGCTTTTTAATGCATATTATTTACTAACCATTTGTACATTAACGCTTTCTCTAAAGGACTAATCTAGAGCTTCGTTGCTTCCAATTTCCAGCTGTTCGCAGTCATAAATTTACAGCACTTAAAAACAATTTATTCTGGAGCCTGGATATTTTTAAATTTCCATGCCACTATTTTACCCGCAGCCACGCTTATAGAAGACGCTGGAAGAGCAGCTAAGCCGTTTTTTTTTATTTAATAAGAAGTTCCCTGTTGCAACACTGTAACGTGACTTGTTCCAATAATGCTCTTGACTCTTTCGCTATTTATCGCCTATTCACCCCAGTAGTGTTGAAACAAATCAACATAATGCGCTTCGAGGATAGGACGACCTTGTACAGCGCATCTTCCACACTATCACATCCTTATCGAAAGACTGACACCCTACAGGCCACCGTCCGATATGACAAGGTTTTATTGATATAGGCTTCTAGGAGACCCGCGCGTTCCCCCACGTGCCGCCACCATTTTAATCCATGCACACTTGCTAAAGCGGTCCAATTTTATATCACCTGACAGCGTCATATTAGCGATCTACATGCGGTACACTAGTGTGGCTAAGTGAGTTAAAACAGCTACGTCCTTTTGCTTGACGTGCTAAGAACAACGTCTCCCAAGTTCATTAGCAGCATGGACTTTCTTTCCAGTCCTCATATATAAAGTAAAGGAGAACTAAACATACCAAAAGTAATTATTTCTACAAATACTGCATTATTTCTGATATATCAAAAAGTATTGAGTAAGAATTTATTTATTTGTTTAATAAATCAGTAAATGTCTATAATGAGCCAACCTAGACTTTTAGGAACTTATCTGAGCAGAGCATCTATGTCAAGTTTTGTACACATTTTGCTTCATGTGAAATAACATTCCGTTCTCTTAGATACAAAGAGAGGGGCGGCACATTAACAACGCTAGTGATAAACGAAAACCCTCTCATATAAAGCAAATGATCAGTGAAGATGAAAGGTTGTTGGAAGGATTTAGAATAGTCAAACGTTTCCATCATTCTTCATGAATACTTTCAAATGACAAATAACAAAGTTGTTCAACATTCATGTACCAGAGCTTAACCGAAAGACAGAATCTCTGCACTGTGAAATTATACCAAGAAATGCTTCAAAAATTTAAAATGGCAAAACGAAATTGGATCTACCAGTTTAATCCTAAAACCGAAAGCCAATTTTCCTTGATGCCCAGTTACAAGAACTATCGTAAGAAAATTGTCGCCATTTTCTTTTCAAAAAGTGGTATTTGAGGTTTGCTTTTCTCCTATTCACAAAATATAAACGGTATCAAAAACCAGGACAATAGAAAATTTTATGTATATGACAATATTTCTACCTAAAGGAACACAACACTGGCATTTTAAGACAGCACAGAAGCAAAACTGTTACGCACTCCCTTTACAGTCTGAATGTGACACCATGTAACTTCTTTATTTTCTCAATGTTAAGAACAACCTTCAAGATCCGCCATTTTCTGATCTTGGGGAAGCAACCAACAAAGAGGAATTGGCTATAGTGCCAGAAATGGATAGAGAAGATGGAGAGCTGAATAGAAAGCCAAGTGGGGTAGTTTAAAAATTTGAAACGAACGAATAATTTCCATGACTTAGTTAATTGCTTATCTCAAATCTGTTCTGTTACAGTGAAAACAGAATTTTTAAGAAAAAACTATTAGACTGAAGAAAAAAAATTAAAAGTATACATGAGCATTAAGCGTTTTTAATTAAAATAATATATAATCTTTTAGAATGGTCCTTAACTGCGCCATATCTCCTTCGGCTGCATGTTTTCTCTAGCTACCGCTTTTAAGTTGAGCAGTGTGTAAGGGCCTCGAGGGGTCGCATAACTTGGGAGCCTTGCTTGATGCTTGTAAGGTGGTGAGAGGTTGCCTTTTCGAAACTACACCAAACAAGTAAGGCATATAATCATATATAATAAAAATTCGGAAAGTATTACGGCAAATCACCCGAGAATAGTTAAATATCTTTAATGAACTGACAAAAAACATTCAAAAAATTACAAAATAAATCAGGAAATAACAAAATAAAAAATAGAACAATTTCCCTCATAAGGGATGGCCGCTACACAACAGTGCACCTAAGTAAAACTGTTCTCTTCATCCAAAGCTAAACGAATTCGTGTATTAATATGTTAGATATAATTCTCAGAGCAGGCTGTAAATTATTCTCTTAAACGGAAGAGAGAACAAATTTCAATGCTAAAACGAGTGTTAGAATTGGCACATCCATGCAAAGCCAAAGAGAAGCTTCCACTGAGCACGCGGCTAAATCAATCGTCTCGGAAGCTAGGCTACACACATGTCCCCTGTATGCGGCAGTAATCACGTGATTTTCAGAGGAGGGGCAATACTAAACAGTCCTTTCTAGTAGAACGGTGACTGTGACAAATCACTGAGAGGTTTAAATGACATTTATACCTGGCTAGCCTTGCCGCATTAATTACAAAATAATAAAAAATATAATAATTATAAATTTGTATAGTATAGAAGTTATGATGCCAACGGATAAAAATATAAAGAGCTAGTTAGCATCTGTCGTTTCATCGCGGAACATGGGCGTCTCTCATGAGAGAGGTTTCAATTATCAAATTTCAAGTACTCTTATTTCCGCAGGAACGCAGAGGGACAGGTGGCAAGCCCACAGCCTCCAACACCATTTGCAGGGAACTAAGACGTTTATTGTGCCTGAAACGACCGATAAATTGGTCCGTATGGAGTTCTTTAACGTGTCATAAAACTACGACATGACATTTGGGCTCAAAAATGTTACGCCCTAGAAACTAAGTAAGGTAGAGACACAAATTTTGATATGCACTGTTTCTCAGCAAAATTTTACATGATTATATTGTGTCAACTTAGTAGAAAATTGAATATTTTAGACGTTTTAACTCAGATCTTGCACTAACTTTTCCATTCCCAGTTTTAGAAATTTGAATATGCTTATTAAGAAAAATATTTCCGAACATGAATTTTCATTATCTCTGTGTTATTATGTGCGTAAGTAAACAAGCTAAACAAAATCTTTTACCATCAAGCATTCTTGCGAACCATATGCTAGCCATGCACATGCGCGGCCGGCTCCAACTAAAAATTCCGGAATTTATCATTGTGCAGGGAGTTGAAAGAAATGAATGCACTACTACCTGCACAAACCTGTTTCAAACATACGCATATTCATAGAATTATGACTTTGTAGTTCATTTTTTAGAATTTTCAGCATTCACCAAATGAAACATACCTGAAAAAAATAGCTGTACATTTACCGCATTTCCCACATTCACAGTGCCCCATATACGTACAATCCTATAGACACATCTAAGATAGGCATTTGCGCTTGATGTAACCCAGTTCGGCAAGTGTTCTTTCAGGCTGTTCTAAAGATTACGAAAGTCGATTCTGTCAAGATAATATTGTGCTACATTTAACAACATATGTATGCAAAGAATCGTGACCAACTCTGTGAACCTGTCAAAAAACCAAAATGAATGATCGCGAAGAACCGTGTAGTACCGTAACAATGAATGCCGGTTTTAAGAGGTCATCAGTAGCAGCGGGTTCTGTTCGTGATTCATAATTTTCAGCTATGTGCTAGACATTTATCGTGTAGAAAACTGCAATTTCGATTATAACTTGTTCATGTAACAAGTAACACTTAATGAATCAGATACAAGAATACGTTAGTTCAGGGGTTATCAAACTGCGGTACGCGTACCATTGGTGGTACACGAGTACTGCCGGGGGGTATATAATAATATTAGTAAATGAGATAAATTAACATTTGTTTTACAAACAACAAACGGAAACTATAACTATAACTAAACGGAAACAATAGGTTTTACATTTTCATAAACATTTTCCTATGATATTGTACAAAAGTAATGCTGAAAGTCAATTTTAATCCTACAACAATGACAAGCGCAATATGGCAACAATGGGATATTTTTGTACTTTGTTTAGGTTCGAGACTCGTTTACAATTAAGAAAGTAGTGGAATTACAATATTGTAATTGAAGGCGAGATTTTATTTGTTAAATTTATATGTAGTTTGTCCAAATTCAGAAGAAGTAAGCCAGAACATGGATACACGGTTAATTAAAGGACTCTGCTCGAAAAGCTCAAAAGGGGAAACCAGGGTAAGCGGGATAAATAATTCTACTCTTACTTCTAATGCTAAGCATTTAAGAGATGACATTTTTTTACAAGAAAGCAACAAAACTCCCCATGCACAAGCAATACGCAAGTTCAATATAAGCTATTATCATAAGATTTCAAATATAATGGAGATGGAGAGGAAAACATCCAAATACCGCAGTGTGTGATTCATCATGAAACACTTCACTTTCAAATCATTTAATGAAACCTCCCCTTTTGAAACGTCATTTTGACATCAAGCATGGTGATTTGAAACACAAACTTTGGAATATTTTCAGAGAAATCTATCAGATTTGTCATCAAGGAAAAGACAAATAACCTCATTTGCAGGATCTAATATGAAGGCTCTGGAGAAATCTTACTAAGCCAGTTTAAGAATAGCTAAGGAGAATAAACCTCACACGTTCGGAGAATCACCAGTGTTACCAGCAGCTATAGGTATAGTTAAAATAATATGGGAGACAAAGCAGCAAAACACATGAAGTGATTTCATTATCCAATGACACCATGTGCGGAAGAGATTTAGATTTGTCTAAGCAGCAGTTAATAAAACATTTTTCGCGCTACTTTTTCTTACATGAAACTACTGACATGAACAGTAATAATCACTTTATAAATTGATAAACAACGAAGGAAGAATTCTTTTTGTCTGCTCGAACAAACTCCAGTGGAATATTTTAAAAATTAGATCAATTTATGAAAAAATAATGATATAGAATGGAATAAACGTGTTGGTGTTTGTTCTGATAGAGCACACGCAATAACTGGCAACACAATGGCATCGTTGCAAAGATTAAAAAAAAAAAGTAGTACCAGAAATGAAATTTGTACATTGTAGCATTCATTGCGAGGTTTTAACTGCAAGAACGATGTCTGTTGCTCTAAAGAGAGTTCTTAATGAACGTGTGAAAGGTGTCAACTTCTTTAAGTCCAGAGCTATGAATTCAAGAAAATTTTCCATTTTGTTTAATGAAATGGGTGCTGAACATGATTCTTTTATACGTGACATTGAAGTTGGGAGGCTGTCGAGGGGAAATGTACTGAGCCTTCTGTTTGAACTTGTTCAAAAGTGCAGATTTTCCTCTTCGACTCATCCTGAGGCTTCAGTTGTTTCATTGATGAGCTGTGGCTTGCCCGATTGGCTTACTTGGCAGATGTACTTTGCAGCCTCAACCTACTGAACATCAGTTTACAGAGTGCTCTTACTTCCATATTCTTGGTACAGAATAAAATAGCTGCTCTTAACAACAAATTAAGCTTCACGGTAATAGGAAGCAATATTGGAAACAAAACTTCACTTATATTTGTTGAATGTTTTCTTAAGTGGAAATGAAATTGCTTTTAATTGAGAACTGGCAGTGAAATTAAAGAGTACCTTGGGAGTTACATCTCAAGTTTCAATGTAAACTTCCCTGAAAACACGGATTCAGAATTTTGTATTAGAGACCCGTTTTATGTTGCTGGCACTTTACCAAATATCTTAACTCCTTCCGAGAAAATGATCGAGCTATCGTCTGACGAAAGCATCAGGCAAATTATCAAGAAGATGGATTTAACAGACTTCCGGCTGGCAAGAAAAAAACTGATCTCAGAAAAAAAACTGTACATTTTTTATTGTTATTTTGATTATTTACGTTTGTGAATATGGGTTTCTTCTCTAATTTATATACAGGAACAAGCACAGAAATAAGTGAATGTTGGTTACAAGCTAAGATTAAAATTAAGTCAGTTGAAACCAGACATTAAAGAACCGTGTTTAGGTAAACAAGCACAACCTTTACATTGAAGTAAAAGTGTGAGTCAGAAATTAGTTAAATTTGTAAAGTTAATAGTTTTTACTCATTTTAAGTCTGAGTACTAAAATACCAGTATCAGGAAAATACATTAGTCGAAGTTGGTTTATGTATTCATTCACTACATTTTAACTAAACAAAATTAATTTTTACAACATTTCCCTGAACAATCGAAATAGGTTGAAAAGTTTTTCTCCAATAAATGTCTAATTCTAAATACTACATACAAGAAATAACTAAATAAATTACCAGTGTTGTTATAAATATACAAAAATGCTTATTTTGACCCTTGTATCACAAAAACATGCATTCCCCTCATAAAATTTGCTTACTGGTACATCAAGCATGCTGCATTTAACGGAAAAGTTTGAGAACCCTTGCATTAGTTAAAATCAATCAGTTACCCACCCTGAAGAGTTTATGCTTCAAACGTTTCGCTATGACGAACCGAGGAAGGTAAAAAAAAAAAACAAACAAACAAACAAAAAAACAAAAAAAAACTGATAAGACTTACGATGGCTTAGTCTTAAGAGTATAATACTGAGAGACGTTCATAGTAAATGAACGTTATTTCCCATGATGTCGATCCTGGTGGTGTAGTGATAAGCATACTTGCCTTTTAAACCTAAGATCGCCGATTCAGTTCCTGCCAGGATCGATGGAATTTTTCGGGCGTAAAAATCCTTAGTATGGCTTCCTTCGGAAGAGAAGTAAAGCCGTGGGTCCCGTGTCGTACATTTACGGCACGAAAAAGAACCTCAAGCCTGAAAGAAGAGGCCTCTGAGCAAAGTTTATCGGCTGTTTCACGTCCTGCATTGAATGAGACGCTGATAACCTGAGATGTTAAAGAGCGTGTGAAAATAAACCAAAAATCATTATATTTCCCATTAAGCAATTTTACTTTCGGAGTTCAACAAACTGTTTTTATCGTGTTATGTATAGTGACTGAAACTGTATTGAAATTTGAGTTTAAGTATGATTTAACGTAAAAATATTGTAACGTGGTTCCTTTTTATATAAGAATTACTTTTTATTGCCAAAAATCAATATACAGGTGAGGCACTTAAAATTACCATCTCAAATATGTACTACACTATTACTCATATCGATGAGATGTTTCTGCTAAATATAAGCGCACACAAGGACCCACAAATCTTAACTACACAGAGTTAACACTGATCGGAAAAATTATATTTTCAGCACAAGATTAAAACTTTTTTTAATGGATTGGAACCATAAGAGCAGCAGATTTTAAACTAAATGCAATTAAAACAATGATTACATTTACCACATGTTTCTAACGCAAATTCAATGCAGTTGCTTGAATTATGAACCACGGAGCGCGGCTGCGTACTGGAAGAAATCAGATATCAAGATTGTATATGTTTTGAGGGAGGCTTTGTCAGCGAGTGGTTGTGCTCTTATTGAATGTGAAAGAACTAATTGTTCTTCGTGTGTTGTGTCACTGCATACAATCTTGAAGAAAGTTGTTTTATGTACGGTACATATATGAAAACGGATTCTTGCAGAGAAGTGGTAAGACGAATTGCAAGAAAATCATTTCTAACCGGAAGAAAAGTGGAATGAACTACAAGAATTTTTACATAGGTGCAGGCAATGTATTGCCACTGAGGGGCATCATTTACAGTGCCTCTTATAGACAGATTAGTGCTTATTACTATCAGTTTTAAATGCAGTGTAATTTTATGCTGACGACTTTAGCTCTCCTTTTCTGGTTGCGGCGGCTGCACCAACTCAGTAAGCAGCCGCGCTCAGACTGCTCAGAGCGTGGTCTCAAATAACCTCATTCTTGAACTTTTAACCATTAAATAAAAGTAAACAGTAGCATGGTAGGGATGGTAAGGATTTTCATCTGTTTCTCAATTTTTGGAGAGGTAGGCGAGACGTCAGTATGCTGATTTCAATTTCTCTTGCCCGCACTCCACCAATGAAGTCGCAAGACGCAGCGTGCTGCCTGTCGGGGCACTTGATGGACTGTCGCACTATGGGATTATTATTTAATGAGCAGGTAAACTCATTTTAGTTGGATATCGAAACAAAATATTACTCCCTTTTATTATTCCACTGCAAACTCTATAGTTATCCATTATAGAAATAGATTTTGCTGAAGCTCTGAAATTAAATTACTGTACATTTAAAAATTAGATATTCTTGCTTTAGCAAAGCATCGTGGGGTAAAAGCTAGTATGATGTCATGCATGTCACGGTTTTTACAGGAGTTTTCTTTGTCTTTATACTCTAGGGCATAATATGAATGAATTTTAATGCCAACTCACTTGCCGGCTAAGCTTTGCAGTTCCGCACACAGGCGCAGTGCAGCCACGAGAATACATTACAATGAATGATGAAGTTGAAGATGGAATTTAGGTGCTGGTGGAGCAATGGCAGAATGGGTGGCAGGTACTCTAAAAATAAACCTTTCCATGCAACCCGTTGTATGCTACCATTCTTATAGGACCAATAGGTGAGAAGGGTATAATATAAACAGTTGTCTTTTTCATAGTAGCTAAAATGTATGGTATTAATATTTTAGCATGCATACAAAATAACTATATTAGCATATAAAAGTATTTTGCAGTTTGTATTAGCATATTGTACAACATTAAAGTTATTTTTTCGTCTTATTTATTTTTCCCTTTTTGTAAACTAAATAACAACATTTTATAGCTTTATTCTCATGCTTTTTTTAAAGGAAAGTATCGTTACTGGACTCGAAAAATTCAAGTGTGCACTTTAACATTAGTTTGCTAGTAAAGTATGCCTGGTCTTCACAGTTAGGGGTATAAAATATGTGAAAGTAAGAAGCAAATTGCTAACAAAAGCCTTGACCTTTTAGACTATCTAAACCTCCACTCGAATAGTGCCAAAATGCTGCCTAATTTTTGTAAGATCAGCAAAACGTGCCTTAGACATTGTTTATATCAAGTTGATCCTTGGGTACTGATGCAGTGGAACGTAATAAAACAGCTGTCCTTGAGATAAGTGCATCATATGTCCTTATTTCTTCCCATTTTTTTAACACCTGCTGAACAACTTACGCCCTCGCAAGGTATTTTGTCGCGAATTATGTTTCAGAACGACCGTGCAAATGCCGCACGCTTTTCTTTGGACTCTTAAAACAGCTCTCCGAAACGCTTCATGATTTCAAGGATGCCGTACGTTACCACCTGTTGGTTTTTGTACCTGATGGTTTTCACGTGGTGTTTTCATTTAAGTTATTAGTACTACCGTGCCAATTTATGCGCGTTACAGGTGTACTTGACCCCACACGTCTGCATTGCGCTGTAGCAGTATATTAGAACCATAATAAAATGGAAAAGCTAAGTGTACATCAAATGGAACTCGTGTAAGTGGCAAACAGGTTATCGCATGAAGCAATTATAGACTCCCGCAATCGGAATGTATTATCCGCTCGTCACAGTCTAAATGTTTAGTGAGTTTAGACGATTTGTGATGCATTACCACGCGTGTAGAAACTCGAAATACTCCTTACATTTAAATATGCCAGAATATTAATTCTATGACCGTGTTTACTTCCGGAGAGAAGCTGAGAAGCTGATATGAATATTACAGGAATGTACTCGCCTATCGATAGTGTTTATTTAAACATATATTTATTTATCCTGGCAAGAGTTAAGGCCGTGAGGCCATCTCTTCCATTCTACCAGGCGAAAAAAAATCAGCAAAAATACATACATTGTTAAATAAAATAAACAAAAAAGCCAAATTAAAGATATATATTGCATGTAAATATTACACATTTTAATATAGTTAGAAAATTTATATATATAAATAGTGTTAGAATTCCATTTATTCTTTAGTAATTTTTCTCGAAATACAGGAAAAAGAAAGAGGTGAAGAGGAAAAAGAATTAGAAAATGTAAGAGACTTATTGTTGTGTTTCCTAGAGTTGACACGACAATTTAATCTACGTTTAAATTGATTTATTGTCCGACAATCTCTGACTTCAGGAGGAAGGCAGTTCCAGATTCTAGGAACTGACACGCTGAATGAGCTTGAGTAGAGGTAGGGACAGATATACGAAGCGACAGGCGATATGCTGATAGGTGGAGGTGCGGAGGATTTTAACAGAAGCATGCGGAAATGAAAAGTCCTACGTTCTTTTAGAGGTAGCCATGACAGTTTATTTCGCAATGGTGTCACATGAACAAATTTACGAGTGTTGAAGACGAAACGAACACAGGCATTATGAACGTGTTGTAATCTGTCGGTCTGTCCAGTACAAGACATCACAATAATCAAAGTGAGGCATAATAAACACTTGAATGAGGTTTCTTTTGAGAGGCAAATCTATTGCTACATGTTTTAACATGTGAATCAAAGAACATATCTTATTGTATGTAGGATTATTTGGCTGTACCATTCTAAATCGGAGTCTGTATAAACGCCTAGTTTTTTTTTTTTTTTTTTGCCATGCTGATGTAATTAATTGCATTGTTGTTAATCATGATGGGGGCACATCGTTGTGTTTATTCACAGTGCTCGTTTATGGCTCACGACTAGAGCCTGTGATTTCATTTACTACAGTCAAGGAGTCATGGGCAGAGTGAGAGGCGGTGTAAAATCGAGCTAGCCGTCAGCGCATGGATGGTAATTGGAGTGTTTTATCAATCTAGCAATGTCATTGATATACAGCATAAAAATAGTGGTCCAGTGCTGACTGAATCTTGGGGAACCTCAGCCTTAATGAGGGGTTAGGAGGGAAAACACTCATCAGCTAATACACCTTGCTGGCGCTCACTAAGGTAGGATTCGAACCAGTTAGTAACACTGTTGGAGAGATGTTAAGTTTGTTAATTAGGAGTTCATAGTCGACAGTGTGAAACTTTTTACTGAAGTCCAGTAATACAAGTAGAGTTAGTTTTTGTTCGTCGCAGACTTCATGGATGTCCTCTGTCACGTTCAGTAATATCGTGACGGTGTTAAGTCCTGCTCTAAAATTGCTGAAGGATGCTGATAGGCCTGAAACCTGTGGAGTTGCGGGTGTTTCATTCTTTTGTCATAGGGCGAATAAAGGCTAATTTCCATAGTGTGAGGTAATGTAGTGAAGCTTTACATACGTATATAAATTAGCGTTGGTAATATTATGTTAGTACTTTTCTGTAGAGTAAGTGGAAGACAGAAGTCGTTTTAGATGGCTGAAGGGGTGGTGAGAAAGAGTACGGTTTTATGACAAAAACTCCTACATTACTTAAAACAAAATTGATATTCATCCGCGTGAATTAGAAGCACACTCTTTGTTTACTGAATGGAGTACTCATAACCCCTCAATTCAAACCCACAGACAATTACTATTACAATAACCACCTACCTTTGTTATAGAACATGCTGAAAAGTATATCTTTTTACGTCTACACGTAGAAGTATCGAATTCAACGCAGCAGTACATGCAAAACTGTTCAATTTCTCCTCTTATATTGTCTTTCAGTTCTTCCAAATGCGGAGGACATTCCGAAATACTTTATTTTCAAAATTCTTCTATAAATAGAAATCTCAAACATTAAGATCTGGGGATTCCCCTGACAATAATCCCTTTATAATCATAAGGCATTGGCATTCTTAAGCACTTAACATCAAGTTAGGCACATTCTAATAACTATGTCAATATAAAGCAAGAATACAAGCTATGAGCCACCGCCCGTAAGTTACTGATGAGTGACAGGCGTAACGGGAGAGGGGGTTTATAGATCTTGCCTATTGTACTCATTCTACCTGTTGCATACAATCCAACATAACTTAATTCCGCTTCATCCTGGTTTTAGTGCTTGAACATTCCGATGTCTGCGTAATAAACTTTTTTATAGTCAGAGCTGTATGCATTGTAGTGGAGTCTTGTTGAGAAAATGCAGGCTTATAATGCCCGATAGTTCTTCAGATATTATATCATCACATTATTTTCACAAAATTAAGGCTATATAATTTTGTAAGCAATTACGAGCACTACACAACAATTTTTGGTCATACATTTCCATTTCGTGTACAAGTCCAGTACCGGTTGCATGCGCCGCTTCTTGGCCTATCAGAAAATCTAACTGTGTATCAATAGAGTCATAACTAACATTACCCAAAACCAAATTGCAGAAATTTACACTACTTACATTTTTTCTTGGATAAAATTCTTGTACAAGAGTTGTTATCTCACACGGTTAACAATTCAAAAGTTGGTGGCATTCCAAGGATTTGTGAAATTCCTGTCTCTAGTGCAAGTCTTCGCAGAGATTTCTTTGGGCTTCTGTCTAACCTTTCACCAATTTCCTCAAGTTTTCCCTCCGGTAAGCACATGGCTGCTTACCTATGGTTTGTTAATCTAGAACAGATTCCGTTATCCTAAATATAACGCTGACATATCCATACATAGAACTAAGTATATGCCTTTCCAAGCAAATCATCCCATAAAATGCAAGTTCGTAACGTGCAATAAGATAATTAAACACAGTAATAGACTGTTCTGCACCATATGTAAAAGAAGCAGTCTTTGAAAACAAAACAGAAGCCCGTAAAACATGTTCGATACCTTTAAGTTCCTTAAAAATATATAAAAATTACAATAATAAAAATCTATAGCACTATGGCGGTTACAGGAGCTTTATGTAATAGTGAAATATGGGGGATGACATCCAGAGATAAAAGTAAACTGCAAACTGTAGAAATGAAAGATTTAAGATTAATGCTAGGATAATAAGAGGTGGGAGGAAGTTCTATCCTAATTCTAAGAGGAAAAAAAAAAATTGAAAGCCCAGAGAAATGATGGCTGATCCAACAAATAAATTAGACCTCGTAACAAGTCATAAAACATTTTAATGCATGGAGGAGGAGGAGGAGGAGGAGGAGGAGGAGGAGGAAGAAGAAGGTACTGGGAAAAAAATTAGAATACCCCTCAACAGCTCAATCTTATCTATAATTCTTTACATATTTTTTTAAGGTTTAAAGAAAACACTTAATGGAGTCCCATTTTCAACGCTAGATGCGGTGAGGAAACTGTTTGTTGTTCAATGTTAGTTCGGTCGCCAGTTAAAATAGTTCTATGAAGTCTGTATCCTTCACGTTTTGTTACAATAGGAGCGAATTTTAATAGTTATGGCTATTTTAAGCGGTAATTTAAATTTCTTCTCATATACCAGAGAATGCTAATTTGTCTCGCCTTTAATCTTTCTCTACGTCTACATTTCTTTGATTATTCGTTTTCTAATCTCAAGAAATGCATTGCTTTTAAACTTCTATTATTTTCACATCTGGTTTTGTTTCCAGTCATACGTTAATATAAAAGCCCTGTTCAAGAACTTGAGTAAATACAACAAAATGTAAACATATCACACATTTAATGCAATTTTTCATAAACTATTCGCTAGCATCTTTAAAAAAAACTATTCAAAGTAGATATCCGTTAACTTTGGGAAGTAGACTAAAATGTCCGTTACATCCTTCTGGTCTTTTTAATAGTTTATTTAACAAATATTATTCTACACATGTATGTGTATATGGAGAGCTAATATAAGAAGATGGCCAAATTCTCCTCCAAGGCACCGTCGTGAATTAAGTCATTTAAAACGATAGTAGCGGTTTTTAAGTGTAATTTTATCTCGCCTTATAAGTACGTCAGGATCATTTTCCTTCGCACCCTTTGGCCAATCAACCATTAGGTGATAATGATAGTGAAGTCGGCTATTGCTCCAAGCAGGAGCACTTCGATTTAATGAAGATGTTCAAAGCGGACGGCGTTAATGAGAATATGTATACAAAACCTTAGAGCAATGAAACTGAAGGAATTTAAATGTGTCCCGGACAGATTCCTCTTAGAAACAAAATCCAGCAGTCTTGTGCAAGACGTTTTATATGAGGGTAAGTTATAAACTAAGTTACAAATGGATATAAAGCCTAAATAAGAGTGCTAATTTGAAAAATACTTCTATTTATCTACATAATCGCCCTGTACATTGAGGCACCTCACCCATTGTCTCACAGGTTTTGCAAGCTCCTGAAATCCGGCAATATAAAAAATGTTGAGTCGGAATCAGCAGTTTTCTACAGGTCGAGGAAATGTTCACCCGAAAGAAAGAGAGGCAAACAAATGGAAATCGCTTGGAGCAAGATCGGGGCTACACGGAGGATGTAATTGAAATTTAGCAGGCTCTCATTCCTCTTGTTGGCAATAAGGGGGGAAGTCGCTTGGAGCAAGATCGGGGCTATACGGAGGATGTAATTGAAATTTAGCAGGCTCTCATTCCTCTTGTTGGCAATAAGGGGGGAAGCGCATTGACATGCCAGAGCAGTCCTCATAGCTTCCGTTTAATGATCTTAAGAAGTTTCCTGAGGATGTTACAGTAGGAGTCGGCTTTTTACGGTTTGTCCTTGAGGCTAGAATGCTGTGAGTAATACACCTTTGTAATTCAAGAAGACTGTGAGGAATATTTTCCCGGTGGATAGTGTCACTTTAATTTTTTTCCTTTCGCAGGCAACGCAGGATGTTTCCATTTCATTGACGCACGTTTTGTATCGGGGGCTGGTAATGTATAACTCAAGACTCGTCACCTGTTACAATTACGGCTACCATATTGTGCCCAATGTGGTAGCGATTGAGATGCTGTAATGCCAGACCCATTCTTTTTATTTTGGGTTGCGGGATAAGAATGCGTAACATTCATTATGCACAGACTTTGTGAAAATCTATGTCATGCATTAAGAGGTAAGCCACGTCATGAGGCTATAGTGTCTATAGTTACCCTTCTATCTATTCAGATTAAGTCTTCAAATTGTTGCAAATTCGCCTCTGTGCCAATCTCCGTTAGCCGACCCAAGTGGTAATCATCTTCAACACGTGCCCGCCCTTGAGAAAACTTCTGCACTCAATTGTAAACAGATTGGCATGACATGCACTTCTTAACGTAGATTAAAAAGTATTTCTTTACGAATATTCTTTGATTCCATATCTTTTGCCCTCAAAAAACCTACAATGGAGCGCTGCGGGAGGGTTGCACAATCCCTCATAAGCGCAATCATCTTGCAAATGCTGTTCTGCTATTGTAAACAACGATTATAGCGTGTCGAATATCACCAATTACCAGTGGACTAAGCACGAACTGGTGTTGTCAAATGACCGTGAGTACAGACTGCGGGGCCCATGCAGTCCCGCCGCCGCGCACGGAAATCTCATAAACTACTCACCCTGAGATAAAAATTGTTTCTAAAATTCTTGATTCCCAGGTTTGGAACTTCTATTTTTATTGGACTCCCGGTATATGACATAGTCAGGAAAACATTACTCCCAAGATTCTTAGATGAGTATGATTTCTCCGCCTTGTATTGCAATAAAAACTGCTGCAAGCACATAAACTCCTCTTGTACGTGACAAGAAGACGAAGATGGACTTTTTAGCCCGCTCTTGCATCTTCTAGACCTCGACATTGAGATCAGGTGTTGGTAGCCTAACTGACGTTATGTCAGGAGAGATGAATCAAGAGAACTACTTTATGTAACCGACAAATGATATGGCTCGCAAGACAAGTATGGCCACAAGTCTGTACTGTCATGTTCCGGGTAAAGTCGAGTGATGATGGGTGATACAGGAGCGCGCTTTAAACTTTTGCTTTTTCTAGAAAGAGGAAAACTTGGGGCTAACACATACAGCCTGCCCAGTTTGTAATGTAATCGTGCACATATCACTTGCATACTTAGTAGTAAGGATCTTATGCTGCTTTCTTAAGATGATATTAGTGCACTTATGCAAAGTGTTTTAGATCTGTTGTACCTATAACTAACTCTGTTGTACTTCTCGAACTTATTATACAGATATAGTTTTTGGGTCAACATGATCCGACGCACTATAATTGCTACAAAACATGCAGAACCATTCAAAATATATAAATGAGTGGCCTATAATACAATTATTAATGTTTGTATTTATTTACAAACTTGTTTTATTTATTATCTCTCTTATTTATCGTTTTATTTCCGATATTTTTATTTTTACTCAAAAAAGACAGAAAAATTAACCAAGAATTTTAATTCAAAATATATTATTTTTTGTGTTATTTATATTTATGATATATATTGATTTTTGAAATTTTTTTTCCTCGCGAACAAGAAATAACAGGAAAAATCTAAGATATACGATTGAAAGTATGTGGCATTTACTGCCGAGTGATACTACCAACGGAAGGCTATATATAGGCGGCCCTAGTAGGGAAGAAACAAAACACAGGCAAAACATTGGTCACAAGCAAAAGTTATATACATTCCTACCTCTATTTTGCTCCTCTTGAAGTCCTTTGTCTACCTCGCCACTGTTCGATAGAGCAGGACACGCTGACACAGTGCTCTGTGTGGCATTTTCGTGCATTTCTGTCACGGAAAAATGCTATTTTCATATGCGCAAGTTGTTCGCTATCCGTGACCTCCATTCCTATTCACTGTCTCTCACCAACTGAACTTTGGAGCGTGCTGAGACACGCAGCTCTGCTCATATACACAATCTGGTGGTTTCATTCGGTACATTACATACACTTTCACACATGTATCTTAGATATTTCGTGCTGTCCCTTGTTCGCGAGAAAAAAAAAGTTGCCATGACTTATCCTTCATATTATATTATATTATATTATATTATATTATATTATATTATATTATATATATTCATTAGTTCTCAAAATGGGTCAGGCCAGTCGGAGATTAAATTGCAGGCATGGAAGGCGACTAAAATAATAGACGAGGCACAGCAAAGATTATGCGCATTTTGTGGAGACAGAGAAAACTGGCAGCACATTCTAATGGACTGCCCATGTACCAAACAGTGGAGGTTGATTGCGTTTGGAGCTAAGTTTACTAAGTGGAATACGGATAGGCTATCATGTTGGAATTTGTTTGTACGTAAGACTGCTGACTAAAACTTGATTCTTTCTATGCAAAGAGCGTAGAAATTGAAGCACTTTGTTGAAGTAGACGGGCTCTTTCAGTCTGAATCCATGTGTATATTTGTACCTGTGCGAGCGCGTATATAAGAAATTGTGCTTAGGTGATAATAACTGTAAATTTATTTGATTTGAAGGGCAAATCTTATTTCTATGAGTGTCTGTGTAATGAATTGCATGTACGTTTGAAAGGCCAATACAAACGATGTAATACAAAATATGTTTGTAAATAGTGAGCAATACGTATGCGTACTTCAATTACCTAACCCTATAAATTTATTAAAATGTGTGACACAAATTCTTTAATAATTAAAAATTCATTCTATAAATATGTAATATTATATAAAATTTTTATAATATAGTAAATATTAACATCAAACATTTGTTAGTTTTTTGACTATTTGAATATACGAGGTCTCTTCAAAAAGTATCGCGAATTATGAATTTCCGCGGGCTACGTATATTCGATTTTCGATTGTTTTGTGGCGTTATGTTGATACTCATGTCCCTCACTTATGTTGACAAACTCGGCCATTTTGAATGTTCAGTTAATTGTGGACAGCTACTTTGCTTGACTCGTTTTCGATTTTTGCCTATTCCAAAAAATGGTACCAAGAATCTGTACCAAATTTTGTGTGAAAAACAAAATTAAGTGCGCGGATGCATTCCGAATGTTGACTGTGGCATATAGTGAAGCTACCTTAGACCAAAGCAACGTTTATCGGTGGTACAAAATGTTCTCAGAGGGTCGAGAAGATGTGAACGACGAAGAACGTCCCGGACGCCCGAGCTCGTCACAATAGGCGAAAGCATTTAAGAAGTGAAGAAAATAGAATTGGCCAAACGCCGAATCACCGTTAGAGAAGTTGCTGAGGACCTAAACATGTCGATTGGCTCGTGCCATTCGATTTTTACCAATGATTTGGGCATGAGACGGGTCGCCGCAAAATTCGCACCAAAGTTGCTCAATTTCGACCAAAATCGCACCAAAATTTCGCAACATCGCATTAATGTTGCTAAGGAGCTGTTGAACTCTGTCCGCGACGACACACATTTGCTCCAGAGGGTCATAACTGGTGACGAATCATAGGTTTATGTTTATGACGTGGAAACTAAAGCTCAATCATCCCAATGGAGGCTGCCACACGAGCCAAGATCGAAAAAAGCGCGCCAAGTTCAGTCGAATGTGAAGGTTTTGCTTACAGTTTTCTTCGATTGCATGGACGTGGTGCATCAGGAGTTCTTGCCACAGGGTAGAACGGTCAATAAGGAATATTACCTGCAAGTTATGCGCAATTTGCGCGAAGCAATCCGCCAGAAACGCCCGGATTTGTGGAAGAACAAAAATTGGCTTTTGCACCATGATAACGCTCCTATTCACACATCGTTGCTTGTGCGCGAATTTTTGGGCAAAAACAACACACTTATGATGCCGCAGCCACCGTGCTCCCCAGACCTGGCCCCCTGTGACTTTTTTTTTTGTTCCCAAAACTGAAGAGGTCCATGAAAGGACGACGGTACGCCACGATTGAGGAGATAAAGGCGGCATCGAAGGAGGATCAGAACAAGATCACAAAAAACGATTTTTTAAAATGCTTCGAGGATTGGAAAAAACGTTGACACAAGTGTATAATATCTGGTGGGGATTACTTTGAAGGGGACAAAATAGATATTCATGAATAAATAAATACTTTTTGAAATAACACAACAATCGCGATACTTTTTGAACAGACCACGTATATATTTTTATTAGCATAATAGTATTTTACAGCCCCTTAGGCAGCATTATTTCTTCATGCCTATTTATCCATTTATAAATCCTGATATAAGTAGCTAATATCAGATACTCAGAGAAAATACTGAAGGTTTTGGGGGACAAAATTGTTCGACAAATGCTTCGCATGGATAAAAAGATTTAAAAACAAATAGACTGGAAATGCTAAAAAGAATGGGCATTGGAACGTGAAATATATGAGAAACAGATAAGGAAGTAAATTACATTTGCTATCATTACTTTAAGTTAATATCTTTTTAGTTTTCTCACAAATATTAACTTCATCAGAGGCAATGACTTGAGAATGTAAACAGGATTAAAAAATTATAGAACACCACGGGTGGACGAGGTCTTTAAGGCGCGGACTCGTGAGTGGGAGGTCTGGGGTTCGAATCCGGCTGGGACAGACCTTCCTTTTTTTTTTTTTGTTTGTTTTATTTATGGACGCTCTTTAACATCTCAGATTATCAGCGTCCCACTCTATTTAGGGCATGAAACGGCCGATAAATTTTGCTCAGATGCCTCTTCTTAGGCTTGAGGTTCTTTTTCGTGCCGTAAATGTACGACACGGGACTCATGGCTTTACTTCCCTTCCGAAGGAAGCCATACTTAGGATTTTTACACCCGAAAAAATCCATCGGTCCTGACCGGGTTTGAACCCGTGATCTTAGGTTTAGAACGCAAGAATGATAACCTCTACGCCACCAGGACAGACACAGTCCTCCCTGACTGCAGTTTTTTTTTTTTTTCAGGTTTTCCTCAGTCCTCATAAGTGGCAAACGTATGCCTGAAATATTTTCTTCCTTTAAAAAAAAAATACTTTCTCAATATATCATTTCATTTCATGTATCATCAGAGTACGCCGCTTGTGATGCTACAGTAGTAAAAATGAACCTTAAACACTATGTTAATATATATAATAAATAAGTTGCTAAAAGCCAGAGCTTAACAATTATAAACCGGATATGGTGCTAGGCGGTGTTGTCTTTGTCACTTGCGTTGTTAAGAATAGTTCTCATCTGATCACAACACATTTAACATTTTTTCTGTTGGACAAGGACACTTTTACCGTTTCTATTTACATATGGTTATCCTTGCAACAGTCTACACGTGTTTAATAGCAGTAAATAAAACAAAAACACACATATATATATACATATTAAATTAAATTAATTACCATTTTTTCATTCATCCTTTTTAGATGTAAAGATACTCTACAATTGGAACGGAAGCTGACCCGCATAGGCCAGCAATTAGTGACAGGCCGAAACTATGACATTTCAACTTTTCTCATTAGCATCTTAGGAAGGTTAAAAGGATTTATTCTTGTCAAAATGATAAAACACAGATTTCGACAATCAGCGTTAATGATGAAGTTTCAAAAAAAAAAAAAAAAAAGAGTGTCACAGTTGTATAATCCTGCAATCTGTAACGAATCTTCCGTGCATAATTTGAAAATAAAAAGCACACCAACACTGTATTTTAAACTTCAATGTAAACTTTGCTACAGCTTTTTGAAGCTGTCACTTTTGAAAGCAAAAGAGGCAGTCGTTTCATTGGAATATGTCAACTAAATCAACTTACTCAATTTTCGTGAAGGACTGGATAATATGATAAATTGTGAGTCCAAGTTTGATATAGCATGACATTATTTCCTCATGTTTAAATACTCTTTGTGGCCCGCTCTTGGCATTTGTAATAATATATTATTTTCAATATTTATTTTAACTGAGATAAGGTGTCTGAACTTATAAATATGGATGAAACTAATCCTCGTGCAGTAATTCAATACATGCATACAAAAAACAACAGCTTTCAATGAACTGTACATGGTGGAGACACTACATAGTGAAGATCAATTTTATATCGGGTATAGTCTACTTCAATGTAAGCGAAGAAAGTTTGCTACATTTCTTTCAGGATTTACTAAAAACGAAATAGGCATTTTCTTCATTAGAATTACCCAAAACTTCTGTAATAAAGGGAAGGCGCAAAAGAAGTACACACAAATATATTCACCGTCAGGCAAGGAACAGCTCAAAAATCGATGGCAGAGTGTCATTAAAGAGACAGACATTTATAAATACGCAAGTATTTATTGGCATATTGACATAACCATGCTTGTTAAACCTTCCCTCTGTTGATTGCAGAAGCAAATGGTAGATACTTGAATTGCTCATCCAAATATTAATTTTATTTTTTTTAACTTAGACTTCTATCTAGTGATAGTTTCAGAGAGTTCCAGCGACACTTTGACATGTAAGACAATATCAAGACAAGATCCAACCTACTGAATGTAAGACATTGAAATTTAGAAAATAAGTTACTCACACAGTATCCCTACATTTGACACAATGTCGGTTCTGGTGGTCTATTTGTAACCATACTTGCCTCGTTAATGCAGATCACTGGTTCAAACCCGATTAGGATCAATGGGTAATTTAAAGCGTAAAAGTAATACGTATCGCTCCCTTTGGAAGGTAAGTAAAGCCTGGGTCCCATGTTGTAGATTTACGGCACGTAAAATAAATTCAAGTTTGAAAGAAGAGGCCTCTGGCAAAATTTATTGGCCGTTTCACGCCTTGAATTGAATGCAACGCCAATGGCCAGAAATGTTAAAAAGCGTCCTTCAATAAAATAAATAATGAATACCTTTAACACACTATTTTTGACACTTACTATAGAAATATTCTTAACGAATCTGTTAAATAAAATATTTCGTAGTTTCATTCCAACATAATATTAACATTTAACGTTTTCAAGATAGAGTATTCCCTGTACTATTAATGCATGATAAAAGCAGATGTACGAACTTTGATTTATGTTTGACTTCTATTACATTAAATTTACTTGGAGCGTACTTCCTCATGAATAACCTTACAAAACACCTGTTGAATGGGGCTCGAGCATAAACAACACCATGTACTTTTAGATGAAATGCATTAACAATGATTGATCATTGAGTTTTCTGTGTGCCAATTACTAGTGTTTACCCTATAGTCAGCGACCAATAATTGACAGTTGCAAAAAGTGAAGACACTGATACATGAAAATGTGACGTATTGCCTTGAGAAGCTGTCTTCGCCAAAATGTAGCTGTAAAACAACTGGAAAACCTTGAGTGGATGATTGATGGGTTAAGGAACTGGGAGCATCATTTTCAAATTATTATACAACAATGTTGTATTGTTCTTTGTTCGAGCAGAGCTTCCACTAAGCGATCAGCTTGAAGACATTCCCATTTATTTTTATGAGCAACTGGAGGTGAAGCGCTGTGTGACAAATTACAACTAGAGTCTTGACTGCAATGGCAAACTATGTCTGTGTAGAACATGGTGACAACAAGTGGCAACTAAGTTCAATGGAACAACTTCAGATAGAAATTTCTACAGCCCTCGTTTGTGTGAGATTGTGTTAGCTTCTATTTTCAGTTAATCTCACAAGACCAGAAACAACGTAGAGCATGAGATTTCCACATATCAAGGTGTCTAGATTATCTATCAAACTGTTAGAGAGTTTTAAAACATTCAGGTACATTAATTACAGAAAATAAATAATTCTTAACAAAGTTTACTGCGCTTTAAGGAAAATACACCTTAATATGTAATAATATCAAGGAGAAAGAAATTAGAAAAAGAATAGACAGAAGAAAACCAATGAGACAGTAACACTATCACCTGAGGTAGACAATTAAATTATAAAATATTAAGTCATTAGGAAATTAATAGCAGTTTTGTGATTTAAAATACAATAAAGCACCAAAAAATTCAAAAATAACTCTATTAAAACAATTTTTACCAATTAAAACCAATTTCATTTATGCTATTTTGATAAAAATTGTGGCGTCTAGAGGCGATGAAATATCTAAATGGGCTTTTTAGCTTTTTTCTTGGTTATTGAAGGATATTCTTTAAAAAAAACTGTCCAAATGTTTGAATGAGTGAAAAACAGTTAGTGAAAAATGGAGTGAATATGTTAAACGGGGTAAAGTTTCTCAGCCTAGTTCATTCAATTTCTGGAGGTGTGTGGCTATAGGTCTATTTCCATTGACTAGTCCTGACTGTTTTTCTTGCAGCTTCTGATGCATTTTATCGATTTTATTATAGTTTTAATCTAACCAGGTTCAAAAAACAATAATAATTCTCTTTGCAAAGCAACAAAAATAAAAAAAAACAATATATGGATAACAACTGCAACGTCTTTAATAATTAGGCATCGAAAGGAGGGGTCAGCACTTTTATATAAAAAATGAGGATGGCTAGTAGTGAAGGAGGGAAACCTAAAATTTAATCAACACTGGTTTTAAATTTCTCCCTTAACCTAATTTGACATTTTTTGTTTAAATTAATGTTAAAAAGGTATGTATTCAAACAAGGAACTTTTGTACTGATAATAAAAGGAAACTTATAGAAATTATATACATAATTTGTCTGACTAAACATTGAAACATATATTAATTTAAACCAAGAAACGTATTTTGTTTAACGAAAAACAAGAAGATAAAGTCCGAGGAACAGATCAATTTATAGACATAAAACTAGTTATAAAAGTTATAAAAAGTTATAAAAAGATATAAAAGTTATAAAAGATATGTTTTATATTGCAAGCAATATAAAACATATACAACTGCTAAAACTGAGTGTATTGACCAGAAAGCTGTGTATGATCATTTAACACTGTACTCAGCAGGGTTTAATAAGTAGCCAATTCCAGCCGTACTTACGTCATTGCATCTTGCCTGTGAGCATAAGTCACATTTATATGCTGTCTTATTTCATCGAGGTTTACACTAATAGGCATGCCGTTTTAGCGACATTTGGACTCTACACACCTGCAAAACCAACAAAAACGACTGGAGAACCGACATGAAATGTAGTCAATAATAATTCCAGCTAAGAAAAACACACTGCGTGCATTTTGAGAGAGCATAAAGGCAAAAAAATTACTCTATGCAGAAACGTAATGAATAAAGCTTTCAGATGTATTAAACTTATGTTTATTTACGCATTTGTTCATTCCGTAGTCTCAAAAATTCTTGTTTTCCTGTAAGTTTCTGTGGAAATCAGGTGTACTACAACTTATAGACGGAATGCATTGTGGATTCGCTCTGCTAGCTATGGAACAGGCAATAAAAAACACAAGGCAACAGATGATATGACAGTTTCTACCAGGAGGAAGTCTGCATCGTTCTGTCCCCTAGATCAAGTTGTATGAGTGCCAAAGCGGCATTAAATTTCGCGATGTCGGACCGTTGTCAATTGCCGTGCAAATTCATACATAACACAATAATCATAACTGGATTTCAGTTAAGGATTTTTCTTCAACAGACAGTTTCGCAACGGACCTAAAACACTGCAGTATTCTTATTTGGTATACGTTTCATGCTTACAACCGACAGACAGAAATACAGAGCGGTAACAATATAAGAAACAAGTGTTTGGTAAGGTATAAAACAAGTAAAGAGCTCTAATAAAATCTTATTACTTTATTACCAATTTTATTACTTTTAAATTTATTCTGCAATGCCTATATCCTGATGATTTGATTTTATATAATACTATAGATTAATCTTTATTTATTTCTTTTACATTTATAAAAACAATTTAAATTCTACAGTTTTTAAAATCTACATTATTAATACTATAACTAAACAAAACTAAAACTTCAAAAACTAAACCAATACTGAAAATCAGCTCTACGGCTATTTTAACTATAACGTATAATTAAACATACAATTGTTACTAGTACCCAGTAGCAATAAATGTTTACATTTCATTTATATTTTAAACAAAGTACTTTTTAGATGTCTTAACTTTTACAATTCATTTACAATTTTTATAAAGTTTACATCTAAAATCTTCATTTCTGCTGATCTTCGGTATCCGGGCTGTTTCCCACCGGAATTCCAGGCAACAGGACCTGGACATCAATGAGATTGCTGCCGGTTTCAAGAGGCAGCTGTACTGGACCATGGTGTGTTGACAATAGTTTCCTTGTATTCTCTTATTCCTTCATTTTCTTCTACATTTCAACTTTTATCTGTGCCTTCAGCTTAGATTATAATTGGTTGTTGGTGCTTTTTAATTCTGTGCTTATTCTTTCTTCCTCTTCTACTTTTACAATATTCCTTATATTTTCCCCCTTTTGTTCTCGGTGTACTTCTTCTATCAGCTGCTTCCTTTCTGTCCGAAGACTAGCATTATTCTTTTCTTCTGTTAATTTGCTCCCTTCCTCTGATTTAATTTGGGTGTTATCTTCTTCATCCTCTTGTTTTGGTAATGAATCTTCTTGTATATATCTTTCTCTGATTCTCTGGGATCCTTTATGGGAATCTACAATTTCTGACTGTTGGATTTTCTTTCTTATTTGATTTATATTGTTTATACCCTCTTCTGATATTTTATACGATACTTTATTGCTGCCATGAAATCTGCGAGAATATATTTGCAAACACAGAGTGCGGCAGAAACAATAAGCAGGTTTGCATTAAGATCTATTTTGAATCTGGAGGGTTTTTTATTGCAAATTTGTGGCAAGACTGTAGAGTCTACCTTGTAAATGAGTTCGCCACTTGGTATTCTCTCTCCGATGTGTTAGTTAGTCATGGAGTGCGGGACAGTGAGGCGGCGTGTTTATACGGAAACTTGTACATCAGAATCAGATGTATCACAGAATCCCAAAGAGCATTTCGACGGGAAGTGAATTGATGTGATGTACCGCACTGTCTAAGGTCGATATTCATTGTTGGGTGCAACATTGGAATCAAGAAGCCTGACAAACAAAGCACACCTGGGCGACCTGCTCTTTATACGATAGCCTGACAAACAAAGCACCACCTGGGCGACCTGCTCTTTATACACGGTAACAAACATAACGGAGTCCAGGCCGGTTGACAAGGAAGCACGTCATTGCTTTATGCATGTCGGATCGAAGCTTGAGGGGAATCTTACAAAATGAAAAGTGTTCTCCAATCTCCAAGAACTATACTTTAAGGTACAGTAATATAAATATAAACAATTATCTGAAATTAAAATATGCTTCACTTTAAAACCCACTCATTGTTTTTGCTTCAATCTGTGCTTTTTTTTTTTAATCAATTCTCTACATACTGGTGAACTTGTGCACCATTCTAGTTAATGCAAATTTTAAGTCTTAATTTGACGTTTTTACGTGTCTTTCAGCAGAACTCTAGTGAATTAAGTGGAATCTTTAAAAAATAACTTAACTCACATTTGCCTCGCTTGTTGTACACCAGTTCCTTTAAATGTTTCCAAAAGAAGAGATCGGGTGTTAGGTCAGGGCATTTTGGGGTACCCCAACGTCCATTCCATATTGCATAATGTTGTAGAGCTCCGTCTTGTTACCACCACAAGTGTTCAAAGTCATCTCACGCGAATAACAGTAGACCGAAGACATACAGACGTGAAGGATCCCAAAAGCCCCGTCAAACAACGGAAAGAGATTACAGAGATCATTTCCGCATGGCCATTATGAAACCAGTGCGTATTTAAGGACATAGAAATTTATCAACTACAAATATTTATTGTTTTTCACAAGTTGACAGTGTCCGTACTTATGCAATATAGATAATTGTAATAAAACATATTTTCTGATGCATAATACACTTTGAAAACAATAAACGTTCTCACAGTGCGGCTGTCTGCTGACGTCCTAACTGGCGTGACCTTGCTTGGTCAACGCTCAGCTAGTAAGGCTCTGCGACCTAGGAAGCAAATGCCGCACGTGTACTCGATAGCCATTTGTAGTTGTACCCTGATATCACGATACTCAATATGGAAGTAATAAAGAATAACCAAGTGGGTGGCTCAGGCAGTAACGGGAGGTCCAGGGTAGTTTCTCCTGGTCGCTTAGGTAAATGCGGATATGGATCTTTCTTTTCCATGAATTTTCCGCTCTCCCATTCAGTACGTTGGTTTTGTTACAGGGTTGAGAAGGGATAGTACGGCGTGACGGTGACTTACGCTTTGGAATGGTCTGGTGCGGAAAGTGCCTCGAATTCTTGCAAGGGTGGACTCCGATAAGTTCATTGGAAACAATGTTTGGCACTCTTCTATGATCGTGCATTACCGCCCGAGTCTCCCTCCCCTCTGGGGATGTAGCTAAGGTCCCAGCCCTTGAGCAAGACCTAAAGTACCGAAACCACATCCTCCGATCATAAACATTTAATCCAATCAAATCCCATCCAGTGAAAAATGTCACAAAATAAGTAGAATGCATAACAAACTGTTTCAATATAATACCTGTGTGCACTATTCATAGAGAGAATAGAAGAAGAAGCTATGGTAGATGGAAAACAAGTGAATCAATTCCCTGGAGACAATGTTTTCAAAATCACGTCACGCGCTTCTCCAGTGCAGAGAGCGAATTAGCGTCTGCGATTCATTTGTAGCTCATCATATCTCGAGGCTTCCAACAAAAAAGGCTTTGAAATAAGCGATGGTTAGGTGTGATATGAAACATTTTCTCGGGCATTCGCTCATTTTTTATTTTATTACAAGAAAAATAACAGGCTTTATTGAGCATTTATACCACAGTAAGTGTCGAAAATATGTGGTATAAGAACTTAATAAAAAAATTAACTCGACTATTATCAAAATTAGTATTCTGTGTGGCTAGACTTTTACATTCCAGAACAAACTACTCAGTTCGTAAATAACTGTGAAACATCGATAAAATCAATTTTTGAATGTGAATAATGTTTTACAATGAGAGCACAAGGCACGTTTGGTTTTATCGAGATTTAATTAAATTTCTGAATATTACGAAGCATATTATAAAATTCAAACCTAAGGCAAAGACTTTTAATGTAGAAGGATGGTATTTTTGCACTAACACGGAGCGGACATACATGCTAATTTTCAAAACGTTTAATCCAAGTCAATAATTTGCCCTTTTATAGCCCTTCCATATCATTTTATGTCCAATAAAATGATCTGAAAGCGAGATGGAAATATATTTCCAAATGCTCAGATGAGGCCCCAAAAGTTTTCATATTAGAGATCTGAATCAAAAAATAATCTCTAGAAGACTAAATGTTATTAATGAGGTGCTGCTACAGGAAGAATACTGTGATTTTAGAAAGGGGTGATCTTGTGCAGATTGTATGTTTACGGTGGAACAATTAATACAGAACAGAAGGGAATTTAACTTGCCAACGTTCATATTATTTTTAGATTAAGAAAAAGCTTTTGATAGGGTTATCTTAAATAAACAAAGGACTGTAATGCAATAGAAAGGATATCCGTGTCATCTAATTAAGGGGATTCAGAGTCTATACAAAAGTACAGGATTTAAAATTGACAATGGGGCTAGAATTGGAAATTAAACAAAGCATAAACAAGGTGTCAAACAGGGATGCCTTTTATCGCCAGCATTATTTAATAACATAGACCGACCGACCGACCGACCGACAGACCGATTGACGGGCGGGCGGGCGGGCGGATAGAAAGACAGAACAATGTTTTACTCACGAAGCACATTAGGCAGGGTCAATATTTGTATAGTCTTTTTCTCATTGATTCTCTTGCACTTGGCCCAACGTTTAGAGTCCAACATATTTTGACATCGTCTACAGAACCGTCTCCTCCTCCTTCGCGAGAGCCATTGATGAACCAAAACATTAGTCCTGCAGCTCATTTTTGAGACGAGGGAACAGAAAAAAGTTACTGGTCCGTGCTATATGGAAGGTGGAGCACACATTTGATGTTGTTTTCTGACCAAATGTTGAGCAAAAACGCTGCAAACGTGAGGACGTGCTTTGTCGTTGTGAAGAAGTCAACCAGATGAATGCAGTAAAAAGTGTTTTCGTCAAATGTGCTCGACCAGGATGCTCAAAACACTCTTGTAATACACATTAGCCGTTGTTTGAGGGGGACCTTGTATTAATGAACCATTCCACGACAGTCCAAAAATGAAATAATCATATACTTTCCTGCTGACCAAAAGCCTTTGGCCCTCTTTGGTGTTGGAGAACAGATGATTTCCAGACTGAGCTTGGCTGTTTGTTTTCGGGTCCTTAATATCTCATTCTGGTATGATGGAATTCACACATGCCTCCTCTATCAGACGCTGAAGCTCCAAACACATGTCCACTCGTATCATCTTCTGTTCGGGCATCAACAATCTCTGCACCCATCTGACTACGACGCGGCTCATATATAAGCGACCGTACAGTATGGCGAGCGCTCCGCTGCGGGAAATCTGTAATATGTCTACCAGTATGTCCAATATTATTTGTCAATCTTTTCGAACAATCACGACAGCTGTGATAATCATGGTCCTGTTCACTGCAGAGTTGGAACACCTGGACCGCCATGTTTTGCTGTCGAACTACTGTCCTCCTTAAACTCTATGAACGTGCTGTTGATTGTGACAGAACACCATCTCCATATGCTGGCTGTAACATGGCGTAACGGGGTTTTCTGCAGACGGAAGCAAAATTTAAGAGCAATGCTCGTTGCGAAGCAACGCCATTTTACGCAGCCAACTGGCAAACACTCGGTCTTTGCTGGCGTCCTGTAGCAAGAATTTTAAATATGGTTCTGTCCACAAGAACACAAATGATATACTAACAACGTGATGAAATAGTATCCATATTTAAAGCAATCACTGTATTATTTTCAGGTGTATAATATCGAAATTGAAGGTTTTAATGTCATAATGAGATTTTATCTAGCTCTTTCCAAGTGAAGACGATAAATAGAGATTATATAATTTATATGATGGAGTTTTCAAAAGTTTAAACGCTTAAGATAACCTTTGTAAGGTGACTGTCTATTTTAAAGATCGTTAAAAAAAGCTGCTCCGTACAGCATGGCGCCACTATAAAGGGTCACAACCGTGACCCCTACACCAAGGTAATTTTGACATTAATTATATTAGGGCTAGTCTCTAAGACATCAGACATGTAACATATGTTTCAAGATTATGCTCTTTCTAAGCTCACCTTTTGCGCACCTTATTATGCAAAGACTTTAACAAATAGAGATCCATTATTCATATTAATGGCATTCCGATAAAGGAATGTTACAAGAAGACGATTGCGCCAGATTTGCATCTGAGTCGCTTCTTATGTTTGCGTTAGTTAAAATTCCTTATAACGGAAATAAGTTGTTTATTAAGTGGAGATAAATGAACATTGTGCAGAATGTGCCACGTATTTGGTTTGATGTTTGTTTATCAGAACATTGCTCTAATGTGTTTTAATGAAGATGGTAATAAAATTATTGTATTAAAAGAAAACTATTTTTAAAAATTAAAGTTATTAGAGATGATACTTTAAAAAAAAAGAACAAAAAACACAAAACAGTCAGGGAACGTCAACTTATTAGGACATTTGGAAATAAATCAGAAATAGTACTATTTAATTACAAAAATCATTAATCAAGGCACAAACGGCTAGGCAATAAAGGCAGAGGATGTTTTTTCTGTCTTTCTTTTTCCTCGTTACACAATAAGGATGCGGTAGTGAAATGTTTGAAATTTACATGCTCAGGAAAATTACTCCGAGATGCTGCACAAGTTGAGAAGGCGGTTTTATGGCAAAAAGAATTGTTCTTCGGCAAGAAATTTGACCAGTAGAACTGATGTTGATGGGTAGTAGTCGTACTGCTGATGAATTACGTTCAAGGCTTTCGATCACTATTTAAGCACCAAAGACAGCGAACACTGATGAAATGAAATGATAAATTAGGAAAGGATATTTTTAAGTCAGTGTTGTTGGCTTAAATTTAGGGTACCTTAACGGCATTCCCCATTAATAACTGATGAAAACCTGGAAAACGTCTCCATGGCACTGGCGCGAATTGAGTTGCAGATATCCAGTTTATGATTCTATGCCTTAAGTACTTCGGCCACCATATCTTATGGTAGTAGCAGCAGCAGCAGCAGTAGTAGTAGTAGTAGTAGTAGTAGTAGTAGTAGTAGTAGTAGTAGTAATAGTAGTAGTAGTAGTAGTAGTAGTAATAGTAGTAGTAGTAGTAGTAGTAGTAGTAGTAGCAGCAGCAGTAGTAGTACTAGTAGTAGTAGTAGCAGCAGCAGCAGTAGTAGTACTACTACTACTAGTAGTAGTAGTAGTAGTAGTAGTAGTAGTAGTAGTAGTAGTAGTAGTAGTAGGTAGTAGTCCAGTGCGATTAGTGAGTTTTTCCTATGAGCGAGCCGCGCCTGGAGGGAGTAACAAGCCTGCTTGCTTACTTATTGACCTTTCTGACTTTCCTAGTCGTACCGCAGCTATTCCCGGGTATGTGTTGTGTTGTTCGTTTCGACTATATACATAAAGGGCGTTATGTCCCGTGTGTTTGCAACATCACAGCGTGTCTTTAAGTACGATTCATATACGTTAATTCATTGATAAAAGGTTCAAAGAACTATTTTTAATACATTTTATTCTGTTATGTGAATAACAAACCCTTTGTTCAGAGATCATCGACAGGGAGCGTGATCATGCATTTATTCAACAGGATTCTACCACTGCTCACACTTCCATGAGAGCAATTCACAATGTGTTTCCACTAGACAGAGTTATTAGCAGGGACTCGAAACCCTCTTGTTCCGCCCCCCCCCCCCCATTTAACAGCCAGTGATTATTACCTCTGGAGTAAATAAAGATCCTTGTACAAGACGATCCAGTAGCCATACAAGATCCCAAAGATGAGATTTGTCAAGAAATTGTCCAGATTTCTCAAAAAGATCTACAGCGAGTGAGGAATGCTTTTCTAAAGAGATGCCAAAAGTGTGTAGAGAATGAAGGAGAGTAGTTTAAACGCCTCATTTGATAATTTGGTGAGTAATGAGTCTCTTAAATTGGTTTATATACTGCATGGTTAGTTCGTTTTATCTCCCGCTAATCACCGAAACCCGAATGGCTGGCTAACCGGCGATATGCTCGCCCATAATTAAAACACTCCGGGGTAAAACAAAACTGATTGCACATTAGTAATAGTAATAATAGTTGTACTAATGGTAGTAATAGTAGTAGGAGGAGGAGGAAGAAAAGGAGGAGGAGGAAGAGGAGGAGGAGAAGGAGAAGGAGGAGGAAGCCTTGTGTTATTGCAGTGTAGGATCATAGGATGGTAAATTAAGAAAAGAAACACCTATATTACTATTATTTGTTTATCAAGGAGATAATGGCGATCGTGGAAATGAAAAAAATCCAAGGATTTTACAACAGTCGCCACAATTGAGCTCTTATTTTGAAGAATGCGATCATCTGTAACATGGATGACAGCCTCATGATGACAATCCCTTTTATGGTGATATTGTGTGTTATCATCTTAATCTTGGTGACAATGATATTAGCAATGGTACTGCAGAAACAAAGGAATAAGAAGAAATATTATATTGAGGTCCTAAAGATGATGTTTAACATTACTGGTATAGAAGTATAAAAAAGGAACGAGAAGATGATCACTATGACAACATCAACGGTGACAGGACATCGGTCTGTCCACTACACAGGTGCTTGTTCAGCAACATTTCTTATTACCGGTATTTTAAAGTGTAAAGACGCCTCGTGGACATGTTTTGCGCTTCCTGTCGTGACCTTTTGTCGTTTTTAGCCTGTAGTGGCGATGACAGGAATCCCGTTCCTCGCTCGCTTCTTCGGATGCGGAAGACGCGGCAAGACAACTGCTGTATTTGGCAGTCCAGTCGACGACCACAAAACCGGCGCTTAATTTTCGCTCCGACCACAAGCTGTCAGATGCATTAACCGACTCCAAAATTCAGTAATATCTGCCACGATGAGTGGAAACTCTAGAACCGGTATATAGTGGGGACAGTCGCGTGGCATTTCTGTTCCATTCATGATTACATCCTGAGTCCCGCTAACAATATTACACCGTGCTCAAGGCTGCTTTGATTGGTTTCATATGCTGGCGTTGATTAATAAGCACTTTAAACAAAATACAATTTATTAAGAAAATGATTACATTAAATTAACACTTTATATGACTGCACAAGTGTTAAAAGTAAAAATATTATCTGCTATGCAGATAAAATTCCGAAGAAACAATTCATGTATTTTTGCTCTGGCTAAAATTCCTTTGAATAAGTCTGTAACTAAAACAAGTCAGAATCACATACTTCTGCAATCTCTTATCTGTCACTTAATTCGAATATTTTGAAGCTAATTTTTAAAATATCAATTCCATTTTCCTTTATATAGACTTTTTAGACTTTAAGAATTTTATTTCTCTTTCTATGATCATGTGTCTTGGTGAAATTTCAGAACTCAGAATCATAAACATTCAGATTTGAATTACTTTATAATATTTCAGATTTCGTCTTTGCATGTATTCTTTAGAGCATACTTCCAATATGTGCTAAATTTATTTATCATATTTTGTATATCTTTCGATTTTCATACTTAGTATGAGTAATTCATTTTTTTTTTTTTTTTTTAATTTTGCCCATTTAGTTGCACTAGAAAAACTTGAAATTAAATACATAAAGTGCAAAGGGCTTAGTTCTTCTTTTGTTCATTGACCCATAGATACAATATACAATTTTAATTAAATTATATGCAATTTAGCAATGAAATTTAGCCTGAATTTATACTTGTGTAAAGGAACATTAACTAGTTCAAATCTTGATTATTATTATATAAAGATGGATAGATATGAATTTTAGTAAGCCTTGAAAGGTGTCACCTGTACAGAATTTCCAGCGTCCTCGTATATGAATAAATGAACCCCACGGCTCCACAAGCTCTATCTGCAGTCACACCACCAGCCACATCTAGTGAATCCATTGTTGTTGATTTGGTTTGTTTATCGACGTTCTTTAACATCTCAGGTCATCATCGTCCCATTCAATTCAGGGCGTGAAACAGCCGACAAAATTTGCTCAGAGGCCTCTTCTTTTAGGCTTGAGGTTCTTTTTCGTGCCATAAATGTACGACATGGGACCCACGGCTTTACTTCTCTTCCGAAAGGAGCTATACTTAGGATTTTTACTCCCGAAAAAATCCATCGACCCCGGCCGGGATCTTGGGTTTACGAAGCAAGTATGTTACCGCTAAATCTCTGGGGTCGACTAGTGACTCCATATCGCTTCTAAAAGCTAGAAAGAATAAATAATCCTTAAGAAGCTGTGGCACTCACCTAGTAAGAGACTAGGATGTTAAAACTCAGGGTTCAGAGTTCAGAAATCCAAACCTCAAGATTGCACAAAAAAAAATTATAATGAAACCTCAAACCTCAGAGTTTGTAGAAGCCACCGAGGATGAAAACGGTGTGAAAGGCAAGAGGTGGAGATGATATAGGAATGAAATTGAGAAAACTGGAGAATGTCGAAAAGATCTCGGAAAAAACTAACTTTGGCAACTACAAATGTCTTATTTTATAAATTATAATTTGAAAATTGTTTAAAAAGATATAAAGAGAATAGAAATATCAATAAAAAGTAATATTTTACACCACGTATTAATGAACTACTCTGCAATAATTACACAAGCAATTTTTGAGACAGTGAATCTGTTTCACGAAGACAAACTTTAGCGGAGCTACACATAGGTGACAAAGAAGTTCAAATTAGATGTTGATAAATCAGTGATAAAGCAATGCGGGGTAAACATTTGCCTAGAATGTCTATTATCTTTAGCTCATCATAGTCGTTTTAAATAAATAATGCTATAAAAACCATTAATAACATACCAATGTGGCACTGAACACCGGTTAATTGTGTTATGTGACTTACTCTAGAAGATACTTGCTTTCGAGGTTTGTAGGTTACGGTTCTGCGGAATGGTTGTTTGTTTTTTTATTATTTTAACGAAGTACATAAGATGTAAAAATAAATAAACAATATGACTCTAATTGATAGCAATGATACGCTTTTATTTGACGCCAGCCAGTATCATGTCGATTGTTTCACAACTTCCGTCTATTATTTTGTGCTAACATTTTCAATAGATGCTCCATTCGTCAGTGGCGTACTGGTCTTTTAGGAATTTATTGCTATAAATGTAAATCTGAACAGAAAGACCACAGGCTCCATATTCAACTTGATTGTCTAAGATTCCTCTACAATCTGTGAAAGGGTTGTGGTGCAACTCTTAACGTCCTGTATATTTAATGTTTGTTAGCGAATTCCGAAGAGCTTTTTTTTTTTTTTTTTTGAATTGTGTTTAACACCCGTTTTTACTACTGAGGCACCACAGGCGGTGAACACTGGTGATAAATGAAATGAAATGATATATTGGGAAAGTATATTTTATTTAAGGAAGGAAACGTTCCAGACCTAAGTTTAGCGTACCTCCCCGGCATTTGCCAGTTATGAGGACTGAGGAAAACGTCAGGGAGGACGGTCCTGGCAGGATTCAAACCCCAGACCTCCCGCTCATGAGTCCGCGCCTTAACGACCTCGGCCACCCGTGGCGGTCCCGAAGAGCTTAAGCTACTGCAGCCGTACTAGTGAAACACCGATTTATTTACTTTTTTAACTTTTTTTTTAGCGAATTTCGAAGGCATGAAAGCTAAGACGGTTGTACCCATGGATAAATAATCTTTGCAAATCTCTATCGATCCTACCTACTAGGCACCGAAAAAGACAAAACTATTATAAAAATGTGTCCCTCTCTCTCCCTTTCTTAATATTTATATATGTTTAATTATATGTCTGTTTACGCTCTAGCGATCGCAATTTTTTTTTTCGTTTTTTCTCAACTAAACTAGGCATATAAACATTAATTAACAAACTTCATCGAATACATTAAACAGCAAAATTGAACCATTGGAGGTGTGGGTTAACCTAAAAGGAAATTTTGTTGAAAAAAATTTGAAAAATCCCTTTAGTAGCCACAATTTTTGTATTACCTCAACGACACTCGGTAGATTTCTTTAAAATAAATTGATAAATGCAGTTTTCGAAAATCAGAGCAATCAGGCAATTAGCGGTAGAGGGTTCCTGAAATTCAAAATTTAAAAATCTCTCTAGGCCCCGGTTTTAGTTACTTTTTAACAAAATTCGGAAAATTGGACTATTAGGAGTAGAGGAATAATTGAAAGCCGAAATTTAAAAAGCGCTCTTGAATTTTACTTTCTGTACATTGTTTTAAAATAAAAAGATAAATTAACTCAACGTATAAACTGTATTTATAAAGATTTATATTTTATATTTAACAAAAGCATCGTCGTGAAGACATCAAATGAGATATATTAATTTAATATTAGTTTGAGAATTTTATTTGTATGTAATAACTTTCAGAAAACGTTTGCGTTATACATTTTTACTACAAAAACCTTTAAATTAAATTTCAAAGCTAATTAAATCCATGTAAATTTTGATTGTTTTTGTTGGATTTATACATAATTGTTTCTAAATTGTAACATGTTTTTGTTTTATTGAAACATATGAACATCAGCTTGAATATATAATGTAACTCGAAACTTTCCGTTATTTTTCTCTATTTTAATGAATGTAAAGATGATATCAAGGGTTCAGTTCATAAACTTGGTTACACTTAAAAATTTTTAAAAATACCCACACTGTATAACTTTGTCTTTTAGTAATCACATATTCATTTAATTAATAGCATACTATTAATTTTTGTAGCTTAATCTCAATAATAATCAGCAATGTCATAACTTATTTCATTTCATTATTTAATAAGGCCTTAATTTAGGTTTTACATTCATTTTTACTAAAAGTTATGCAACTCGGTGAGGAATTCGCTTAGTTTACGCAGCTCACGGATTTCTTATAAGTTCAGCGCTTGTTTTTAAATTTTATTTTAAATTCAAAAACTACGACATTAATTTTGTTAAGAAAAACGAATGAATGTATTTATCATTTCTCGGTAAAATTCGAAAGCGCAAAATTATAGCATCGTGTACAGATTAAGTATTCGCCCTGCTGTTTCACGACATCGTAAACTACGTTCTCCAGAATTATCTCTAATATACAACCGTGCAATGGAAGTAAGAAACTGGCTGTAAATTACGGATGTAAATCCGTTCACCAAAAGTTCAGTGAATGCTGTAAGAAGGACTGATTTTGCAATTTCTTGTTTAATTTGCTTTAGGCATTTCTAAGTTTCATCCAGGTTGCGTGCAGTTTTATGCTCATAAAACTCTTTATACAGTAGCCGGCGAATGGGATCCCGTTAGTCAGCATATAAAATACATTCACTTGTATTTAAACACGCCCAGGTTGTACTCGACCCAAAGCTTCTTGAATTACAGTCTCATTCAACTTATAAGCCGCAAAAAGTGCGGATATCACACGTCCTGTTGACCTCAGGTTTTGCAGGACTTTCTGCTATTGCAACCAAATATCATTCATTTAATTTTGTGAGCTCCTAATGGTCATTTGAAATGTTTTTCGTCTTTGCTGGGTTTTTAAATCTACGTAATGCGCTCATATTACTTGCTGCTCTAAGTTATCTTCTGTGATTTTTTTAATAACTGTTTTTACTATTGAGGCACCACAGGCGGTTGACATTGATACATGAAATTAAATGGTAAATTTTTATCATACTTGCCTCCTAAACCCAATATCGCGGGTTCGAACCCGGCCAGGATCGATGGATTTTTTCTGGCGTAAAAGTCCTAAGTATGGCTTTCTTCGGAAGGGAAGTAAATCCGTGGGTCCCGTGTCGTACATTTATGGCACGATAAAGAACCTCAAGCCTGAAAGAGAGGCCTGTGAGCAAAATTTATCGGCCGTTTCACGCCCTGAGTTGAATGGGACGCTGATGACCTGAGATGTTAATGAGCGTCCATAAATAAATCAATAAAAAATGGTAAAATGGGGAAGGATTTTTTTAAAGGAAGGAAACATCCCAAGCCTAAGTTTAGGGTACCTCCCCGGCATTTGCCATTTATGAGGACCGAGGAAACCCTGGAAAAACCTCAATCAGGGAGGACGATCCTGATGGGAGTCGAACCTTTAACCTCCCGCTTAAGAATCCGCGCTTTAATGACCATGGCCACCCGAGGCGGTCTTCTGAGAATAGAACTGTAAGTGACAATACGATGTTTTTAAACAAAAACAATGCTCTTACCCAAGTTACACAACATGCTATGATAAATCGTATACAATAATTAAATTATAAAATAGAATCTCCACTTGATATATATCATTTAAGTATTACAAAGATTCTTTATCATTCGCTTTAATGCTTCCAAATTCCTCGACAGTTTGTAAAAAAGAAAGTTCACAAATGGAATTGTCACTAACAAAGAACATTGTATGTTCACTGTTATTTTGAGATGACCAGGTGTCAACAATAGAAAGAAGAAATGGATTATTATAACTCGGAAACTTTTGAAAAAATATGAGAAATGAAGACTAAATATTAACCTTAATAAGAGAAAATACGTGACAATATTTAATTTTTTTTGGGGGGGGGGGAAAGAAGGAAATATAAATTACTTTGTGCCTATCATTTCACTTTATACTAGGAATCAAAATAACTATAGAAGTAAATATGTTTCGTCGGGGATCCCTCCCCATGTCCAAAGGATTTCACGGAGGTCCTGGTGGTGTAGTGGTAACCATATTTGCCTCCTAAACCCAAGATCGCGGGTTCGATCCAGACCAGGGTCGATGGATTTTTTTCAGGCGTAAAAATCTTAAGTATGTCTTCCTTCGGAAGGGAAGTAAAGCCGTGGATTCCGTGTCGTACATTTCCGGACGGCACGATAAAGAACCTCAATCTTGAAAGAAGAGGCCTCTGAGCAAAATTTGTCGGCCGTTTCACGCCCTGAATGGGACGCTGATGACCTGAGATGTTAAAGAGCGTCCGAAAATAAAACAAATAAAAAATCAGGTCTTATAATTCTCAGTGGTTTTTTTACATTAGGATGGCACCTTCAGTCTAAACCGGCCGCCTTTCGCCTGTAGACGATCTCGTCATCCAAGCGCGCTAAGCGAACTTAGCATAGACCTACTCAATTTTAAGAGGCGAGTCACCCCAGCATTAAGCTAACCACCCCACGACACGCAGTGATTCACGAGACCTCCTGACCCCAAGATATATGCATTAGGCACTTCCTTGAGACACACTGCCGCCACGGGTACTCATTTTCTCGTAAGTTACCGGTCCACGAAAAAGAAGTATAATCACTTTATACTAGAAATAAAAAAAACTATACATGGAAAAAACGAAAATACTGTCTGATAAGCAATGGCCCTTGTATTTGAAATGTGTTAAGACAATAAATTAAACTAATCTTTCAAGTAAACGCTATTACTTCTATAGTCTTGAGCAATCTTTCATCGAGGTTTGTTTGTTTTCCTCCGAAGAATTCGGTGATACCCACTTCCATGGTTTCAATGTTTTCAAAATTTCTTCCATGCTGTAAATGGATCATGGATAAGGTAATCTGAAAGCACAAATCGAGGATATATTGTAGGTGTGTAACAGTTCGATCTCTTCCAATCCCTGGAATTGTTCCATGATGTGGGGTCTCGCCCTGTTCTTCTGCAAGAGAACTCTATTTCGATCAACTAATGCTGAGTACCTCTCAAAACTTCATGAACTCGTTCCAGTTGTTGAGGATAAAGATTTGTATCGACTGCATGCCTATTTAAAACAAACTCTAAGTGGATCACACCTTCAAAATTCCAGCTCACACATAACATTACTTTGGGGTCGAACCGCTTTGGTTAAGTGATGAGTTTGACAAGCTGACATCGATTGAGGTGTCAGAGTTGCGGTAATACAGCTATTTTTCATCACTCGTGACAATTCTCCTGATGAATCTATCATCCATGGGATTTGCGATAAGCTGAAGACAGATATCCACTCTGCATTGGACCTGTTCAGGTGTCAATTCATGAGGTACAACAGAACTACAACTTCTGCATCATTTCAGGTGTCTTAATGTAACGATGTACCAAGTTCTTCTGACAGCCTTCAAGTAGTTTTTATGTAGTCTCAATGTTACATGCCTTAGGTCTTCCAGGGCGTGCAAATTTTAGTGTTTTAATCTCCATTATTGAAACACTGGAACCGTCGTTACAGCTTCTCCCTCCACTTCGCAAATTCTTCGAGCAGCAGTAGTAGCTTTAAAATACTGTTTCCAGAAGTAACTCTAATTTATAACTTTGTTTCCTAGATTTTTATGAATATATATTAGCAATGACGACTGAATACGTGCTCAAAATATACAAAATAATATCCAATGCTACCTGTAAATAACATTTCCAAACAAAAGAAATCAATTAAAGTCTTACAAAACACCAAACCTTAAACGCCGACATTTCTTATGGGACAATATAATAATATTAAGATTATACAGTATTTTATGGGATAAGGATATTAAAATTAAAACTAAAACTAATATATACAACGCTATTGTTGAAAAAACCACAACCTTTGAATCTAAAGACTAGCATTTGAGATAAAAAATTAAAGAAAAGTTATATACTCAAAAATATAAAATGGATTTTAGGGGCGTTTGACGAGAATTTCAGGCACAGACAAAAAACAAAAATAGAGAGAAAATCAAATTGAAAGCATCTTTTGGTCAAGATAAAACAAAGTAATTAAAATGGTTTGGTCCTTTGAAAAGAAGGTCAGGAAATACACTACTGTAGTTGTATTATAATTTATTATCTGAGGGGGAAGGAAGTGAAGACCCAATTAATCTGGAATAAGTAGAGAAAGGGAATTATAAGATGTGAATATGAAAAAAATCGAAAAAAGGTTGTTGCAAACTGAAAATGGGTGCAGGAAGATTATTAATGATAATAATACTCAGCTCATCTCTCTAGTAACTTACACCCTACTGAATAGAAGGATTCGTTTTCATCCTCCTTGGCTCTTTTACATAAATTCCCATGTTTGGAAGAACTGCATAAAGAGGTAATGCTTCTGACCTTTTGCTTTTTCGTGGTTTCCCCTGAACACTTATGCAAATGCTGGGATAGATATTTACATTTAGAGCATTTTATCCTCTTAAATTTAGAGCCTCGTTGTTCGCTAGGAATGAACTGGGTTGGAAGAATATGGGACCTCCAAAAAGGTAAAAGGACACATGACAGACGCGGAAGAAGATGGACATACCATTTCAAAGAGCAAGCAGATCAAGATTGGTCAAGAATAGCAAGAGGAACATAAAAATGGATCTCTCGAGAAGCAACTAGTGTAGTGAGAAATGGAGTAACCAAAGAACAAATCAGCCACTGTCTTCAACAGCAAACGAACAGCTAGCGCAGAATAGCTCACCGTGTTAGGGAAAAACGAACTTTCCCTACTTGTTAGGAGACCTTTGTCCTTCGGGGCCAAAATAGGCTATCGTTATCTTTGTCTTTTCATTCCGTGGATCATGTTACAGGATCGAAATGCCAGGGCGAGTGAGCCGGCGCGGATTGGTGATGGGTTGCAAAGGTTTCTGCCCCTTCATCTGGAACGGAAGAGGATATTCTAAAGGACTCGCACAACACAGTGGGGAGGAGAATGATTCCACCAGCGTCAGAATGCTTTATCTGGAAACATGTTAGGGACCCACGCGTCCGCGCAGTCACTGCCCGTAGATCCTGATCCCCGGTGATTACCTTGCCTCAACCCTTCTACCCGCAAAGTCTCTCATCAGAGCGTAGGCTCAAAGGGTCAGCTGTGAGCAAGGCTCAAGTATCGAAAGTGTCCTCTCCGGCCTCAGACCATCCAACCATCCATCCTGCACAGAAAACTACTACTTGGTCATACTTGGACTTTGTGGTTGCATGTACCTGACAGAGAGATTTCCTGTACTTGAAAAGTACTGTTTAAAATAGCAACTTCGTTAGTTTGTCATGGGTCTACAACATAAATTAAGGTATTTTATTAAAAGTAAAACATTTTAGGAAGAGCTTTTTACTAGAATAAATAGTTCAATAGCTTTTAATGTGCCAGAAGTGTCGAAACAGATGTCTATACTTTCCCATAGTGAAATTTTACTCGACTACTTGTGAGGCAGAGTTGTCCTTCACTAATGACAATCTGACGACCAAATGTTTGAGATAATTATTCGCACATTAACTGAAAAATTCCCATCTTCAGAGAAAATTACTACTTACAGTCTATCAAAGAGGACCAGAAACATCCCAGTTCTTACTTTATTGCCGTCATAATAACAACGATTATCATTTACCTTCGTTCTGGGGGGCTATGCCACACCGAAGCACTAAGTGAAATTAAGACACACTGATGTGGACTTAGGGGACGGAACCATTTTATAGCCCACTTTGTGCAAGGCTTGCTTATTGATGTATTATAAGAACGATATTATACGTATATGGCAAAGTTTAGTAAGTCTGGTCAAAGGCAAAGTTTAGTAATTCTGGTCAAATTTAAGTGAAGCACCAGGCATTAATTATTAGTTTTTGATTTTTCTTACAAAGTTACAAATTTAAACGTGCGAATTAATGTGAACAAGCAGGTAAATTTAGTTTTATAAGTTATTCAGGGCTAATGACTGCTTCCCTCCAATTCTACACCACATTGATACCCATTGTTACTGCTTTTATTGGATGTACTAGAAGTTAAGCAAGTTGTTTGTGTTTCTAGACGTTTTAACATTTTATTTTGCAAACATATTTTAATTCATAATGAATTTACATCTAAGAAGAGTATTAATACCACAATCCTCTACGAATTTAGTATTATGACGCAGAGACAGATAGCACCTGAACGTAATGTAAGTTTGGGTGCTGTCAATAATATAATTAGAAGGAAAAATTAAATTGGGTCAATTTCACCTCAAAGAAAGTGACGATTGGTCGAAAACGAAAAACGTTCAGAAAAGATGTCTATCTAATCAGAACCAGCAAAATGAATACCTACTGAAAATGACAGTTTTGATTTACAAAAGGATTTGGAGGATGCAGGGATGAAAATGGATGCTTCAACAGTGCGTAGGCAACTTGTAGAAGCTGGAAGGAACTGGACACAAGAAGAGTGGAGAAGGGTCCCATTTTCTGATGAGTCATTTTGAAGTGCAGGGGTAGAACGTTTCGCATATAAGCAGAAGCGACAGAAGAAATCTCGCCGAAACACATCAAACAGACGGTAAATTTTCCACAAAAGAAAATGTATTGGGACTGTTTTGCAATCACAGGCACTAAATATTTTATTCCTATTGACGGAATGATGAACAGTGACAAGTACACCCCGATTTTGGAACAAGGAGCCGCCCCAGAACTGAAGAAATTGATAGAGAAACTTACATTGAAAATGCGATTTTCCCGCAAGATCTTGCACCATGTCATGCATCGAAGAATTTTTAGACTTCATGGCGAAAAATGGTTTTCAGTATTTGGACTGGTCTGGAAATTCTGCGGATGTCAAATCTATAGGGACTCTTTGGGCGATTGTCAAGAAACGGCAAGGAAAATGGATTGCACCACCAAAGAAAAGATGATTTGTGCTGTGATAAAAGTGTGGTTTCATGACCCAGAAATAAGTGACATATGTAAGAAATTCATTGACTCTGTGCCCAAAAAGGTTAAAATGATAATTAAGGGCAAGGGTGGGCATATTAAATACTAAAAACACTGTTCAGTAATGTGTGTGTGTGGTGGCACGTATACTTTGGTATTGTATATGTTGGTAACATTGTAAACATATGCCGCAATATGTCCTGGGAAGGGTCGTCAAAATCAATATTAAGACGTGTGGGATTGCCGGGGGACGATAGCGCATACATGATAAGACATTACGCGTTAGTTTCTTAAAGCCAAGCCGACTTCCTTTTATTTCCTTCTCCTTCCCCGAGACTGAGACGTGGTACTGAACAGACGTGCTCAGATCCCACAAGGCCATCTATGGATAAGATGCCGATTATTAGCTTAAATGCGTGAATTAGGCATCAAATAAACTAACTTTATCATAAAATAATCCTATAATATGATTTATAACGACAGTTCAGTTTTTAAATTATAGTGATTGATTGAGAAAAAGGATGTGAAAAATTAAATAAGAGTCAGATTTCACTACACCCACTAATGTCGCGTTACTATTGAATTTAGGAAATGAGCAAGTGCTATTTAAATTAAAAAAATGTATTTAATATCGTGACTTATTTGTTTTAGACGATGAGCACTTATTTTAACGCAACAATATATATATATATATATATATATATATATATATATATATAATCGTTTATTCGTTTTCCTCTCGCCTCCCAAAAGATAATATCAACTTCAATTAGCTTTTATGATGGTGGTTTCATTTCTATTCTATAAAGAAAGGTGTATTAACCTAGAAAAATAATTAACTTTCCATCAAACTTAAAATTTCAATTTATTTCGTCCATTAAATATTCTGCTCTGTGATTCTGTAATTTGTGCCTTTTATTATATTCTAAAATGCAATCTAAACATTTCAACTTATTAATACTTTGAAAATTATATTCCATTTAATTTACTTTTTAACTACATTATTTATATTTTGCTATTACTTTTGCCAACAAACATCTGATCTATTCGTATATTCATCAATGATTACCTTGTCAAGAATACTTTTTTATTTTCGATTTAAATTTCACGATGTCGTACCTTCAAAGATCATTCAAATAAAAGTTAATATAACAAACAGCTGAGAGTTAATTTATTTTGTAGACACTAAACCTACAATGTTGCTAATGAATACTTTTCTTCACTACTGTTTTACGTTTATGAAGCAGATTTAATTTAATAACCTGAAATTATTCTTATATCCTGATTACAAAATTCGGCGGTTATTTTCTCGGTATTACGGAACGATCAGTGTAAAACGATTCGTCTGTTTTTAGAAGAGAGGTTCAGAAAAATTATCATATTAAATGTAGGATGCATAAAAAGTTTTCATACATGAATTTAAAGCATTACATATAAAGGAAGAAAAGCGACATTGAAACCATTAGAGAATAAATGTTCAGATAAACAAAGATTTAAACCTTTAAGAAAAATATTGGTGAAAGTGAATAATCTGTAACGATTCTTTGAGAACTTGAATATTCGTTTAAAAAAATATCGAAAATTTCTTAAAGAAAGTATGGTCAAATTTGGGTAGCGATCCCTACAGCATTGACAAACCAACCCATTACTAAACAACTAAAGAAATATTTTTACATATTTGTATACTTTTATTGATATTAGGTGAAACGGTAGATTTTTATGTATATACTTTAGAATAAATGGATTATAAAGATGGAATTTATTGTACATATCAATGTATATTTTCAGCTTCTTTCCTTCTGCTCTATTTGGTAAGGAGGGGGTTGGAATAAAAAAAAAAGTGGCAACATTGTACCATTCATCTACGATGGCAAACATGCTACATGAAATTTGACCCCTTCAATAGTTCCATGTCTGAAGAACTGTACAGTATCATCATGTACCTTCTTCTGTTTTAATTATCTACACTAACAGGAGTCACAAAAAATTGTTCTGCATGTCTCACAATGAAGGAAAGATACTTCGAAACTCCTGTGATGGTGTGTACAAAATTTACTACTAATAAATAAAGGGAGAAACACAAAATGCGTGCTATGAATTTCCCACAGCAGGTAATGAGGCCGTTATGCAGTAACCTTCCGTTGGCAAAAGCAATTTCCGATTGCGTAACGGAATGAGAATGATGTAGCTGTAGCATTTAACATGTTTTCTAATCAAATTAGTGTCTGAACTACAGCGGATTTCTTTATGAACTTTTCTAGCTTTTTTTATTACTAATTTTTTTTTCAAACGTACAAATTCAAATTAATATTTTATTGTATTCATTTACATTGTTATTGTCAAATATAATACTCATGAAAGTTAAAGCGCAAAGAATGTAAATGTTGATAGCTGTCTAACCTCTTTGGAGCCAAAGACCATCAAGGGCCTTTAATGAAATGTATCTTATCTTTTATTTAGAAAAAGTGTCATAAATTGAGTTAAAATCCCATGATATATATAAAATTAAAGTTTTCTCATCGCGGTTCTTGTATACAGGTAAGTTTTCAATTGCTCTCCTTAAGAAGAGTGTTCTTACAAGACTAAGATATAAGCATATTTACACTTAAAATGTAAAATATGAAAATATATTACTGTAATGGATATGTGAATACATTCAGTTTCATATAACTTATCTAGAAACCAATTTAACATTTTGATGGAAATGTAAAGCATGTTTCACTGTAAGAAACAAACTATTCGATTTATATTTCTGAACAAAACAATTTCTTAATATGTTCTTGACTATTATATTTTCTGAATTGTACATATATTTTGTTAACATCATGTTACATTTACATTTCATAAAATCTTAAATTTTCTAAAGCGAATACTTTTAAAAACATTAATGGGAAGTTTCTGTTGTCAGAAAGTAGGCCATTTAATATATAATACACTCACAGTGTATTTATTTCCACTGAGTAATTTCATTTACTATGTCCTTTAGCACTGGCCTAATGATAATGCATTTTGCCTTGAGCCAACAGTAAAAATTCCTCAGTTGCCATTATGACTTAATATCTAAAGTCTACTGCAGTAGTCTTAATATGACACGATAAACAAATATATGAAAATCGTTATGTTTATATATGAACTTAAAACAAATCATCATCCATCTTTAAAAGAGAGGGTGATGACAATAATCCGAAATATAGCATAATTAAATTGTATAAAAAATGTATTTTATATACAGTTTATACATATACACATTTATATACATTATTTTAAAAGAAAGTAACGAAGCAGAGGATCTATGAGAGAAAAACAATCAAGATATTTAGCATTAAATGAAACTCCCCAAAAAATACAAGTGTAATAAATTTAAGAATTTCAGTTCTGAAATTTTGCATTTCAAATAAAGGTGTCAAACTTAGTTTTCATAGAGAGTCATCACTTATTATTTACACTGCTGCTATGTCTGTAATAATCAGAGTTAGACAAAATGCCCTTTCTATATGGGTGTATATAATTCAGAGTCATAACTGAACATGTTTCTGTACATTTGGGTTCGGGAGGATCAGTTTTTATTTCGCTATTTTTGCCTATTTTGGCTTCTGAATCTGCTTTGGATCGTTGTGGATTTTTATACGATTATTTGCGTATTTTAAAAAACACACAAAGAATTTCAATATATCCAAGTGAAAAAGTTATAAAAATTACATGGCATATTCGCCTTATAAAAATATCTATTGAGAATCTTATTATACATTTGTTTCTTTTAAAACAGTCAATTTTTTTTTTCCATCCACCCTTTCACTTAAGCTCTTTAAATAGCAGAGCCTTCATTAGTGAAAGGAACGTACGGTTTTCTCGGACACACGAATACCAGGAAATAGAGAGAATAAGGGAGGTACTGCAGTTTTGAATAGTCCTGGCGAATGACCTTGTATCGATCTGGGCGAAATAATGCTAGTAAATTTGTGGTGGGGATAAATTCTCAATTACATAAATGTAACAAACAATTGCAAGCAAGACAGATGAGAGCGGTACAGCTGTACAATAAACCGTCCCTACAATGTGTTCAGTACGGAAGTAAGAGAGAGATACTAACGCGATTTCCCCATAAACGCACAAACAGAAAAAGAACTCGATCAGAAACGTTGCGCATCTTTTGCTCATTCGCCAGGACTACTCGAAACTACTTTACTTTGTCTTGATCAACATTTCCATGATGTCCTGAAAGGTGAATGTCCATTGGTAGCTGGTATAAGTCCTTCCGAAATAGCTCGTTTTAAAAATTGCTCCAATCACTTCAGTGGAAGTAGAACGATCTTTTTCCATGATGAAAAATATTCTCTCAGACAAGCGGCTGACTATGACAGTTGATACCTTGAAAAACATATTGTTGTTGCTTGTGACAAAGAAAAGTAAACTTAAGTACTTTAATTGTGTGATAAAGAAAGTATTAAGCATCTTAAACACGTATTTGTTCAAATAACTCTCTATTTTTAATTTTAATAAACGCCTATTTTAATTATATTAGTATATATTTTCAGTATTTTAAGTATCTTTTTGCCCGTCTATATGTTAAACAAAATAAATGCTTGAACTTTCGGGCTCTGGTACTAATGCATGAACTTGAAAATGCATACCTATTGCTTATATCGTATATTCCAAGATTGGAATACAAATTTTAGAGACACTAGAGAAGGATAATCAAGCGGAGTAACTCAGTTGACACTGGTTAGGACTCGCATTCTGGAGGGCAGAGATTCTAATCCCTCGAAAACGCCCAACCTGATCTTTTTTCGCGGTTTCTCCTGGTCACTTAGGCCAATTCTGGGACCATTATTGTCTATCCATGAATTTTTCGCTCTTTCAGTTTATTAAGTTAATTACATTACAGACTCGAAAGTGCCGCCAGGTGAGGTGGGCTGCTGCTGTTGTACGCGGTGTGACGATAACTTGCGCTTTGAAAAGGTTTTAATTCGGCGACGGATCTTTTGGAAGCGGGAGACTCCGTCAGGATTTTGTCTGCAATTAATATTAGGGAACTCGTTAACATACATGCCTCATCGCTCATGATTTGACCGCCATGTCTCCTTCACTTCATCCCTTCCTCCCGTAGGTGCGCGCACAAACGGCCAGTCGTTAAGAAAAACTGAAGTATCGATATATTCTCATTTTTCCTTAACAATCCAATCCAACTGGAAAAGGATCAGGGGGATAGAACGAATAAATAAAATAAGTGAAAAATAAAACTAAATATAAATCAATCATAGGAAGATTTGTTGTTTATAGAACAAGTCTTTTATATTTCTAGTTCCATGGTAGTAAGTGGTGTTAGTAATATTTAATAAATTAAACAAAATCCCTCAAGCCAAATTATTATTTTATGTAGAGTTTATACGCAGGACTTTCTAGAAAGAGAACACCTACAACGATTTTATGACGGGTGTTGGCGGAAAAGAGAATTGAGCAATATTTCATCCCAGTTAAATGATGACTTTTTATTTTCAAAACCAAAATAACAAGACTTTTCTCTCGCAAGTTTAAGAGCTGTCAGATGGATGAAGTCGGCTCCGTTTGCCTATAGGGACGCCTACTTGCTCTGTAGCGATAGATTGACTTGTTTAACTCTTGCCCCAATGTATCTGTCATCATGTCTTGATGCGATCCGCTTCCTCGCAAGTTGTTGGAATGCCTTGTTTTTATGGTACCTTCGTGTATAAGGAAACTTGATCTCGCGCTCAAGAAGTTTGCCTAGCACTTTCAGATCCTCTTGATTACAGTTCCATGACTCTCAAAATGCAAACTTCTTTCATGTTAATGACAGCCTTATTTTTGTTATTGCTTGGGTAATAACGGCGAAATAACCAAATCATATCTGCTATCGAAATTGCTTTCAACGTTAGGTGCTTTGAAGTACAAAATATTTGCTAGTATTTGTTAGGAAATTAAACATTAACTGTTTAATTTCCTAAAGAGTGTAAATGTCAAACGTTCTGTTATTTTAAAATATAATCGTCTTATTTCAAAAGTGCTTTCTACGTGCCTATATGCATAATCCTAGTCGTGTTCTGTCTATGCACGGTTGAAGTAGTTCAAATACTCGTTAACAGATACCGCAATTCTAAATGTCATGCTATGCTGTCATCGGATGGTCCAAGTGCCATGCCAAGATAATTATTATTTTAACAGGAAATATTTATAGTAAAGAAATATTTAATAAGTGACCACAGCTTTTTGAGTTGCGATAGAGGTTTAGTTATTATGAGAAAAGAAGAAGGGTAAGTAAGGCCTTCATTCCCCAAGATTTACACAGGATTGTAGATTAAGCTAAAGCTATAAATACTTTTCATGTAGTTCCAATGTAGTCAAGTGATTTTAAGAATGTTGCTGATTCACTGTTAACATTAAATAAGTGTAACATTTCAAAATGCACAATGCTTAAAGATCTTGATCTTATTGATCTCAAATAGCTATTACAAGAACTTACTCGCCATTAGAAGGTTGGAGGGTTTTTGAAGGTTTAAAGAGAGGAAAACAGGGGTTGATATGCAGCAACCTGTGCTTCGTCTGAAAAATCAACCCCGTTTTTCGGTTGAAAAAAGGAAACATCTCTCTTCCATGTTACTATTCTTTTCTAAAGAGCACAGAGAGTTTTATGAGACACCAGTTTCAACCCTTTTGTAAGAATAGAAAAACTAATCTCATTCTGTCAGTAGTGAGGAGAAAATATGAAGATTGATATTCTTGTACGTGTTTCATACATTTTTATGCTATTTTTATAATTATTTCCCTCTAAAACATGAAATAAAATGTAACAAAGTTTTGAATGGCACTTGTAAGCGACTCTTCCATCATATGGGACATTAACCTTCTTATTGTTATTAATTTTTTTCTCCAACAACTTTCTCAACAAAATCAGCTTCGTGCTTTTTTGGTGTTGATGATGATCGAGATTTCCACACAGAACTTTGCGTTTTGCCTCCAGGATCAAAATGATGTAGTCAAGCAAGATTCATTAGCAGTGGTTACCTTTGAAAGAAATTCCGCATCTTTCTATAACATCATCTTCAACTGCATGCAAAGCTGCACGTGAACATTTTTTGCTCGGGAATCAGCAGTCTCAGAACCCACCATGCACAAACACGTCTCATATGCAACCTTTGCCTTCTGTAACATTGCACAGGCTCCCGCTAAAGATTTGTTGAGACGAAAGCACAATTTCAGAGCAGCATATTGTTCGTAGCATGTCACGTCCATTTTGTTGTTGGCGGAAGTGAACATGTCTCAACTTGCGTACCCTCTCATAGGCGGGAATTGGAAGTAACAACAATGAAAATAGTAACTTATATGCATTACACATTAATTTAAAAATATTTTTATGTTAAATTTAAGCGCAAGAAATTATACCTGCAAAAATTATGATTATTTTTCATTGAACAGCCCTTGTAATTCAAATACCAAACACAAATAATTCAGATTTGAGAGGAGTTTAAAATCAATGACCGCCACTTTGAAAGTTCAAAAGAAAGAGAATTGTGGAAGTAGATTTTTAAAAAGAATGCGATTATTATAATATTTTTGTTTCCTTTCGTTGTCTAGAAATATGGTTGACATTGTTGTTTGAATTTGAACAGAATAAAACTACAAAAAGTATTAAGCATTTGGTAAAATAGTTAGTGTTTAGAATAAATTGTTTCAAAGTGGTGTGTAGTCTACAAGAAAGAATAGAATTTATGCAGATTTTTAAGAGTTTCAAAACAGGCTGCATTATTGTAATATGTATGTGTGTGTGTGTGTATATATTAGCATAAATAAACAGAGTGTTCATCTTATAGCACATTCATTTTTGTCCAAATTCAAACAACAATAATCCAGCTTGGCAGCCAACAATAGAAAAAATAATATATGTTAACAATTGAGTCGTCTTTAAGTATCACGGTAGGGATGCCATTTGAAAATTCGAAAGGTTGTGGCTGGGGTGAAGGGGTGAAATCTTAAATGTGATCAACGTTGTGGTTTTAAACTTCTCCCTCAATATCTAAATTGATGTTCGTTTTTAAATTAAATTTATTTTAAATAGACTAATTAATTTGTGTGACGTCATCATAAAATCAATAAATAAAACGAAACAAAGCTTTGAATGTTGACCATCATAGTCCAATTATCGTAAAGTTTTATTAAATTCCTATAGCGCGCGAAGGGCATTTACCTTCTGGTTAGTGTAGCCAACTGTATCCCTGAGCATCATACAGATTACTCAAGAATATCATTCGGCAACACTAAATAAAGTACGGAGTTCTGCTCCCACATCTTCATCTACTAATTCCCAAATATCCAATGAAATTGCAGCACCTTCATTCAAAGTTGAGAACTATCTTTACATTGTATATTTACCTCACTTAATGTGTATTCAAAGAATTTTTTGTCTGAAATAATTTCGTAAACATCTACCGAAGGAACCATAAATTTTAATAAACACGTTGCTCAGAACGGTGAAATATTTTCTCCGTTTTTGTTTTTCTCAGTTGGTAGCGATTGTAATAATCGACTTTCGTCTATTTCAGTCTCACGGTTTCTGAAAAGGTAGGTATGCATAAGTATAAAATTTTATGCATTGTTAATATTCTGTGCGCGAATTTAAAACATATATTACTTTTATTCTATTCATGAAATAGTCCTAAACCCTTATATGGGTTTTCTGTACTGCATTACTGACAATCGACATTGATTTATTGCAAGATGGCTTGAAAAGTTAAGTATTCACAATAAAAATGTACAATTATTACAATTTTGTAAGCCAAGCTTAGTAATTATTAAATAAAACATTTTCCACAACACAGAAGTATAAAAATTTCATTTACAAATAAAATGTTGAGTCACATTTATTTTAATTTCATGTAGATAATTTTTCTTCACTATTTCACTTTTCATTTCAGCGTAATAGCAACAGGCAGAGTTGCATTCAATTGTAGGTTATGTTAGGCTACTTTAAAAGCGATATATTGTACACATTTCTAAATATTCCACATCTCATCCAATTCGCCGTGCTCCTCGTGTATTTCGTGAGAGAAATAATTCTTTCCTAGAACTGAATGACAAACAATTCAAAGTCACGATTTCGCTTAGAAAAAGTTAATGTCGAATAACTGGAACAGAAGTTACGTCTACGATTACAATCACAAACTAAGCGAAATCATGCTTTGAATTCAATATTTATGATATATTAACTTACAGGCTCTATACAGCAGGGACCTTCCAAATTATATTAAGTGGAAAAAGGAAAGGCCAGCAGAACCATCCATAAAGTTACTAAAGCAATAGCAGTTGAGACCTCAGGTCATTAAAAAAGTCAGCCGAAGAGAGTGATGCTGGTCTTTTATAACATTCGCAACTTTCCTGAAGTTTTAGGTGCTATAGACTGCACCCACATGGGGATAATATTGCAGAAGTCTTAATAATAAAATTACTCTTTGGCATTTCCGCCCATATACGTTCTTTATTCTTGTTTAGGATTGTCGGTCCTGATGGTGTAGTGATAACCATACTTGCCTCCTAAACCCATGATCGCGGGTTCAATTCCGGCCAGGGTTGATGAATTTTTACGGGAGTAAAAATCCTAAGTATGTCTTCCTTCGAAAGGGAATTAAAGCCGTGGGTCCCGTGTCGTACATTTACGGCACAATAAAGAACCTCAAGCCTGAAAGAAGAGGCCTCTGAGCAAAATTTGTCGGCCGTTTCACGCCCTGAATAGAATGGGATGCTGATGATCTGAGATGTTAAAGAACGTCAGTAAATAAATGAAATCAACAAAAAATGTTTAAGATTTCAATTATACTTTCAAATTTTAGCAGCAGATCAAAAAGAATGCCTTCTCACATTTGCTAAAAGTTATTCGCATTTGCTTAGACTTTTCCTTGTCCATGTTTGAAGACATGTTAAGAAAAGATGCGGGAAAGTGAATAATTATTGATTTGTCAGGTTGAACAGTTAAACATACAATCGCTGTAAACACGAATTTCCCTATTATTTCGCGATGTAGCCATGGGTTTGACAGTTAATACAAACTCAATGTCACGTAGTCTGGGGTTATACAACAGAAATGGTGATCAACTGTAGTTCCTTTTTAAATTACAGTTAGAAGTAATCTCCAGTTAGCAACTTTTATACAACTGGGCCTTATAAATCAGACTAAAACGAAGTTTTTAAACAATAGTGCAAACGACTAACAGGTAGGCTTGAAAGATTTGTTGATGTAAAAAGGTCAACTATACTGACACAGTAACACTAATTAGATGGATGTATTTTTGCTTTATTTAATTAGTTCAGACCTCGAACGGCAATCTTTGAAATTGCAGCAGACATGACATTTATTGATGCCACGTAACGATAAGCAGAGAGTTTTAACATTCGGAACTGACAGCTGTTTCACCTTCCACATAACCTCTCCGACTATGTTATTCCCAGTATGGTCTGGAACAAGCAACACTCGCTTTGTGCATGTGTAGAAAACCCGCGTGGGCGTATGCCGTGTTTGATACTTTGTAGCAGTTTAAGGGCCAAGGTTGTAATAATAATTTCTATTCTTATTTTGTCTTTTTCACAGCTCATGGTTTTATGCATAAATGCTTCGCTCGTGCATTTGAATGCTATTATTATTTTAAGTGTTACTACAGCAGTTTAATGTCTAAGAATGAAATATTAATATAAAAACAATATAACATGAAGCGACAAAAACAATTGAGTACAATTACTTACGGAATAAATTGTGATGAAGGCAATTTGAGAAATTCTCGGCCTAACACTGAAGAAACGAGTTTTTTTTATATAATATTATATTTATTTTTCAAATTATCTCTCTTAAGGTCAATACAGTTATTCCAACGATGCTTCAATGCCACAATCTCCTCTTAAATTGTTTTTTCTGAAGGTGTGCTAAATACGGAAGGTTGTTTACGGTCTATGGTAACAAATTCAAACAGTTTTAACTTATGAAAAGCTAGTAGTTGTGTTATATGTGGTGACCTCGAGTATCTCTGCATAGCAGTCTCCACTGCAGCAAGCTGGTGCGAAGTACAGTGATGTCCATTTTATTCAACTGCTACTGGTGGCCATTCCAGAAACAGTCCATAGTTCGCCGTCTTCAACTTCCAAGGTTCCTTGTCAATAACCGAAATGCACAAAAACTCATTGACGATGCATTAGGTGATTTAACACTGTTGATGCTGTAAGGGATGGAATACCTTCGCGTATCTTTCTCTGTGGCTTGAAGCCTGATGCTGCTTACATTTGATTAAGATATCCAATTTCAATTAAACAGATCACTGAATCGTTGGATTATCTTTATCTTCATCTTCCTGTGAACGGGCGTTGTCTTGGAGTAGAATTTCTCGAACGATTGTTGATATATTTTTCGCCCGATAAGCACGTTTTGCCTCAGTCACAGTCTGGCAGTAAACTGCAAATGAGACATGCCGCCCTACTCCTTCTCGACCTCTCAAAGTTTTCGGAGAGAATCTGCGACCTCGAGCCCTCTGTAGCTTCGCATTCTGCAAGAATATGTAGTCAACTTTCTTTTTTACCATACATAGGGTACATTTCTTTCCCTTGTGTCATCCGTCATTTTCTGCACTTCCCATCTCGCGAGACGCGGCCAGGCCATTGCATTTCTGTTTTCTCCCATCATTTCTTTATGTATGTTTCCCTCCGCGGTGTATTATTATTTCATGTTGTAATTCCTGTGACATTTTGTTAGAACACAGCTTCCATTGTTCTGCCTTTCAATATCAATTAATTTCCCAAACACACTCCATTCCTATTCCTTCCAACCCCCCTTTTATATTAGATACCCAGTTTCCAGTTTCCAGGCACATACATTCAGCTGTTATCTGTCAATGAGTCACTACTAAATTCATGGAGGTTATGAACTTACTTCTCTTCTTAGGTGTGATATCCATTATAAATAAAATATGCTCGATAAATAAAATGTCAAAACCGATAAAAACACAAGTAAATTGCTTAACTTCTCTTACAGGCAATAAAAGCAATAACTACAGTTAATTATTTCAACAATGGGTATCAATGATGCGGCGTAGAATTGAAGGGAACCAGTTTCTGGCACAGAATATTTATAAAACTTGTTCACATAAATTCGCATAAGACTGTACAAGTAGTGTAATTTATTTTATTTTTATCTTAATGTTTTAAAATATAAAATTTTAAATCTTATTATTAAAAATTCTTTTCCCGTATTCCTATAAAACATAAAAGTATTTTCTATGATCAGTTCTGAGGTTTTATCTATCTATTAGCTTCCTATTATGCTGTTATCATATGTAGTGAGAGCACATAAGAAAAGGAAAGAAACAACATGTATGGACCTTTTGGTAGCAGAGCGTGGTTTCCATTCACTGACTCAGAAATGTGTAAAGAAAACTAATGCGATAAGTCTCTCGGTCATCAAATCTTATTCACTGATATAAATGAACTATTCCAAAGATGTATTTATATCGTCTACTAAATATGCAATGTCATTTCTCTCCCGCTGAAGGTAGAGAGGTTCCGAGCTTGTTTGTAATTCATCAAGCGTCTCATTCCCTCATCTACAAGTCATAAACCAACGATAAATTAACACTTTACAGAAACCTGCCAATCGTGCCTGCGGTGTTTAAACTGCCTATTAAAATAACGTTAGGTTACAGATTCACACTTGCGGCTCTGTAGATTTAAACGGGATTGCTCTCACAAATTCCTCAGCTCGCACCTCATTTACAACAAACGCATCTCTCTCTTCTCGATGTGTCTTTTTTTATTTGCGTTGTTGGTTGACACCTCCCGAGGAAAATGGTCGTGATTAACCCGCGATAATATCTTGATATAATTATTTTAACTCCGGTCTGGGAGCCATCAATTTTGTTATAACACCTTACACTTCCTCTTCCCCCACTCTGGGTCCCGATCGCCATTTACGCATGCGCACATGCCTTCCAGCCACGCTCCATACAGGGAATCGCCGTGGCAACGTTAATTTATTTAAACCAAACACATTTCTACCCTTCCTGAGTGAAGGAAAAAAAAAAGCTTATTTAGGGACCTAACGGTACCGGTAGAGATTTCGACCGGGGCAGCTGTTGGTCAGGACGCGACGACGTCTTGCGGCATTGCAAATAAAAACTCTCCCGCCGATTTTTCCTGATCCCTTTCGCGGTCATCCCGTTCATTAAAGCTGATAAGTAGTATAGAGTCATTAGCATCACAAGATGCTCAACGGGTCTCTAATCATTCAATCTGTTCTAATTTGTATGGGGGTTTTAATTCTTGCACAGCATCCGCGGGCGTCCTGGATGATGACGATCACCTGTCGGCCGGCCAGCTGAGATTGACTCTTGGGAGGCAGCATCTGTCTTTTGTTACGGTTGCTTCCCCCGTCCCCTTCTTAACCTACTACCAGATACTGGTGCAGCTTTTAGGAAGAGATGAATACCGTTCCAGTTGGGTCGCTGCTCTTGTTGACTTTTTATAATTGAGTGCAGTAATAATATCGCGATATGCGCAGGTCAGGGCCACTCCGGGCTGCATAATACAGTGTCGCCCTACAATAAAGAATCTTACTATTTATAATAACTACCTCTATATCAAAAGTAACACATTACATTTTGCCAGGAAGCATATGTTAAAGTAAAACATTTTTTTTATCACTGACCATATATTTTTAATTCTTCAATAGAAGCCATGATATAAAGTTCAAAAAGTTCGTCACGCAGCACCTGCGTAAACTAATTGAATTCCTCCGCAAGTTGAGTAACTTTAAAAAAGAAATTAAATGCAAATTATGGCCTTATTAATTAATGAAATGAAATAAGTTATGGCATTATTGTGTGGTATTAGGGGAATAAAAGTAGAATTCTTGCAATATATATCACAAAAGAGAAATCACATTTTTACAATAATTATTATTGAGATTAAACTACAAAATTAATAGTATGCTATTAATTAATTGAAATATATTATGACTGATAGACGATACTTCGATATACGTTGAGGGTATTTTTGAACATTTTTAAATGTAATCATGTTTATGAACTGAGCCGTTTATCATCTTTACATTCACTAAAAAGGAGAAAAAATAACAGAAATTTTCGAGTAACAAATTAAGAAAATATACGCAATCAACAATAAAACCAAAGTTTCATAGATTTTTATTAGTTTTGAAATTTAATTTAAATGTTATTGTAGTAAAAACATGTAACGCAAACTTTTTCTGAAGGTTATTACACAGCGCTCTTACATACAAATATAATTCTCAAACAAATATTAGATTAATATTTCACATTCGCTATCTTCACGGTGATCTTTTGTTAAATATAAAATATGTGCAACGTTATAAATAGATTTTATATGCTGAATTAATTGCTCCTTTTATTTTAAACCAATAGAGAGAAAATTTAACCCAAGAGCGCTTTTTGAATTTCAGTTTTCAGCTATTCCCCCACTCCTAATGCTCCGATTTCCATAGTTTTCACAAGCTATTATTCTTGTTTTATTTAAATGGCATATACCTAATTTTGTTGTGAAAAAAAATGTTTCCCCTGGAAGGATTTTTAAAGTTTGGGTTTCAAGTAAAACCCCACTCCTAATGACCCGATTCCCTGTTTTTCAGACTACCTCTCTTATTTTACTTCAATGGTATTACGAGTTTCCTTTAAAAAAAAAAATTAAAAATGGGACGGTAGAGGGTTTTTTAAATTTCGGTATAACCACAATTCGGTTTTCGATATACCCACCCCTATTCCTAATTTCATATATATCCGTCAATTTCGTAGGCAGGATCTACGGCTATTTTAAGAAATTTTTCAAAAATGGTTTCATGGGTACAACTGCAATAGCTAAAAGTATGTTTTAATAATACATTTCAACATAATATATTATATTGAAAATACACAATTCGGCATATGTCATTTAACTACATATTACACAGTACAACAAATTTAAACTTTTTTTTTTTTTTTTTTGCTTTCCTTTAGATTAAATTGAGCTATTTTTAGTATCAGGTAAGTTGAATTCATTGCCGGAGACCAACATGTATCATTTTAGGCGCCTGATACTTTACATAATCGCTTATAAATATTTTCTGGAGCCTCTGATGAAGGATCGGCAGTACTACTCTAACTTATTAGCATTCCAACTTCAGCTGAACTACCGCTTCCTTCAGTTTATTTTCAAAATTTTCATTCTCCATTTCAACTCTATTTTACAGTTTCTTTAATCTTCGCATCACTCAAGTTCGGGAATTTGCTCTGTAGGTTCTCCTTCTCGATTCACCAAAACAAGCTTGATATTGTGGTATACAGGGGGAATGATAATATGAGGAAAAGTATTGTAGAATTGAGACGGTGGGAATTGAAAATGACAGTTGGGAAGGAGTGCGTACGCAAAATTAAGAGTTTGGGCATGCTCAAAATGAAGAAGAAGCAGAGTGCTTTTAAAGGTCTTAAGAGAAAATCGAGGGTTGGAACTTGAAGAGAGTGGTAGTTGCACACTTCTGTTCTAAGATGGTCACCTTCTCGGTGGACGAGTCGATGTCAGGACAACTTCATAAATGGTAAATTACTTAACTCTGTTTAACTCCATAACTACATACAACACGTCGATCCAATTACTTTCCTGTTTCTGTGTCATTTTGATTAACGATGTTTTAGGATTTCTTTCGATTAGAGTTGCAGCTACCCTCCTAGTCCTCATTAGATAGTTACAGAATTATGACATTATAGCTAAGAGAGTTAGAGGGGACGTGATAATATGTATTAGTGGAAGAAAGACATCATTGAGGTTCACCAATGGCTCATGGGTACACTTTTTTATCCCAGGAGAACCGCCACGGGTGGCCGAGGTCTTAAGAAGCGGACTCATGAGCGGGAGGTCTGGGGTTCGATTCCTACCAGGACCGTCCTCCCCCGACTGGGTTGTTTCCAAAGTTTTCCTCAAGTCCTCATAAATGGCAATAGTCGGGGAGACACCCTAAACTTAGGCCTGGAACGTTTCCTTCCTTAAAAAATATCCTTCCCATTATCATTTCATCTCACATATCATCAATATCCACGGTCTTTGGTGCCTCAGTAAAAACGGGCATTAAACACTATTTAAAAAAAATACTCCAGGAGTGAAGGTTTGCTTTGGGGGTCATTGTTTACAAATTTAGTGCTTTGTTGTCTTACGGCTAGACCACTCAAACTCACACTCGTTCAAAACAGATACTAAACTGCCATGCAGGCATGTTAACTATAAATTTATTAAAAGGTTCGAGTTAACAGGTTCTATGTCTGATTTCCAAGCAATAGTCACTAAAGTCAGTAACTATAGAAGGCATTCGTTGCAGAGGCATTCATTCAGTATTCCAAAAAATCGGCAAGAAGAGCTAACAAACTAGGAATTTCTTAGTTTAACAAGAATGTTATAAATGCTACAGTTGAAGAATTTTAGGGCTGCCCTAAAAGAAGGTGATACGGGCCAAAACTTCAATTCTGTGAGTGGTATTTGAACCGAAGTGAAAGTAACACTAACTTTTTAAAAAACAATGAACCAGCTTTTTCAGTTAAATGAAAGAATTAGCAAAGCATAATTGTGTGTACTGGGGTTCTGCAAAGCCACTGTTTGCAATTGCGGAGGAATCAAATTTTCCTGGAGTTACAGTATGAACAGGTGTCATAGACACTTATTTTTCAATGCAACCATGACTGCAAATAGGTATCTTCGAATGTTAAGAAAAGTTATACTGCAAGTAGACACAATCCTGTATATGATACAATAAGAGACACATTATTTGGCAACAAGATGGTGCTCCACCACACTATGAATTAAAAATCCGTAACTTTTTGAATGCGTAACGAAAACTGGATAGGAAGACGCGGTACATTTGATTGGCAGCCGAAATCACCGGTCTTCACATTATGAGATTTATCATTTGGGGGGGGGGGGATTTGAAGGACCAACGAAACCAACATACCTGCAGCATTTAATAGATTTTATTGAACAATTACTATAAAAAATTGGTTATTTCTATAGTGTTTAAAGCCTGTTTTTACTACTGGGGCACCACAGGCGGTGGACACTGATGATATACGAGATGAAATGATATATTGGGAAAGGATTTTTTTTTAAAGGAAGGAAAAGTTCCAGGCCTAAATTTAGGGCACCTTCCCGGCATTTTCTATTTATTAGAATTGAATATCCTGGAAAAAAACCTTAATCAGGGAGGAGGGTCACGGTGGGAATTGAGCTTTAGATCTCCCGCTCACGAATCCGCGCCTTAACACCTCGGCCACCTGTAGTGGTCTGATAATAATGAGGTATTGTGGGACAAGATATATAAACCAGAGTTTGAACGACATCCTAAATGCGTAGATAACGTTGGTAGCCGCTTTGAAAAATGTCTGTAGGACGATATTTGCTGCATTACTCCATTCCCTTTTGGTTAACTGATATGTTGCATCCTGTATATGCCTACTTTACTACAGCTCACATATATTTCTATTTTTAAAACGCGTGAAACTGTACCATATTACCATTCTAAATATAAGTGGAACAATTTTTGTTCCCCATATTTCCTATAAATAATAATAATTTTTATGTAAGTCCCACTCATAAAATAAAAACATATTTAACACTCGTATTATAAACTATTTTAGACAGTTTTTAAATATAAATTAAAATATTTCAATTATTTTGAAAAGTTCTTTCTTCTAAGAAAATGTTCCCATATTTCTCACTAGAAGAAGCAAGGAAGAAACGTTACCCAAATCTCTGGATGCTATTAATATCGCAGCGATGGTAATTAGTAGTTTTTAGAGGGTAATCACACATTAAATTAGGTCTGGAACGTTTCCTTCCTTAAAAAAACAAAACTTCCCAATTATGATTTTATTTCAGTGTCCACCGCCTGTGGTGCCCCAGTAGTAAAAACGGGCGTTAAACACCATTCAAAAAAAAAAAAAACACTCTGTGTGGCTGCATACAAACTTTAAGCACGCATAATAATAATAATAATAATAATAATAATAATAATAATAATAAATATAATAATAATAATAATTTCATAAGGCCAGTGCTGCAAATGCTGATAAAAGGAGTGCCACGCAAGACCAATTTTCCGTAAATACATAGTACCATTATCTATCATATGATAGTATATCACATTATCTTATAATTTTAAAATAAAAATAATAATTTAATGTGACATTGAAACTTGTAATAAGATTCGTTTGCTGTCCAAAGTATAGTTATATAATAATAATAATAATAATAATAATAATAATAATAATAATTGGCTTAATCTAAACAAAAATATAAAATACAAAACTATAGGAACATGTATATCACAATAAATAATTAATAAATTATATATAAATAGTTAATTTACAATAATAAAATTTGTTCTTAAGCCACTATTTTAAAAGTATCTTAAATTGTTTTATTCTACCGGCAGATGCTTTAAGGCACTTTATTTAAAATTGTTAAGGCTGATATGCTTAAAAAACATGTTAATTTGATATTAATTCACTTTCAAATTTTAAATGATATTCCTGTATTTATGCCTAAATTTCAAAATAGCTTTTAATTGTTGTCACATCATATGTTTGGGTCGTTTTTGCTCTTTGGAGAAAATATGTCAAACTATGTGAACAACTAATTAAATTGATAAATATTCCTTTCATCTTCATTAATTTTTTATTTGAATTTTTTATAAAAACTAGAAACAAATGTAATTTACATGAACATTTTTTATGTTTGCAAAATATGACTAACAATTTGTCAAAATTTAAATAGTCATACTTTGTTTGTTACCTGGAAGGATATTATTTTTAAGGCCGAAAATAATACTTCTACATCACATTGTATATTGGGGAATGATAATGAACACGTGTGAGTTTTTCAGAAGACAGAATAAGATATCAAATTTTTATCTTAACAGTTTCGCCAATTACCTCCTTAGCTTTGAAAATGTGTGCTGTTATAGATTCTACAACTTTACTGATTCACGGAATAACATTCCCTAGACCTTTAATAAAATCGGTATATTTCCCAAAATTCATTTTAACATAGATCTTATTTTTCTCAAAACGTGCTAAAATAAAATTTAAACGACCTAAGCACAGTTCAAAATTCTATTATAAATGCATATGATTAAAAAATAGAGGTCACACATAGATAAGCATTATTTAATGAACCTGTATCTATAGTGTTGCTGGTATGGGGACGCACATTGTCTTTCCAGCCTACAACACAAAACCTGCAGCATGAAATTTCTTGAGGGGGGCTTCTTGGATGTTCCCAATGCATGGATTGGACTTTCTTCTCTGCTGTGATGTAGTAGCACCATGATTCGTCACCAGTCAGCAGTTTCTCCAAAAACGGACTTTTGTTATGAACTTTCAGTAGCTGACGACAGGCTTCAACTCTTTGTGTTTCTGCGCCTTTGTTAAGTCCCGTGGAACCCAATGTGTGGTATACAGGTTTGTGAAACCAAGGCCTGTCTCAATTCCAGTTCATCAAGGAGTATGTGCAAATCAGCGTTAATCACTACAACATAACCTCAATGTTCCTGGGAAAAAGTGATATTGACAGTCAACAAGTACTCACATTCTTGTGTGCAGATTCTCTGCCTCTAGTGAACACATTAACCCAGTTGTAAACGGTCTTCTATGTAGCAGTTTCTACGCCCCATATCGCAGTTAAACATATTTCTGTACTTATGACGCCTTCCTTCCGCCGATATCAAACTGTCCACTTTTGCATGATAGTTGCCTTCCATCTAGACCACATTTTTCTCTATTTGACAACAAATTAACAGCTAAACACTTTGCATACAACCATCATCTAGCGTCTGCTTGGCGTAGGGATGGAAATAGTTAGCGGGCATTGTAAATCATTTCCGAACCCCCAAGTAATAAAAAGACAAAATTAAAAGAACAAGTAGTAACAATGAAAATTCATATATATATATATATATATATATATATAAACCTATGTAAATATTGAGGGTGGAAATAAATGCACTAGTAATAATTGAAAAGGAAGATAGGAGTAATGCTAAGTAGATAAAAATATTTATGATAGTAATATCAATAATAATATCAATAACGGCTTTATAATTAGTAATTCTACAGCAAGATAAAACATATTAACATCTGTATTGTATCATAAGTAATCTAAAGAGAGGGATTAAATAATTTCTTATGAAATATTCTTAAAATGTGGCAGAGATGGGCAGTGGCGAGCTCACAATCCGTACTGAAAATTCTGGTATATACATATTTATTCATTTCATGTACTACCTCTTAATAGAATTACATACCTGGCATGAATATTGGTATGTAAATTCAGTGCTGTTCTTGTTAAAAAGCACATGTAATCAATTAACAAAAATTACTGGTTATTTCATATTTCTAACATACAAAGCATACATATTCTATATTTAACAAAATCTATTTCCATATTAATAAACCACCAACCAGCTAGCTGCAAACAATTGTTTTTCGAAAAGTTCTAAACCAATTAAAAAGCAATATACTAAAACATGTGAACACCTCTTTAATTAAAAATTTATCAAGCTTCGTTTAATAAAACTACTCCACATATTGAGAAAATGGAGGCTTCAATCGGCTGAGATCCAATTCCCTTTACAAGAATAATTTATCTTGAATGCACCTCATGTTTCATAATAAATATACATGAAATTATCGTGCACCTATAGATATGCAAGGTGATTGACTCGTTACAGGATGGTACTCTGATTAGCGGAAAAGAGCAATTATTTGGAACTCCAAAGGGTTATTATGTATGTATGTTACTGATACAATTGGTTCTTTATAAGAAGCCATAGATGAAGATATAAATTGTGCAGCTCTATTTATAGACCTGAAGAAAACATTTGATACAGTGGGCCACAGACTATTACCTAATAAGTTAGATAAAGAAGATATATAAGCAATTCTTTCAAAATTGTTTGAATAATGGAAAACAATATGTGCAAATAGCAGACATAAGAATTAATATTTCAGATGTTAAATATGAGTTCTTCCAGGGCCCGTATAGAATACCATTGTGTGTGTGTTTTAATATATATATATATATATATATATATATATATAGAATAGATATCCTAAGCTTAAGAAATATGAATGAATGCATGAATGAATTTCTTTCAATTTCCAATTTACATGAAAATATAAAAATTTTAACCTGTAAATAGAATCAATTTAATATGATAAGTAAACATGTTAAAATCAAAGTAAACACTTTACATTTCCATATTCTTAATACATATAACCTATTACTATTAAAGCATTTAAATTTCCCATTTTCTTACCCTGACTTTATGGAGTTGTATTCCTTCCATGCTCCATTACAATTAACACCAGGTTGAGTATGTAACGCGGATATTTATTCACTCCTAGATGGTGCCATTGTCAACATTATTGTTCCTATTTGTCTTGTTCACCTTCCATATCCATTTTTGTCTCACCTTCCTGGTGTAATTTCCAAGTTTTTTTTTTTTTTCATCTTTTATTTAAAATTCTTCTGCCTTTTATTTCTATGACAAGTTTTCCCACTTCGTCAACGGAACTGTTTCCTCCACAACTCGGCTTGTTTACATTCTAAAATATAATGCCAAGTACTATTTGCTTCTTCACACATAGGACATACCCCTTTAATATATCCATTTCTTGTCCCACTTAAATATATTACTCCTGTTCTAGACCATGCCAGTCTTTCACTTCCTGGTTTATCACATATTTCAATGTACCTTTCTCTTCCCTACACATTTTTAGTGTACTATACAACTCCAAATATTTGTTTGGCATTAAGCTTATCCCATTAAAGGGAATGTTATATTGATTTATTTTGTTTAATATTATGGGCGCTTTTTGCCATCTTTGGTAGCGGCCCATTCAATTCAGGGCGCAAGTAGGCCGATAAATTTTGCTCAGGGTCTTTCTTTTCAGGCTTGAGATTCTTTTATGTGCCGTAAATGACGACACGGGACACACTTCCTTTAGAACATAGTATTTGGCCAAATTGTGAAATAATGGAAACGTGTTAATTTTAATATTGTTTGTGTATGTTGGAAATAAATTTATATTCGTAATAAAATAAGGCATTGAATTCAGAGTAATTCATTAAAAATCGAGATTAATGCTATTTTTATTCTAGTAATATCATTCTGCTATATGCAAATATCACACAAAACTGTTTATATTGTTTTTTATTGATTTATTTACGGACGCTCTTAACGTCACAGGTCATCAGCGTCCCATTCTACTTAGGGCGTGAAACGGCCGACAAAGTTTACTCAGAGGCCTCTTCTTTCAGGCTTTAGGTTCTTTATCATGCCGTAAATGTGCGACATGGGACCCACGGCTTTACTTCCTTTCCGAAGGAAGTCATACTAAGGATTTTTACGTCCGGTTTATATTGTTAAACAATTATTACATTATAAGGTAATATCTTATGCCGTAGACATTCCTAATGTTTACACTTCGTTACATCAGTTACAGTACTGTGACCGAGTATGCTACATTTATTTTACATTACAATATTACAATATTCTTCTATCTGAATTATAGCGAATGTAAACATTTATGCTAGTCATTAAATGCCCACTATGAAGTCACTTTTAATTTTCCATTGATTTTTGTGATAATGTTTGTGGACCTGATATCCTTTTCAAAAATATTCAATTCATTATTTTTCGCCGCTATACTGGTTCCCATAAATACCAAATGATAATCTAGATGGAAGTTTACACAGGCAAAGCGAAACTACATAATTAGACCCAAACAAAATTTCGAACCCGCGCCAACTTCCTTTCAAGTGCCTTGCATTAATCAAGTCTTATATTTGAGTTAGAAAGCATCTCCAATGTCTTCTTTTCTGCCTTATGCCGAAGAATGCGGGCACCCAGAAGAGCGGGATGATCATAAATTAACAACAGAACTGCGTGTGCGTTTGTGGTTTAAGTATAGCGACCATTAGTATGGGAAACCGCCTAGTGGGAGCGCTGGTGTCGGCGTGCGGTCCAACAAAATATCGTGCGGCGAGCTATACGATTATCTTGCGTCCTCGATTTTAAAAGGTATGTTAATTGGTAGTTGGACTGGTTTCTGTCGTTTTATTAAAATTAACCCTTATAAGAAGGGCTGAGGCAGAATGGAGGCAACTATAAACAGCAGAAAGGACGGGAAAAAAAATAAATAAAAAAGCTTCCAAAAAAGAAACGAGAAACCACTCTTGGTTTTATAATACATCAGTCCTGCAGAGTTAGCAAAACCAAACGGATATCAATTTACAAAGCTATCTGTCTGGTTTCTCTTCACCCCTTCTTTATAGTCTTACAGAGTGATTAAGGATCATTAAAAATCTCCCAACAGGTAATGCTGTTACCTTCACTGCTTTTTACAGATATAACTGGAATACTATTCCAAAGAATAAAAAAGGATAGGAAATAAAATCCTGGTCTTTTAAATTACGCAACTTTGTTACGTTTTTATTGCTGTTATTTGCATAAGCGAGTTAAGCATTTGATTCCATTTAATACGTGGTACGAATCGCTTAAACAGTGCATATAAATTTTATTCATCTTCTGCGAAAGATATTGGAACTGTTTTAGATTCTTTTAACTGTTATCCAGAGCAATAAGCGTTTAAAAAGCAATTCTCTTTGTAAATCATTCTACAAACAAGGCTTAACTCAAATGGGTGACTAGTTATTTTTAATGTCATTTTAAATTTAAAATAAAACAAACTTGATTGCTAGTTTGATTTCAGAGCCACCTGTTCTTAGCTGCACTTGCTAACGAAAGGCTGTGATATTCTAAAATTAAATTAATTAAGTTACAGTCGGGATAGAAATGTTTTCAATTGCCAGTGTAAAGTTTTATTTCCCACAATATCAACCATTGATTATACTCGTATTTAAACACATTTTACGAATAACTGCTCTTCAAATACATTCTTTTAGTTGGCACTAACTTTCCTAGTTTACAGTTAATGTTTAACATTTAAAATAATTTTCAAATATAGACCAAGCAATTATTTATTGACGAAGGAAGCAGCAGTGCAGGTGTTAGCATCTACTGATAAGCTATCACAGGGTCAGACCGGCTACACGAATAAGGACGGCGGGATTTACCGGACTGCTAGGTTGGCCTGAGTCCCACGCCATTCAATCAGTGCCGTTTGAACTGTGAAAGAAACAACAAATATCTAATTCTAGAGTCCTCTTTTGCCGTGAAGAGATTAATAATAATTTGTTTAGTTGCTATAAGAGTTTTATGTTGTTAAATTGGGCTTAGTGCAAAACGAATTGCCCAGCCTACTATTTTCATTTGCTCTCTATTTCTAGTTGTATTTAATTATTAGGGACAAAAGAGGATACTACGGTTGTCTTATTTATGCATACACCCTCAATGAGAGTACCTCTTAGAGGAAAGGATGAGATGGGGGAGACATCGGGCGGCCAGAATCCAAGGGTGGTGCCGTGCGGATTGCCAAATTTTTCCCATTGAAAAGCACAACACCTCAATGTTGCGATGCATGTTCCGAAGAGTTCGAATCTCTCGGGAGGTGCGCTTCCATATCAGACGCTGGGTCACAACGTTTTATCGTGCGCAAGCCACCGTTGCACCGCACTATCCTACTTCGTCCTCACACTTTTAACCCTGTAACTGAACCAGTAGAATTAAATGATATGAAATGGGGGACCAGAAAAGAAAACCAAAGCCTAGGTGACCGGCAGTATGATATTTGAGCTACATTACACAGAAATTCAATTCAATACCAAACAATGGCATTGTTGCAATAGAAATGTAAGCCACAATCTTATTTGCTCAAGAGTCGACGATTTCTTCCTTCCGGAATAATAACCCTGGTGGAGTGTACAATATTTACCACCACAAACAGTGGAGTAATATGTGTATTTAAAGAGCAATTAGAAAAAACCTAAAACACTCAAATGAATTATTTGAATTACTTTCTATCATTTCCAAGAATACATTTCTTATAATCTAGATGAAGAGAGAGAGAAGCAACGGTGGAAACAGAAAAAAAAAAAAAAAATTATAAAATAATCTCTCAATAGATATCCAACAATAAATAAATATTCAATGAGTAATTAGGAGATATTAATAAACTTAAAATTAACGCCTACATTCCTAAATACTTTAAAACCTTGTAGCTACATACTTGTAACTTGCGTTTTCTTTATGCATGAGGCATAGCAGTTCGACCCACTTCCTTTTTTAAATTGGTGTCATTAATCAAGAGCTCTTCCGCCTGGAAAATTTAGTTAGAATTGAATCAATCACAGCAAAGACTTCCAATTACATTCCAAAACATCCCTAAATTTATCATCCATCAGAAACCTCTCAAACATGGCCTTGACTCTATGCTTCAGCATTAGGTCTGTATGTGGAAGGAATTTCTTACGTGTGTGTGTGTGTGTGTGTGTGTGTGTGTGTGTGTGTGTTTTTTATATCTATTTGCTTGAGAACTGACCAAATCGTTGCACGCGCTGATGGTGTGACTTCAGGGGCTAGCGAGATAAATACGACAAATACCACAGAAGAACCCGCGCAGATGTGTTTATATGCGAGGCGGGGCGATGAAATTACTTGACTAGAGGTGGCGCCCGCGGTAGCTAAGAGACCTAATGAGAACCCAAACGCCAGATCCAGGGGCTTGATGAGTTGGGACGTGCCGAAAGGACGTGGTTCTTTGAAGTGGTACCTACCCAACCACTGATGCTCTACTCCTCCTTTACGAGTATTTGCTCAGCTTTAGATATGCATGCTTCCTAAAGTCTTGTTTGCTTATTTATTCCTTCGTTTACTATTCTATTTTTATTGTTTCTTTACTATTAGAGCAAAAACTGCATTTTAAGAATATTTCAGTGCTCGCAGATGGATGTTCTAGTGTAGAGAAAAACATAATATAAAACTTCTGCATAATCGGGAAAGATCTGTTTTTCTCTCTCTTCTCTGATCTAAGATATTTAATGCACGTTTTTTGTAATGTTTATTTCTTAATTAATCTGAATTTTAATGTGTTTTATTTTTCATTTCTAATGCTTGTAAAATTAAAACTTTTCAATTTAGGTACTAAATATCCTCTTCTGTTTTTTCATATATTCATACAAGGATTGTATATTAGCCATGCTGGAAATATATAACCCTGTGTCCGATATTTTTTCTTTTTTTTCACCAACTAGATTATATTTTCAACTTGATTAATGATCTGATTTTTTAAGGTACCTCTAAGAGAGAGGTCCTTTTCATTATTGTTCACATCAGTACCTTTAAGTCTATCCAAATACTGCAGTGGTATTCGAATTTATTTCAGAATATTAAAAGTATAAATTTATTTTCCATCGTTGAATTCCGTATCTGCACCAGAGTTAATTGGAAATAAAAAACATGAAATTTATTTACACAGAAATAAGTTTATTTATTTAACAAATACCACGTACAATTTAGCACTTATGCCATTAGTACACGGGCACTCCAGTATTTTTCAACAACACAATTAAAACTACTTAATGCAGAGCACACATCCAAATAATCGGCCGTCATAGGCTGACGAAAATCACAAAGGGTACAATTTGTACGGTAGAACTCAAACAGTCATGTTTCGTCAACAATGGAAAGCGATCGACAACAGTTTTTTCTTGGGCCTTCAGGTACACAAGTAGTGTTCTCATTACAAATCGCCCAATTTTTGTCTTTAGTTGTCAGTGCAGCTTCAATTTAAAATTATGTTAAGTCCTATTTGTCAGAAGATTTAAGAAAGGTATTGTCCTCGTGGGTCTCTGAGTCAGTAAGGCTCCTTTTTCAGCAAGTAGGTCCGCGTGTTCGTTTTCCGTGATGCCACAGTGTGCAGGTACCCATTGGAAAGAAATTTTATGAGCAAGATCCTTCAGCAACAGTCTGCATTCTAGAATTCATTGCAAATCGCAATAGTAGTTTTGTGATAAGGCCTGGAGTGCGGACTTTGAGTCCCAAAGAACCACTGCTCTATTAAAACCAGATGTACTAAATGATAATTGTTGGACCATCACTGCAATAGTCTCTATCTCATCAACAATGGCTGTGGTGCATGTACTTATAGGTAAGCAATAATTAAAAAGCTTACAGAAAACTCCAACTCCAGCCCCATGGTCTCTATCTAACATGGAGCCATCCGTGAAGACATGTAACCATTTACATTCCGGAAATCGACTTCCAATAGTCTCGAGAGCTATAACTTTTAATTATTCCGGGATCATATCATTCTTTAGTTCCTTCATAGTAAGATTAAGATCTACATCAAGGTGTACATATTCCGTACGGAATTGTGTAATTAATTTCAAACTACTATTTTCTGTAAAACGTAAATTGTGTGTTATAAACCTTTTAACTTTTATATTACCGTTAACTACTAATATTTGCCAACATTGTCTAATTTTGTACTTTTTTAAATATCATTTCTCTGACGTAGGCAACTGAGATTGATCAGTTGTGTTTATCAAGCCAAATGTTTCATGTTAAAGTTCATTAAGAAGTATGGGTTAAACTTTCTACCAGGTACATGAGTATTTTAGAGTAAGCCGAGAGTGAGATATGTCCTAGAACAAAGGATGTTTATGAATGTTATGTGTAAATAAATCGTACAAAGAGGAGAGAATTTCGTGTTAAATTTCCGTAGTAACATCTTCATCGGGAAATACAAAATTAAAGTGAGACAAATTCAAACCCAAGACAATTTCGTTGACAAGATGCAAGACCAAAAATCGAGTTTTAACACAGAAGAAGCTTGGTGAAAGAGGCTATCGATTATACACTTCCCAAAAGCATTTTACACAATTAGTCCAGCCCTGCAAGTTGGTGTATCTGTCGGCAGTGCGTATAAAGCTATTCAGCTCCTACATATCTCCATGAAATGACTGCATGGAGACGAAACAAAATATCCGGGAGGCAATTTCCAATATACCGGAAGATGAATTGCAGCGACTGACAAAATATTTTCATAAGGATTTAGGCATGTCTCACAACTGAGGGCAGACACTATGGGCATTTATTTTTGTGGTGAGTAAATTATTAATTCTATTTGCGACCATGCAAAGTATTTCTCTCGGCAAGTGGCGAGGCCGTTACGCACTACATAGCCGTCGGCAAAATCAATTTCTGTTTGCGTAGCGAAATGAGCTACCTGTATAACCAAGCGAGTTGGCTTAAGCGGTGATGTTCGAAACTCGTATTCGGAAAGTTCTAGGTTCAAATTCCTTGGAATCTGGCATCCTGACCTTGGCATTTTTGGTGGTTTTTCCTGTAGCTTAAGCGAATGCTGAGATGATATGAATCTTCTGCCATTTCATCTCTTTTCATTGCGTTGTTCTGTTACAGCGTCGAAATTCCAGGTGGGGTGGGGTGGCTGGTACTGCAGCTGCGTTATTTGACATGGGAAAAGGTCCTTCTAAGAGGTTTAAATCCTTTAGAGGAGGTATTCCTCCGGGGTCCGAGAGTTCTATCTGGAAACACTGTTAGGGACCCCGTCAACGTCCATACCTTACCCCCTCTGGATCCTGACTGTCCGACGTTTCCTCCTCCCGGAGGTGCCACCATTGGGAGAGTAGACAAAAAACGGCCAACCCTCTAGCACATTGAATTTCGAAAATTTCTTTCTTCGTCCCTATCAATCTAAACCCATCCAATCATAGGATTAAAAGTGTATCCAGATGGTTCTAAATGTTAGGCAACAATTTAGATTGTTTCAGAGAAGTAAAACTGCAATTATATACATTTATGTTATCGTCCACTTTGTAACTATGGCAATATTTGTTTTGAAACGCAAAACTATCAGATATATTGACAGCAAAAGAACAAGGAAATGCGTAATAGTGAATGATCGATGCTACTTGAAAATATTTTGTATAGACTTATGTAATTTGTCTTTCAAAATACTATTTTCTACATGACGCATAAATTATGTACAAAAGTAAAGCGCATTAAAGCATAAACAATGTTTTACTGTTACAGAATTATTGAGTTGTAATCTCATTATGAAACAATGAAATTGGAAATAGAATTTTACACAGCTTCTAGTCATTTTATGAAACATTTGTTATCACTCATACGCTTGTATCTTAGACAGCGTTTTATCCCCAAACTATGTATTTATTACAAATTACAAAACTAGAAATTAGTTAGACCAGTTTTGCGCCCTCTCGCGACAAAAACTTAATAATAATACTTTAGCAATCGATGAATGTCCTTTTAGCTCATACATGATGCTTCTAACAAATGATACGGCTGTGCGAGGCAAACTCCTTTCTGCCGTGCTCCTGAAATCCCCACGAGTAATGCCTGAACTTACCAAAAGCTAAATTCCTCTAATACACAGCTAAAATATTGGAGAAATACATGTTTAAACCAAAGCCCCAAAATAAATACTGATGCAATGTAATATTTGACAGTCAGGTTTATATTTTGAAGTATTGTTTAAAACTAAAATAAAAATATTTTATTATTTATTAGTTTTTTTCTGAATAAATTAGTGAAATTTCAAGAACTGTTGAAACCAAAGTGATGATTTTTTTTAACACAGGTTTTAACAGCAATATGATAGAAAATTGTTATTTTGTGTTCTCTGAGGCAAATACAGAACAATGAGACATCTGAACGAAACATCAGTCACACAAGTAGTTGCGTGGATTGAAAATGGCCATCCATTCGATTTTTCATGTAAACCCTTCTGTCATCCATAGGCTTTAGAGACATATATAGAGACTGGTGGGTAAGAGGCGGCCTGGACAAGGGCGTAAGAAGAAGACAAAAGAGATACAAGATAGATATCTTGTCCTATTAGCTTTGTGCAGACGCAAATCTGTAGCCAGAGATCTGCAAAATGATGTACATACAACAACTGGAGAGATGATTTCTAAACAGACTGTAAGAAACAGACTGAAAAATGCACGGTTGATATCTAGAATCTCCTTTCAAGCTCTTCGTTTGACACATCAGCACAAGGAAGCCCAGCTGAGATTTGCTCAGAATCATCTCAGCTGTCAGCTCCGATGGAAGGCTATTCTCTTCACAGACGAGTCAAGATTTCATTTGACAGGTTGTGATGGTTCTACATGTGTGTGGAGACGTCCTGATGAACGTCTTGCTCCAGTCAATTAAACATGACAGATTTGGAGGCGGTTCGATTATGGCTTTGGCTGGCATCGTTTTGTATACTGATGTTTATATTAATCACATTATCCTTCAATGTGTCGTATCCTTTGCTCATGAAGAAGCCTAACTTTCTTCTAATGCATGGTAATGTTAAATCTCATATAGCATGGAATACCAAAGACATCCTGCAAGAATGCCAAAATCGAGAGATGGACTGGTCTACATGTCCTCAACCCGATTGAGTATCTGTGGGATAAATTGGGTAAACTTGTTCGCGAGTGTCCTGCTGTGCCGCAGAAGCTGGGAGAACTCCCTAATGCACTCACTGAAGAATGGTAGAGAATTCCACAAAGTTTATTAGGAGGCTGGTGTGAAGCATGCCACGTGGGTGTTATGAAGTCATCGCAGTTCATGGAGGACACACTAGGTACTGAGTGTTGCAATCACCATGGAAACACTACCAAACAATATAATGTTATATTTCCACTTTGTTTTCTGTATAAATCAATAATTTGTTTCTATTTCTAATGCTGTTAAATAAAGTTTGTTAGAATGTCTGTTCTAATTTTAGACACTACTATAATCTATAGTTACAAATTGTCAAAAATTAAATTATATCAATACGTATTTTATTACTTTGATTTAAATATGTGTTCCTCTAATTTTTTGAGCAGTGTATTTTATTCACCCTCCAGCACAGTCGACCTATGACTTAAAACACTATTTCATTAGGGAACAGAGTGTAATGTTTTGTAAAAATGCTCTCAATCAGAATGTCTTGGGAATTAGAATGTCAATAGTTCCAAGTAGAGACCGAAAAGTCATTAGATTAGAAAGGTGAAACACATTCTAATACTGAATAGAAACTTTCGGTAAATAATTGACGCTGAACGAAGAATTTGTCTCTGTTAAACTCAAACTGAACAACTATATGAAAGGAATTAAGTTCAACAGTGTACAGGGAACTGTATAATTTACAGGAAAAAAATAGCAAGGCAAGCAATACAAAATGTTAAGATAGTTTTCTAATGAATGGAAATATTACATTTTTCGTCATATGCGAGTAATTAACCAGTGATGCCACTTTCCTTTACACTTTCATTGTATGATGTTCTAATTGGAATTAGATGGCGTAAGTTCTTTAGAAATGACACTTTGTTCACATATCAGACACACTTACATTGAAAGTGGGGCAGGTGACAAAAATCCAGTGCTTTCCAACAGAATTAGATATTAATGAAGAATTTCCAAATCATAAGTCACCGTTGAAGCGACCGGAGTGAGTGAACACCGCATTCAAATTGCATCATCATGAAGATGAGTCTCTTGGCCGGAGTGAGGATCTAGCACAAATAATCCTGGGTATTCTGGGAATTGACGTGTACACTTAGTTGAAATTAACCTCGTCAGATAATGACATTCAGTCCATTACTCCCCGATGTGTATTGGCAAACTGCTAGAACCAATTAAAGCAATTGAATCTTTACTCGAGAGGTTATCAGTTACAGAATACTCAGCTCATCGACATACTTGTAAAAACTCTCATCCCCTGTGACAGAGCAGATCTATAACCTTATTTTCCTCTCCTGCGCCGTTTCTTCTTGCTTCGAGTGTATCCATCAAAGCTTACAATTTTCCCAGTTTCTTCACTAGATTCTGAATGGAGAATTTCTCCAAAGGTTTTCGAACCCCAAATATCACAAATTGTCTTTGACACTTCTTTATGGACGTAGTTTTCCAGTTTTACATGTTTCTTCGTATATTAGTTCATACTGTACTGCACGTACTATGTTGCTTGTAACACAAAGATATGACAACTGTTGAGAATCCTACAATAACAGCATATCACTGCCAAGGACAGAGAGAATGCAATCGACCATCACAGACATGTTGGCACTTTTTATACACAGAGCCAAAGTTCGTTTAATTAAGTTCATTCTTTTGAAAGTTAGAATGAAAAAAACAGAGACCTAGTGAGAGAGAAACACACTTTGATTCATCAGTGAAAGCCCCAGTTTTTCATGGAATTTGGGGATTATATATTATTTTAAGCCAGTAACCTATAAATTTTCTGCAGATTGTTTTATCTATTGCTTTTGCCCAAAAATACAGCGCGCATGATAAAGTTTCGGTCAAAGCCGCCGTTAATCTTATATTCGTTTTGTTTAACTTCAAAATATCCTCTCAGTCTCTCTTCCCCTCTAGACTGCTACCTAAAGATGAAAATGTAAGAGCTCCTACTGAATCAACACAACGGCCAAATCTGACATCTGGAAGCAAGGTTTTCTCATTTTTAGATCAAGTTCCAGGCACGTGCTCCTTATTTCTTCAATGTTTTCATTTATGCAAGCTAATTGCATCCACTCCTAATATGATCAACAGGGTACTAAATCAAAAACGATTACATTTAGGCTAATACATTTTGAGTCATAAATTGAAATTGTTTCAAGTCCTAACTGGACTGCCATTAACTATGCCGAATAAAAATTCACAGGACGAACGAAAGTTTAATAGAGGCTTCAAAATGAGTATCTACTCTGGAACATATCCAGAACACATAGAGAATATTAACCCCATCTCCATAAATGCATATATATTAAGCGACGTTTCCTTTGCGCATCGAACGATTTATATTTTCAAGTCCCAAGTGATTAGCTAATTACTATTCGCTATGAGACCCTACACGAAAACCTGTAAGGCAGGGGAACTTTTTATTTCGGCCATTTCGTTTTCAACATGTTGTCCTCCTCGCGCGTGCGCACAATACTAAATTAACTTCCAAAGTTGTCAAAGTGTACGCAGGTATGTTTCAGTCTATCAAAGGGAACACTGTTAGTAATTGGGAAATGTTTTGTAGAAGTCCCCTCTCTTCATCCTTGACGTAAACATCCAAAGCTCTTCGAGTCGTTGCTTGTTTTTGAATAATATTTAGGTACAACGAACTCGGATTCCCTGGCGCCTTACATCCCAATTACCAGGCCGCATTTGGCGTCATCACTGGTAGTTACGGGCATCATGTTACCCTAGCACAGAGAGTGCGATTTTGAAATACAGTGAGTGAGGTTATTAAGTTACGGGCCGTCTTAACGCGACTGTTTTTACTGAAATGCAGCCGACGTAACCGAAAAAGAGACAGTATTGCGGCATATAAAGCTAATAACTTAATTTAGTATTTATATTTGTAATTAAATATCAAATGAAAGTACTTAAATTTAATAATATAAGCACTAGCCTGTGTTATAAATGGTGTTAAAATGATACCCCTCAGCGGCAATACATTGCCGACATCTGCCTAGGAAATTCCAGTAAAGTGGTGAACAATTCCTTCCACCTGGAACACATTGCCAGTACATTTTCTTATCGCTTCTATGCAAGAATACGTTTTCACGTATTTCCCGTAGGGCAGAGGGTAGAACCCTTCAGATACTCTACCGGGCTCTGCGGACTATGAGTTACTTCTGAAGCCGGGCCGGACATTTGAGCCCATCCCTTCGGAGAGTCGTCCGGAAGGGTTGGACTCGGTAGAGTAGTGACAGTTACTTACGGGTAACTGAGACGTTGAGGTAGTGGTGCTCCTGTATCGTGGCAGGGTGGTGAGCCGGGTTACCCACCATGGGAATGCCCATATTAGATTAGGCCGCCCTACCAGTGTAGCTATGAGGTGCATTGTATGGTCTGCCGCGGGTAAGCAACGTATCTGCTTCCATCCGTAAAGGAATCGAATGGTTGCGGTTGGTTCGCAGCCGTTCCCAAAGAATAATCTGGAGGCAGAGTTGGTTTAAAGTTGACGCCTACGGGGAAGCATTCTGCTCGGGTACTCGATAGCATGAGCTGGGATGCTCTATTATGTGTATCGTACATAAAGCCCCCATTCTTTAGGATTGTTTTTATGAGGTGGCATCATTAACGAAGAACAATTAGCTTACACACAATGAAAGTACCGAGTAAGGCACGAACGCACAATCGTTTGCTGACAAACACTTCCTCAAATTAACTACAATCTGCTACCTAAACATGCTAATGCATGTTTATCGTTTCACTATGAATTCTCCCAATATGCAGTCACGCTCTGCCAGCCCATAACTCAAATAACTTCACACGATTTATCCTATTTTTATTGTAATGGCAGCTAGTTTCAAATAGCAAAGTGTCTGTGGGAAAATTGCCAACTATTCACAGCAGATACTAAAAATGAGCTACTTTCTAATCTATGTCGTTGATTTCGATGATGGTGGTCTTGAAATCATCACTAGTTCATAGCTGATTTGATCCCAAAGAAGCAATCTGCTGGCGTTAGGTTAAATTATTTTTAGAAAGGTTCAGGTGACGTGTGATAAGTGACATTGTTTTGTGAAAAATAGGTTTGACTAAGTTCAATGTCATCCAGCTGCTGAATTTCTCAAACATTTGCTTATACCAGCCTGTATTCGCTGCGTCGGTAAAGACAATGAAGCCCAAATGTATGTGTATTGTCCGGCGAAAGCGAAATTCATTTGCATATGGAACAGGAGTGCTCCCCATATTGGTGGATATTGGTGCCACATTTATTACTATCTTGAAGTATTCTTTGCGTGGCAACGCTGGAGTTCGATATCCAGCTGTACAGTAGAACGTAGATAACAGTAAGTGAGAGGAAGCAAAACATTCACATCTCTGACGATCGTAACATCACTCGCATACGTTATAAAATGTAACTTATAAAACAAAACTCCCATGTAAAGTGAAATGTGTACTAATAAATAACTGACTTCTAAAGACCACATAAAGTAACTGAGAAAACAAGTATTTTCTAAGTAGAAGCACTTAACAGAAACAGCTTGTGCATATTTTAATTTGGATTATGTATTATGCAGGGTGTGTCTAGCCCTAGAGGCTCCAAACCTAGAGGCCTTTATTATCTATGTTACGCGTCACCGCATTTCGGCAGATGTAACTCGTATATAGCGCGACTAACACTGTATATAATCGCAAAACGCGGATTTCCCTTTCATAAATACTGGCAAACAGGCTCATTTAAAGCATAATAGATGAATTTGGTAAAAGACGTGTACTATCAAATTTGGCACCTAGAAAAATGTTCAGAAGTTAGGGAGCATTCTCACTCAATATTTCGGAGTCCGCAAATTTCTTGGAGAAACTGGCATCGCCACTAAAATCAATAAGAAGACATTCTCAAGAGACTAATCATTCATGTTATATATGACAAAGAGCAGAAAAAAGTGACTGTTAACTAAAAATAGTTAGACCAACCAGATCTCCTGATCGGGCATCTCTGGACTTCTTTCTTTGGAACCTATTGAAGGAATGTTGTACAAAATTAAACCACGCAGAGCCCAAAAATTCAAAGCAGCTATATGCGTAAAGATTGAAACTGTTGACGTAGCCAAATTTGAGAGAAGTCTTTTAGGATTTAGGGAAAAGTATACAAGTGAGTTTTGATGTGAGAGATATTCGGCATAGATCATGAGAATGTCTTGTTTTGAAGGTATATATGCATTTGCGACTCATTATATGAATAACAATTTTTATAGACAATTCCTTGAAGCCACTAACGGGAAAATCAACTCGTATAAAAGTTGAAAAATAATTAATAATTTTTACTAAATGAGTGAGTATATATTTTCTATACTGTAGACAATGGATTTAAAGAATGCATTTAGTACTTCTTTATGTTCACAATTAACAGGTGGTTGCTTCTTCTTCTGCCCTACGGAGAAGCAGTTCGCACCATGGTCACTGATAGACTATATGCAACCAAGAGGGCACCTACAGGAGGAAAGGATAGACTCTGTAATTTATACTATAAAATGATATGAAAGGATGGGAGAGTGGAAAATTCGTGGAATGTAAATACCTATCCAAGCGTTTACGTGCTGAAACTGCTCATACGGTTGCACTCCCAATATTAATATAATTTATGTCATTTACATGTGTTTTCCCTTTCCCATAATTACTATAATATTTAGTCATGTTTAATAATGTATATTTCAATTCGTATTTTTCTATCATAGATTGCATGTCTTTGTAAAAACAGGAAGCTCAGTACTTTGCCTACAATAGCGTTAAGCAAGTATCGTACAATGGAATCTTGTAATACATTTCTTTTGTACTTGAGATATGTTTTGACAAGGGAAAGCTTGTAGTCCCTTTAAACCAAGAAGTTTAAAAGCCGGGGAAGGCTGACGACCCCTATTAGCTGAAAACAGTTAGAATTTAAAGCAACGTATCTAAGACAGATTTTTGAAGCTTTTGCTAGCTAGCGAATCAGCTAAAGTCAAAGCAAAATTAAAGTAGCAGTATTAAAACATGGCTTAAATTTTTAAAGAGAGACGCGACGCTATCATGTATTTCGCGCGGCTTGTGTGCCCCAGCAATTTCTGTTTTAATTGCGTATATAAGGGCAAGCTAGTCATTCGTTCATTCAACTCTTTGACTTCCTCGCGTCTCAGTTCTATTCTGTGCTTCATTCAATTCAGCATTCCGCGTATTCAGGCGAACGGAATTCTAAGTTTCTATTTGCGTATTTGTTAAATCGTCGTCTTAGAAAACATTATATAATTCATCGGGACAAACGGCGTGGAATAATTATACACAGAGTGTCAATTTTTATCAACGGTAGGGCACTGAGGTTTATCAGTAATTGACGCTGAATAAATCATTATTAGAAGTAACATCGAAACGTATGCTCATTTAAAACGCCAGAACCTCTTCCTAAGTCCTGTTGATTTTAGATCAACAAAAATAAGCAGAAATACAGAGTTATTGTGGTTTCTTGTGTGATAGAAGTCATCTACGAGCACCTATCACCAACCGAGATAACGCTGTCAAAGATTTGGTCACTGTTAACTTCACCAGCCGGCAGCACGCAATCAGTCCCAGGAGAAACGACAAAAAAAATCCAAATTCAGCAGGCCGGCCCAACGGAAATTGAACCCGAAACCTCCCAAATGAGAGACTCAAGCTTTATACTTGAACCAACCCATTCGGTAATTGGTAACTTATTCTCAGAAAGTTATCTGCTCGTATTTCGTAATTTCTCTTTGCTTATATAAGTTCGTACCTTACTGCCATAGTCGAGCATGTATGAAGGAAGTTTCACTTGTTGTGTGCAACGTCGAAGAAGCGCCGCGACTTTCCGGCTTTCAATGTTCCAGAAATGGCTTAAATCAGAGATATCCAGAAGCTTTGACAGACGTTTTGGGGGAATCTGTTTTTTCCTTGCCTTGTCTGCCTATGAGAAAAACTATTTTTACAATTTTAATTTACCAAATATAGGTTGACGAACCCAAATAAATTTTGCATTATTTTAAATGAAATAATGTTCTGATTTTGTAGAACCCTGTATAAAATATTACCGGGTCCCTTCTTTCTGGACTTTTTAAAAAAACAGATAAGTAGTGAGAGAAAAAAAAAACAATTTAATGCTTGTTAGGCAAATTGATAATAGCGCAACGGAACGCAATTAAAGCACAGCTGAGGTAACCTAACGGCGATCATTCAAAAAATAAAAGAAGAGAAAAGCACGCACATGTGATGGCATTCAAATGTTAAATAACTGTACATACAGTATAGACACATTTTGCAACGCTTAAACACTACATTCTTTGTTTTCAGCATTGATTTAAGACCTCTGAAAATAAGTGTTTTTATCCATTCAGTTTACACATTATTAAACGCTCGTTCATCAATGTTTTATGGAATATAGGAAATATTATTTCTACTTCGAATATTGATAAATGGCATGACAATATTTAATGGTGCCGTCAGCAGACATTTTGCAGAACGATAGTAATATTATACAAAACTAGTTACACAGTAAAATTTATTTTAAAATTCGAAAGTGAAACATGGACACTAATATGTGATTAAAAATGTTGAAAGAGTTAGAACGCTATAGAAACATTTATTTATACTTGCTAGACATAAACTAGTAAATAAACGATAATGATAACATATACCTCTATTAGATATTACATTTAATTTACTTACATACAGTTACTTACAATTTCATGAGCGGAAAAATTTAGAATAAAAAAATGTAAAAGTTGAAGTTTTTATTTACTAATACGATCAGAGTTATCTAAGCCGATTAACTTCAAATAATGAAAGAACTATGAAACAATAATAATAATAATAATAATAATAATAACAATAATAATAATAATAATAAAATACGAGGGTGGATCGGAAAGTAACGCACATTACAAACAAATGAACTGACATGGTTTCTACAAAGTCGCCAACTCTTTCTCAACACATTTCTCACATCGTGACACCAGTTTCAAAATACCCTCCTAGTTCATAGATGTCCGTTCGGTTGTAGTATAGCCATCTGCGGACTGCAGTTTTCACTTCTGTATCTGATGCATAGCGTTGACCGTCCAGGAATTTCTTCATGGGAACAAACAAATGAAAGTCGAACGGTGCCAGGTCTGGATTCTATGGTGGATACTCGCTCCATAGCACCTCCCAACCAAATTTGTTGACTTGCTCAGGAACAGCAGCAGCAATATGGGGGCGAGCATTGTCATGAAGTTTGACATCGTTAGCATTAATGTTACGGCGTTTGTCACGAAGTGCAGGACGCAATCTTACCAAAGTTTTAATGTAGGTTGCAGCATTCACAGTGGTACAGCAAATTGCCTCAATAAAACACCATATCGCAGAATAGTCACAAGCCCTGGAGTCACTTTGAACGTTTTATTTACTGGGGAAGCAATATATTTCCACTCCACAGAGGCCTGCTTTGTTTTGGGCATGTAGTGGTGCGCCCACAAATCATCACCCGTGACGATATAAGTTAGTCATCCAAGCTAGTCATCATTCGCTGACCCTTGTGTTCGTCTGTCAGGTTCTTAGGCACCCATTAAGCACCAACTGTACGAAACTTCAATATGTCATGCACAATATCGTACACCGCACCGTATGAAATGTTGAACTGCTGAGATGAGGTTCACAGTTGGATACGCCGGTCGTTCATGGCTGTTACATTCTGTGGGGTTGCAGCTGGTACGGGCTGTCCGGAACGTGGCGAATGACAATTCACTCGGGTTATGCCCTTTAGCCCACAAAAATCACACTACGCCTCGCTGCTCCTCACAAGTGGACGACAGTAACATGCGCGCCATCTTTGTTGCAAAGTTCACGCTTCCCTCGCTAGAGCTACACAGAACAAAATAGCGTTTGTAGTGAAAGCTTCAAACTATATCTTGGTGAAATTTCAACATCCCAGCCGTTATACCAACGCAGAAAAAAAATATTGTCTGTTACTTTCCGATCCTCCCTCGTATGAATACTTTTCATTAATTCGTCATTTATTTGTTTTATTATTTATTTATTTTATTATATTTTTTTTTACAAATACTGGCTAGTTATTGGCGTTCATTTCCAAATACATAGCTCATGAAGAAAGAAATAAATTAAATTAACTGCGACAAATTAAACAAGATAAGAAGCAGACCATTTCACATTTATAGACGACTCTGGATCGTGGGCATTAAAAACTCTTTATAACATGAAAACAAAATAGAGACATTAATTTTAAAACAAAATTTCATTTGGAGAATATAATTTCACAAATTAATGCGGTACACAAGATAAGCAGGACTAAAATGGTTGGTTTGACTTTTTTTTTTTTTTTGATTCGTTTTATTTAGAGACGCTCTTTAACATCTCAGGTCATTAGCGTTCCATTCAATTCCGAGCGTGAAACGGTCGACAAATTTTGCTTTCAGGCTTGAGGTTGTCGTGTCGTAAACACAGCTTTGCTTCCCTTCCGAAGGAAGCCAAACTTAGGATTTTTACGCCCGAAAACATTCATCGATCCTGTCCGGGTTTGAACCTGCGACCTTGGGTTTATAAGGCAAGTATGGTTACCACTACACCACCAAGACCGACATTAAAATGGTTGGACAAACATCTATCGAAACAAGGTAGCAAAGTCAAATGCGAATTTAAGCAAAATATATAATTATGACACCTGTCAAAATGGAAAAAGTTCGACATTATTAGTTAATCTTAAGAAAATTATTTTAATCTACAATTACATGAACTTCATTTCGAAAAAATTACATATTGCGCATACGTAGCCAGTACGGATCTTGTAGAGTGGCTACAGTTCTTACATAAGAAGAAAAAACTTTGTAATGAAAATAGCTAAATGAACGAGTAAGCCTCATTCTTTATCCTGCATTGAAATTACCTGTTTATCTTATATGTGAGACCTGAAAATGTAGTGAGTTCTACAGATAGACACCCTTAGTTGCAGAGTCATCTTCCTAGACTAATTTATGATAGATGTACTTAGTTAACCTGTCGCTTTCTGTAAAAGTGTTTGCTTTTTATTTTAAGGCAAAGTGTTTTAGGGGTATACAAGAATCTGGCCTTGCATAAGGGAAAACCAGAAGAAAAACTTCCCGGATCGCATCCAAACGCGAATCTCATGCTATGAACCGACTCACTAGATCTTCTAATGGTCTACTATTACAAGATCAAAGTATGCTTGAACTGTGTTCATATTTAACTTGATTTAATTATTTAGACTACACACACACACATACACACACACACATTACATCGCCTGGGGGTTATAATGCCAAAATGGAAATATTATATCTTTGACAATTTCCCTCCGTGTAAGTTTTTTATCCTTATTTGATATCGAAGCTATTTTTTATTTACAATAATTTCCTGATATTTTAGCACCAGATCAATAATAACATCGTTCTCACGTTTGCTAAAATGAGCCGCATGCAGGTGCTTCGACTTTTCCTTATCCATGTTTGAGGACATATTAAGGCAAAAACACGTCTAGAAGGCGAGAAAACTGAATAATTATTGCTTTACTTATGTTGAACAGTTGAGCATTAACTCGCTCTAAACACGAACTTACCTATTATTTCGCAAAGTTGTCATAGGTTTGACAGTTATTGCAAACTCGAGGTAACGTAGTCCGAGGTTATTTTTATGTAACAGAAATTATGACTAACCTCTGGTTACTTTTTAAATTACCGTTAAAAGTAATCTCTAGATAGCAGCTTTTATACAACTGGACCGGAGCGTTCTTTACCTGTGGTCTTCATATACATATTATTTCTTGGCATTTCAGACATTCTTTTAAAGCGTGTCCATCCGACAGCTGACACTCTCGAAACTAGTACCTCAAAAGACTCTCTCCATCCATAATTACTGATTGCTGACATCCACAGAGTCAGAACCTGTTCTATCCCATACTCAAAGCTCTAATCATACAAGAAACTACTTTTGCAATTGGAACTATAAAAGACGACATGTCACCAAAGCGTTTCTATTGTTGAGAGCTCAACGAGACTCTTAAGAATTTGTCCACACAGTTGCTGACAATCTAACTTCTCATTTGTCAAGTCTGGATCATCCTGAATGTTTCCATCTCTTTCGCTCTGATGTGAATATAATCACAGTGTCGCGTGCCCTGAAAAAGCACCTGCCTTTCTCGGACGCTGGCCAAAAGCGTATGCAGATATGAGGACAGGAAAACTTGAAGCTATTAGGGAAAGAAAACTGGTTCTTCAGAGGCGTGTCATCGTCATCTCTAGACAGTGAAATGCTCAGGAGTGAAATATTGTCCAAACACGAGATTCAAATTAGGACCTACATGGGCTTAAAACTGTGTGCCACTCTTTCAAAGTGTAGAAATCGCTGAAGAAGGTACATTATAATCTGGCTGGTACAAATCCAATGAAAGTTGTATTAATTACCACGAGCAAAATATATGCTTTAAGAAGCTCATTTAAAAGTTACATGAACGGTACAGGGGAAAAGCAATCAAAGTCCACTTCTGATGAAATTTGAGATTTTGGTGCCAAAGTATTGTAGATATGTACTATATTTCAATATATTCACACAGGGAAAAAAAACCACGCGTAGCTCATAAAAATCAAAACAAAAATTATTGTCAAGGGGAAAAACAATCAATGCCCTCTGTTTTTTTGTTTTTGTTTTTTTAATAGTTTTTACTACTGAGGCACCACAGGCGGTGGACACTAGAGATACACGAGATTAAATGATAAATTTGAAAGAATTTTTTAAGGAAAGAAAGTTTCCAGAACCAAGTTTAGGGTACCTCCCTAAATGGCATTTGCCATTTATAAGGACTGAGGAAAAGCTGGAAAAAATCTCAGTCAGGGAGGACGGTCCTGGCGAGATTCGAACCCCAGACCTTGCGCTCACGAGTATCTATTGTTTTGAGTCACTACAAGGTCATGTAAAGAAAATCATGCTTTGTCGGGTTCAAAAAAAAAAAATAGAACAAAAATTAACATTATCCAACACCCAATTGCAGAAACTAACTCTGCTCACATTATCACCTAGATGTAATTTCTGGACAACAGCTATCTTATAGGATTTTACTTTTAAAAGCTTAGTGGCATTCCAAGACGAGGTTTGCGAAATTCCTGATTCCTATGCAAGCTTTCACAGAAATTTCTTAAGACTTTCTTACTTTTACCCGGTGTATAGTTTTCCTGCGTAAGAACATTGAGTATTACTTCCGGTTTCATATCAACAGTTTCCTTAAATCTGTTCACAAGATTACGAACCGTTTTTCTGTGAGGCGCACGAATCTGTCTATAATTCGCCGTCTCACTTCTTTAAAAGAGTTTATTGTCACATAGGAATCACACATGAAGATTATGTGTGTTAACGTTTGCGGTATTTTTGACATTATAAGAGCACAAACACATTATCCCACTGAAACACCGGGGTCTCACAATGTAGAACTCCTGTACAGCACAAAGACTTCACGTCAGCACACGGAGAGACGGAAAGGTGGAGGGAGTACGAACTGTTAGAAACAGGGCAAGTAAATGCCCGTTGAGCCGACCATGCGTCCAAATAAAGGTTCTGTATTAGACCTAGTGCAGCTATATGGATTGTGTTGGAAGCTGTCTGGGGTGACGGCACACATCCTGTGGATTGTAATCAGCGCTCTTAATTTCCAAATAGATTCACAATAGAAATTTATTTACAGTGCCTTGCAGCAAACGGTCACTTTATGTAGTTCGGGAATGGGGCTAAAATATTACTGGAACTAAAACAACAAAAAATTAATGTTATCGGAGAAATTTGAAATGATGAAAATAGAATATTTTTCTTATTTGCAGAACTAAACAAGTAAGGAGCTTATAGTGTGCATACTTAATTACAAAATCATATTTGTATTGATTCTTGGATTTTGAATAAAAAAGAAAAAACTTAATAATAATTTTTCAGAGAAGTAACACACAATCCGAATAAAATTAAAAATGAAAGATAGACTATTTTTTATAAAAATAAAACATTCTTAAGGTTGCTGATAATTTGTCATAGACATAAATTTTAAAACATGTTCCCATCATCTATTATAAAGTTGAGGTTTTGTTTTTGTCCCCACCTTAAGGCCTTTTTAACCAATACAGGCTTTTGACCCGTCTTTCCCCTCCGACTTGCGACCTCACTGGTACAGTGTAGTTCTGCAGGAGGGTACACCATATCCCGCCGGTTTGATCAGAGGTCCTTACCTCTCTATCAGGCAGTTTCTCAATTGTCCTCACGAGGTTGGAATGACCCTGCCTATACCTTTCTAACTTAGATATTTTCTAAACAAATACTGTTGATTACTTTCCTGCGAATCTTGGTGCAATAAATGAAAAACAAGGTGATGGTTTCATAAAGTGAAAAAAGAAAATTCAAATCATTGACACATAGCTCTCTTCCTTTTTTTTTTAATATATTCATTAATATTTAAGTTAAAATAAAAGTACAAAAACAGTTATGTCTTGGATATATTCGTTAATACTTAATACTATTTCATCAAAAATGTAAGTACATTATTGCATTTGATGGTATTTTATTTAAAAACCTAACGCTATGGAGTAAAACTGGAAACAAATTTGAATTCAATACATATATCTAGGGGGAAAAATAAAAAAGCATTATTTTTGTAGTCCATTGTTTATTGAAATACGTGAGTGTTAAAGAGGAGGGAAAAAACCACGTGTGTTTAGCACCTAATATTGCAAAGTGGAAAAAGTTACTCAAGCAACTCGGGAACACCGAATTCCCGTTTGCGGCTATCTCAGTTTGGAATGTAAAGCGGTTTTCGTTTAATCTTGTCGTGGATAACGCTTCCACTAGAGTTTTATAACTATGAGTATTTTGTTTCTTTTGCTGAATTACGTATTCATCTAACGGTGGTTCTTAGAAGCCATCCAACTACCGATTAAACATCCTACGAATATCGAAGAAGCGTTCCAACAAACAGTTTCTAGTGCTTTTTTTTTTTAATATCTGACAGTATTGAGCGATGAGAAGAATAATAAAATCTTACTTAGTGCCGTATACCACACATTAATCACTAGAATGCCTGGTGGAAAAAAAAATGTTTAATACACTACAAAAAGCTAACAGCAATTACACATATTTGGTGTCCAATTTAATGGCTACGTTGTTAACATTGGAAAAGCGGTCCTATATGTGTTGACATATCAATTATAATCTCATTAAAACAATGACAAATGAAGCCTGTTTTATTGTTTCACGCAGAGGGTCAGTAAAAGCTATGGAACCTTCTTTTGCTCTCTTGCATAAGCATTCCGTTATTAAATGCACTGTTGTACAGGGTGGGCCATATGTCGCATTGAACTCTGGAAAGGCATATGGCGCTATGGCGCTATTTGATTCCCAGTCAGCAACCAAACACTTGCCGCTTATCTTGAAGCCATAAACGTACCGTTGCCACAGTTTGCTAAAAACATTGTCCGTTGCCTGGACCAAGGACTCTATACAGAAACATTATACAGTCTTGTGCAAATTGGTATGAACAAACAGGTAAATTTAGTTTTACATGTTACCCACCAATTCTACCCCGCATTACTGATACCCATTGTTGAGATAGTTAATTGTTGTTATTGTTTTCATAGGTTTCACAAAAAGTTTGTTTGTTTTTGTTGTTTTAACATTTAATTTAGCAAGCATTATTCATAATGGATATCACCATTACTAAGAAGAAAAATAAGGTAACTCAGAGACAGATAACAGCTGAATGTAATGTAAGTTTGGGTGCTTTTAATAATATAATTAGAAGGAAAAATTAGATTCGGCCAATTTCAACTCAAAGGAAAGGATGATGTGGCCGAAAAAGAAAAATGTCCACAAAATATATATACATTTTTTGCGGGGGTGGGACTGTTTCGCATTCACACGCACTAAATGTTTCATTCCTATTGACGGAATGATGAACAGCGACAAGTACATCCCAATTTAGAACATAAGAGTCGCCCCAGAACTGAAGAGATTGGCACAGGAACTGAACACTAAAACGATGCTTTCCCAGCAAGACCTAGCCCCATGTCATGCATTAAAGAATGTTAAAGACTTCATGAAGAAAACTGTTTTCAGTGTTTGGACTGGCCTGGAAATTCACCGGATCTCTACCCTGTAGACAGTCTTATGGATGATTGTCAAGAAACGGATGAGGAAAGTGGATTTACACTTCCAAAGAAAAGACGATTGCTGTGATAAAAGTGTGGTTTCATGACCCAAAAATAAGTTATATATGTAAGAATCTCATTGGTAGTATTTCTTTCCACCACTGATGCACCACAGGCGGCATTGGTAGTATGCCCAAACGTGTTAAAATAGTATTTAAAGCCAATGATGTGCACATTAAATACTAAAAACATTGTTTAATAAAAAGTAACATTGACATTTTGTGAAATAATTAAACATAATAATATCTTTGTTCACGTTAATTTGCACAAGGATATTTATTACGAGCATTTTTATAATTACAATTGTTACAAAGACGATACTCTACGTCCATAATGCCAACCGAGTCTTTGCAATAGGTGTCTTAAATCTAAAAGAGTATCGAGTAGGAAACGCTATTATTTCGACGCCACTTCTCTCATGGTTGTCACCCTCTCCCATATGAATCACAAAATTCTCCTGTTTGTGTCTGTGTCGTGGTTGTTATTGACCAAAGCTGGGAGTCAGTTCGTTCTGCACCATCCCGCAACAGTTGACATACACTGAAGGAGCTAAGTTGTCTTTATTAACAAATAATTTTAACTTTAATTTTCACTGGTGCACATGAAGCTATCTGCCTGTTATAATTCGCTAAATGCACTACAATGATTTCGTACGAAACATCAACAAGAACCACCTACAGCCAAAACAATTCGCGCACAATACAAAAAGTTTGAAGCGATGGTTGCTTGTGTAAAGGACAACTAATAGACCGGTCAAGAGTGTCGGTTGAGACCGTTGAGGTGTGCGAAAAGCATTAACCAGGAGCTCTAAAAAGTCACGCGAGCCAGGAATTCCATATAATGTTATAAAATATTCTTAGTCTTCAGAAAAATGTAGACACTAGTTATTTTAGATAAAGGCTATATGTATATTAATTATACAGCTATTTTTGTGTTATGTGCATGTTCTAATGTATTTTAATTATCCAATAGACTTAAATTAAAGCACTAAGATACCTGTGTATATCCATTAATTCTATACGGTGCCGGACTTGGTCGGTAACAAACAGAAGTTGAATGCACTGCAAATAAGCCAAAGGAAAATGAAACATAGGACATTATAAATAAAATAAGGGACTAAATCTTCAACGAAGCATTAGCCCAAATAACATCAACAACAGACATCGCAGAAAGAGCCGCCAGACTGAAGTTGAAATGGGGAGGTCACATAGCGAGGATGCAGGACGACAGATGGACGTATAAGACCACCATGTGGGACACGCGCTTAGGCAAATGACATACGAGGCAAACCAAGATGGAAATAGAAAACACAAGCAAAATAGCAAGAAGTAGGAATACATAGAAACCTATCGAATGTCAACTTCGAAATGGGTGAAATCTGATGAACAAAAGAGTAACAAAGTATAGCATACAGGGTAATACTACTGCACACATCTCTAATGTGAATTAGCTTATCGCCTTAGCGAATAAGAGCTACCCTCTTGTAGGAGCCTTTGCCCTTCTTAGGGACATTTCAGCTTCTTCTTCTTAATCCCATATTTAACATACATAATTAATTCCCTCTGTATTCTTTTATTTAATATTTTTGTTTGTACCAGAACTATTTATTTTATGTCTGCCGTTTATGAGCAAGACTAGCATATGTGCTGAATTTGTGAGAAGAATATTGAAATTAACCATCTTTAAGATTCGGGCAACAGAAAATGACTTGAAAAATATTTTGAATTGGGGAAAAATGTTAGGAAAATATGGACTCAAAATCTTAACCATTAAAACGAATGTAATGGCCTTTCAAGCAGCCTCGTAGACCCAAAATAGTAATAAATGATGTTGTGCTGGAACAAGTACAAAAATGTAACTATTTAACATATAATATAACGTATAACACATCATGATTTAAATAATAAAGTAAGTAAATTCATAACAATAGTAAGAACATTAAAAAAATAACAGCAAAATAAAAAAGCTTAAACTTTTACAAAACAGTGGCGATTCCAACGTTAGCCTATGTTGTGAAACATAAACGATAAAGAAAAATGAATGGGATAGAATAAGTGCGGCAGAACTATTAAGGGATTTACAATAATGGATAAAATAAAAAATGAATAAATGAGGGGAATTAAGTATTTCTGCAATTAATGACAAAAACAATCAGTGTGAAGAAAGATGAAGAAATCATTTTTATAGGGTGGATAAAACCTACATCCTAAAATGACATACGGTTATCACATATGGGAAAAGAGATGTTTGGAAGACCGAAGAGAAACGGAGAAAGACATGAGGTCCATAAGATACGGGCGAATAAAACGAAACGTTTCCCCAGTTTTTAGTAAAAAAGGAGGAAATTTTTCTGTCATAAAATCATCTCATCCTAGTTAAGATCAAATTCTTCAAAAAAAAAAAAAAAAAAAAATCACCGGGAATGCATGAGGAGTATGCTCAAGAACCGATGGATCAAAGGAAGGAGAGTGCTTGAGGAATGAAATAAAGAATTGGAAGAACCAAAGAGAAGATTTGTTATCTCACTTTATGCGTCTTGCAGGCACTACTGCAATGAAACATTTATATGCTGAAACAAGACGGCTGACAAGAGTTTTTTCAAGTGTCACAATATCATTAATTACATTTCTAAAGATAAAAATAAAAGGCTACATCAAAAACTACGTAAGTGAATATAAACTTGCATTAGTTGCATTTACCATCCACTGCAATAATGGCAAACTTTCGCGATGATAGATAGCATTAAAATTTAAATAATGTCCTTCCCAGTTTCTCGATTCCCTTCTTACAGCTTTGCAGCGATTTATCATCTCGGCGAAATGAAAAGCTGAAGGTTACATAAGGTAAATATGCGTTAAATGCTCTTTTATCTATAATTACGAAAAATCCTGGCCATGCGCATGACCCTTGTGATCCTGGTAACACCCACTTTGGAGAGTGTCCAGAAAGGATTCATTTCCCCGAAATGCCCTTATGACGCAGATACCTGCATGACCGGCTAAGGAGCAGCTGCAGTAAAGAAGCCTGGTCCTTAATATTATTGCCGGCACTGTCAATGTCGCGTGCCAGCCACAAGGTTTACTACCTCTCCTGAAAAACATCGGCCACACCCAGAATGCAAAGGAATCTCTCAGACGTAAACGTTACGTAATGTAGGGTCAAACAGACTTAACTTGTTTAATTATGCTTTCAGTACACTATAAACATTCACTGCAGCTTTTAACAACCTTTTTCACAAACCCCATGTTTGTGAGACATATGAATAGGATGGATGGATGGATGGATGGATAGATGAATGGATGGACGGACGGACGGACGGACGGACGGACGGACGGACGGACGGACGGACGGACGGACGGACGGACGGACGGACGGACGGACGGACGGACGGACAGACAGACAGACAGACAGACAGACAGACAGACAGACAGACAGACAGACAGACAGACAGACAGACAGACAGACAGACAGACAGACAGATAGATAGATAGATAGATAGATAGATAGATAGATAGATAGATAGATAGATAGATAGATAGATAGATAGATAGATAGATAGATAGATAGATAGATAGATAGATAGATAGATAGATAGATAGATAGATGATATTAAGAAATGGAAGGAAAAGTTTCAGCAGGAACTCAAATCAATAAGAATAAATATACGAGCACTAATATATGCTGATGGTGTAGAACTGGGTGATTTTGCTTTTGGGAATCGCCTCATGTCCCCACGTTAGCTGCAGTTGACCTAGCTGTGCAGTTCTATTCTAGTTCCCACGCTTGAAAGTCTGCCGGGAAGTCGGAGGAGAGGTCAGTACGAGTTTAACTGGAGGAACGTACGGATCTGTTTTCTTGTGCGTTGTGTGACAGTATATTAATTATTCATCAGGCGATGTAATAAAGTGTATTAATTACATTAATGTGGTTCAATTCAAGTAGTCTATTCCCGAAAAAAAATGCTATTTATGTGCATGCAGAATCAGCCTGTGATGTATGGAGATTGTTTCAAGAGGGATTCCCTGATTTCAACTTCCAAGTCGAAGACCGATTTACAAATTGTCAAATAAAGTTCTTGAAACGGGAAGTATTCTTGATAAAAAGCGTACACCGCTACGTGCCTTTCAACAGAAGAAAAGTTAGATAACATTGGACATGCTCTGGGACGTCTCTCTAAAACCCTTCAACGTCTTTTCTCAGCGAACAGGAACTTACTATCTTTTGTTCTAAAGGCTACAAAACTACTGAACTGTTTAGTATAGTGTAAGAACTTAAACCGGGTGACCCTGCATCCAGGTTTTGTTATTGAATTTTAAATGGTGTACATGTCGGAGAAAGTGATCCTAATGTAATATTCTTTACGGATGAACTTTGGTTCCTCCTAAGTGGGTATGTTAATTTACAAACAACCTATACTGGAGTACAGAAAAACCTAACCTGCTTCACGAGGAACTCCTGCATGATTAAGAGATAGTATGTGGTAGCTATTAGCGGCGAGAGAATAATATGCCATATTTATTCTTTAAAAACAATTAATAGTGGTAGGTATCCACAGGATATTTTGCAACTCTTTTTCCGTGAATTAACTGAGAAGGAACGAAGGTTCTCAACTTTGCAACAGGACTCTGCAACGACACTTAAAACCCATGTCTCCTTGCATGCAATTTCATGAAATATTCGACGATAGACTCGTCATTAAAACATATGGCTCCCTCAAAAGTGTATCAAAATCTATTCAATTGGATATGGAAGTCATAGTTTCATTATTCAGTAGCACGAAATTACAGCTTTCTTCTTTGTTTTTTATAAATTTATAGATTTTCAGTTCTATAAAATATCTACTTAACATTTTAGAAAATTTTGCATGCTGTTCTCGTTCCATCTGCGCGTATTATGAAGAGTCCCGTTATTTTAGAGACATATTAGCGTGACACCAAACAACATAACCTAATTATTTACTTTTCATTTACACTTTTTATTCCCCCTCCCCATTTTTTTACTTATAAAGGTGTATTGCTCTCGCCAAATACTCCCTCAGTTTAAGGTTCCCAAGGTAAACCAAACAAAGATCCGGAGGTAAAGAAACAAATCAGCTCTTGTAGATATTTAAAATTAAAAATTCCACACGAAAATTTTAATTGATTTCCAGGAAAGTTTCCTTATTTGGTAGGATGCATTTTATTGATTGTAAAGTTCAACCTTTACTGACCTTAGGTGCAGTCAAGTTGTCCTTAAACGGCTGCAGGAGAGAGGGTCAATCATAAATCACGAAACCTAGTAGGAAATCTTACTTGAAGCTTATATTCCACACTCCACACCCATATCCATAAGAAGTTGGCTTTGTGTACGACAAAGGTTACTTGATTTCAATGTGCCATAATATCTAATTATTGTTCAATAAAACTCTTTGTTTGAGAGTCCAAGAGCAATTCAAGGACAATAGAGCAACATACCAATAGGCAAATCCAAACTTTGTAACAATTTCGTTCATTCTATGCTGACTTTTCATATTTTGATCTTTATAACTGAGAATTCTAGCATCAGATGTATACCTGGTCATCTCTCTTGTAATTACAAACATGTTCTCTCTTAAGAAATAACTGATCTACACAATGGAGTCAACGTTTGTATTTTTCGACCCATTAACTGTTCTTATAGTTCTCAATACTTTTGGAATAAGTATATGCGCCCGCTATGCAGCCTGGCATTTGCATTTTGAGAAGCTAGCTTTCAATATCCTATTGAGGAACTGAGTAGTAAAGTGTGTTGATTCAAGGTTTTGCATGAATATATATATACATATACACAGGGTGGCGCACACGTCTCCATGCATAGGAGTTTACGAGTGCCTTTTTTTCCTTTGAATTTTCAGGTGAGTTTGAAACTGGGAAAGGTCTCAATGCCTCTCAATGAGATTATTCTGTTCGTTAGTTCAGGTAACTGTCATATTGCATAGACATTCAATGCCAAGTACGGTCCGGGAATCAAAGGCGTTTCTACTATAAGGTTATAGGTCACTACCCTTCAAATTGCAAACGTAAATAACATTTTTTCAGTCTTTTTTGAATAGTGCTTACTTCTCTTTATACATCGTTAATGAAATGTCTCATAAATACTGGCAACAAAGGGATGGTCATACGTCTTTTGTGAATCATCCACATGTCCGGTACTTGCCTTCAGGGCTTAATCGATGGCATATAGTTATGTAAACATTAATGACCTAAATAGTCACAAAATTTATGATCACGTAACTCCAAAAGGTACTCAGTTTAGAAACCACCTTACTATTAGCTACCACATTGAGAAAAATGACTTACCCCCGCCTAACCAAGCCAGTTTGCAGTATTAGGGGGTGTAACAAATATTTAAGAAGTCACTGGCATTTTGCAGTTGCCAACGCACAGTGATCTAGAGTATCATTTTTATTTCGCTTGAAACATTAATAAAAATATCTGAATAAACGCTGTGGTATTCTCTCAAATGAAATATAGAAAGATTGAGCTGCTCAACAAAAATCACAAGGAATGTTCTAAAAGTTCTCGGTCTGACTCATATACGTCACGAAGGTGGCCGAGTTACTGTGATAGTTGTGAGTATTCGTCCTTCAGATGGGACGCTATAAAGTTTTCAAACGCCTAAATGTAGTCACTTGTTTGGGACGATCGTGTAAACAAACTAGTGTTACAAAATGGATATAACTGAAATACAAGTTATGATAAAGAACTTCATTTTGAAGGGTTTAACCTCAACAGAATGCGAAACGTGTCATATTCCACATTAAAGGATTCTTCCTCTTCGTTTTCGACGAATTTAAGCGTGGTCTTACATCCACTCAAGATGACGAAAAACTGGTACGACCGACGTGATGGTGACAAACATTCACAATGACGTACTCAATAATCGCCGACTGAAGATGCGAAAATTGAAGACCTCGATAGGCCGTGTCCACTACATTTTACACAAAGTTTAGGGTATGAGAAAACTTGGGTACCGCTCTTGTTAAAAATGAACCAAAAATGCATTCCAATAAACTTTCGCAATTCCAGTGAGATAATCCGACGATTCATAAAAATAGATAAAACACTACACACGGGAGATGAAGGGGCAGTCCAGTGAGTGGCAACAGGTGAAAGTGCACCAAAGAAAGCAAAAGTCTCGTTAACGGTTGTCTGAGATTCTCGTGGTGTTGTGCTCGTATACTAATGGCAAGTTAAGGATGCTTTTTAGGTTAAATGTGCACATCTCGCGAAAATGACAGTTCTCTTTCATCACGATAATGTGCCTTCTCATATGTTTGGAATTGTTGCTGCGAAACGCATGACCTTCGTTTCCAAATGTTTGCACATACGCCATATTCACCGTATTTGACATCTAGCGATTATTTTTGGTTCCCAAACCTGAAGAAATGGCTGGGTGGACGAAGATCCACATCAAATAATGAAGGTACAGATAAGACATTACAGTTGAACGAATTTTTATTTACAGTGAGTATTAAATTTTTGGAAAGTTGTAGAGCTAAATGCATTGATTTAGGGCGTGACTATTGAAAATTAATATATATTAAATCTTGTGTTTTCTAGGACAGGCAGGGTACATTTAGAACGTCCCTGAATTCTCCCAACCGCTTGGTATTTTGTACAAAATTGATTGCACCCTGTAAAACATTTCTGCTTCTTAACTCAGTACTAGATAAGGCATTCTTGCTCGGAACAGATGCCCCAGATTTCCCACGAAAGATCATTCCGGTGCAAGACCTGGTCTCAATCTCCCTGACTACAAGAAAGTCTTAACTGGAGTACAGGATGAACTCAATATCTCATAAAGTTCGGATATAGTCAAGAAGTCTTGATCAGAGAGTGGAAGAATTTGCCATTGGATGTGATTAGCGTCTAAGCAAACTCAAGCGTTAGTGAGGGCATTTGGAGTGTCACATATATGTTGAGGAGCATTACTAAATTTATATATTTTGGGACGTTTCTTATTTCATTTTGATAAGTATTCTGTAACTTAAGTTAACATTGTTGATTCAGGAAGCACAAAGATAGTGGAATAGATTAACCACTTCTTATGGCAATCCCTAAAGATTTTACCATGACTTCAGCGTTCGCCTAGTAACAAGCAAAATCATGCTGAGCCTATGACTGTCATACGTAACAGGAAAGGCATAGAACATCTACTGTCATTGGTTGGTATAATTCAAACCTTGGGCGGTGATTGGTAAAGATGACATTATAATGTAGAAAACCCCCAAAGCAGATATATTCTATATAAAGAGCTGCAGATTTCACTTGAGCGCCTTTAGCCGTCTGCTTCTATCAGCTCCGCTTGCTTCACGTCAACGACGGCGATGTCATTCCTGCAACGGTCGACACATCCCCAAGAATACCTTTTTGGGAGGAAGTGTAAAGAATATCTGATAACGTGGACTCAAGACTGCTGGGTTATGGTGTAGCTAAGTATAATAAGAGCACGTAATAAATAAAGTAGACAAGCGAATTAAGTCTTTTTCATCCGACCTCTCACCACTACTCACCACCAAGTCACTATGTTGGTCGGGACAGGAGAAACATTAACAGATTGAGGAGGGGAGAGGAATTAACAATATGTGCATGCTGTATTTGATCAAACTTGCGCGAGTAGAACTTGCCCATTGATGGAGTCGATTGATTGATTTATTTATTTATTTATGGACGCTCTTTAACAGTTCAGGTCATCAGCGTCCCATTCAACTCAGGGCGTGAAACGGCGGACAAATTTTACTCAGAGGCCTCTCTTTCAGGCTTGAGGTTCTTTTTCGTGCCGTAAATGTTGATGGAGTCGGAGACTGGCATGACCTCGGCCCTACCGGGCTTGTGTTTAGCTGCGGACGGAGTCCAATAATCACGACCTGTGCATGATCTAATAATAATAGATATAAGTATATTTGAATAACGTGAAAACACAAGGTTTATACATATAAATAGAAGAAAACCTGCAGAAAAACATATAGTAGTGAATCAACTGAAATCGAAATAATTAAATATGCAACAACAATATTATATATGCACATTTCATTCAAACTTCTGGTGAGCTATTAATACACACAAATATTAATAAAATAAACAACACAACGATAAGTAAAATGCACTGTGTACTTTAAAAAATAAACAAATAAAAAGATGTGACTTTCTGTTCTTAAAAATGCGGTATAGGAAAGAAAGCTAACTACATATGATTCATGTAGTTTGCTTGACAACTGTGCTAAAAATGCACGCTGTCCTTCAATGTTATGGTATACAAGAATTTTCACGAAACATTTAACATTCTGCTTGCTCTGAAAACAGCAGCAGTGTCTGCATTTTATACTTACGAATAAACAGCTGCAAAGACAGATGAAGTCACGCTCTAAAACTGAAATAACTTCAGGCACAAGTGTGTCGTAAAAAAATTGCAAACCGTCCATAGTGACCGAACAAAAAATATGCAACAGGGCTAGTCCATGTGAAATGGGACAGCGAAATTCTTTCCATGTTTATATTTAACCGAAAATTTGAGAACTTATGTCGACAGAAGAGCTTAATTGGGTAATTTATTGCTAATAATTTCTATGCTAAAAGAGTATTAAGCTATGAGTATTTTAAATTTGGGAAATGTTTCGAAATATAAAAACCAAATTAATATTAAGTGAAAGCACCTGATTGTTATAAATAACGCTTTATTAATTATTATTTCTTCCTAAGGGGTTGCTTCTGGGATTAATTTAATCCAATTTACAATCAAATAAAAACATTTTTATAATCTATGTTCATTGCTTACGTATAGAAGTAGATACTTTTCAGACTAATGGTGTCTTTAACAGGAAGAGATAATTTCGGAGTGAAACTGAAGTTTTAAAAATCACTTCCGCACGCGCATTTTTCTAGTGAACGCATGGTGTGTGTGAACGTGCAGCGGGAGTGTGCTAAACAGTCCACAATAGCCAATCCATGTCTCAACAATACAGGCTCCGCTTGTGCAGTATGCCAGCAACTTTCCACTGCGGGCAAATATATATAAATATAAAATGCGTTTTAATTTTTATAAGTTATTTCTGATACCGTGCCGTATTTTTGAAAACGGATAATTGGTCTATTTTTAAAGAAGAATATTTTAAAGGACCTTATTATGAAAGAACAGCCGTTTGATTTAAATAAATAAATATTATTTATATTCATAAAAAAACGCTTCCAACGCTTTAGCAGTGCTTAATTCCAAATATATTTATTTTTAAATGCACATTTTTTTCTTGAAATTACAAACATTTAACACGTATTATAACTACTGCAAATAGAGCTTTCATATGTAAAAACTGTTATTTCTTAATGCTTTATATATTAAAATATATTGTTGAATACAAAAATTAGACGATTTTTTTTAAAAGTGATTTCCTTGGTAGCTTTGTCAAATGTTGGAATGGATCTTTCCTAAATCACAAGATTTCCGCTCTCCCATTTCATATTATTTCATTCCACAGGTTCTGTTACCGTGTCAAAATTGCCAGACGAGGTGGAGCTGTGCGATATGACAGTGACTTGCACTTTGGAAACCTTTATGCCCCGGCTCTGGTATGGAAGACCCTTCTAAGGGACTCCACTTATGTTGGGGTGCTCTATCTAGAAATGTTAGAGGTTCTGTCTATGTTTGTACCTATCTCCTGCCCGTCTGGTGTCTCCCTCACTGCATCCATTCCTTCCGTAGGTCCCACTTGGGACGTAGGCTCTTGAGCAAGGTTGAAATACTGAAATATCCTCCACGACCCTAATAATCAAATAGATCATCCTATAAACCTGTAGAAAGGCATCTCATTAAATTTTTTAAAACGTACTACATCATTCTTGTTTCTTTAGTGGCCTTTTATTGTTCTTTGCTGATTGACACCTTCTACACCGACTCTTTGAGAATACAAATTCAAGAGTGGTGTGGGAACCATTCCCAAACATACCATCGCCGGTAAAGATTAAAGGCTGTTATGCCCTCTTCTTCCTGACTAAATGATATTCCTCCTTAGCCGCCTGTGTTTGAAGGTGCGGGCCTCGGAGCTGTCGCACCAGATGCAAACAATGAAGACATAGATCAGCTTCTCTGGTCCAGATGTGTGCCGACCCCTGGTGACTTGGATAAAAGACTATACAGGAGTGCACCGGAACTATAAATAATGAACACCCGCATACTGGCGAAAAACTCACAAGTGACAGACGACGGGTTCATGGCGGTGTTTCAGAAGAACATGCACTCTAACGGTAAAGGTTTCCGATTTAGCATTTCAACTTCGTTTGTAAAACAAAAAAAATATTGTATCGAGTTTTATTCTTCGTTATTTTGTTTGTGTTCTGAATGCAGAGTGTTTATTTCTTTAATCATTATAATTAGAGCTAAAATTAAAAGTCCCCGTGGTTAGGCATTTATATTACTTAAAATTGACCAACAAACATGACAGTTAAAAGTAAAAGAGCAATGTAAATGTATAAAAAATCCTATTATATTTATCAGATAACTTATGTGTAACTCGTGTAACATACAAGGACGGTTGAAAAGTTCTTCGCCTAACAATGAAGAGGCGAGTATTTAAATTGAACAATATTTTCATTTCCTTTATAGTCAATACATTTATTCCAGCAATGATTCATGCTTTATGTCATCTCGTTGTACGTTTTTCTACATCTCTATAAGTTAGAAATGAAATTAGGTTATTATTCATTCTGAGTAAATTGATTTTGTGCCTTTTAATATATAATAATAAAAATATTTTCTATGTCTTCATTGTTTGTTATTCAGTCAAATATAAAACATCCTTTTTTCTTTCTAAAGTTTTCTTATTTCTGTTGTTTGTAAATTATTCCATTGTTAAAGTTGTGTTTGGCAAACATACATTAAAATTGGATCAGCAATTATCGGTTGTAATTATACATTTTTTCCATCCAGTTTTTCCTTTTAGTGTGTTTACAATTATTCTACAAATATGAAATACTTTAGTACGATTTTTTCCCCATTCGATATCAACACTTCAAGAAGTATCGATATCGAACGATACCTCTATGCTTAAGCTCGACACTTTGTTAATATATTATTCAACTAAAACTGTCACAATAAGTACATTTTCAAGTGGTCGTACGAAACAGGTGTCTCATCCAAAAACTTCTATACAAGATGGCAGGTACCAAGAAATTGAGAGCGTTTCTAAACCCACTGCTGACTTTCATTGTATTTCTACAGATGGTCTTAAGAGACATTATGTCTGAAAACCAATTAGCTTTAAAATTCAAACATATGTTCAATAAAAAGTGCTGAAGTAGATATTTTCGTATGTGTATTGCATTAATTTTTGCATGCTTTTCACTTTCGTGGATATAGAAAAAACAAAATAATCCCAATTCTGAATCTGACCAAAAATGAAAGAAACTTTCGGTAAATACGTCTTATTATGTTATATTATTTAACTATAGCTGACTTCTTGTTAACAACGCTTTACTTCAAAGTTTTAGCATGAAAGTTGATTTTAAATTACTACCTAATTGTTATTTTCAAATCAGTAACTATTTTGAAGTATTTATTTTCCAGAAAATACAATAGTTTTCAATAAAGATTGATTAAATAGTTTTACAACATGCCTTTACTCATTCTCATACTTTTTATAAGTTTTCTCAAAGTAGTTCCGTTGGATGCAATGCATCTGTCCGAACGTTTCTGCCAGTCTTCAAAGACATGCTAGAAACCACGGCTTCTGATGATGGAACATGCCTCCGAAGAGTGTGTTTTAAACTTTGAGAAGAGAAAACAATCACATGGAGCTAAACCTGGTTATATAGAGGATGATGGGCACACACAAGCGAGATATTCAGCAACAACATTTTGCGAGGTGCGACCGTGTATTATCGTAGTGCAGCATCCAGCTTGTTGTATGAAAATGTGGTCTTATGCGTGTGACACGGCCTTGCAGGTATCTCTGTGGCATCGCCCAGTTACAGCTGTGTGTGCAGATGCGACATGCTGGTAAACCACTCCTTGAATATCGAAAAATGATGACCATAACTTTCCCAGCACTTTTACATGCTTTGTGTTGGTGATGATGGAGATTTCACGCAGAGCTGTTCTCTCTCAGGATCAAAATGATGTAGTCAAGTTTCATCAGCAGTTATTACCTTTGAAAGAATTTCCGCATCTTCCTGTAACATCATCTTCAATTAGTTGCAAACCTGCACGCGAATGTCCTATGCTGGGGAATCTGTCGTCTTGGAATGGCCGTGCACAAACATGTTTTTCTGTTACTTTTTTTTTTTTTTTTTTTTTTTGATTCCTTTATTTATGGACGCTCTTCAACAGCTCAAGTCATCAGCGTCCAATTCAACTCAGAGCGTGAAACGGCCGACAAATTTTGCTCAGAGGCCTCTCTTTCAGGCTTGAGGTTCTTTTTCGTGCCGTAAATGTACGACACGGGATCCACGGCTTTACATCCCTTCCCTTCCGAAGGAAAATATGTATTTAATTTTATCTTAGGATTTTTACGCCCCGAAAACAATCCATTGGTCCTGGCCGGGTTCGAACCCGCGATCTTGAGTTTAGGAGGCAAGTATGGTAACCACTACACCACCAGGACCGACGTTTTTCAGTTACCAACGTGTGGGTAGCATACGTGAAATGTTCAGAATTTCTGTATGTGTTTTTAATGTTGTACGAAAATTCTCTCCCATAATGACAGCAGCAGTTTTAAATGCTTTCTTCCATTAGAACATATGCTGAAGAGTAGAGCCCTCGTTCCTTTGAAATTGATTGCCTCCCCTATTTGAACATTTTAAATCATCTTCGAGTTGTGCTAAGGGGAAGAACAAGACCTCCATAGGCCTCAACTGAAGATTTATGAGACAAAAACAGAAATTCAGAGCAGCATATTGTTCGTTGCATGCCACCTCCTTTTTGCAGTGGGCGGAACTGAATATGTCTCAACTTGCATACCTCTGAAAAGTGGAAACAGCAAGTTTTTTTTTTTTAGTAGTGTTTAACGCCCGTTTTCACTACTGAGGCACCACAGGCGGTGGACACTGATGATACATGAGATGAAATGATAAATCCGGAAAGGATTTATATTTAAGGAAGGAAGCGTTCCAGGCCTAAGTTTAGGTACCTTCCCGGCATTTGTCAGTAAACAGCAAGTGTCAAACAACGAAACTAGTACCAAGTTTACATTGTGCATTAAGCTAATAAAGTATTGTAAAGATAAATTATGGCTGTAAGTATCTGTGATCATTTTTCATTGAACAGCACTCGTATTTTCAAAAGGATTTGTGAGTGAGGCCGTTTCACGCCCTGCATTGAATGGGATGCTGATGACCTGAGATGTTAAAGAGCATCCGTAAATAAATCAAATCAATAATTTCAAATGATATGAAAACTATTAATAAGCAAATTGATACTGTGTTATCAATTACTTCATAGCTCTCACAATAATAGTAATATAAATGATCTATTCAAAAAAGTTTTTCAAAATATGAGAGATTTCTCAAAATATGTATTTAATTTTATCTTAAAACTATTGAAAATCTTAATAAATATGCATTATATTTCTCATGCAAATTTCAAAAGTCTTGTTCTTTTACAAGCTCTACAGTATCTTCTTGCAAAAGACCAATGGTGTGGCTTTGCTAGTATTGCATGCAGAAAGTGTAATAAAATATTAGTTACTTGGAGCTAAGATAGACCGTGCATTCTTTCAAACTCTCAAGGGGATATATTCAATCAATATTAAAAATTCTTTAACCCTAGTCACAGAAGAGCGTTCTCATGATGAATACAAGCCAGCCAACCTAACAGTTGTAATGTTACGCCTTCATCTTGTAACCATTATGTTTCTACTCTGAGACTGGAATATCAACTAACTTTAAACTGATAGTGAAGCGATGGCGTGCGCATCAAATACCTCTCAATGGGCACTAACCTATTATCCCAGACAATATTTTCAATGCATGTAGACCCGCCTTCTTCACAGGAGACGCTTGCAACGGTGATATGTCCAGCTCATGGTCTCATCAGTTGATTTTAATGCCGGACACAGGATGAGCTGAGCTTGGGGAGAAGAATTTTACATGCTCCAAAGCTTTGGAAGTAAAATTATTATTCAAATAGGGTTGGATGTTAAGTTTACCCTTAAATCAGTTATTAGAACATCTCCTCTTGTTCGCTAACTGCATTCACAAAAGGTCTTCTAGTATCTCATCCTCCTTTTTCATCATCTGCATGGATAGAGTTTATCAGTTCATTCAATCTCTCTGGTTAAATTGGAAATCACACGTTTATCTCTTTGCCCAAGCTTAGCCCGACTTATGCAGTTGGCGCAATATTGAATCTAAGAATATAAACCCAAATTGTGAATATATAATTAATGAAATGAAATAAGGTATGACATTATTGTGTAATATTAGGGGAACAAAATTAGAATTATTGCGATCTGTAAGTATAACAATGATAATAATAAAAATAATAAAAACCTGAGTTACTCCATCCCGGTACCTACACCGGGACGTGTATTGCATACACACTTTATTTCTAAATTAGCAAAAAATTACATTCTTACATTATTATTTACCAGATGATACTTATACCTAGGCTACAATTAGAAATTTAATAAAATAATAAAAATAACAAAATTACATTCCCTTCAACTAATTCCTAATTGCTGGAAACCAGCTACTACTTCTGCTACTTCCACTTAATCTTTAACTCTGAATAAATTAAAACTACTATTCACCGGTAACCGGTAGAAACCGTACTGGTGACCAGTATGTTTCTTATATACTTTTTCTTTAATGCTTATATGTATCTATTCCTGTATATTTTTGTATAAAACTCTCTTATATATCTATAGATCTTGTATAAGATTATTTTCCACATTATATATCATCTTTCTATATCATATCATCTTAATAAATATATTCACGTAAATTCCACATTTATATTTTATATTAGCCAATTTTTCAACACTAATTATATTCTTTGTTTGCGAACCTAATTGGCATTTATCAATGCAACATTTACTCTACCAGTTTATTATTTTAATATCGTTGACATTAGCAATAATAATCACTAATAATATTTTTATAATTTTTCTTTATGTTTTATTTTACTTCTTTATTTTCCTATTCTTCTATAAGTATCACAAAAGAGAAACCACAAAAATTAATAGTATACTATTAATTAAATTAAATATATGGCCACTAAATCTTAAAGGCGAATATTTTGAAAAGAAATAAAACAGTTTCAAAAATGTTTTTCCTTTCCTAGTTTTTAGAAAAACTTAAAGGTAACCTTCGTATTCACTAAACAGTAGTAGAGAAGCCTCTGTCTAATGTGTTACGCACTTCCAGAAGAAAATTTTAATGTTTTCAGCCCATACTAACATTCCTTAAAAAGTTAAGAATATCTATAACACTTTAAGGAATTTTTTACTTTTTGTTTCTAACGCTTTTTAATAGTTTCAATAATTCTCACAACCTTCAAAGAGCTACACGCGTTTACCCTTAGATACACTTTTCCCCTAAATAAAGCAGTAAGAGCTTTTTGCGCGACTGTTCCCACTGGTTTTTTTAAAATTCCACCCATTATTTCCTTTCCACCATTCTCGAAGGCACCGTTCCAGGAAATATAAAATGCCCCCCCCCCTTCTCAATCTCTGGAAATCGTTATAAGAACGCCGAAAAGAAACAACGTAAAATGTTTCATTAAGCAAAAACAAGCTGCGAGCCAGCTTGGATTTTCCAAGCACATACTTCAGGAATCATCAATGGAATGAAAGGGATGAAGTGAAAAAAATACAAAATGATTAGGGCGTTAGCTGATTCACCTTTAACCTCATAATGTTAAATAACTCTGCAACTTTTGTTGTCCCCCTTGAACTACGGATAGCCGAGACCTCTGTTATATACTTAGCTCGTCTGGCGGGGCAAGGAAAAAAATCGTTAATATCTTATTAAACCTCAGGATAAAGAAATAAAAATATTGAATAAATAAAACCAAATATTAAATTAGACAATAGAAATTATTATGCACCCTGTAAATGTTTCTACCTGGCATTTCCCTGTTATTCGTTATGCTTTGTTTGTTTGTTTTTTATTTACGGACGCTCTTTAACATCTCAGGTCATCAGCGTCCCATTCAATTCAGGGCGTGAAACGGCCGACTAATTTTGCTCACAGACCTGTTCTTTTAGGCTTGAAGTTCTTTTTCGTCCCGTAAATGTACGACACGGGTTCCAGGGCTTTACTTCCCTTCCGAAGGAAGCCATACTTAGGATTTTTGCACCCGAAAAAATCCATCATCCTGGCCGGAATTGAACTCGGGATCTTGTGTTTAGGAGGCAAGTATGGTTACCATTACACCACTAGGACCGATATTCATTATGAAATTCGAATATAAAAATTAATTTATTTCTTACGTGAATTCGAAATGGTTGACGTATTGAATGATTTACCAATTGAAAACCTGCAATAAAAAGTGATGCTACTTAATAAGAATACAGAATATCATATTTTTATTTATTTTTTTACCTATTAATTGAACAGTATGTTCCATTATAAAATGTAATATTACAACTTTCTTAACGCATCTGAAATAACATTTTTAATTTAAACAAGTTCAAAGATTTAGGTTAAATACGTGGGTAAGTCATTAAGTTACAACTGAATGTGGGGTGCTACATGTACCTGAGGATATTACCACTAGATGGCAATATCCTCCTTTTAAAATACCCTCCATTTAAAATCTTTAAATATCATAATTTTTCGTTTAAGTTTTAAAGAGGGTGCTACTATTGTCACTTTTTTGTCTTTTACTGTTGCCTGAAAATCTGAACTGTTGTTGTTATTATTATTATTATTATTATTATTATTATTATTATTATTATTATTATTATTATTATTATTATTATTATTATTATTATTATTATCGTTGTTGTTTGAATTTGGACATAATTAAAAAAAATAAGTCAGTAATATATATTCTTCATTTCTTGTAGAGCACTTTAAAACATTAATACCAAAACACAACTATTACAAAAATGTTCAATTATGATTATAGTATTATTCGATCCAATTCAAAGAACAATAATACCCCAGGTTGCCATACAACGATAAAAAAGGTGTGATAACTGGAGCACAATCTTTAAAATTATTCCAAACATTGGCTTGGTAAATTATTTATTAATTATGTTAATTATGCTACATTTATTTATGCCTTAATAAAACATTATTAAGCCCTAATGGTCCTATTTTATGTTTGGTGTTATGAAAAAAATATTGAGAATTAATTTCCTGACGACCTGAATATTTTTTATATTTTTCAAGGTTTGTTTTTAAATTTTTAAATATTTCAAATATTATACATTTTTTAAATTAAAGGTTGATTTAGAAAGATCCCGTTCATTTTCCTAGGCTATCATCCTGGATATGTGCTCATAGTGCGTAAACCGTATATGAAACTTTTGGAATATACAGTGATACGGAATATTAGTGGGTGATACAAATACAAAATTTAAAAAAATAATCCTTTATTATTGCCACAAAGGTGTTCAAATTCAACAGTAAAGGAACGCCGATACATATTTCCTAGGAAGAGAGCATCGAAGATGGTCGACCTGTGTTAAGTAAAAGATCTACCTGAGGAGAAACTACTCGATGACAAAGACAAGTTTTAAAGAAATCTCAGCAACACTTCCGAAGGATGTCTTGTGACCTGTTTGTTCTTGGAACATTTTAGAACTTTGCCGAGATAATAGGAAAAAAAACCCACTGTCCATTGTCACAGCAGAGATTTTATTATGATCCTTTTTCCATAAAGGTATCTATGGAGTGGTGAAAACCATGCATATCCTCGCCAAGAAAATTCAGGGTCACATAGTTCACCAAGGTCACGGCAACAGTCTTTAAAAACTGCCGAAGAACTTTCTTAATAATTCACTTGAAGGGACTGAATAGCACCACGAATGCCGATTATAATGCTTCGATCCTGCACAAACTACACAACGCCCTGAAGACAGAAGAGACAAAGAGTGTCGAGCTGTTGAATCTGCCTGCATCAAACTAGAGAATGGGAAAATATATTTTACATCAATAATCACAAGCACACTTGTTATGTTTTAGAATGTGTAGCATCCAATCACCGCAATTTTATTTTTCGTAATAGTTCTCACTTTAGAACAAATCCTAATAATTCATCTCACTTAAATTTATTTTAAGTTTTTTTCAAGGTTTTATTTTATATTGCACAATAAATTCATGCATTGCGAAAACCAAAACGATATGAGTTATTGCATTTCAACTTATGTATTGCATTCTTCCTATTAAATTTCTGCATTGTTATAACTTAACTGTAAGGAGTGACCCAGCATTCCATTTTTTTTTTTTTTGTGCCGATCTGCTGATGAGTTTAGCAGATATTGGATGTGAGCGACATGTTTAATAAATGTCACAAAATAAGAACGAAGGTCATTTCTTGTAAATCATGAATTTCAGAATCCCTATTGTTTTTTCAAAAGAAAGGACTACATAGTTAAAGATACACTTTGCCATTGTTAGTACTTTATCTATACTTTTGAAGCAATTATTCTTTCCCGGTGTTTCTGCCAGTCTTAAAGACATGCCGAAGACCATTTTTACAGGTCATTCAGAATCTCCTTCGTAGCCTTCGCCATCGCTTCTGACGATGGAAAATTCTTCCCACGAAGATATTTATTCAATATGGGTAAAAGGTAAAAGTCACACAGAGCTAAATGTGGACTATAGGGAGGGTGAAAAACGCACTTCACATTGTTTTTGTGACATATTCAGAATCACATGCAATGTGCGGCCGTGCATTATCCAGCTTTTTGAATGTAAATGTGGCCTTTTGCGTGTGACGTAATTATGGTGCAGGTACGTTATTCTGGTAAAAATTCATTTACCCCCCATTTGGGGGGGGGGTTTCTACACAGAAATTTCTTTTGTTTGGGAATCAGCAATCTTGGAACCCACCGTGAACAAACACGTCTCATATGCAACTTTTCAGTTACCAACGTGTGAGTGGCACTAGTGAAATTTTAAATACCTCTGAAACCATTCTTAATGTTATTCGAGATCCTCTCTTACAATTTCTTCAGTTAGAAATTGTTATCCTTCCCTTTTTAAATTTTTAAACTATCTTCAGTCTGCGCTATAGAAAAGAACAAAGCATGTCTCAGCTGAATACTTGTTTAAAGGAAAGCAGAAATTTAGAGCAGCATATTGGTCGCCGCGTGTCTGCTCAATTTTTATGTAGGCGGAACTGAACATGTCTCAATTTAAACACCTCTCATAGAGGGGAATTAGAAACGACAACAACGGAACTAGTACACCTTTACATTAAGCGTTACTAACAAAATGTTGTAAAGTTAAATTTTAGTACGATAAGTTATGTCTACAAAAAGTATTAGCTTTCTTTATTGAACAGCCCTCTAATTATATTTTGAGGTGCATTTTCTGAAACATACTTCGGCATTAGTTAAAAGATAATAATAATCCTTTAAGTTCATTTTTTCAAAAATTATGTGGAAAATTTGGATTCCACCTTACAAGAAATTCTGATAATACTGTAGCACACATTGAGACCACAAACTTCAGAGTATAACCATCAGCCAAAATCCTCTTCAGAAATTTCAAAATGAAGGTGACGGATTTTTTGATGAGTACTGTGACAGGCAATGAAACTGGTTCCATCATTACGAGCCCGAAACAAAACGCCAGAGTATGGAATGACATTATTTGGATTCGCCATCGAAGAAGAAAGCGAAGACAGTGCGATCTGCTGAGAAGGTTATGGGTAGAGTCTTCTGGGATGCACAGGGTTGCACTCTGGTTAATTTTCTTGAACCTGGACAAGCCATAAATGCTGCCGGCTATATCCAGACACTTTGGAAGCTCCGTCGTACATTGCGCGATAAGCGCCCTGGAAAGATCATCATCCTACAACAGGATAATGCGCGTCCTCATACTGCCCGTATGAGGGAGAAGATAAGAACATTTGGATGGGAAACTGTTCCACATCCTGCTTACAGTCCCGGCTTGGCACCCCCAACTACCATCTTTTTGGTTCTGTTAAGGAACAGATGCGAGGCCTACACTACGAGACGGTGGAGGATATTCGGAAAGCAGTGCGTCAGTGTCTTCGTGCAGCTGGAACGGAGTTCTATCGTAAGAGTATTTTCAAACTTGCAGAACGATGTGTGCAAAGAAATGGAGACTGTGTTGAAAAGTGAGAGAAAAGTCTGTAGATTACGATGGTGTACCTAGTTTATCTAAAAAATATATTAAGAGGTTTAAAAAGTGTTGCTCGCTATTTTTAGTATGACCCTCGTATATCCTACAAAATGAATGCGCTTCTTAATAAACACGACAGTGAAATCTCATTATATAACAATGATATAGGATGTCTGAAGTTCGAGATACTTGGAGACTAAATAAAACTAATGACAAGAAGGTAAGACAAAATCTATTCCAGAGAACATAAACCTACAAACTACAACATGTAGTATTATATAAGTTCACTCCTGTCACATCATTGATGTAAATGTCAACTTTGCATTGTACAAAAGCATTCTCACTTATAGACGGGACAATCTCTTGCTAGAAAACACGAGGAAAATGGCCGTAAACTGCTGTCAAAATAACATATTGTTGTATGCTTCTAATTAAACTATTATACAATTTTAACGTATAGATATAAAGTATATTACATGCTTGTTATTCTTTCCTTTTGCATGCGTTAATTTTTCTTTAAAAATACCACATTTTTTTTTTATATATTTTAGTGATGTGAATTTTACATTTCGTCCACATTTTCTTCATGATTTTTCCGCTTTCTAATCATGACAATGCCCCCGTCTATATTGCTATCATTACGAGCGCTGCAGTTTCCAGGAAACCGCTCGTCTTTACTACAGTGCAGATCTAGAGCCTGACAATTACCTCTTTTCTAAACTAATGAAAAAAGTTAGAGAGAAATTAGATAGTTTTAACTGAAAGTTTGCTATAAAATTTCTAAATGAGTCAATTTTAATTCAAAGATTTGAAAAGTGGTTAAAGATTTTTAGAAAATATCACAATTTAAAATGTAATAAAACCGAACATTTTGAACTACTTCGATCTTCAATAGCGGATTAATTTCTGGAAAATCTTATCCAAACGTGATATGAAACCCCAAAGCGCACTGTAATTAGCGTACATGCTTCGAAACAAGGCTCAGGATATAAATACGAGGGAAATGTCACGCCTATTCAAAGTGCAAACGCTCTGAGAATATTAAATGTTTAAAAGCGTTAATAAAACTTAATCCTTCAAGCATAAGATTGCCTTGTTTTAATTTATGTTCACTATACAGTACCACAACAACATTTAGGAGTCGTTTTTCAACACTTAGCACTTTTACGCTTCATGCTTTCATTGCATTTTGAATTCATTGAATCCGCGCGTGTGTTTTTAATTTTAAAGACTAATTTAATACAACGCATGCTGTATAATTACCGTCACATGAACATATTCCGTCTTGCATTTCGTTATTATCACTTTCATAATAATTAAATTAATCCCACATGCATACAGTCATGTCTTAATATGAAATGTTAGAATTACCTGCAATAAAATGGCATTTTAATGTCTCAAGCGTAGTGACGTTTGACCCAGGGGTTTCTAAAACAGTGAGTCGTGATACAAAATGCAGTGTAGTACTTCTTATGAATATGGGTATTTTGGTAAGAAAAATTCCCATATTCAACCAATTAGCGTGGATCGCAAACAGATCCCAGCATGTCAATCGACCTCTAACAGCTAAAAAGTTTTCTGGGAACAGTGTTTTCCTCAGAAGCTCCCAGTGGGTACATTTTGCCAGAATATTTACCCATTCCTCCTGCCCCCTACAGAATGGGCAGATTCTCCTATCAGAACTGTCCGTTATTTTTTGAGCGTCCAACATCCCAGTATAAACCAGGCCATCCCTGATCTCGGCTTTTTCCCTAGAACGAAAATATACACTTCTTTACCCCCAGATTAATTTACTTTCATTTAATAGGCTCACGGAGAATTTAGTATTACATTTTGTCTCGATTTCCAGCCTGTTGATAGCCTCTAGCCTTCCACACAAGTTACCCGAAGTTGGAAACTCTGGAGGAGGGTCTTTGCCCCTCGCCCTTTTACAAAAGTACCTCGTTTTTCTCTAGCTTAATATTACAGCAGTTATAACCTTTAAAAATCGTCCTCTTAAGGTAGGCTTATTTATCCTGGTCTGTCTCAGAGATCGTTTAATCAAAGTCGTTTGGGTCAGCCAAAATTTCTCAATAAGCCCATTGACCCTTACTGAAGAGTAAGTAGTATTTTTTCTCGTTGGGTGTGTTCCATGAATGTTCTTTACGTTCTTATAACCGATTAAATAAATTTAAATATTTTAGGCAGTCTTATAATATGATTTTTATATGATCTTGAGGGTGCAAACATTAACATATCTTTAAAAATTCCTTTATGCTTACAACTATTCTTTTGTCTGCATTGTTCGCGTACCACTTAAGTCCATATATTCAGTAAGAACGACCAACAATTCTCCAGCTTCAGTTTTTTTTTTTTTTTTTATTTCTTAAAATTTTTTTTATTTGCCAGAGAGTTTTAGAAGTTGCTCATTATATACTTGAGATCACTGCCATGCATAAAATAAACTTTACCAGAGTATTTAAATAGTATAACTCTAAATGCTCTCTTAGACTCAAGAGTAATATTTACATCAAATGCCATGGTTTTCTTTAATTTCCTGAAAAAAAAAAACTAATTGCAGTAAGGTTCTTTGCTACATAGAAATAAGGAAGGGCTTGAAATAAATTGAATTGGGGTATATTTAATATAGGTGATATCCCCTATATTAACAATGCTTGTTAATTTTGCCAGGTTTAGGTACATATTGCACAATATCAATCAGAGCCAATTTTGGGAAATTTATTACACACATTAGTGACTATGTTTTGTGTCTACTGACTTCTAATTCATTAGTACACAGGAAAATGTACTTTATAGATATTTTATGAACACGTGTGTTTTACACATTTTTCAGAAGATTTAATTTAATAACTACCACAAATATTGAGATAGGAATGTAAAAATATCAGTATTCCACTGGTTACACGGCGAGAACGACGCGAAGAAGAACTGTATACAGAGCTATGTGATGCAAGGGGTCACTAACGTTTTCTCAGATGGTAAGTGTCAAACGCCTGCGACAGCTACGACGGTATCACTCGAGGCGACCCTCCTCAAAAGCTAGGACAGAATTTCTCTAGAGCGTAAATTCATAGCCACGCCGAATAGCAGCGGCCCGCTACATCTGAAGCTTTCGAGTGTAATATGCAATTAGAGAATAGAACATTTATGGAGGGGAAATGTCCAATCCCATTCGCCTAAGTGACCAGAGGAAATCACGAAAAAAACGCCCGTATCAAAGAGATTTCAACTCGGGGCTTGCCGAATGTCAGTCTCAAACGTAAGAGCACAGAGATATAGATTAGAGTTATATGATACTTGGATAGATAGATTCATATATGAACATAAAATTTGGGTGGCTGAATATATAAATGATACGGCTGTATTTTAGAAAGCTGTATCTTAACACAACTCAAGTTATTTTTGTAACCTGTTTATGGGGTGCTAGTCAGACATAGAACAGAAATTTGAAGATGGGAACAAAAGCCGTATATGGTTTCAATGAGGACACTTTTTAAAGAGGTTTTAGGGACAGATGGTTGCGGAAATGGGTGAGGGTTCGGGGCCCACAGCAAAACCTTACAGTTAAAAATCAGAATAGGTATATTGGCTGCAAATTAATCAACTTTAAGGCACTGTGCTACAATGAACATAATAAGAATGAGAAGGAACAATACGTGGGAATAAAAACAAAGAAAGTGACTGGAAACAAAAAGACTAAACACCATTTGGATAGTGAGTCAGGGGAACAGAAAGAGTGACAGAAGAAGGTTAAGAATCGTTCGAGGGATATGGATGGGTAGCAGACAACTGCGCAAAACAATGGTCAAAATAAATAGCCAAAGGCTCAAATGGATCAGACCAGAGTCATGGCGGACGATTAAGGTTACGGACGAAAATATATACACATTTGTTACTTCTGCAAAGCCTACTAATCGTGGATGCGTATACCGACTGAATGTAAAACGAACATTTACCACGATCCAAACCGGCTCGAACAAAGGAAGATGGTCATACAAGGTCTGCTGGCAGGAAAGAAAAGGAATAGGTAATAACGTAAATTTCTAATGAAAGTGAGACAGCTAAGATCTAAAAAGGCTGATATCACGGGAGGGCAGTGAGGAAAAAAAAAAATTGAATGAATCCAGCTGTATGTGAGAGACGTATCTAATATTATTTTAGGTTATTTTTATTTTATTGATGTATATATTTATTTGAATTGTATTATGAAATTGGTCTTACCTGACCAATCTAATATCTTGAAATTAAATAAAATAGTTCCAGTGTATTATAAAAGCATGCACATCCGTTGGACCTGTTCGCCTGTTTGTTTTATTGTAATGATGCACTGTAATAAATACACCCTTGCTACTATTATTTTGTTGAGAAGAAAATTTGTTTGACCCCTGTATCTTATTTCCCATCAAAAATTAATGACAGCTCATTGTGTAACATCAGAAAGATCTTAATGATGCCATCCCTCCATATTTGTCAAAAAGCAATTTGTGATATCCTCGGCGGCGGAATCTCTGGCTGAAGACTAATGCGTTTGAGTTCAGCATAGGAATAAACATCTGGTAAAAGTGTCATACTTGTTGAATATGCAAACACGCGGACTCCCTTTGTCGGTGCCTGAAATATCGCACGTATTTCAAATTCTCGGACGTGAGCTGCTGTTTAATTAAGTGCAGGGATGTGTGACCTATAGCGTGTTACTCATTTCACAACTTCGTTAATTTTCAGCACCAAAGGACCGATTCAAATGAGACGAGAGAAGCGAAACATAAATATGCATATGAGTACATTATAGACTTACTGCGAAAAGTTCGTTAGTTAGTTTTGCAACCATCAATAAGAACATAACAACAAAGTGCATTTGCAAGAGTTGTTAGAGAGTGCCACAAATACAATTAAAATAACACGGGTTAATATATCTCTGTCACTGACTTTACCAGCATGGATCGCAAAATATCTTTTGATTTTGGTCCTTTGTATTTCTGGCTCGTATTACAAAATTAGATTTGAAAACCTGCCATTAAAAAATTCATATGAAATAGGAAATTGTTCTTTCACACTAGCCTTATGAAGACTCAGATTTGAAATATTCAGCTTTCCGAGCTGACGCTCTACCAACTGAGCTACCGCGTCCTCCTCCCAACACGCAACTAAGAATTTCCCTCATCTGAATTTCCCTCTACCCCACCGAATGGGATCTTTTAACAAAAGTATATTACAAGCTTATTAGTACAGGTTCTTGTAAAGTATGAACTTGTAACTTAAAAATGTACAACACTTGTAAAGTATTAGTAAAAAGTTACAAGTGAGTCATATAAGAGCAAGACGGAGGAACAGCTGTTTGCCACACGTTGGCATATCTTGAATTAGATTATGTCCACACCGTATTTTGTAATGGACTAGGAGCAGATTATTGCCATTCCTGCGTGTTTAAATGATGCTGTATCATGCATTTGCCAATTTTCAAGTGCATTGGTTCGCTTTGATAGGACAACTGCATATCAATTTCATTCGTCGAGAGATAGGAGAATCGAGCTTCCCGAATATGCTCTCACTCATCTATTAATCGATCCTATCATTAATATAAATTTGTTTATATTGCTTGGCAATTACATTTTCATTATACGCAAAAGATAGGAAAATGGTGTCAAATAAGATTATTTTAAAAGAGTGTGTGGAACGGAAAAAAAAAATATTTTTGTGGCACGTAGCAAGAACATTAAAAGTCACACAAAAGAGAAACCACATTTTTAGAATTATTATTGAGATTAAACCACAACAATTAATGGTATAGTATTAATTAAATGAAATATGTAACCACTGATAGACAAAGCTATACTATGTGAGTATTTTTAAACATTTTTAAATGTAACCATGTTTATAAACCGAGCCCTTGATATCATCTTTACATTCACTGAAATAGAGAGTAATAATATAAAGTTTCGAGTTACATTGTGTATTTAAGATGATGTTCATATGTTTCAATAAAACAAAAACATGCTACTATTTAAAAACAATTACAATGTATTGAGGAAGTATAAACAATCGAAAGTTCCAGCGACTTTCACTGGCTTTGGAATTATTTTAAATGCTATTGTAGTAAAAACATGTAACGATAACATTTTCTGAAGATTATTACAGAGCTCTCTTACATACAAATATAATTCTCACACACTTATTATATTTCGCATTTACTATCTTCATAACGATGCTTTACTGTCACGGGTGACCGAGGTCGTTAAGGCGCGGACTCGTGACCGGGAGGTCTGGGGTTCGAATCCCACCAGTACCCTCCTCCCTGACTGAGGTTTTTTCCAGGTTTTTCTCAGTCTTCATGAATGGCAAATGCCGAGGGGGTGCCCTAAACTAGGCCTGGAACGTTTCCAATATATCATTTCATCTCTTGTATCATCAGAGTCCACCGCCTTTGGTGCCTCAGTAGTAATAACGGGCGTTAAACACTATTAAAAAACTCAACAATGCTTTTGTTAAATATATAATATTTGCGGTCATAAATACAGTTTATATGCTGAGTTAACTTATTCCTTTTATTTTAAAATAATACAGCAAAAATTAAACACAAGAGTGCTTTTTAAATTTAAGTTTCAAGTATATTTCTACTCCTAAAGGTTCGATTTCCCTAATTTTCAGAATTTTAAATTTTGGGTTTCAAGCAAACTCCCACTCCTAATGGTCCAATTTTCCTGGTTTTCAGAAACTATTTTTCTTCTTTTATTTAAAAGATATATACCGAGTTTCGTTTGGAAAAACAAAAATTGCTGCCGCTGGAACGATTTTTAACATTTTTAAAACCTTTTAGCTTAAGGTTAACCCCCGCCCCTAATAGTCCAATTTTGCTGTTACTGGTACTTGACAAATAGTTTGTTAATTTACGGTTACGTGCCGATTTTCGTTGAGAAAAAAACAAAAATTGCAACTGCTAGAGCGTAAACAGGCACACACACAGTATATATAGTGTGTGTGTATTTATATATAGTGGATGTGTTTATATATACAGTGTGTGTTTATATATAGTGCGTGTGTGTTTATATATATATAGTGTGTGCGTGTGTGATTTTTTTCATTGACATTTTCGGTACCTAGATGGATGGAGAGTTAAAGAATTTTTTCAAACATCGTTTCATGGGTACAACCGCCATAGCATTCATCGCTAAAACATAACCTAAGATGCTGGACTGAAATATGCATTTGAAATGGGAAAGGTCAATATCAATCGTAAGCCGTACTTTAATTACACTTAACCTGCTTTATCATTACACTTAAATACTGAATTTTTCTTTCTTTGTACATATTTCTACTCTCATCATTATCACTTTCGCCAATGTTTCGCAGGTCTATTTCTACAAATGATTCCAGAAGTACTTTCCCTTACCACTACTTCTACACATTTAAGAGACATTTATACAAGCTACAAGTGCATAACTAATGCTAACACTTGTGTGAAACATTTGTAACGTATTAGACCGTACTTTTGTGGAACAGAGCTCCCCCCACGGTTTCAATTCATCTATACACGAAGACCAACAATAACTCTGTATATGATCAAAATTTACTAATCCACTATGCAGCATTAATAATACTGTGACCAGTTACGATTGATGAAAGTCGTAAATATATATACAATTTCAAAGACATGGTTTATCTCTCCTTATTTACTGATTACTAACTAAATATTTTGTCAGGGACTTACATTGGATGCAGAACACTAAAGATGACAGCTTTTCATCAAGACATCTTTCCTGAAACATGGAAAAAGCTTAGGTGAGAATCTATAATATTTATAACGACTCTATGTACTATTTATTGCATTCCTTAACTTTATGGTAAGAAATCGGTTAAATTGGTGTCAGGCTATCGATAGGTCATTAATATTTATAAGTCACTAACTGGTAACTAATAATTTAAATTAACGTATTAATAAAACGCGGTACATAGCTTCAAAGAGCCTGTAATAATTATATTGTTAGATCGAATATGATATCATCTAGTCTGGACATCCGATAATACTAGGCGACTGAAATCCCAAAGTACAATGTTTAGATTGATCGTAGAGAATACTTAAGAAAGAGCTTGCATGCTCCCAACACGAGCAATAGCATTGATATTTCAGCTCTTTGGATGAATTATTCATTGTCTACGTTGATCAGATTTAGAGATGACCTCCATGTTAAATATCTTTGTTACTGGTTTCGTTTTCTTGATAGGCGACGCCGATGAGCTATGGTTTCCTTAATCGAACTCAATCGAAGCCCTTGGCTGAAGTCTCCAACATTTCACGTACGTCTTAGCGCACAAAACACGCCGAAGTCCACGCCCATTAATTAAATGATAATGCGGTATGTAATAACTTTCCACATCTATGAGTTATTTAATTAAGTATTTATTCTGAAGAAGCGTTCTCCCCAAAATCTGTTAGTTTCATAAAGAGTTGCGAATCTGATAATAATATTTTATATCAAATTAAACTTTATTTAAGACAAAACTGCACAAAACTATCATAAAAAATTTAAATACACCCACTTACACACAATTTACTTTATATTTAAGGCGACACCAAAGTTAAATTTTAAAAAAATTGAATGGTTAAATCTAGATATTTTAAATTTTGCAACAAGGATCAGTCTTTTAGTATTTCCTGTACAAACTTTCAACTTAGTTGATCAATTCTTCAGTGTTGTTCTAAACAGAGTTTATATACACTAATGGAAAGCTTTTGACTTTTAATGGACACGCGATTATCGGTAAGGCTGCAGTTAAAGATCCAGTGACACAGGCAATTGAGCTTCCTCAGTCGCGTTTCAGTTACATTTCTGTAGGAAGTGTGTGTTAGACTTTCTACTGTGTATTGTGGAGTATACCGAGAGTAAGATATACGCCAGAAAAATATGTCATGATTGTTATGTGCAAACCAAATCGTACGAGGGCTGCATGAGAGAATTTCTTGCTGAATTTCCAAGAGTAAGTGACATCTCCATCGGCAAGTGCAAATTTCATATTGGTGAATTGAGTCCTAACTCAAGCTGATGAAGTAGGTTATTGGTTAGCAACTTCTTCTTAAAGGTCTTCAACACGATTAGCCCAGCAAGTTGGTATATCTGTCGACGGTGCGCATAAAACAACTCAGTTGCTTCATTTTTAACAATATGCTGTACCTAAAATAAAACCCATAGAGGCACTGAAACAAAATATCCGGTGAGCAGTTCATCATATTCGGTAGAATTAACTATGACAAGAGTCTCCAAAACTTTTCAAAAGGATTCGTACATATCTCATAGTGAAGGGCAGGTATTTTCAGTATTTAGTATGATGCCGAGTACAGTATTAATTACATTTACTGATAAACAATGAAACCAACAAAATGCACTCTATAAGGTGGACCACGTGTTATGATTTCCCTCGGCAGGCGGCGAGGCCGCTGCAGTATAAATTCCCCTACTGAAAATCAATTTTCGATTGCGTGACAGAATCTAGAGCCTATATATACAGTGGGTCCCATTTATCTTGTTCACCCAAAATAACTTTTTTCTAATGGGTCCAATGAAAAATTGTTTCAAGCAAAAGTTTTTAACATCATGGGGGAGTTCTTACTGAGGGTATACATTTTGTATCCTCATTAATGTAAGAAATACGGGACAGTTCTTTGTATTTTTTAAATGGCACCATCTACTCTTTATTCAATAATGCATTTACAGTCTCCAAAAGCTGTTCGCAGTGTCATTTTAGTCAAGAAAACAGTAGATGTGGAAATGATGTATGCATGGCTTCTTTTACCTAACAGCGCTACAGTGCATTTGTTTAACTAAATCCCTTAACCTATTCAATAATGTAATCGAATAAATAATTATCTGCCAAATTACATGCTCCGTAGATCAGCAGCATTTCTACTTTCTCTTCATGCGTGTACTCTTGTAATAAACATTATAGTCACAATAGCTCAGTGCAGTACTGACTTACCTTGATGAATGACTACAGTATACTGGCATGTAAGCTAAAGCTACAACAATGTTATATTTTTTGAACGGTGTTTAACGCCCGTTTTTACTACTGAGCCGGTGAACACTGAAGATACATGAAATGAAATGATATATTGGGAAAGGATTTTTTAAGGAAGGAAACGTTCCAGACCTAAGTTAAGGGTACCTCCCCGGTTTTTGCCATTTATGAGGACTAAGGAAAACCTGGAAAAAATCTTCAGTCGGGGAGGACAGTCCTGGTGGGATTCGAACCCCAGACATGCCCTCACGAGTCCGAGTCTTACTGACCTTGGCCACCCGTGGCGGTCTTTGAGGGATGAGGGAGATGGGTTACCTACCCCTCCCCCTCCCTCTCAGGGCAGTTGTGTTTACATTAATTGGAAACCATAAATAAAACCCAGAACTCTACCACAGTACTACATTGGTTAAGTAATTTGTACTACCAAAGTATTAAACAGTTTGGTTTCTTCAATAACTATGCACTCTTTACCGTTTGCACATCTGCTGTTTTCTTGACAAGAATGCTATAGTGCGATACATTTTTAATAGCTCTTGGAGAAGGTAAATGCATTCTTGAATACAATGCACATGGTGCCATTTAAAAAACGGAAGTTCTGTCTCTTCTAGATTAATGGAGATACAGAAGAAAAAGGAAAAAATATGTAAGCATATTTAAAATTTTCAATGAAGTAATTTCCAAAATTCAAATCCTTAGGAAGAACTCCCCCATGATGTTTAAAAAGCTACTGTTTAAAACAATTTTTCATTTGATGCATCAGAAAAAAAGTTATTTTGGATGAAAAAGATAAATGGAACACTTTATATATGTAGCTAAAATAAGAACTAGAGAAGAAGAAATAGATAAAAGTTGATTTCTGCCTTTGAAGAAGAACATGAGCTGTTGAAATTATAGCGAAAAGTGTGTAACGATTTAAGTGTTTTATCTATTTCTATTTATATGTTATTTATACGTTAAACATTTAATAAAACACTGAAATAATTATACAAATAAATAATATATATATAATAATTTTCTTCTGTTTGCTGCTTATGCTCAGATCTAGTGATATACTCCTATTTTTCGATACGTTACACCATTCTGAAATTTTGCAATGACTTTATCATGAATTACAAAACACAAACATGGAAAATCACAAAGTATTGACCCGAAAGTTGCGATAGTAATGGTTTTTAGTAAATACTGTGTGACGAATTTAGGAAATTTCTAAACGCGCGACAGTACAGATATGGAGGACATGGAGCCCAAGCAAATTGTGGCTAATATCATTAATTTTTTTTTCAGAAATGTATGATATAATCTTGCAGTTGCTTAGTTAAACGTGGCGCCTAACTACTATGCGAAAGAAAATACACTGATGTTCTGTGGTATGTCACATTCTTTCGCTGGAAAGAGTATGCTCATTTAAATTTTCACAGCGCTCTCTCTACTTTGAATAATTTCTCGCCGCTATTGCAACAAAAACCCTCTCTGGTAATCTACTGAGAAATACAGTGATTTGAGTTTTCTCTTGAAGCGTGACCTTCGTTTGTTGTATATCATTATCCCAAAAAGCATGGTAGCTGAAAATATTGCCATTCTCTTTGCAGAGACATCTACACAAGGAAATTCCCAAAAGCAGACTAAGAATGTCGAATAATGTCTGGTCTTTCAGATCTTCAGAAATATTTAAATGATATTCCAAATATATTTTTGGGAAATTGATTTTCTGTAGTTGTGAATACACCTCGAACTATACCCATCTATAATTGTGTATATTATTGATATTTAATTCTTCAATGATACGATAGTTTCAATTGCCTTTATTCATCTCCTCCTTGTATTCTGGAAGTTAAATTTTATAAACAAGACACCTTATCAGTTTCTAACTTTTATAAAATTTTACCACCGTTTATTTCCTACCCTTTTAAATCACTAGGTATTTTATTGTGCCGATTTACTATAATTATTTATTTACTGTTAATTCTAGAACACTGCAACTTTGGTATAATAATTTATATCCAATGTACTATAAATTTTTATCTGTTGTATAATATTATTACTTTCAAATTTTGTTAAATAATATACTCCCACAAATTAAATTGTTTTTATTTCCTATTGAAGTTACAGAGCTTTCACGTAAAAACTATACCGTATGCGCGGTGTTTGGTTCTTGGCAGTTGGGCGTGTCCCGCCGCTCGCCGCCTACGCGATTCAAAACAAATTCTTTTCTTAGATATAATGATTTGATATTTGCAAATGAAAATGTATATAAGAATTGTTAATAATAGTGCATACCCGTTTTTTCTTACTCATCTTATGGTTACGTCAGTTTAAGACTGATTAAATCAATTATAATGTATACCAGGATGGAATTCAGCGGTAGAGTTTTGGCATTTATTTTACCAGTGTTTATAAATTTCATAGTTCTAAAAAATCGAATTGCTAATCTACACTGTTAAGCACTAAAAGTGTAACAAACTGTGTGTGTTCATAATGGCCAGTTGTTTGATAGGGTCGTTGGGATCCTTCACGCCTGTATGTTCGTCCTACTTCGATCCGCTGATCTCATACTTGTTTCGCTGTGGAAGCATGAGGACAAATTTCTGGCAATGACATCCCGCACTCTCTGTATGCCACAACTCTCGCTTGATCAAAATCAAACACATTCTGAACTGTCGTATTTTCGACAAATCATACTCGTTCGTCAATGTAGTTACAATATACAAATATGTTAATGTTTTTAATGTTACAAACATGCTACTTCTAATATTTTTTCAAAGTTAGTTAATATTTAGAGCTATATGTTTAAAAAATATTATTTCTTGTGGTCGTTGAAGACAAAAGTTTAGAAACATACTCACATACATATTCCCTGGGCATAAGAAATTATTGAAGTGTCTGATGTACTTAAGAGACAGAGATAAAATATTTCAAAATGTAACCTTAAAACTGTGATATTCAGGGAGAGTTTCTAAAAGGGGGTAAACCATTAATTAAGTTACAAATGGATATAGAACTTAAGCAAATAAGAGTACCCGATTTGAAAAAAAAAAAACTTTTATTTCTCAACTTTTTCTCTGAACAATGAGCACATGTCCTAACGTTTCACATACCCCTGAAATCCAGCAGCATAACAATTCTTTGGAACTAGGTGGTGACTTTTCTTTCTACAGCATCATTGTCGAGAATGCGTTTATACGAAAGATGATAGAAGTCGCTTGGAGCAAGGTCGGGGTTGTATGGAAGATGCTCGAGACATCCCACTTGAACTTTCACAGGGTCTCATTTGTCTTGTTGGCAGTGTGATGATGCGTTTTGTTATGCAAATGCAACACGCCTTTGGTCGCTTCCGTTGAATGACATTACGAATTTTCCTGAGAATGTTACAATCAAAGTTAGGGCTTGCCTTTGAGGCTGTAATGCCGTGAACAGCATCTGTTTGCGATCCCAGAAGATTGAGCATCTTTTTCAAGGGATAACCTGTGACAATTCTGGCTAGCATATAGAATCCATCGTGGCAGCGACTGAGATTTTCAGACCCAATCTTTGACATCTTGTGTTGTGAGGTCAGTATACACGGCACACATCGTGCACAGATTTTGTGACAATTCTAATCTTCCATGCATTATGCGATGTGGTGTGAACAGGAAATCGTTGCAAATTCTTCTCTGTAGCAATTTCGTTGGCGATGTTCCTCTTTGATACGTGTCTTCCCTTCAAAGAAATCCTGCCACCCATTTTTTTTAATGGTGTTTAACGCCCGTTTTTACTACAGAGGTATCATAGGCAATGGACACTGATGATACATGAGATGAAATGATATATTGGGATAGGATTTTGTTTTTAAAGAAGGAAACTTTCCAGGCTAAGTTTAGGGTACCTCCCCGGCATTTGCCATTTATGAGGACTGAGGAAAACCTGGAATAAACGTGTCAGGAAGGACGGTCCTGGTGGGATTCGAACCCCAGACCTCCCGCTCACGAGTCCGCGCCTTAACGACCTCGGCCACTCATGGCAGTCGTAAACAGTAAACAGGTACTTCTTTCTGTTCAATATTAATATTCTTTGATCCCATAATTTTTGCCCACAAAATCTAAACTAAGCGCTGCTCTAAGGTTGTACACTCACTCTGAGGAACGGCCATCTTGCAAATGCTGTTTCGCTATTGTAAACATCCATTGTCTGATGGCAACAGCTTTGGGTGCCTCATTCAAACAGTACCCCACATCAATTTGTAACGCAATGACTAAAGTAAAATTTGCCCTGTATGGTTGTACTGTAGCTTTACTCGCGGGAGTCATATATTAAGAATGCTTTTGACATCTCGTCCTTAACCTCTTTAAACCGAGGTCATTATTTAGATTGCATTATCCTTAAGAAGTAATTTCGTCTCCATGTAGCTCAGTAAATTTATGTAACTACGAAGTTAAGGATCTGTACATCTCTGAGCACCAATTCTCCGCATTTTGCTTATTTTTTGGAAACCCCAATCATAAATTCCAAGCACAGTCATGCATTTTCTGCATGAACTTCTATAACTTTACATACAAATTGCAGTTCTTGCTTCAGTAATTACACTTCTCAGCAAGTACATCAACCATGACCTCCAGAGGTGGCGAAATTATCGTCTGACTCGGGGGTTAAGACAAATTATTGGCAAAGGTGGCCTTTGCTCTTAGCTTAATCAAGATTTGACCCGTCATTAAGCTTCCGTAACTGTATTAGGGAAACCACGCATAGATGCTTGCATTGTTCCTGTGCCTCCTGTAATTGATGATAGGTCGTTAGGGTATCATGCTCAAGGCTATAAGCGGGTCTCTCTGATTTTCCCTTCCGTTATTCACGAAATACAAGGCTACCTTTCCCCGGCATTATATCTTTTTATCAATCGCGGCACGTTGCGGTTTGAGTGAGCACACTCCTCTTCAGATATAGCGGCGTAGATAAGGATCATCTCATTGTCTTGCTACACAGTTTGTACGATCAATTTTCAGCCCGATTACTTTTGAGGATTATCTCCTTTGAGTTTCACACATATTAAAGGCCTTGGCTTTTGTTGCAAAGAAATATTTCGCAGCCATCATGATATCATTAGAGTACCAGAAATGTTTTTTAAGTTGCAGAAATACGTACTAGTCAAACAAGGCGGATGTGGAAGATGCTCAACCAAGTCGAGGACACAGTAATGTGTATCGTCCTTGCTACCAACGGTTTGATGAAGAATATCTATTTGTAGTCCTGCTCCACACTTTCTTTAAGGGATACTGGGAGTAAGTTTTTGGCCAAAATGGGGAAAAATAAAAAAAAAATCGAAAATCTTGTTTTGCTGCAAATGGTTCCTTGAAATTGACAGTCAACATTTGAATGTCCCCCTTCCTTTCGGGCTCTACAGCCATTTAAACAAGTCCACATATCCGTTTAAACCACTCTGTTTCCAAGCGTACTTTTTTTAAAAAGGTTTTCTCAAAACTTCATTTTCACACATTCAAAATGTTCCACGCATAACACTTTTTGTTTAAATTCAATTAAAAGTTCCCAGAAGTGCCCGTTGTATACTTCTATAGAACAATAAACATGCTAGCACCAATAATAATTTCAAAAAACATAATCTGTGAAATATTTATTAATTTTGAAGATTAAAATTTCTTATAGATTTAAAAAAATTATCAAAGTCCACCTTCCAATTTATTTAAAATATCTTTCTATACAATTTTTGCATGTGGTTCAAAGCTGCAATTGCCAACCAATTTTCTCAACTCATGAGCCGCGGAGACATTTTAATTATGCAACATATTTACGTAATAAAATTCATGAAATAATTTATAGGCTATGTTAGAATTCGTTTTTACATGTGTATCGTATCGTTCAAGATTATATTTTTGTAGTGACAAAACTAACGAGGAACAATTTACACACAACGAAAGCAAATAACACCCGAGCGCACAAACACTCGCTTGCAAAGCTTCACTCAAACAAACTACAAGCTGCTACCAGCACATATATTGTACGGCTTTGACGACAAGTTTCTTCCAGTGTATACCCGCGCTCAAATAAATTTACTCTACGTAACAGGTCTAGAAATACACAAAAATTGATTACGTGTAGGAATGAATCAAATGATTCTTGGGCACAATTTGTGTGCATTTTTGCTTTGACTCTTAAAATTTCTGGAATGTATTACAATATAAATGTTCTATAAAGCAACACAGGTTCAAGACTTGTTCTAACTAATATCCCTTTACTTCTGCATAGGTATTAAGTTTATGGACTGAATTGCCTTTCACCTTTTATGATTGACCGCCACGGGTGGCCGAGGTCGTTAAGGCGCGGACTCGTGAGCGGGAGGTCTGGGGTTTGAATCCCTCCAGGACCGTCCTCCCTGACTGGGGTTTTTTCCAGGTTTTCCTCAGTCCTCATAAATGGCAAATGCCGGGGAGGTACCCTAAAACTTAGACCTGGAACGCTTCCTTCCTTAAAAATATCCTTTCCCAATGTATCATTTCATTTCATTTATCATCAGTGTCCATCGCCTATGTTGCCTCAGTAGTAAAAACGGGCGTTGAACACTACTGAAAAAAATTTATGGTGATGATTATAATATTATTAATATTAATAATAATAATAATAATAATAATAATAATAATAATAAAGTAATCGTTTTTATCCTACAAGAAATATCTTAGCAAATCAAATTAGAAAGGCTTAGCATGACAGAATCCACGTTAGTAAGCCAAACAAGTAACTACATACACTTTGTTTATTTTTGTTTACAGCACGTGCTGCGAGGAACATTCTAACATATTTTATGTTCTACGATTTGACCCAAGATTGGGGAAGTGCATTGTGTTTAGAGGGTCCTCGAGAGAGGAAAAAATGTATAAAGAAACAAGTGAACGTTGTTGAATGCATACGGCTTGTCAGACAATGCATGGGGAATTTCGTACATAGGCAAGAGGGTGGAGCTTTAGTCCTTCTACTTGGTTATTTAACATTCAAAGTGTGTATGAGTCAAGACTCTACAAGGTAATATACTGTTATTTGCTAAAAATATCCACTTTTTCATGGACATTGCTAACAAAAGATGTTTCCACGTTTTGTGCTGTGTAGGTTGCCGGGACAGTAGATCCAGGTCTGCTAAATTTGGAGATATTAATAACGTCATTACAAAAATTACACCTTTTCTTTCAACCAAATTCTTAAATTCAGATATACAAAAATGAGTAAAATGCTCATTACAGTAGGCTTTTACTTAATCCTCTAAGAAAAATACACCTTTGATCAATTCTTATTAACAACATTATACATATTGCTATAATTATTTTAACACTTTACCAAATTTAATATTCTTTTCTCAAAAGTTATAGAGCACAGTGAACTATATATTTTGCTATTTGTAGATAAAAAGAAGATTAACAAATTGAATTAATGAGATTTTTGTTATATATCATGCAAGATTTTAAACAAAATTTGTCTTATAAAAATCATTACCGATATTTTAATGTTTATATATGTTTAAACAGAACAACAAACTTTTTCTTCGTTTTTTCGGCTGAAAATTCACCAAATGTCCCCAAATTAAGTTGGATATTTGTAGTTTCGATTTTCTGTCACGATATTTGCAGATGTTTATTCTTTATTCCTTATTGTAGCCTTTTATATTCGGCAATTGTTTTCGATATTTTGTTCTAGCCGCTGTGATAATGCAACTTTTTAAATCAACGGTTCTTCCTTGTGAAGCAACACTAGAATAGAATTCTATTACAGCTACTCAAAGGGCATACCAGAGAGAATTCGGTGTTCGCAATTCCTCCGAAAGAAACATAATACTGACAATTGGAAACTACTGAATCTCTGGTGAGTGAAAAAGGCAAACAACTTATATATATATAGCCAGGCTGTGGACACTGCAGAGCGCCTCCGGATTTTCATGTAGTTTGTTAGCAACTGGACGATGTAGAGCTCAGTCACGGATGTTTCCAACAAGATGGCGCTACATGCCATCTCCAAGAACCTGTGGCCCCAAGATCTCCTGATGTGACAACACCGGACTTCTTTCTGTGGAGTTACACACCCCAGACATTGGACGATATGATGCACAACATTACACACGAGATTAACAGTATTGACAACACAGTCCTCCAACGATTGCCCTGTAGCATGGAACGTGTTATGTTATGTCTTATGCAGGAGGGAGGACATTTTCAACATTTTTCTATAGATATTAATAATCTCCCAAAGATACTCTACCTTTGAGGTATAATAAGTTGTGGCTAGCAGCATTCATTTTGAAAGAAATAAAGAAATGTGCTAATTTAAATGGATCATTCTATTGATAGTATCTTAAAAGAAGTTTAATTGTTTAGAAACGTAATATTTGATAGCAGAGTGATTTAATGTAAATGAAAAAGAAGCATAAAATGTTTCATTATGTTAAATAGTTCCTGAGAAAAGGCACTTTACATGAGTTTGCAGCAAATGATAAAAAAAAATTACGTGTTTTATGACACTATTAGTAGGCTCCTGTTTCATTAATATATTTTACTCTTCCTCTCTGTCGTATCTGTCCTGCTGGGTACTTTGTATTATTTTGAAGCCTGTATGTCGAATTCTTGCTACATTCAGTTTTTGCAGCACTTTTACGTACCAAGTCAAGGAAACACTTTCCATTTTTCTTAGAACTTTAATCCTTGTTAAGTTTCCATCACTGAGTAAGCTACACTCTCATTAACACTGTTAACAGCTACACCGTTTCTTCAATTGGCGTGGATGTAAAAGTTGTTTTCAGACATCAATTCCAAATCAAGGATCACAAATATTGTTTTACATTTTTGATTTTTCCATGTAAATATTTTTTCCCCAGAGGTTCTGGATAAGTTGTTTTCAAGTCAGGAAATCTCCAGATTATGTAATATATAAAACATACATGGTTAAAGACACTAAAGTAGTGTAAGGGACTCAAAATAAACAGAAGTTCAAGTGTTGTAGAATTAGATGTAACTACTGATGCAGAAATTTAAATGTTAGGTGCTTTATATTTCAAAATCCTCAAAAAAAAGTTAAATAGCTTACTTAAAAAGTCTGTCACGCAAAAGCTAAGTGAATTTCTCACCAAATTGAATAAATTTTAAAAATAAACATTAAATTCAAATTAGGCCTTAATAATTATTGAAATGAAAAAAGTTATGGCATTATTGTCTGGTATTAGAGAAACAACATTAAAATTCTTGCAATTCTATAAGTATTACAAATGAAAAACCATAGTTTAGAATTATTATTATTATTATTATTATTATTATTATTATTATTATTGTTGTTGTTGTTGTTGTTGTGATTAAACCACAAAAATTAATGATACTATGTTTATGAACAGACCCCTTGATATCATCCTTACATTCACTAAAATAGAGAGAAATAACAGAAAATTTGGAGTTACATTGTGTATTTAAGAAGATGATGTTCTTATGTTTCAATAAAACAAAAACATGTTACCATTTAAAACAATTACAATGTACTAAGCAAATATACACAATCACCACTATATAATCGAAATTTTCATGGATTTTTACTGACTTTGAAATTTAATTTAAATGTTATTGTAGTAAAAATATGTGATTCAATAATTTTCTGAAAGTTATTACAAAGCGCTTTTACATACAAATATAATTCTCAAACACATATTACATTTTATATTAATATTTCACATTTGCAGTCTTCGCGGCGATGCTTTTGCTAAATATAAAACATATACATCGTTATAAATGCAGTTTTAAACGCTGAATTAATTTGTTCTTTAAACTTTCGCTTTAACTCACACTCTTTAAATTTTGGTTTTCAGGTATACCCCCCCCCTTCTAATGGTCCGATTTTTCATATTTTTAGAAACTATTTTTATTGGTTTTTAATGGCATATACAGAGTTTCGTTGAGAAAATACAAAAACTGCGATCGTTAGAGCTTTGTTTGTGTATTTAACGTCCGTTTTCAATACTGAGGCACCACAGGCGATGGGCACTGATGATACATGGGATGAAATTATATATTGGGAAAGGGTTTTTTAAAGAAGGAATCGTTACAGGCCTAAGTTTGTATGCCTCCTGGGCATTTGCCAGTTATGAGGACTGAGGAAAGCCGAGAAAAAACCTCCGTCAGGGAGGACGGTCATGACGGGATTCGAACCCCGACTTCCCGCTCACGGGTCCGCACCTTAACGACCTCGGCCACCAGTGGCGGTATTGGAGCTTTAACAGACAATATACATGCATAAGTTTTTTCATCGTCGTTTTAGGTGTCTAGTAGGTAGAATCGATAGATATTTGAAGACATTTTTCAAGTACCGATTTATGGGTACAACCGTAATAGCTACATTCCTATGGAATTCGCTAAAGCATGCAGTGATATTTAGTGAAATATTATTAACAACCCAAAGCAATGTTTTCAAAAAAATTTTTTTTTATCTTAAAATAAATATAGGCACTTGAAGCTAAACGCAGACATATAATGTCTGTAGTTAACCTAATGCTAATTAATTTTTCATAAATCTTTTTGCATGTTTTCCAGCTTCACTCTCTTGATCACTGGCTGTCTGCTAAGGACTTCAAGACTCGACTATTTTCTCCTGATGTGTGGATTCTACATCTAAGCTGCATACGCCCATCTGCTGAGGCCTCGCCTTTTCTCAGCTCATTACTGGCGATTCCGTCACGTACTAGACGCCTAGCATGTTTTTTTGGCATGTTAGTATAAAAACCTTTGAAAAACTACAAAGTGCATCGTTTAACAAAATAAAGAAAATCGGTGGTTTACCTGAACATATCAATGAGGCGATTCTTCTACATCAGTAACAAAGAACTATCATTGAGGTAACCTAAAATTACAGCTCTAAATTGGGTAGGTAGGTTCCTCTTTGTTGCAGTGCAAAGTTACGGGTGTTGGAAAAATAACAATACTGAATACCATTCGGTAATATGGTAACAAAAATTCATAGACATGATAAATGCTCTATGGGACTCTGTATCATCATTTTTAACTACTTTAAAAAAAAGTCGCTAAAGCATAAGTAACGAATGACCAAACATAAAAAACCTGCACTAAAGGATCGCCGATAAAATATGTCAGAAATTGCTAAAGCTATAAGCATTTCAAGCAAATAGATATTTTACATTTTGACAGAAGTATCTGCAAAACAGGGTACAATGACTGGTGACACTCCATCAAAAAGTAACTCTCTAAGCAAACTTTGGCGATATACCACTAATTTTCACCTGTCGATTCGTGACCAGCAACAAAACATGGATACACTTCTTCACACCAAAGACAAAACAATGATTCATGATATTTCACCCCCAAATGTGTGAAGAAGACATGAAAGACCATGGCACGAGTTTTTTTTCGATGCTACAGGTACCCTACTGATTGATATCTTCCTATAAGAGCATCTATAACACTAGTCAACAAATTCCAACTTCTTTTGTCTGCACTTAGTTTAACTCTATATTTAGGGTATTGAACTCAGTGGGAAAACCTGTTTTTATCTACCATGTCACATTTCCTTGATACAGGCATGCACATAATGGGGTGGTTTTACCTAATTTTGAATTGCAGAATTCAGTGGAAAAATTACTTTTGCCCTATGAGATCACTCTCTTGAGAAAACGAACATGCTGACTCAGCAGCAAAGGAAGCTACAAAACTACAAACAAATATGAATATCACACCAAGATGACACAAAACACGTAACCAGAAGCGTCTATAATATCTGACAAACAACTTGGATACAACAACCATCAAGCAAACTACACGAAATAAAACAGAATTCAAGAACATCACATCCACTGCAGATATTGAATCGTATGGAGCAAGTCATTACTGGACTTTGAATTAGACACCTAAACTAACACACTCGCATCTACTGTACAAAAAACTCTTACTGAAGTAACATCTGTCACCGCGTCTATGTCAACTTCAGAGATCACAATATCATCTACCAGACCCTCTAGAAGTCCTCAACAATCCATCTTATAGTAAAAGTGCATTTAAATTTTAAAATCAATAAATTTACATAATTAAATATAACGTAACATGATGAAATGCCTGTAACAGTGTTATATTAATGTTAAATATCTAACATACAAAACTGTAAATTCTGTAACTAACATGTCACAATGTGACTGCCAATGTAAGTTAAATCGACATAAAATAAATAAAAAGGAAAAAGATACTTCATTATATTATAAAAAGACTAGCAAACAAATAGCAAAAAAGAAAAATAAAACATGCAAACAAACGATAAGAGAATAGCGAAAGACTTAAGGTAACCACGAAGTGTAAATCTAGCAAAAATGTAAAGTGTGGTAGCTAAAAGTATTTAAATATGATTATTAGTTGATAAAAATCAATACCGGTAAGAAATTGAAAATATTTTTTCAAGCAACTAGCATAGATATAGTAGGTCAGTTCCCAGAATAGCATGTTCTCTACAGTTTAAGTGCAAAAAAATAAATCCACTTTTACCAATAGTTTATAAGAAAGATGCATGATTATGTCACAGTGTGTTTAGTTTTTTTTAACAAGATTTAATTTTGATTTAAAAAGTTTTAAAAAAAATTATGTGCATTAGATTTTTAAAACTTACGGACCAACTTCAGTCAGTTTTCTTAATTTCTCTAAATTTTTACATTGATAGCTTTAAAACTTTCTGAGATTAGAGTGTAAAATGTATACTGCTGATTATTTGCTAGATTTACACTTCCTGATTACCTTAAAATAAAAAAAAAATTATAAATCTAAATTATTCAAAAACCTTACGTGCTAGCACATTTCAAAAGTCATATTCGAAACGTATGCAGAAAACTACGAACTATTTGACATATAACTTTTTATTTGTTTATTTATGGACGCTCGTTAACCTCTCAGGTCATCAGCGTCCTATCAGTTCAGGGCAAGAAACGGTCAACAAATTTTGCTCAGAGGGCTCTTTTTTCAGGTATGAGGTTCTTTTTCGTGCCGTAAATGTACGACACGGGACCGACGGCTTTACTTCCCTTCCGAAGGAATAATCCATCAACTATGGCCGGGATTGAACCCGTGATCTTGGTTTTAGGAGGCAAGTATTGTTACAACTACACCACCAAGACCGACGATATATAACATATCAGATGCAAAATGGCTGTTTTTTTTTTTTTTTGGTTGGTTTATTTATGGACGCTCTTTAACATCTGAGGTCATCAGCGTCCCATTCAACTCAGGGCGTGAAACGGTCGACAAATTTTGCTCAGAGGCCTCTCTTTCAGGCTTGAGGTTCTTTATCGTGCCGTAAATGTACGACACGGGACCCATGGCTTTACTTCCCTTCCGAAGGAAGCCATACTTAGTATTTTTTCGCCCGAAAAAATCCATCGGTACTGGCCGGGTTAGAACCCGCGATCTTGGGTTTAGGAGGCAAGTATGGTTACCATTACACCACTAGGACAGACAAAAAAAATGGCTGTTGACTAGTGTTATCGCAACATACTATCTAACCTTTTGAAGCAACTAATGGTAGAAGGGCCGCATTTACCAAAGAATAAAGCGGTCTTGCATCAAGAAAATATTCTTTCTCATATGTGTGTCATTGCAATGATGAAAATCAATGTACTGGCCGATGATTTTCGCCACATTCACAGTATTCACCAGATGTGATCCCAAAGGACTTCTATTTTTTTCCAAAGCTGAGAAATTTCCTTGATGGAAAGAAAGTTTTATTCAATGAAGAAGTTGGGTATTTTATATCCGTGAAGGAATTTACTTCCGTAATGGAGAAGGGCTTGAAAACGTCTTTGTGTAAAGTGTATTTTAAACATGCCTTGTTCAAATTTATAGAATAAGGCGATAAATAATGGCTGTTAGAACAAAATTATGAACATTCTCTAACTATGCACTTGAGAGATACATTAAATACCTCGCATTGACCACTGTTGTCAAGCGTGGCAGTCACAGCAACAGGTTTTTGAATTTGATCAAAAAGAAGTACAATATAAAGAACTGTAGTTGTGTTTTCATCTCTTAAAAACTCAATACGAATAGTTGTACAGTAAACATTAGCCGATATGGAAAGGAACCGCTGTGCTATTACAAGCTAATTTCTCTAGGGGAGTACATTATGGCTGTGGTTTTCACTGCGGGAATTTTATTGCAAGCACTGTGCAGACTTCTGCAAGCGGCACGGCTAATATGTCGCACGACCCCCTTCGCTTTATGCACAAATTCAATGTAATAATTTATTGCTTGTGAGACGTTGCAAGAGCGTTGCACAGATGGCCGTTAGCCACTAGGAGAGCCGCCAACCATCAACCTGTTACCGGGTGTTCATTAAACTTAAAGCAATCCAAGAAATAAAAAGTTCATGGGTCATTTACTGCCATAAATAAGTTCCTTCGTCTTTGTTCCTAGTGTGCTAAGCAGATCTTAATGTTATTCAAAATCCGAAGCCATGAATAGTGTATGACTCTTACTGAGCAAGCCGACATCGGTTTCGACAATGTGGCATGCAAAAACCGGTCGCCCTTAAAAAGTTACCCTCGCTGCGAAGAGCTCAGCTTAAAACCTGACGGGGCTCGATTACGAGCTCTCTTGGCTTTAGTGTGTTCTAAGGACTATAACCAACACATAGCCTGAGATTTTTACGATGTATTTACGAAATATTTCGTTCTAAGAAATAACGAATCGATTAGTATTTGAAATTCTCACAAACAGCCATGATTTATTTATTTATTTATTTTTACATGTAATTATAGAAAAAAAAACTTAGCCATGAATTCTGCAAAGCACAGACCTAATAGGATCTATCACTTCAGATTTTATAATGATCCAATAATTGAGGTATGTTGGTGTAAATAAAATGTACATCGATAATTCATTTTAAAATATAAAATATTCACATAATTATTTTGAGAGTTCGTTGAGACACATTATCACTTTTATGGTCATTGTTGTATTTCGTGATATTATTTATTATACCTAATACTTTTTTTCATGTCTCTTCAAATCTTTGTCCATGGAGTATTTCATGTCTTTGGGTATTTTAAGATCCATTACAAAAAGAGTTTCCTGCCTTAAAAAAAAAATCAAACCCATTGTCTCAACAGCAAATGGAACAAATGTGCATCTATCTAGTAAATTATGATATTTATTGGTTCATTTTTCTGTTGACTGCTAATATTTTTTCCACTACCGCCGGCTTATAATGAAACTACAATAGCTACAGCCTGTTCTTACAATTATACATGTCAACATGCCAAATTGAGAAAGGCATTTAATATTAGACTTGACATGCTCTCGTTGTGAGGATGCTATAAGCAAAAATCGTTAAATAAGCCTTTGTGATACTGAAAGTTGATATGAGTAATGATTAAACAATGCATTATTATGATCTGAAATATAGACTTTTGTAAACTTTTGATTTAACCTAACCCTGTATCAAAGCATTTTAAATTCATAAAATCCTTTTTAGGTATACTGAAATCGAAACATTAAATCCAAAGACTAATGGCGTAAAGAGACAAAGAAAAACGATCCAGTTCCAATCATTACTTAAGTGATGCTGCTAACGAAATACAACAAAGCCGTGAATAAGAACTGTTCCGCCTGCTGCCTTCTCTTTTAATGCTGTAACGCCCATTTTTAATACTGAGGCACCATAGGCGGTGGACACGGTGGATGATACCGTGAGATGAAACGACAAACTGTGAAAGGATTTTTATTTTTAAGGAAGGAAACATTCCAGGCTTAAGTTCAGAGTATCTCCCCAGCATTTGTCATTTATGAAGACTGGGGAAAATCAGGAAAAATCCTCAGTCAGGGAGGACGGTCCTGGTGGGAATCGAACCCCAGAGGAGTCCGCGCCTTAAGAACCTCAGCCACCCGTGGCGGTCGCCTGCTGCCTTGAAAGTGTTACCAACATTAACTATAACAGACCAGCATGATAGAGCGCCTGTTTAAAATTGCTGATAAATAATTTGGGTTGCAGGGATGACACTTTTTCGTACAAACTTTATATACATACACATTTAAACATATATATTTAAAATGGTCAAAAAGTGTACATGCTAATGATAATTACTGTGATTAATAACGTTATTTTTTAACTTAATCATAATTTATTTAAGTATAATTGTAAAATGTGATAATAGCTCTCTAGTCGTCCCTAATACAGCACTCCAATAGCAAAGGTAGCTGAAGGTCACGAGTCGCCAGTGTATAACAGATAGCGTTCATTACAGCGCCTGCTAATCGCTGCTATATGTAGCAATCTTTCCAACATATATTACTTCCCTTCCATAAAGATGACTATCGGCGCCTGCTAATTAATCTATAATGTATATGGAGCTATAAGATGTTACTTGGATGCATTCTGAGGTAATTGGACATGTTTATTTATCTACTGTCTTAACTACCACGTTATAATTAATAGGCAGTCCCCCCCCCCCCTCCTTGCTACCATACGGACTGTACTGAAACGAATGGCTGTGACTTCAAGATTTACCTCGTTTTCATGCAGTCTGCGCTTTCTTCATAGTGAATAATTAAAACACTACATTGCTCTGATATTTACAAATATGAGTAGGTAATTAGCAAGAATAAACGGAATAAAATTATATCACGCAAGGAGAGTTACTTGCGTGCAAGTTTCAGCATTACCTTGAACAACAGCCTATTATTTCCATCTTCATTTATAGTGTTTCTAAAATAACTTCAGAGTGTAGATTAAATACAAAGTGGATGTAGAATTTTGATCCCTTTTGATAAAATAATTGATTTTAATGTTTAATAACATTTTCGTGGCATATGTAAGGAGATATGATTTTATCTAAACCGTATGGTATGAGTGTTGTTATCGTCATCGTTGTTGTTGGTCTCGCGTTGCACGCCAAATTTTGCGGCGCTTTGTTGGTGTCGAGTGGTCTCCCGTTGTGTGGCCAAATTTGAAGTGGTTTTGGCAGAATGATTATTGTCGCTTCGGTGTTGTTCCTACGTTTCATTAACAACAATTTCTTAGGGTAAATTTCGCTATTTTGTTGACTCATACTCAATGGGAATGGGAGAGGGTTGCTATAGTGTAAATAAGCAGGAGATGCAACAAAATATACATTATATTTTATTATGTCCAAATTTTTCGCCTCCTCTGGTGTTTTACATATGATAGACTTGACTACGTTAGTTGCCGCGTGTGAAACGTACAGACGAGTTCCGCGGCGCGTGGGACTAAAAGTCGAATTTTTGAGTATTGCGAATTGCGGGCTTCTTGCCGCATGTAAAACTTACAACTGAGGTATGAGTGTCGCGGCGTGTAGTACTTTAGAACTGCCTCTGCGTCGAACTGGATATCTTATAACTGCATACCTCGCCGTGTAATTAGCACTGTTTTTGTGTCGAACTGAGTAGAACTGAACTGAAAAATATTCTTCCTTTCTCTGGAGACACTCGCAATGTCTGGGTTAACTTCAATCAAAGCTTACTCCCAGAAAATTTCTGTTCTGCTGCTTTTATCTACCCTAAATGAACTCATTTCGTATATAAGAATTATAAAGATATTTTGATAAAAAGAAAATTAATTTTAATGCCTATTTCCTATTAAATATTCTGATGTCTATTATATTTATGACGTCAGCGAAGATGGAATTATCGCAAGAAAGTTTAATCCAAGCTGAATTGTTTTATAATAGTTATCAGAAGGAATACGACATACTTATTCTTGTAATGTACAGTAAAAATATTAACAATATTTCAGAAAATTTTAGTATTATCAAATTGAACTCATTAATTCATACCTAATATTTTAACTTTTTGTCAATTTTGTAACCATAAAAATGATTAATTCTATTTTTATAATATTACTGTAACATAATACTCAGTCAATGACAGCCTTTTCGAGATGAAAACAGTTTAATGACATAATTGTCCCTATGAAATTTAGTGCACCTAATACCACAATGTAGCATCTTTTTTACAATATTTACCAACAATAAAGACTATTAATAATTATGGATTTTTTCATTATTTTATGGAAGCATATAAATTCTGAACAAAAATATAGTGGAAGGTTCAATTATTAAAATAGTATCTTGCATTTAGATGTCATTACTGCAAAACAGTGATATTTTTTATAACTTGTACAGAAGCAACTAAATTCCGAGCACCGAAAATGTAAATTATTAACGAAAATACTCAGCGGTGTATACATATAAATAAAAACAAACAATATACCGAGCGAGTCTTCTCATCCCGGCGTTTACTGACATCCCGTAAACACCGTCCCATGCGTCGTATCGATTTCGGTCGAGTTGAATACTGTGACCTTCGGTGTGTTCCGACTTCTATTACACTGTGCGCGCTAGGCTTTAGCGGTTGTTGATTGATTTATTTACGGACGGTCTTTAACATCTCAGGTCATCAGCGTCCCATTCAATACAGTGCGTGAAACGGCCGATAAATTCTGCTCAAAGGCCTCTTCTTTCAGGCTTGAGGTTCTTTTACGTGCAACACGGGACCCACAGCTTTACTTCCCTTCTAAAGGAAGCCATCGATCCTAGCGGGGATTGAACCCGCGATTTTGGGTTTAGGAGGCACTACACCACCCGGTGTACGGAGGGTACAGGGCTTAAACACTAGCCCATGAAAGTATACAATTTTTTTTTTTTTTTCCTGTTTTCTGCCACGGAAGATATAGTGCGTATTCCTTTATAGTAATTAATGCAAAATTTCTAATTATGTAAAATTCAATTAATCACAAGTTACTATAAGAATATGTTTTATTGAACATAATAAATAATGTGAAAACTTTTTTAATATAAAATAACGAACATAAAGCAATGACATATTTTACTCTTTGTACAAATATAAGAAGTTGTTCTAGAGCAAAATGCACACAGTAGATAAATGTAAATTCCTTTATAAGACGGTCTGGTGAATGCGGCAGGTCGCTTGAGAGCACCTGCAGTTCCCAGCGCAGATTTGCGTAGTTACCAATCCGCAGGGGGAGAAGATTCGCCCGGTATATATTGCTATTATAATTGAAAAGCCAGATTTTTCTAATTCGAACAAGCTAACTTTTCCTGAAAGTCCTTAAATTATTTTAGCTTTCCTTAGATTTGTGACAGTTATACAAAGCTTTATACGTATGAACTATTTAGAATCCACGAAATGACAGTTGAAATAGTTATTTAGGGAACTAGTTACTAAAGATAATTTTGTAATGTGTTCCCTACAATATTTACGTGTGGTATTTTTAATGAAGTTTATTTTCAAAATTCAAAAAAAAAAAAAATGTATTATAAATTGCAGTTTATTTACTCGGCCAAAGTCTACTTAATATTGTCGATTATAGAGATAAAGTGTTTTCTATGAAGAAAGTGTTGATATTATTAAAAATGCTATTTCGTCAAATGATATGCCTTCTATAAATATTCAGAATTGCAAAGCTATTTGTTATACTCTTGTAAAAAGTACAACTTACTTTGAAAACAAGCGATATGATTAGGTTTTGTTGCCAGCATACGATCAACTAACCGTGCACTTTCGTAACAGTAGTAGATACATTAATGTAACCTAGTCATGAATAATGCACGATTTATTATATTTCCCCTCTTTCTCTGCTACAAGTTTCAAACAAAAGACGTACTTCTATTCTATGCGGGGATTCATTTAGAGAATCTGATTACAATAAATAAAATAACAAATGAAGTGTCTTTATTAAAAAGAATTTAAAAAGCAAAGAAAGGAAAAACCGAACAAATGCAATATTTGCTCATCTCCAACAATTAGTGCAGATCTCTTTTATTTCCAATTAGTGACGTTCAACAAAAAAAAAAAAAAAAAGGACCCTTACTCTAGCGAGACTGTACATTATGCTCCTGCTATTGCATTTTTACAGCGATCTTTTATTTCCAATTAGTGAAGCGCAACAAAAAAAGATCCTTACTGAGGCTGGGGGAGCTGCTTATGCTCCTTCCGAAGCTGTTCTCCTACTGAACGAGCATCACAGAAGGTACCTCTTTCCGCCTCTGAATCTCGGTAGCCACAACAGATGGCAGCACATAATCACACTATCAGCCGTGCTCCTCCACCACCGTTGCGAGACGGAGTGCAGCAAATAAAAATAAGAAGAAAGCTAGGTAAAGAGAAGAAAAGAGGCGTCTATCGAATAGCAGTGTGAAAAGAGAACTCCTATACTGCCTAAGTCAAAATTACCAACACATTCTAGCTAATAAGTTTAACTAACAAAAACTGCAATACTTCTGTAATTTATACATATCTTAAAACATTGTAGTGAAAACGTCATTGGTGGCTACCAGAGGATATTGTTGAAGCGAGCCTTACTGGACAATTTCAGTCTAAAGGGGTCCTTTAAAGGCCACAAATCAAGATCTTTCCTCTACTTTTTCAAACTTTACTAAGATTAAAAACCATTCTAACTAAAATTCAAGCAATTTTAGAACATTTGTGACAGTGAATTTGTTTACACGTATTTCCTAATTATGTATATTTATAAAAAGAAGTTATCATTATTGAAACATAGAAAGTTTTCCTCCTCTTTCAGGGTACTTGATTTCTTTTTATGTATGGACGCTCTTTAACATCTCAGGTCATCAGCGTCCCATTCAAACGTGAAACGGGCTATACATTTTGCTCAGAGGCCTCTTCTTTCCGGCTTAAGATTATTTTACGTGCCGTAAATCTATGACTCGACACTTACCTTCCAAAGGAAGCCATACTTAGGATTTTTTACGCCCGAATAAATCCATCGATCCTGGCCGGGACCTGGCCCGCCACCTTGGGTCTAAGAGGCCTGTATGGTTACTACTAGATCACCAGGACCGACCCTTTAAGGATTAAATACAGAACTTTGAATGGTACTCTCTGTTAAAATATCATTTTGGAAAGATAAAATTGCTTATCTAAGTACATAAGGCAAAATCTTCCAAAAAGACACTCACATAAACACTCCTGGCATCTGAATGACCACTTTTATATAAACCTGCAATGCCAAGATGATGTAGGTATTGACGCTTATATTAGGCGTAAATTTTACTTGAATGCTTCGTTAAGAAATTTATAATTTATATCAACATTTATTTATGCTGCTCCAACAAATCAACCCTCACTCTTTCAATGATTTCGTGGCACGCTCGTTCCGGACTAAGTTGCTTATTCAGGTGGCCCAGATATTTGAAAATAGTTTTACAAAATCGCAGAAATTACACAAGGATAATTTTTTAAGGAAAAAAAAAAAAAAGAAAGAAATAATAATTGAAACTGAATTATTTTCGAACTCGGTACTTCTCCTATAAAACTGCCCACGTTCAAGATTAGGCAGTAAGCGACAAACCGTGCGAACTATTTCGTTAGCGTGAGATAGAGCAAGATGGAGACATGTAAAATACGTGAGAAAGAAAGGGAAGGAGAATTCTCGGCTTATTTCGTCGTCCAAGTTCGTTTTCATCCATGCGCCTCACGTCCAAGGCACGCGCTTGGGTTTTGGAGGCTGGGGAAGTAGGAGAGGAATGGCCTGCCGCCGGGGTTTCCAAGTGGGGGGAAAAGCAACAGGCTCGCGCGACCCTCCGTCTCTCCTCTTTACCTCTATTTTCATCCTGTTCTTCCTTTGCCCCAGCTTCGCTAGCAAAATGCGCTTGGAGCAACAGTGTTTGTAACGTTGCTGTGACGTTCACTTCCCTCCGTCAAAGTCTCTGCGCCTTCGTGAGCATACAGCGTGTTGTAGCATCACTATTTCACTCAAGAATTATCCGTTCAACTTCAACCACTCTAAGCTATCACGAAGAGTTTTCACCTCGACTAGCAATTGTTTTCCTATCACATCGACTTGCAGATGTTTTACATCACTAAGTATACGCAGAACAAAATCCAGTTAACAGCGACTAGAAAATAACAGCCGAAGAATGACTGAAGAATAGCTTAATATTATCAATTCGTTAAGTTTAATGATAATGCAGAAAATTGTTTATTGTGTCAATTTACATTTTGCTACTCTGCATTAAACTAGATTTTAGCTCTCAAAGGAGCTAAAATGATACAAATTAAGATATTTTGCAGCTACAGTTAAAATATTAATGATTAAGAACTGAATGGTAAATTGTTAAAGGAGCATCAGTTATATTTGTGGTAAATTAAAAACATATTTAAACCTGGTTGTGGGGAGGGGGCTATTTCCCAAATTATTTTTAATTTTCTCAGTGGAAATTAAGGGACAATAGTCAATATTTGTATGTTTCTTCCTCTCTTCGGCTCTAAAGCCATTTTAAGAAATCAGTGTGTCCTTTTAAATCACACTTTTTTTTAAAACAGCAGTTTTCTCAAATTTTCATTTTCACGTATTCAAAATGTTCCAAGCGTAACAGTTTTTGTTTAATTTCAATTAAATTTCCCACTTTTTTAATGGTGTCTTAACGCCCGTTTTTACTACAGAGGCACCACAGGCGATGAACACTGATGATACATGAGATGAAATGATATTTTGGGGAAGGATTTTTTTTTAAGAAAGGAAATGTTCCAGATCTAAGTTTAGGGTACCTCTCCGGCATTTGCCATTAATGAGACTGGGGAATACCTGGGGAAAAAAGGCAGGGAGAACGGTCCTCGTGGGATTCGAACCCCAGACCTCCCGCTCACGACCTCGGCCACCCGTGGCGTTTTTTTTTTTTTTTTTTTTTTTTTTTTTTTTTTTTTTTTTTTTGCTGAAACAACTGCGGAACAAAATGTAAATCTTTTTATTTGGATATTGCTGTTTTGCAACTTAGATGTGATTTTATTATCTTTGCATCTAGCAAGGAAGGTCACTATATTTTTCACGGTAAATACATCCTTATATAATATATTTAATACATAAACACAATACATATCCACCATAGCTGCAATGGGCTATTACAACACGAGATATTGGTCTTCAAAGCTATGAAAGGAATGCAACGACTATTAAGAAATCACATGGGCTACTTAGACATAGAAGAGGAGGCACTGCTTTCATCTCACCCGATGAATGGGGCAAGTAGAGTAATCGCAGTGTTTTTACATCGGTCCTGGTGGTCTAGCGGCTCCCATACTTGCCTCCTAAACCCAAGATCTCTAGCGGTTCCCATACTTGCCTCCTAAACCCAAGATCTCTAGCGGTTCCCATACTTGCCTCCTAAACCCAAGATCTCTAGCGGTTCCCATACTTGCCTCCTAAACCCAAGATCTCTAGCGGTTCCTATACTTGCCTCCTAAACCCAAGATCACGAGTTTAATCCCGCCCAAGATTGATAAGATTTTTTCGGGCGTAAAAATCCAAAGTATGGCTTTCTTCGGAAGGGAAATAAAGCCGTGGGCCCCGTGTCGTACATTTACAGCACGAAAAAGAATCTCAAGCCTGAAAGAAGAGACCTCTGAGCAAAATTTATCGGTCCTTTCACGCCTTGAATTGAATGGGACGCTGATGACCTGAGATGTTAAAGAGCATCCGTAAATAAACCAAACCAAAGTTATTATGAAACTTGCCAGTACATACACGACGATAACACGCTCATATTACTGATGGCGTAAATGTGCATGAGTCTGTATAGGTAGATGTAAACACAGCAGTAGTAACATCTGACGTGGGGACGTAACATTCCACTCTAACAAACATCTTTCTTTCTGCTTACTCTTGTAAAGTCTGACAAATGAACTGGAAGTGAATAACGCGTTGATTGTGCCGTACAGCTTGTTCTTAAGAAGCAGTAAGAAGTTGGGTGCCAAAGATGATATACTGAATTACTGAATTTTTTTCTTAAATAGAACAAATTGACAAATTGAAAAACCAAAGCGTGTCTAATTATTTGTCGCTAAGACGCTATGGGGTCAACGCAACCGGAACTGGCACAAACTTAACCTCGGTCTATCAGACCGGACTCAATCAAATTGTTCTTCTGTCATCACAAAGTTGTGCCGAATAATTCCTTTAAAGAGAAATTCTTCAGGGGGGCCATAATTAAGCCCGGTTGCCTCTGGATCAATAGACTGATGCAAGAATTTGTTTCCCAGAGCAAGCTCTAAAGCTTTAATTTTGTTCTTCAGTTTCGGCAGTTTCTTTGCAACTAAACTGTCTAAAGTAAGTAAAATGGCAAATATTGAAATAAAACTGACAGGATTTCGAATGCCAGAACAAGATAGTAAGTAATTGGCAGATTTCGTGCTAATGATGAAACACGTAACATAAGTTGTATGTTTACTTGACCTATATTGAGGTAGCAGCCGTTTGATTGAATCAACAGGCGGTGAGATTGATATTTCCTCATTAAAATGCTGCAGCTCTTACTGCGTGGTGTTGGAGCATAAGCACTTGCCACTGAGCCCTCATTTTGATTACTCCCGAGAGAGCGGAATGACGCAATTAATGCGTAGTTAATAAAGCGAAGCTCCACTTGCCCCATCCATCGCTTGAGATGAAAGCAATGCCGCCTCTTCTGTTTCTAAATGGCCAAGAGGGAACCGATCCCAAGTCACTGACAGACTGAAATTTCAATGCCCTTTAGGAGCTGCCTTTGTACCGTACTGCTCTTATTTTCTTACAAATGTTTCACTGTGTTCAAAACACAACTAAATGAAATGAATTCCAGTTGACCACTGAACTCTCTCTGAACAACACGTCTTTTACCGAACTCCGAAGAAATTTAGCTATTACGGTTGAACCCGTATAGGTATATGCCAGATAACGCTCTAGCGGTCGCAATTTTTGTTTTTTCTCAACGAAATTCGGCATATAACCGTCAATTAACAAACAATTCGTCAAGTTTGTTAGCCAGCAAAATTGGAGCATTACAGGTGGGGGTTAACCCAAAGCAATTTTTTTTAAAAAAATGAAAAATACATTTAGCCACCGTAAATGTTTTTCTCTCAACAAAACTGGGTATACATATCTTTAACATAAATTTATAAAAGTTTTTTCCAAAATCATGCCAAACGGAGAAATAGCAGTTGAGGTGTGCTTGGAAAATGAATGGGGATTAAAATGAAAATTTTAAGAAAGCTGGGTATATGCAATTTAAATTTAATAAGAAAAATATTTTTTTATAATCAGTGGAATCGGACATGTTTTTACTACAATAACATTTAAATTAATTTCAAAGAAATGAAAATCGACAAAACTTTTGATTGTATATTGTTGGTTGTGTATATGTATTTAGTACATTGTAATTGTTTTTAAATAGTAACAAGCTTTTCTTTTATTGAAACACATGAACATCTTAAATACGCAATGGAACACGAAACTTTCTGTTATTTATCTCTATTTTGATGAATGTAAAGATATCAAGGGCTCAGTTCATAAACATGGCTACATTTAAAAATGTTTAAAAATTACCACACAGGATAGCTAGCTCCCACAGTGGGTAATACATTTCATTTAATTAATAGTGTACTATTAATTTTTGTGTTTAAATCTCAATAATAATAATAATAATAATAATAATAATAATAATTGTTGTTATTATTACAAAATGTATCTAATGTGTGATACTTAAAAATTCTAGTTTTGTTTCCCTAATACCACACAGTAATACCATAACTTATTTCATTAATTAACAAGGCCATAATTTGGATGTTACATTGTTGTTTAAAATTACTAGATGAAGAACCGCTTAGTTTATGCAGCTTCTGCATGACGGACAGCCACACATGGGAATAGCTTTGATTCAACTAGACTAACAACAGAGATAAAATTCGTACACAAATTCAGCTCAGTGCCCTCTAGGTAAAAAAGGCTATTTTTGAGCAAATACTTTAGAACCATGCGTAAAGGTAGATATATCCCTGGTTTTATTCAGTAAACCCTCCAGAAACTACAAAATTTTTCTTTATTTGTACACAATATAAAAGCAATTTTCAGGTTTGACATAATATCTCTCCAGCCTCACTGATTGCTAATAACGGTGCAATTATGAAAGGATGGGCTACTTGCTTGCAATGATTCATCTGCTATGTCATACTCAAGAAGTGTGGCGAACTTTTCTCACCAGCGGGTAATTTCCTACACCAAGCCGTGCTTCTTGATGCGTCATTGTAACGAACTCAGCGGTATATGACTCAAGTGATTCTATTCTCAAACTCATGGGGAATATTCGTTTCTGTCTTGTGTTTCTTAACGAAAATAGTCTTCATTTTCCATAAATGAACCTCTCAAACCAAATAAAAGTTGTCAGTAGATTTCCAACGCAGCGAATCCCTAGCTTCTGTTCTACTACGTTCAATTGCTTTATGTTGAATGCATCTTCCTTTTGTTTCTTTCTTTCTTCTGAAGACGTTTAGTATACTCCGGTTGAGTGACCTGGGTTGGGCAGCAAATTTGAAGCGTTAATTGACTATCGATCGCTTTGATGTAATCCACGCTTAGTGTCAGCAATATCTCAGGATTTTGATACGCTATTTGTGACTCGTGCTCAACAGGACTGAGAGAGGTTATCAACTGTGTTAATGAATACAACTGAATATGTATGCTAATTTATTATTCGCAAGATTTTTCGCGTTCTCTGGTATTTTGCGTACGGTAGAACGTAGCTCCGTCGAATATAAATTTAGCTGCCAAATTTTCCAAGGAGATGAACTGAATCTGATTATCTGACTATATTGACTGCACTGATTGAACTGAATTGATTCTCTCTGAATTGAGCCTCTGCACTTATGCATTGAACTAGTCGTCTGATTATTTCATTTGATGTCAAATGCCTATGTAAACTGGATTTCTGATAGTCTGATATGTGCGAACTGGGGTGCTGAACTGCGTTAATTTTAGAACGGCGTCTCTTTGGTCAACTAATGAACCTGATCTATCTGACAGATGAACTCCAATAAAACTGATGTCAACTGACTGCCCGCGTCGATTGTAGAGCTCATTCTGCGTGCCCCAGCAGAGCAAACGCCTATTTATATATTCGATTCAAATTTACTAGACGTTGACTTCAAGTTCAGGGGGATCACACAAGCACGTTCAATGTTTGGCCTTACTTTAAGAATTGAAAATATACATCTACTATTTGCTGGTTCAAATTCATCTCAGGCATGACACCCGCTACTATTTGAAAGTATAAAACATTCATTTACATTGGTTGGTTTAAAGTTAACTGCACAACCGGCTGGCGAGTTCATTGCCCTAACGTATTTGAAAGCCTGAACTTTATTAACCCTCGCCAACGAAGTCTATCAAGAAGTGGCATACACTTTGTATAGCAGTTTATGACCTCCTTGACTCCCCCCGTTCCTGGCTGGGCTACCGTAGACATTTACACCAGAGAACTTTTCCTTTTCACAACATACAATTTAACACATTAAAGATATATATATATATATATATTACTAATTAAAATGCACAATATGATGATTCGGTTTACAACATATATTATGTTTGTATTTCTGTGGTGGTGGGTCGTAGTAACTGCGTCACTTCTTTGGATACGTTTAAGAGCTGGGTGATGATTTTCTTCTACCTTTTCAACAAGAGTGTTCAGCAAGAGCAGTATTAGAAACTAATAATAGAATTAGTGATACAGCAATAACGAGTAGCTCTAGACAATAATGACTAGTCTTTAGCTTCAAAGCTTTAACCCAAAATCCCAAAAGGCTGGGCAGTTGTACAAATGGCTTTTGATACCAAAATGTCTGCAAAATATACGCATATAAATATTAATATGTGTGAAAACAATACAGAAAATGTTTAATGTACTGCCGACGTGTTAAAATGATTACATATCAGGCCAACATTTATTAATTATGCATAATTACTCATAGCATATTTTAATTAATTGCCCAACTGTACAACTATCTTCAGTGAAACACAAGTTTTCATATATCTGACTTGTTTTCTCTACAAATTGCCCCCAAAAGATTATTGTTATTTGATTACTTTCTAAGAATAAGCTGTACAAGGAACGCTGAACCATCAATTAATTCTGTACAAATGGAACACAATAACCGAAAAAGTTTTCTTTGACAACCGTAACAAACCGTACTTTCAACTTGGAGAAAAAACCAACTAGTTATCAAAGTTGCAGCTTCCTGCACTATCTGTCGTTCAAGTTATCTCGGAACGTGGATGCAGCGATCGTTATTTCCTGACCGCGCGGCGTTTGGTCGTTTTTGCGCTGAGAGGTAGTCGGTCTGTCGGATGTCTCGCCAGGTTAGGTTGGAATTGTGCTGGTCCGATTCAGAGAGTAGTTTTTGTGCCTTGAGGCCTTACTCTCTCGCTCTCTCCCTCCCTCCCTGCCCCTCTCTCTCACTCTCTGGCTTGCCGCCACTGCTGCTGCAGACCAAAACTCGCCTGCCGCCGCCGACAGTGCCACGGCTTGTCTCACATCTTTCCTTTCCCAAGGTTTACTAGAGAACTTCCATCGCTGCAGAGACATATGCAGAAACTTTTTTCTCACGTTCCCCGTACAGCCCAAATTACGTGCAACAAGAAGCAGATCCTTCAGGCGAGAATGAGTTATAGTTTTACTTCATATCGGAATGAATACCATTATATGTTGCAGAAATTCGCTAATAATGGATTATTATTATTATTATTATTATTATTATTATTATTATTATTATTATTATTATTATTATTATTATTATTATTATTAGCATGATGATTTATTTAAAATAATTTAACACGTGCGCGCGCGCGTGTGTACGAATAATAAATCATAAGTAATGGTAACTATTTTTTTTCCTCGCAAATAAGGGAGAACACACGAAAAATCCAAGATACACGATTTAAAGTATGTGGCATTCACTGGCAATGGTGTAACAAAGGAATGCTAGATGTAGAGAAGAAGCAAAACACAAAAAGCTACTCACAACTACTTTCACAGGGTTGCAAATCCCTCACGGAAAGGGTCTCGCAGGTAATTCACAGTGTTAAGCAGTTTCCAGCAATGGAAAGTCCTCTGTTCACTTCGCAAGTGTTCGATAGGTCAGGGCATGAGCACCCAGTGCTTCAAGTAGCTCTGCTATTTTCACATACGTAACCTTCATTCCTGACCACTGTTGCTCACTAACTGAAATTTGGGGAGTGCCGAGACAGCAGTTCTACTCACTTGGACAATCTGGTGGCCTCATTAGAAAGTACATTTCATACACTTCCAATCGTATATTTTAGATTTTTCGTAATGTCCCCTGTTCGCGAAGGAAAAATAAAAAAAAAAAAAAAAGATAGTTGGCAATAAGAAGTCATTTTTTCCCCCAGAATTAAAACAATTTAAAGACGAACTGCCTTCAATATTGCAGTTGTTATACATTATTAGAAGAGTAATAGCTGTTATTCAATAAGGAGTTGAATCAACCATCTTTTTACGTGACTTACTCTAAAAACACATATAAGGTCTATTTACATTTGTTGCTATCTTTATAGTATTAAGGAACAATAAGCATACAAGGGAAAAATTAGTGCGTTTTGTTACTCCATGCACAAATAATTTTCCTCAATTAAAATGTACCGCTAGGACGGGGGGGGGGGGCAACGATTGTCGGAAAAGGGAACAAGGGCGATCACAGTGCCGACCGTACCAGGTATTCAATTCTGGCCAGGTTCCGTGGTTTTTTTTTGGGGGGGGGGCGAGGGCGTAAAATTCGTAAGTATGGCTACCTTCGGAAGGAAAGTTTAAACAAACCTCAAGCCTGAAAGAAGAGATTTCTTAGCAAAAAGTTTCGTCCGTTTCAAACCCTGAATTGAATGGGACGCTGGTGACCTGAGATTTTAACAAGTGTTCAAATAAATGGCGGAAGGGGCTAGTAAACACGATAAACGTTCTTCCTAGTTCAGTGCAGAACTAGTTATTCCGTAGCTACCACGAATCCGCTGCATTAGGGATCGAATTGTGATGAAGGAGCTCTAAGAGAGAATCTGAAGTGAAATAGAGGGGTTTAAAAGACAACACCCGTAGTTTTTCGTGCAGTTGTTCAAAATCCTTTCCGTACTGCGAGCAGCAACTGTGGATAGTGAAATTCCAGCCTGCAGTAAGAATTTGGGTAAGAGCGCTGGTCTTTACCATTGAAGAGCAAACGCCTTTCTTTTCATCGGCAACTGCGGCTGGGGTTTGCGCTGCAGGAATTTCCTATGTCGTAGGAAGTATGGAATATCCATGTATTTTCATCCGATTCAAGTAAACAACTTATATACCGGTGACCTAATGATAGACAAATACGTGAGCAAACACATCAGTTAGAACATGTTACTTGTGCTTTATTGAGATGATCATTGCCTCTGGATCTTGAGTTAATAAACACTACACTTCACATAAATGCAGACCAGTATGAAGAAACATTAAGTAAAACAATTCTTCCGAACATCAGAACATTATTCTCCATCGTGGAGGTTCCAATTATTAAACTGATGCAAGACAACAGCTGCATTCAAGTAGTTCAACTATTCGCATACAAAATGTTTTGCTTGGTTTCCTAAATCGCCTGAGTGGAATATAATACAGCATTCTGAACTCAACTGGTTAATAAGTGAGAGTCTGGTCAAGAGAGAATAAGGGCAGCCCTAATGAAGCGGTTTAGATGAGTTTAGAAACGAAGACTTCTGAAAAAAATCCAAAATATTTTGAGAATCTAATAAGCTCAGCCATTTGAATGACGTACTGGACAGAAATGGTATCTAAAGATCTTGCATTTAAATATTTTATAATTTCTGTCAAAATCATTTCATTTTAAATATTTTGCAGGAGTTGTAAGCTACAATCTAATATTTCTTTAGTCTTTCCTCAGTCCAAAAGCAGCAACGAGTCATCATCTGTTGTCAGGCCTTTTTGGAGCTTTCCGTGGCAACAAGAGAGAAGTTCTGTAAACTATTGTTACAGGAAATGAACTATGGTCCTCTACTATGATCCCTTGTCTAAAAGAAGACCATGGCCACAATCTTTAAGGACTGTGAAGGAATACTCTTCATTGACTTCAAGGAGAGGGACACCACAGTAAATGCGGAGTACTATGCTGGCCTATTGCACAGACTACGTGCTTCCATCAAAAAGAAAAGGCGAGGAAAGTTGAATGGTGGTGTGCGCCTTCTTCACGACAACGTGTCTGTACACATAGCTCTTGTTACAAAGGAAGCCGTGAAGGAAATCGACCTTCCACCCTAAAGCCCAGATCTATCTCTAGTGACTATTTCTTCTTCTCAAAACCAAGAAGGACCTTCGAGGAAGGAAATGTAAGTGTGACGAAGAAGTGATGGATACTGTATATGCCCATTTTGCACACATTTCTGACATTTTTTTTTTTTTTGGAGGGGATTGAAATGTTAATTAAAAGATATGGGAAGTGTATTGCAATAAAGGGCAACTATACTGAAAAGTGAAATATAGTTTTTGTCTTTATCATACCTAAAAAATGGTTAGGCCGTTATGGAACCCTCGTATTTTGCTTAATTAATCAAGATAAACGAGCAATTTATTTCTCTTAAAATTTGCAGAACACTTTTATTTTTACACAATTTACATGATTAAAAGAAACATGTTATGGGCTACAAGTTATTAATCTTTGTTATTTCTGAATTAATTTTTGCTTAATTTTTTTATTATTTGTAAATTTTACATTTATAGCATTAGTAACGTTATACACTTCGTGACTTTAAATATGAAATTAAATCTGCGAAACATTGATTACTACACGAATGGCCCTGTCCTTCACTGCGCTTGCTGCAACAGTATAGGACACCTAAAAACAACTCCATGGAGTGGGAAGTTCAAGGTAGTTTCTATTTTGTTTACATCTTATCCCTACCTTTACATAACGAAATATCATGTTTAAAACGAAGCATAAATGTGACGCGTTTACATTCCAAGTCAACAGATATCTTAAGAGAGAGAAAGATTCCGGTGAAGATGACGTAATAAAAATTTAATTCACAAAGTTTACTAAACAAAAGTACGTCAAGCAGGAGCTGCGTAAACTAAGCGAATTTTTCAGCACCTTGAATAACCTAAAAATTAACATAAAATTAATTAGACCTTATTAATTAATGCAATGAAATAAGTTATAGCATTACTGTGTAGTATTAGAGCAACAAAATTAGAATTCTTGCAATCTGTAAGTATCACAAAGGGGATACACATTTTTAGAATTATCATTATTATTATTATTATTATTATTGAGATTAAACCACAAAAAGTAACGGTATAATATTAAATAAATAAAATATATGTCCACTGATTGACAAAGCTATAATACTATGTGGATAATTTTAAACATTTTTAAATGCAACCATGTTTATGAGCTGGGCCCTTTGTACCATCTTTACATTCACTAAAATAGAGAGAAATAACAGAAAGTTTCGAGTCACATTGTGTATTTAAAAAGAAGATGTTCATAAGTTTCAATTAAACAAAATATGTTACTATTAAGAAACAACTACAATGTACTAAGCAAATATACACAATCAACAACACACAACCAAAAGTTCCATCTATTTTCAGTGACTATGACTTTAAAAATGTTATTGTAGTTAAAACATGCAATGAAAACGTTTTCTGAAAGTTATTACAGGGTGCTCTTACATACAAATATAATTCTCTAACACATGTTAAATCAATATTTCATATTTGATATCTTCACGACGATGTTTTTGTTAAATATAAAACATATGCATCGTTATAAACACAGTTTATGTGTTGAGTGAATTTGTTCCTTTATTTTGAAATAATTGAGGAAAAATAAAAGTCAGTGTTTAAATATCAGTTTTCAGATATATTCCTACTCCTAACGGTCCGATTTCCCTAATTTTCAAAACTATTTTTCATGTTTTATTTAAATGGTGTATAGCGAAATTTGTTGTGAATAAACAAATATTAGTGCCGCTAGAGTGATTATTAATTGAATGTTGGGTTTGCGGCAAACCTCTACTTGTAATATCTGATTTCACTGATTTTCTGAAGTTATTTTTATTAATTTATTTTAATGGTATATGCAGAGTTTCGTTGAGAAAAAACTAAAATTGCAGCAGCCAGTGCGATTTTTAAAAATCTTTTAAATTTAGCATTAGATTTAACCCCCCCCCCCCAATGGTCCAATTTTGCCTGGTTAACGAACTCGACGAATCGTTTGTTAAATTGATGGTTAAATGCCAGATTTCGTTGAGAAAAAACAAAAATTGCGACCGCATACCTTCAATTTTTTCATTTTCATTTTCATTTTCAGTGCCTTGTAGGTAGGATCAATGGAGATTTGAGGAAAATTTCAAAAAACATTTTCATGGGTACAAGCACAATATCTACATTGTTTCGGAATTTGCTAAAACAAAGCAACACGATGTTGGGCAAAGAGTGGAATTTGATATTTTATTAAACTTTGAGATCGCATGGTAGTCATTGTTTAACATACCAACTCATTTGTTAGTAAACACAACAATCGTTGGCTTTTGTCACTTTTTGTTGAGTGCAAACAAACAATGTAACAAACCAGGGAAAGAAAATATGATTTTGATTTATTAGTACTAGCAGTGACGCAAATTAGCAGTTATTTGTTATCAGTACATAACCAGTTTCCTCCTGATTAAATTCTCATAATTATGAATAAAACATTTGCCTTGTGTCTTCTAAATATTCTCAGATTCTGAGAAAGTCTTCCATTGATTCCATAATAGCATTGAATCAGCTGTGTGTTAACATTACTAGTAAAACAACAGCTTGAGACTTAAAGCTCCTAAGGTAAATATGGCTGCAAAAAGAAACAATGAAAATTCAAACGGAATTTTTTGCCCAGCACAGTTAAGTATAGGATATCCCATAATGAACGCAAATTTTAAATTGAGTGCATCAGTCGGTCTGTCAGGATATAAAATTTAACAGACTGTCATCTGTTTGTATTGCAATTAACGATTGTCATTTGTGTGTATTTTTATCGGCTAAAATGGAGCGATACGTGAAGCATAAACGCGTCCAGACTCAGAAAGTGCATTGTTATACAGAGATCGTTCGAAGACTTAATGTAATTTTTGGTAGAAGAAATGTGCCTAACATGTTAACAGTATAGAGACTGGTGTAAATGTGAAGATACAGGATCGACAGAGAACATCAAATATTCCTTGTCGATCGGCAGAGAATGTTGCCCTCGTCAGACAGAGCGTTGCTATGAGCCCAATGAAATTGATTCTCTGCCGTTTAATCTTGTGTTTATGTAGATAATCCACGAACATTCCCTCAACTCAAGACAGAAATAGATTTGCCATGGGTGTAATTCAGCCAGAACATTGCTCTATAGTCGTTGATAATTTTGCCGAAGGTGTGCCAAAGAACCCATGGAGGCATTTGCCATTTTTTTTATTTCTTTTTTTCTTTTTTATGTTTAATTGCGTGGTTTTGCTTCATATTGACCCAATATTATTAGCACTTCTCAAATAAATTATGGGTGTTATTATTAAAAAAAAATTACATTCATTATAGGACACACATTATCTCAATTACAATGATACTAAAGTCTGGTATATTTTGAAAGACCCAAACATCTATCCTAATCAAAACTTAAAGACACTATTGCGTAAAAATTGTTACAAATAATTAATGGAGGAAGTAGACATTTTGACTACCTGTTGAAAGTTTTGTGAAAAGTTCTGTAGCAATCCTAATAAAGGTTAAATTTCACTGGAGATCTAGTCTCGTCTATTTTTTGTAAGTAGATTTTTACTTTATGGACTGAAGTTGTTTTGTTTTATTTTAAAGTTAGTATTATAAAATTCGCGAATTCTATATATGCTTATTCATTCAGTAGTAAAATATATAATGCTTTCATCGGGAATTGTAACATCTTTATTAAACGTTTGACGCTTTTAATGTTAATTCAGTGCAAAACTTCAAATAATTTAAAGAAACTCACTTAAGGTTAACAAATGCTTGCTATACTTTGATTTAAATACATTTTAGCGAGCTATTGCGATTTTTACCCATTAAAATATTTTTGAAAAAATGTCTTTAAATCCTCATTGATCGTACCTACTAGGCATCGAAAAGGACAATGAAAAAAAAATATATGTAAACAATTATATAAAATACGTAGGTCTAGCTCTAGCAGTCGCAATTTTTTTTCCTTAATGAAACCTGGCATTTAACCACCAATTAACTAACGATTCGTCGAGTTCGTTAACCAAAAAAATTGGACCATTGGTGATGGGGGTTAATCTAAAGCTAAAATTTAAAAATCGCTCTGGGGGCCGCAATTTTTTTTCCTCAACGAAATTCGGTGTATATGCCACTAAAATAAATAAATAAAAATATTTTCCAAAAATCAGACTGTAAGGAGTGGAGATTTCCCTGAAATAAAAATTTAAAACTCGCTTTAGCGGCACAAATATTTTTGTAACCTAACTCTGCGTATACCTTTTAAATAAAACAAGAAAAATAGTTTCTAAAAGAAAGGGAAATGGACCATTAGGTACAGAGTATGCCTGAAAACCGAAATTTAAAGAGTAGGGTTTAAAGTGAATATTAAAAATCGCTCTAGTGGCTGCAATTTTTAATTTAATAAAGAAACTCGTTATACGCCGTTGAAATAAAATAATACAAATAATTTCTGGAAATGAGTGAAATCATACTATTAGGAAGGGGGATTGTCTGTTACCCAATTAGCGGCATTCATAATTGTTTTTCGCAACGGAGCTCCCCATATATCATTTAAATAAAATAAGAAAAGTTGTTCCTGAAAATCACAGAAATCGAACCATACCTGAAAACTGAAATTTAAAAAGCGCTCTAGCGTTTCATTTTCTCTCTATTGCTTCAGAATACAAGGACAAATTAATTCAGCATACAAACTGTGTTTATAATGATGCATAAGTTTTATATTTAACAAAAGCATCGTCGTGAAGATAACAAATGTGAAATATTGACCTAACATGTGTTTGATAATTATATTTGTATGTAAGAGAGTTCTGTAATAACCTTCAGAAAAAGTTTGAGTTACAACAACAGCATTTAAATTAAAATTCAAAGCCAATGAAAATCCATGTAATTTGCTACTGTTTTTATTTTCTTTGTACATTATAAGTGTTTCTGAATAGTAACATGTTTTTGTTTTACTCAAACATATGAACATCACCATCTTAAATGCACAATGAAACTTTAAGCTTTCTGTTGTTTTTCTCTGTTTTAGTGAATGTAAAGATATCAAGGGCTCAGTTCATAAACATGGTTACATTTAAAAATGTTTAAAAATACCCTCATAGGGTAGCTTTGTCTATCAATGGTCATATATTTCATTTTAATTATTAGTAGAATTTTATAATACTTTTAAAAATGTGGTTTCTCTTTTGGAATACTTATAGGTAGCAAGAATTCTAATTTTGTTCCGTTAATACCACACAGTAACGCCGTAACTTATTTTATTTTATTAATAAATAAGGTTAGAGTTTAGATTTTATATTCATTTTTAAAATAATTCAGATTGCTGAGGAATTCTCGTAGTTCACGCAGCACCTGCGTGAAGGATTTTTTTTTTCCCCCAAATTACATGCTCAGTATAGAAATTGAGGGTTATTTTAACTTAACAACTTCGCGTATTTATTATAAAGAAATATAAAGGAGTATGAAATGTAGTGCAGCACCGTCGTGTTAGTACACCTTAGTAAATATTACTGTAAGCTAAAAGACGGCATTTATGAGACATATCAATTTTATGTTGAGCAATTTAATTTATGAATTAGTAATGTATAATCTGCGAGGGCACTTAGACTTATTTACTCATTGATATCTCATATGTTGTTTCAATTATTTAGAATAATACTGTTGTGAACCCGACATCTGCTTGCTTGGGAAAATGTTTTATTCTGGTTCCTTAGTTCTTTATTTTTGTCCTGCTGTTTTTAAAAGATTTTGCTTAAAGTCTACAATATATAATTTTAGAACTGCCACTTTGAACACAAGAGTGTCATGCTCTCACGTGACAGAAGGGCGTGAGAACTAAAATTCCTGCATTATGTGTTCCTTCGGTGCAGCGGTGCCAACCAAACATCCTACCCTAGCACATGCACACTACAATTGTTGCTCCCTCCTACCAAAGCAACACTGATGTGCAGCCTGGGGAACAGGAGGGAGGGCAGGGGGGTAGACAACATCCACTACTTCATTGTTAAGGTCCGTAGTACTAGTTAGTTGTAGTTCCACTGGAGGGAAGAGAGCGCTAGACAAAGAGAGGCGAATGGTGAAAAGAAGACGAGGATAATCCTCGTGGTGGTGGGGAGTGAATTACAGCTGGTGGGGAGAAACCGATTGCAAGCGGTGGAAAAAAGAGGAGGAAAGAATACACACACGCACTGGGCGAAGAAACGAAAAGAAAGGAAATAGCAGGGAGAAAGAGAGAGAGAAGCCCGAGGGATCGTAGGGGAAGAAGAGCTTATTTTGTGTGTGTGTGTGTGTAGAGAGAGAGGAGGGGAAGTTCTCTACATAGAGGAGAGTAACCGCGAGGCTAGCAGCATTTCGGGAGTCGCTACCGAAGATAGAAGGTCAAAATACACAGCACAACAGCGTCCAATGTCACAAGTGTTGAGAGAGGTGGAACATTACGCGTGTCAACCGCTGCCCTCGCGCGCGTCAGTTTCTCAATCAAATATTTGCCAAGGTATTTAAGTAGATAAAGGAAATAACAGCGTCGATTGTGTTGGAGGGAATCAAGGACATTGCTCCGGAGCACGCGAACGCCTAGTGAAGAGGAAGTCTTATCTCTGGCGCGTTACGAGTGATATAAAGTGGCGGTGTAAGGTGTTGGAAAAACATGGGGGACAGCTCTTATGCAACAGTTCTCTGATAACGTAAAAGACAGTGCTATGGACTAAGGCATCTGCTGTAATCGTTTGTTACTGGAAAAGTTTCAGGAAGTGAATTTCTCCAGCCTATGGCAGTAGCGACAGCCGCTTTGGGTGTAATGACGCTGGGACCACAGCAAAATGCCATGACGAACTTGGTGCAGCCGTCTTCAGCATCGGCTTCAGGGGGTGTCACTACTCCCTGCGTCATCGTGACGGCCGGCGTCAACTCAGCGCAGCAGCAGGCGCCATCTTCTCAGTTACTATCCTCTCCGCTGCATAACCAGTACCAGGCGTCGACCAAGACGACGGTGCTGGTTCAGCAGAAGAGACCGATAGCTCCTGCAACGACGGAAAATGCTCGCAATGTTCGTACCAGTGTCCTAGTCAGCAACCTTTCGACGTCCACAACTGCGACGAGCAACTCCTCCGCGGCGACGACGACGTCGGCAGACATGCTGCGATGTAAACGTCGCATTAATTTCACGCATGGAGGCAGCACTCTTGGATATTCTGGCATTCCCGGGCATCAACCGGCATCGGTGGCGCGAAGAAACGCCCGAGAAAGAAATCGAGTGAAGCAAGTAAATAACGGGTTTGCAACTCTTCGCTCCCACATACCTCTGTCGGTAGCTGCAGCGCTATCTTCCTCCTCGCCCTCTACAGGTGGAGGAAGTGGTTCCCGTGGTGCCAGCAAGAAGCTTAGCAAGGTCGAGACACTTCGGATGGCTGTTGAATATATTAGAAGTCTTCAGCAGCTGCTGGAAGACCATGCCTCAGAAACCTCCTCGACGACCTCCTCGACGCCCGATACAACGATGGCACCAGCGTCGACGTCATCTACCACTATAAAAAGCGAACCCTCGTCGACAAATGGTGGCTACTATTCCAGCAGCAGTCCAGAGACTTCCTCGGTGACTTTGCTGACCACGGCATTGCCAGTGTCACAACACTTCTCCAGCACGGGGACGGGCGTTTCCCATCACCACCTTCTGCTTCAACAGCAGACGCCACCTCTCAGCACAGGGTCCTCTCTCTCGCCGCCTTGCTCCGAGGCTTCTTCGTCGCCGACGCCGTCCTACGCGTCGGAAGGTTCCGGTTCCGCCGTATCGTCGTATGCACCGACGTCGGTTTATCAGCAAGAAAACTATGAAAACTACGAGCCGATGAGTCCAGAAGACGAGGAACTTCTAGATGTCATATCCTGGTGGCAGCAGAGTCAATGAACGTACTCTTGACTGATGACACATCGGAAACCGCCGACAGAAACCAACGAAACGGTAAGCAGTAATTCTTTTTATGTAATAAATGTGTTTCTGCCACAGCGGCAAGACCAGTTCCTAATCACGTTCTCCAGTGAAGTGCTTAGCGCGGATCTGAGCCAGTCTGTAAGCTAGTCAGGCAACCAGTTAGCGACCTTGACACAGAAAACGCCGGCTACCCACGTCCCGCACGTCCATACACATGGTTTGCTTGTTTATGCACGTGAAGCATTCTGTGAGTAGCGTTACCTTAAAATAACACAAACCCTTTTCATTCACAGAAGCATAAAACCCCTCTACTGTTTTGTAGGGGTTTTCCGTGACTACAATTTTTCGTTGTGATATGTGCCTTAAATAAAACAGATCTGCTGTTCTAGATATATCTAAAACTCTTTTCAACCATTCCTACATCTTTATGACAAGGTTTTATTACTCCTAATCATCCATCTCTGTCAGTCTGTCCCCTCACGGTATTTATTACTGTGTTTTAACAGCGTGTACATTTCCTGTGACAAAAATTGTCATTCACGCGACAGTCCTCTTTACAGCACATTCGAGGTCGCGATGGTTTTGTAGTTGAAGAACGGAGCACGTTTTCAAGGGCGGGCCAAGGACAACTTCAAGTGTGAGAAAGTTTTTCCCTAACGGAAATGTTTCCCGATACTCAGGGATATAACACACGATGCCTAGGAGAGCTAATGTGAACACCAGACCTTGTTTATCTTACCTTTCTCGAAGATGTAGCTGCTATACGGTTTTATGTTAAGAGTTTACAAGGCTGAAATGTTTACGCTCTGTGAATTCTTGATGTAAGATTGCCTTACTTTAATATTTTTTTATTCTACTGATAAAAAATCTCCCTCTAGAAAAAAAAAACAAAAAAATTTATTCAGCATTAACCGTTAAATGAGTATCATATAAAATTTTACGTTACTTTTAAGGTCAAAGCATTTTTTTTGTGTTGCTTTCCTTCTCACATATCTTTCTTTTAATTTGCATTGAAGTTTGTATTCATAGAATAACTGTAAAGGGAAATATACAAACAAAAACAAAATCTATGAAACCTTTTTCTGCAAAAACATTAAGCCTTATTCAGAAAGAGGTGGGGGGGCAGAATAAAGAAAAGAAAAAACTACCTGGGTTGGTGATTTTTTTCCCTATGCTCTCCCCCTCCCCATGCGACCTACATAAATATAAGTTTTTTTTTTCATGTCCTGCAAGAATAAAGGAAGAAGCCATGCCTCTGTAAGTATGTGCAAAACTTGCTTTTGAAATATATAAACATTAAGACATGCTGATTCAGCAGTTATTTTAATGTATATCAGCATCTAACTGTATGATAAAAAGTTGCATAATTATGTTATTTTAATAATAATTAAAGTATAATAACTTCTATTTTAATTAATTAAAGCTTAAGTGTGTGTGTGTGGTACAATTATGAAAATAATGAAACATATTAGAAAAATAAATTGAAATTAAATATTGTAAGGTTATGAAAAACTAGGAAAAAACATTTTAAAAGTAAGCCCAAATGAAGTTAAGAGGTTAAGGGAGCTCATTATGTTCTATCTTGAGAACGTTAAAAATTAATGCTCGTTTTTCTGAATAACTATAACATGTAGGAAATTGAAAATGTTACCAACTATTAGTTGCTGCTTCGTTAATCTTTAAAAGAGCCCGTTTTCACAAGTGTTTGTAGATTTTGAGGTATAATTTTTGCGTTGAATATTATGTTATTTCAGAATGTTTCTATTTTTATTTTTGAATAAGTCATAAATAATAATAACCGCCACGGGTGGCCGAGGTCGTTAAGGCACGGACTCGTGAGCGGGAGGTCTGCGGTTCGAATCCCGCCAGGACCGTCCTCCCTGACTGGGGTTTTTTCCAGGTTTTCCTCAGTCTTCATATCTGGCAAATGCCGGGGAGGTACCTAAACTTAGGCCTGGAACGCTTCCTTCCTTAAAAAAAAATATCCTTTCCCAATTTATCATTTCATCTCATGTATCACCAGTGTCCACCGCCTGTGGTGCCTCAGTAGTAAAAACGGGCGTTAAACACTACTCAAAAAAAAAAAAACAGTATAAATAAATCGTTCTGTTAAAATCAGAACTTACAAGTAGAGAACACGTGGTAAAAATTGCATTTTTTTACATGATTAAGAGCTGAGGCAAAAGAACACAAGTGTGAGAAATTGTAGTTTTCAGAAAATAGCTCTTAAAATGGAAAAAAAACATTTAATTATACCTTAATAAATTCTTGCTTTAAAAGTTAAAATACTACATTAAAAAACCAAACATGTGAAATGTCATAGATAATTTTAATCTCGGAAATTCGAAGACCAAAATTAGATAAAAAAAAAAAATTTTTTTTTGATAATTTTGACAATTTTTTAAACTTTGAAGTAAATATCTTTAAAACATTTATTTTATAGAAAAAAAAATGAAAGGAGCATTTAAAAAAATGCCGAATACAGAAAATATGTGTATTACAAATTAATAGGCAGAGAAGTGTTGATAGTCAAAGAACTGTTAATTACAGACTTTTTAACAAATACAATGCTTGATTAATTAACATCAATAGCAATGTTTGATTATTCAAACTGCAAGCAACATAACTGCTCTCCAGAGATCTCTGAATGAAGCATTCTGCGGTTGGGTTAAAACGTTTATAATCCCCGAGGTAAAATTATTTCTAAATGGCAGAAGATGCAACCAACAACAGACATTTCTACGAAATCCAGATATTTTACATGCAGAAAAAAAGATGTCAGTATTTTAATAACATTTCGGTATGCTAGTAACTATGAACTTGATGCTATAGATTCTCAAATATATTAAAAACATGTTTCCTTGTTAAATTTAACACCGAAACATTTCATAGCCACTACTCTGAGGAACGTTAATAGGAAGCACAGAGAGAGAGCAGGCTAAATTTTCTTCTGGCCCATGCAGCAGGAAGAAAAGAACACCCACGATTTGGAACAAGTGTGTCATAATGGTCTAGCAAGGTCATAGCGTTTAACAATAAAGTGCACAATAGCCTATGCTTTAAGAAAAGGGACGGTGTGAGAAGAATAGAAGCAGGAGCGTGGCAAAAATCTTTTCGTCCTTGTTCTCTAAAGTATTTGTGCGCTTTGTAATGGTCATTTTCTTTAAACCTTTTTCAAAAATCTCTAGCACCCCTGCAAATTCTTAAAAACGAAATTATATTTATGAATAAACTTTTTTTTGTGAAATTCTTGGGCGAGAGGAAACTTCGGGACAGAGATTTACTTTATTTAAAGCTATACTTAAATCATTTTAAGAAATATTAAAAGTAAGACATTAAACACAAGAATGTCTCAAAAAATGTAAATAAAGTTTTCTTCCTCTTTCTTGTGATGTTGATTTGGTTTATTTATGGACTCTTAACCTCTCAGGTCATCAGCGTTACATTCAATTCAGGTCTGAAACGGCCGACAAATTTTGCTCAGATGCCTCTTCTTTCAGGCTTGAGGTTCTTTTACATGCCGTGTATATACGAAACGGGACCCACGACTTTACTTCCCTTCCGAAGGAAGACATACTTAGTATTTTTACGTCCGAAAAAATCCATCGATCCTGGCCGGGAGTGAACCCGCGATCTTGGGTTTAGAAGGCAAGTATGATTACCACTAAACCACCAGGACTACTTCCTCTGTCGTGAAACCGTGCGACACTTATAAAATTAATGCATCTGTAATGGATAACCTGTTTCATAGACAGGTTTTCCATATGTATTTTGCTTTCCTTGCCACTGGTTAGCCAGCCACTTTAATCAGGGAAGTGTCGTAAACCAGCATGTTTTCTACATGTAATACATAACTCTTGTGCATTTTTTTTGAATAGAGTTTAGCGCCCATTTTTACTATTGAGGCAACACAGGCGGTGGACACTAATGATACATGAGATGGAAGGATTGTTGTTTTTTTAAGGAAGGAAACGTTCCAGGCATAAGTTTAGGGTACCTCCCCGGCATTTTCCATTTATGAGGACTGAGGAAAACCTGGAAAAAACCCTCAGCCAGGGAGGACTATCCTGGCGGGTTTTGAACCCCAGACCTCCCGCTCACGAGTCCGCGCCTTAACGACCTCGGCCACCCTTGGCGGTACTCTTGCGCATGTAAAGTACATGTACTTTCATATAGAAATTTATTATCAAATATATAAAAAGGTTTTACTAATTACAATGAAACTTCCGTATATGCACGCCATAGAAATTAAAAGCTTTAAACTTCTAGAACAACAAGAGAGGGAATACAAATAGTGTTTTCTAAGTTTATGACTGGGTACTTGCGACCACGAACTCCGAACTATAATAATATCTACACTCATTGTGCTGTAATAATATGCCGACTCTATTTACCGCAAATTCACGTATTTTGGTTGAGTACACGGATTTTGTATATTACAACTAAAGTTAAGGTTAGATACACGAGAGTTTTCAAATGCCCCCAAAATAAAAGTCTAGAGGGTGTAGGTCAACATTACCTTCGTTCAAATGGAACACAAAACGCTGCCGGTGAATCTAAGAATTACTAGCTTAACCAGACGTAACCAAGAGGGCATTTTGAAATTTCTATAAGAAAGAGTTGCATGTGGTATGCTGGTAAGTTCTGGTACAGTATGTTTCCCATGATTAATGTACTATGAAGAATTATAGAAAATGAGTTCTAACATGAAATAAAACGTTTCCGGACTAGTGTCCATATAACAAATTTTCTTGTTCTACGTGTGAGGAATGTGTCCTGAAAGGCTGTACCTTATTGTTACACCCGATATACGTAAAAAAATTAAATTACAAACTTTATTATATGGAATTAGCAGATTATTACACAAATGTTACGTAAAAATGCAATCCTCACTTTAATCCGGTAGCTGAAGTATTCGACTGTATACATTGCAATTATACAGAATATTTACCACACCATTTTTAATGGTGTTTAACGCCAATTTTTACTACTGAGCCACCACAGACGGTGGACATTGATGATATTGAGGTGTTATTATATTTTGGGAGAGCATTTTTTAAGGAAGAAAGCGTTCCAGGCCTAAGTTTAGGGTAATTCTCCGCCATTTGCCGTTTATGACTGAGGAAAACCTTGAAAAAACCTGTCAGGAAGGACGACCCTGGCTGGATGCGAACCCCAAACCTCCGCTCCTAACGACCTCGGCCACCCGTGGCGATCTTCAAGAGAATGAAATATTACTATTTGGCGTCCTTGGCGTCTTTATTGCTGGTATATGTTTTACAATACCGATGGAAAACAAATTTTTATTCACATTTCACAGCCCACATTTAACTCAGCGGCAAGTGTTCTTTCTGTTTTATAATTTTACCCTAATCAGACTCTACTGTTGTGGAAACTAAGCACGAACTTGCCTAAAGAGAGTGGCGAACGTTTCTTCTTCTTATTCTTATTCATCCACTGTTCCAGACATTAGCTAACGTAAGCTGCTTAAGGGCTAAGACCCGGTATCTCAAATTACAAACCTTACTTTCTAAGAATGTGCATGTCGAGTTCCAAATAGCGTAAAGATCCAGAAAAGCCTCATATCAGAAAGCATAATAAATCCCCCCTCAGTGTCTGGCACAAGACCAGAATTCTCACTACCTGTAACTCCGGGCTTGGTCCATGCAAACCTCTGAATGAATTCAACCCAGCATCAATCTTTGTATAGCTTGAGCCAGGTTTCTTTCGTTCAATGCTCTTTCCATAACTCCCCATTCAGAAAACGCAGTCTTTCGTTACGTTGCCCTCCAAGTCTTTTGAAGATGAAGAGCAGGGGAAAAAAAAAAAAAAACTAAGGAACCTTTTTTTCTTCTCTCTTTCTCTCTTACTGCTTCCACGTTGCCGAACCTTCTCTGTCTTTGCTTAGAAGGAGGTGGAAGAGAGCATTGGAGAAGGTCTGAAAAGATATTTTAAAAATATTTCTTAGACATACAAAGGGAGTCCCTTCCTTCAAAAGAGAACCTTCTTTCGCTTGGACCGAAGTCTAATGTGGCTTTGCACAATAATTACCGTATTGCTTTGAGCCGATGCTTTTTGCTGCAGGTAGTGAAAAATCTGGTTTGAAAAAGAACGTCGTGTTAACTAACGGGGGGGGGGGGGGGGCCAAAAAAAAAACTTAATCTGCATTCTTTATCGATATTCTTTTTGCAATATATCGATAAAATCTGCATTCTTAATCGATATTTTTTTCGCGATATATCGATAAATTTTCTCTTTCGAATTCTGCTGTTTGGGAGGAGAGTATTAGAATCATTATGTCGAACTATAAAACGAGTTTACATAACGGGATGAAAATTACGCAAGGCCATTTATTCAACGCTTGGTGTATTAGTGATGAGACAAATCCAGTCAAAAAGTGGCAACGATGAGAATGCAAGTCATAGAAAGATTCACATTAGCAAAGTTTCGTTAAGCAGCTTTTATTTTGACTTATGTACGAAAAGAGTTAATACTTAAGATATTGTGGGAGATCAGGTTCCCAGTATTCCCATCCTGGGGAAAGGAGAACCCTTCACTGGGTTTCTGTTCCTTCAGAGACAGGATGCAATCAAATGGGAATATTAGCTTAGCACAAGATTATCAATAAGTACTTCATATTTAATTTTCAAGCGTTTTTCTGGGCCTGCCACGAAAAATATCCCAGTAATTTTTTTTTTTTATTTAAGGACGCTCTTTAACATCTCAGATCATCAGCGTCCCATTCAATTCAGAGCGTGATCCGGTCGATAATTTTTGCTCAGAGGCCTCTTCTTTCAGGCTCGAGGTTCTTTTTCGTGCCGTAAATGTACAACATGGTTCCCACGACTTTACTTCCCTTCCGAAAAAAAACCATACTTAGGATTTTTAGGCCCGAAAAAATCCATCGATCCTGGCCGCGATCTTGGGTTTAGAAGGCAAGTATGGTTACCACTACACCACCAGGACCGACAAAATATCCCCACAATTCGATGCAAACCAGCAGTGGGCAATTGAAATTCGTTCTATGTTTTCATTCAAAATAAAAGCACCACACCAGGCGTTACTCAAAACTATAGTCTGCAAAACAGAAGTGTACTAGTGATTCTCTAAAATTATTTACAAAACTCGAATATTAGTCAAAGAAAGAATGAGGAAAAAGCAAATTAAAATCTGATCACACTGTATAGTCAGAAATACAAAGAAACAAAATTTCCCTTGCATAAGTTTTCCTTCATGAAAACATAAATTGAGTATGTTTATAGAGTATGGAAATTTCTTTCAGTACGCACATATCTCTCACCAACATATATCCAAGTTTAGGTGTCTTTTCCTCAGTTAAGATACAGATGAAGGCGGTGCTATAGCCTCCCACCGAGGCGGCCGTAAATGGTTAATACGGTTTACCCTCATATTCGTATCATATCAACGTTCACTTTCATCATACAGCGTTAATGTAATCCGCCGAATTTCTGGGCGCGCTTTACAACTACGTTGATAAAATGGCTGGAGTAGGGCTGAACTGGATTGGATTGCCAGAGTAGGATATATCAGTACTTCAGCCTTGCTCAAGGCAGTGGGGGCACCTCCTGGAGAAAGGAATGAGATGAGGATAAGGAAACGGACTTTGATAGCTCCTAACATTCTGTCCAGATAAAACATCTCTACTCTTCAAGTAGTAGTTACCAGATTCCGTAGCAGAATCCTTTCCAAAGTGCAAGTCACCGCCACACTGCACCAGCCCACCTCACTTGGTACTGTTGATCGTGTAACACAACCCCGGAATTAATGTATGAACTAGTAGAGCGGAAAATTCGTGGAAAGAAATTTTCATTTTAAGAAACCAAGGAAAATAATAATAATAACAACAACAACAACAACAACAATAATAATAATAATAATAATAATAATAATAATAATTAAAAGAATGACCGGCGCCGTGGGATTTGAACCTGGGGACTCCCGAATGCCAGTCCCAAGTCACAACCATGTTCAGCTAGGAGTAGGGTGATTTGCAATATCTCAGAACTTAAATATTTCAGAACTTAAAAATTTGGATTCCACATATAAAACTACATTGCACTATGTTGAAATTAATTCATTAAAATTATATACATTGACTTAATTCAAAATATACCTCAAGCTACTTCTCTTTTGTCCGGGACATAACTCTCTTTTAGTTTTTCCCTCCAGTTATGGGCATATGTTTTATGTGTTAAGAGTTTTGGCATACCAGAGCAGACATGCTTTGCGCTGCAGCTTTGCAGTAATATCCATAACTCCATAACGAATAAAGTCAGCATTTGGTCATTAAGGGAAGAGCGTAACAGTCACAGTGTTTGCCTAAAGTGGAAACAAAAGAAGTTCACGCAGCGTAATGAATCTGTTCAACCCGAGGGAGGAGTAAAAAGCAAGCAAGGCACGTACTGTTAGATTATTACCACTCTAACGGAGCGCCACTCTCAAATTACCGAGGTTTATTGACGAGAACTGCAATATTTTTCTTGTTGTCTGGCGAACGACAGACTTTGTGTCGCGGTTATTACAGCCTCGCCTTGCATTTAGCTATGGTGCACTTCAAGAAGTCTAAACACATGGTCTGGTTGCGTTGAACACACCAGCTGTTGGTTTTATTTATAAATGTGGGCGTTTGAAATATTACCTTGGGTCTTAGGGCTCTTTTGAAGTTGTCTTGTTCGTAAAATCGTATAACTTCGAAGAATTTTAGTATAAATGGTTATTATTTGTTCGAAATAAGAAAAAGCTGTAACTTTTATGTTTGCGTAAACTTAGGAGAGGCAATGCTTCGAACGATAAAACTTAAATTTTCATAGCGGAAATCAGTCCAAGGACCATTTGATTGATTGGGTGAAATTGTTTCCGTGAAAAGAACTGTAAAAATATTTATTATATGCAATATATTTAATATTCGTAAGAGATGGGTAGAAAAGAAACGGTACTTTCTAAAAACGTGTAATAAGACAAAAACAACAAAATGCAGTTCAACCCTAGTTTAATATTTACATTAAACTATGCAATATTAAGCACTTGATATTAGCAGAATATAGCAAAATATTAAAAAGATAAGTAGGAACGGAAACCAATTTTAAAATTCAGGGAAAGTGGTATTTGCAATATCGCTATATGCATTTGAGCTGAATCCAAATAGCAAGAGTGAGGTACATTCAAAACTTGCCATTAGCAAGTCGGCCGATCACCGGCGCGAACTCTCCCGCCAAGGCCGGCATCCGGTGCCGCGAATTAAAAACTTGGGTAGTTTAATATTAGTTCCACTCATATTCTTGCAGCAGGTGCTGGGGGTTGCTCAGAAATTCGGTAAATTACGTGTGGAAGAACTGACGAGTGTAATTTTTTTTTTTTTTTTTAAAGAAGGATTAGATTGCGTGTCGTACAAAATGGGCTACGCTTCCAGAATATTATATATGTGAAACTGAGAACAGAATTAATCTCCGTTTAATTTATATTTCAGTTTTTGAAAAGGTGAAGTGTTGCGGCGCCAGACGCCGGCGATTGCGAGAGGGATCGCCCAGTTAATCTATCGACTTGGAAATGGAAGGATTTCAATGTGTCTCACTGTAACTAAACTATACAGAAGAATGGGTCAAATAAAAACTGAATTGTAGTAAAAAGTAAATATAGTAATTAAATAAATACCAAACTTTTGACGAAACATATCTAAGAATAATGCTTTAGAGAGAATACGGGTCACCCTGTGTTTACGTCATATCAAGATCTAATAGTGGTTTTATTTAATGTAATTTATTGATTAAATTTATTTACGGATGTTCTTTAATACTCCAGGTCATCAGCGTCCCATTCTATTCAGGGCAGGAAACGGCCGATAAATTTTGCTCAGAGGCCTCTATCGGGCTTGAGGTCCTTTTACGTACCGTAAACCTACGACACGGGATCCACAGTTTTACTTCCCTTCCGAAAGAAGCCATACTTATATTTTTTTTCTTTTGGCCGAAAAAATCCATCCTGGCCAATATTGACCCCGCGATCTTGGGTCTACGAAGCAAGTATGGTTACCACTAGGCCACCAGGACCGAATTTAATTGCGAGATAAATGTTTCTTACTCACGTTAACTCGTCTGCAGCTAAAAAGATACTGAACTAAACCCGCCTATCAGCACAATAAACAGTGTAATGTTTTCCATCTTTACTGATTGCTACTTTATGCCCCAATTGATCTAGCAATAAGACAATAAGATCACTGTAATTATTACGGCAGAAAATAAACAGATAAAATTATTATTATTATTATTATTATTATTATTATTATTATTATTTTATTCATTTTAAGTATTAGTACACATTTATTTACTGTCTTGTTTTATATAGGTTTATGTGTGTGCACGAGTATTGTATTTGTTACTGCTTAGTTATATTTGTGGTATTGTCACCGAAACTTAGTGTAATTATTATTAGATTGGTACAGTGAAAGAGAAACCTAAAGGCCTAAGCTCCGCTAGAAAAAATAGTTCGCTGTCAGGTGACGATAAGGCGATGTGTTTTTCACTTGTCACTCCGCAAATGAACTTAATTTCTAGTTTCAGACTAGCTAAAAATGATAAAAATGTTATCAAAATTAATGAAATGTGTTTTTCCTAAATATTAGAACCTTATTTTCTAAAAAGTCATGTTTTATTACGACACATTTTTCCAAACACGCTATCCATTGTTTCATCAGATGCATGTGCTTTGTTTTTTATGCAATGGCGCACAGTGGCTTCAAATGCTGCATCGAAAGAAAAAAGTTGACTTTTTAACTCCTCTTTAAATTTTAGGAATAAGCAACGGTCGGACGGTGCCAGAGCTGGCCTGTAAGGAGTACGTGGCTATTCTGCGGATACTTGCTTGAGCGCTCATAAGTTTGACATACTTTTGGTATACATGAATTTCACTTGGCATGCAAATTCTAGTATCAAAAAGTCGTAGAAAGCATTCATGACTAACAATTCTATTGTTCGGTGGCACAAATTAAAGTCGATTGCAATACTGAAGAACACTAGCATAAACATTTTTGTACCCTAACTACCAGCTACGCCATTCGATAGGAGGCCTTGAATTGGTTTGGGTTTATGCCTTGTCCTCCAATGAAGACACCTTCGGTAAAAAGATGTTTTCCAATAGAACACTCCCCACGCCAAGGAGTTTAGACCCCTCGGAAGGGCAGAAGTCTTTCCAAAGCGCAAGCAGCGTCTCGCCGCACACCAGAGCAAGTTGTTCTGGCACTTTCGACGCTGTAATGAAATGAAATGGGAGAATGGAAAATTCGTGGAAAGGAAAGACTCGCAGAGTCCAAAGCTTCAGTACCTGAGGCACACAGTTCGGTTTAGGGGCCTTGTGGCTTCATTAGTTGCTTTATTAGAAATGACTTCTGTTCAATCATTAATATCCCTTCAGTTTTTGAGTTAGGAGTAAAGAAGGGAATGCAAGAAGAATCAAAAGTGTGGAGAAGAGCTTGGCACTGATGGGTGACTTACTCAAATGCCAAATGCTTGTCCTAAAACGAAACACCTAAGATCCCTATGGTTTATTAGACATCCTGTATGCATGTTTATTGTCTCCATAGTGTTGTCTTCAATAAAAAGTGGGATGTAGTAGACACTGACGTCATACAGTCAGGCTACTTGTATAAACTGGCCACACAGGCTGAGTTAACGTTGTGCTGGTCATTGCATTCTCGCCTCATTGATTTTTCCTCCACGTTCAACTTGAGATGTTTAGCAGACATCAACGGCATTTTCATTTGCTTTTTTTCTTTCTTTGTTTCAGGTACATAAAGGAGCCTGGATGGAACAGGGTGTTTTTACAACATATTCCCGTTACACACGATCAAGAGACCTTGGAGCACGCATTTGATTGTGTTCATTGTCTGCTCGACACTTCCAAGTCTTTCTCGACAACGATGTGCCTTAATTGAAAGATGTTACAGGACTGTGTTAAGTTTTAAGTTTCGTTGGTGTTAACACTTCCTTCACCTAAAGACAAACAATTAAATAGTAAAAAAATTGTTCCTCCCAAAACTGAAGGATCTCTAAGGTGATTGTTATGAATTAGTGAGTTTCAAATGAATCTCTCGTCAGTTGTGGAAAGTTAAATTTATCTAGTCACTATCTGGATTATATTATATTTTATTGTAAATACTGTATCACTTGTTGCAGGACTGTTAGAGTATATGTCATTCCAAGTTCTTTGCCAGTGACCCTCCTGGGCAGGAGTTTGCTCTCTTATCGTTATTTCAGTTTCATTTGGAAATATCAAAATAGTTAAGATATTTCACAACATTATGCCCAGCGAGTATTGAAAGTTAATATCGGTCTTTATACATATCCTTTACCATTTATGTAAAGTTGGTTGAGGATGATGCCTGAAGCGTCTTAACGTTGCCACTATAATTACAGCCGTATCAAGGTCAAAGATTGTGTGATTAAGAACCGCAAGTTTATAGTTGTTTTTTTTTTTTTTTTTTAACTGTAGAATAACCCGTTTAGGGTATTGTTGAATTCGAAAATGACACATTCCAATTGTTTTTATGGGCAGTATATAAAGATAGCTTCAGGAAGAGAGAAATAAATTTATGGATTTCTAGTAACCATTATACCTCTGAAAAGAAAAAAAGTTTTATCTTTAAGCATTCCTAATATTGTAAATCACTATTTTTTTTACGAAGGTCTAAAACCATTTTGTATAGCATTTACACTATTTTTAGAGTCATTTTTGAGCTGTTAACTGTTTTAGTCATTAATTAGATACTGATTTATAATATGTGAACAATCAATGTGCCTTGTCGTCTGTTAGCAAATAATCTTTTATCAAAATAATGTTACTGTTGTATATTTGGAGTGATAATATACATCATAAAAATAAGACAATACCAGTACTTGTTTTGTCTTAAGCTTATGACCAATGTTTTCAGACTGAAGAGGTTGAACTCAAGATGGCGCGATAAATTTATAATGTGTTTATGTACAGTATTTTATATTCAGCCAATTACTTTTCATTGCCCGGTAATTGTTAAGCAATGTTATCATGTACATAATATTCTTTATTATGATGAAAAAAATGTTCAAAAAGTCATGGAAATATTTAAATTTCCTACTCAGTTTTATAGAATTTTTAAATACAACAACTTTTTGTATTCATCAATTGTATTTTTTTCCCCCTGGAGTTCCTTTCACACTTTCAGGTGTTTGATGTGTGAATTTTTTCGCCAGCAGCTCGAGAGAAGATACTTCTAGATTTATGCTCAGGGCCTATAAGCTGACAACCGAAAGTTATATGCACTTTCAAAAAACATATCCTTCCGCACTAACGGTGAGAAGAAGAAAAGAAAAGACACTATGACTGGATATGGACAGAGGTAGACGTAGAAAATTGTTTTTAAATCTTTATTACACCAATACCCCATTACATTATGTAATACTATATGCAATTAGCTATCTTGCTTTAACAATTTGAATTCTACATCTATACAATACTTACATTATATTCTCTTGCCTATATTAATATTAGAAACTGTACTATTTTATAAAATATATGCAGACTGTCTAAATCTATTGATCTGTGCATCTGACAAAGCTATTAAAATGATTTATTGTTGATATTCGGCCATTTTCCACCACTAGTTACTTCTTCAGATCTGAAAATCTGACTTTTTCCATCTAATAGTTCACAAGTCCCATATAAGGGGATACTGACTGGATATCTTTGTTGCATGAATAGTTTGAATTATCAGATATTTTTAACCTCTGAAAATATTGGTTAGCTTTACATGCCCAGTAAGGAATGTTTTTAAGTTACCAAAAAGTTTAATGTCTACTGATATCCTATCTTTTATATTGGGGAAAAATGCATTAAATTACTCTACCATTCTTGTTCGTTAACCACTCATTTACACCATCTTCATTACCAAATATTTTCACTGCATTTTCTTGTACAAAACGCGTCTTTTGCCAGTCGATCTGCTAACTAAATTCCGAAGATTCCATTGTACTTTAACCCAGGTGAAGTGTATGATCGCTTCTTTATTTACTGTCTGATGTGTTTAATTAAGTTGTGGTGACTGTTGGCTTTTTTTAATGAATTCAAAGTTATTCTGATGATGGATTGCTGCTGTCTTAATCTTGTACGCAGGCAAGTTCTCCTATGTTTTCCAGAGACTTGAGGATTGCCAGTTGTCCAGTCTGATTGTTAGAACAGTTTTTATTAAATTTATATGGAAATTAACTTTCGGGTACGTTGTTTTCAATAATCAACTAAACTGTTTATCGAGGGAGCAGAATAAACACACATTTCCAATGTTACTGAGTGCCGCTGTGCAAGGTGTATTTGGTCAACTCTTTATTGGCTGCCGGAAATATCTCCAGTAACAAGATTTTCTTTTTCAAATGATACGTAGCCTGTAGATTGCTTAGTGACAATCTTGGCAGCTGAATTGAGCAGAAGTTTTCAGTAGTAAATAACTGAAAAGATAAGAAAAGCAAAGAACTGCTTCCAAAATTAGTACGCATTGTTTTGGTGGGGGTTTGTTTATAATTTTTTTTTGTGCCCAATTTGAATTTTTTCTACCATCCCCCTCGATATCTTTCTATCATATCTTGAATGTATCCTTTTTGGATCGTTGGATAAAAATAACAAGCGAGAATGTTGAAATTCGTACAAAAGAATTCACTTGAACTACTAACCTCGATTTCCGGAAAAGGACCAGGCTATGAGTGGAAGAGGGTGGTGGGGTAAGGCACTTGTACCAGAGCTATTTCCTGCCAACTGTCTCTGTCAAAAGATGTGGAGTGTTTACCGTGAAGAAAAGAGACCATGGCCGTCTCGGTGTAATGCCTGAAGCCGGAAATAAGGCTGACTTTATTAATTTAATTAAAAGGCTGCAGAGTGATATTTATAAAGGCATTATATTTGATAAGGATAATTGTTGTGTATATGTATAAGAAAATCATTTTGATAGGTATAACAGGAATCGAAGTAATTTGTAACTTGTATGTCATTTAACAGGTAATGGTATTTCACAAAAGGGTTTTGTATACATTTTGTGTAAAACATGTTAGAAAGAGACGGATATGTACCTGACGCCTCTCCACTCACGGACCGCTCCTTAGACAAGGCTGAAGAAAGGGTAAACTATCTTTTGTTAGGTCACGAACCTTTTACCCAGGAAATACTTAGGAGTAGACAATAAGAGAAACATGTGGCCGTAACGGGACAGTATTTAACAAAGTCAGACTTAGCAATATTTAAGAGAAAATGAAAATGTCAGAACGGAGACGAAAATGTTTTATTACAGGAAAGCCGAAAACACGTGCGTTATCTCCGGGAACATTTAGGAATCTACAAACTAAGCAAGGCAAAAGATTTTCAATAGAAATCAGAGTGTAAGGAAAGGGCCGAAATTTATGACAGCTTGTTCTGGGAAAATTCAAGTTCGTGGGAAGACCTTAGATCAGGGGGGAAAGAATAATTCTAGCCAATGGTCTTCGGATAAAAGTTAACGAATCAGGAGAACTTATTTATAAATAATTTTAGGATAACCAATTATGAAAGTACAACAGAAATAGATAAAATACGAGGGAATTTAATTTAGCGAAAGGCGTGGCGATGTAGTAGAAAAACTAGAGTCCAGAAGTCAGAGGGGCACTCAAGGATTCACGCTTTTCGGTAGAGACACATTCAGAGGCATTTCACACTCGTAGAAGTCGGACATTCATAGATTCACATTCAGACATTCAGTAGAGATACATTCACAGATTTACACTCACACATTCATAGATTCAGAGGGACATTCAGACATCCAGATATTCACTCAGGAAGCCAGTCTAAGAGAGTAGCGAAGTCAGCGGCGAACGGTTAGGAAGTACTTTACATGTGAATAAAAATATTTTAAACAAGTCAACCTTGTGTATTTTGGGCAACATATTTCTCGTTCCCGTGGATCTATACTGATCCCGAAACACTCCAGTGGACCCTGAGATAAAATTCAACAGAATTGGAGCAAACGACGTCATCAGTGAGCAGCCCGGGCAGACTTCGAAACCACCATCAGCTCAGCGATCAACTACATTCCCCCGAGCACCCAATAACTGCTCCAGATGGCATCCCAACGTGGAGGCTCGTAGACGGAGACGAGAAGCGGACAACAGCCCAGCAGAAGCGGACGACATCAGCCCAGCAGCCGCAGACGACACCAAGAAGGAACCAGAAAGTTTTGCTTGCTACACAACCGTAGGAGCATAGCAGACATCATGAAGAGCTACATCGAGCAGCCCAAGTGGATAGCCGGCCGACATCGCAGAGAAACCGACCGTAAACACAAGGTTTACGAGCAGATACGACGGAACTGGTAACTGGACATCACTACAAGAGCTTCTAACCGGACCCCACTACAAGAACATCATGCGACCGACGAAAGAGATAGCAGAAATAAGGTAGAGAAAAACTGAACTGTATAATTAATTTGTACAAGAAAATTGTACTAGTCATTTCATGTAAATTATAAGTAGTAGGCGAAAATGGCTGAAAGTAGTACGGTAGAAAATAATATATTAGTTGAGAAGCCCATAATAAGAGAGCAGGGAACTAAACAACAGGACATAATCCAAAGGGTTGAAAATAACGTTAATGCATGCAAAACCACTATAAAGCCAAGACGTACAGATGACACAATGCAGAGTATAGATGATATATTTTATAGATTTGAGCTAGCGCTAAGAGAAGCATTTAATAGGTTTGACCAGCCAAAAAAGAATACAGAAGTAGATAATAGGTTTGACAAGACAGAGGAGCAGGCAGAGCAGGCGAAACAAGAACTAGGGGGTAGCATTGAACGATCTTTAAAGGAAAATACAGAGCAGATAAAGCCGTCACAGGTAGAAGCCATTAGCGAAGTTAACAACCAGTTAACTCAAGATGTACAAATTGAGCAGAACCAGGAATTAAACGTAGAACCTAGTATAGATGTAGAAATGGAATTAGAAGAAAATTCGGGGGAACGGAGTAATGATAGGCAGCAAATAGAGAGCGAAAAGGACGATAACAAGAAGTTAGGGGAAATAGACAATGGTCCATTAGAACTAGAGAGAAAAACGATAAGTGGTAAAGAAACAAGCATAGAATTAGAAAGGGAACTAGAAGAAAATTCCAGGGAACTTAGATTTGATAGACAGCAAATAGAGGCCGAGAAACATGATAGCGAGAACCTAGGGGAAATAAATAATAGTCAACTAGAACTAGAGGGGAAAACGATAAGTAATAAGGAAACAGGTATAGAAATAGAAGGAGAACAAAATCAAATACTCGAGATAAGCATAAACCGGGAGCAAATGATGTGTCAAGACAAAGTAGAAGGAAAACAAATTAGTGATCAGGATTCGATCCAAAGACATCACGGGACAGGGGCACAAGTCTCTTTGTTTCAGAAATACTTAGGTAAATATTATGAGGCAAAAATTGCGAAACCCCAAGCCGAAATAAATTGCATAAATGCAAGTGTTCAGAATCCCTCAGAATTCGCGGAAGAACAATTAGCGGAACTCAGGACCGAGCCACGCGAATGGAGACCCCCATGGAGTATTAACGTTCAACTCGGATCCCAGAGAGAAATCAATACAAGAATGTAAAAAGAAAGTAGGGTGAATAACCTGATTGATATAAGGTTGAGAATGTAAATAAATGTAAACATCAGATAGATAAGATAGGAAAGCTAATACAATTTTATAGTTAAGTAATGTAAAAGTATTGTAATACGAACAGTATTAGGGATAGAAACAAGCAAGCAGGTTAATTATAGGACACATGAATTAGTAGAAAAATAAATTATGGAAAACGAATAGTGTCAGGACAGAATTAAATAATTACTAAATTCTCAAAGAAAATCCAATAGAAAAGGAAAACATATGACGAAAATGAAATAAGTTAATAACTCCAAGCAACCAGATATTAAGATAAATAATTATAAATTAAATGAGCGAAGAAATAAAGTAATTGTAAACATGTCAAAGAAATTAAATATTGCAGGGTGCACAAATTTCAGGAAATGAAATATTAACGTTAAGAAATCCTACAGGAAAATATATATTGTGAATTAAAAGGGTAAAGAGATAACATAATTGCAATCAAGTGAAAGAAAATTCAAAATAAAACGAAGGCTTAATAAAACATATTAATGACCTTACATAGGGGAAATAGGTAATAATATTGTAATCATGGCGAATTAAGAGAGTAACGAAATAAGATAAATCAAATCAGGCCAAAGGAAAGTCAATATAAAGTGAAAGCTTAATAAGACATTAGTAACATTACAGAGGGAATCTTATAGGAAAGTAAATAATTGAAATTATAGGGTTTAAGAAATAATAGAATAAGCAGAAGCATGCTAAAGAAAGATAAACGAATAAGAAACTAAAATTATATATCTTGGTGACGTTCAATAAGGAAGCAGATAGGGGTAATAGAAAGAAAAATGAATCAAGTAACGAGAAGAAATATAGTAATTATGATGCTGCGGTTAAAAATAAAAGGGCAAAATAATGAAGCGGAATAAAGTGAAATGAGAAAGATGAAACATAGACAAATAATGTAATAGGGGAAGTAAATGAATTAATGAATTAAGTAGATAAAGAAAGTAACGAAGTCGTCGATGAATAATTCTCGTGCATTGTATTGTTTACCTAAGGTAGCTTCATAAAACGATCCAAGATATCTAATGAATAGTAATGTAGTTAAAATCTGTAGTGAATTGCGCCGTGAAATGGGATGGAAAATTCTCCCATATAGATATACGAATAGAATCATGTATGTGTTACCTGTAATGTTATCAAGTGTCTTACAAGATTCATAATGGATGATTGATTAAAAATAATGTTAGATAGCAAATTGGAAGTTTATAAAAAATATGACTATGATTAATAAGTGATGTAGCTAAAATCAATTAGAAAATGCAAGGCTATATAATGTCCATCAATGTGTATTTTATTGAAATATAAAGTTACCAACGGATTGCAAATATAATTTCTTTACGTACTACAAGTTACCTGGTTGTCAATTAATAAAGTTATGATTCAAAAATAAAATTGAACAATATGATTGTGCTATTGAAATGTTTTGGTAAAAATAATAATCGAAGAACAGACCGTCATGAATAATTTCGTTAAATTAGGTATGATGTAGGTGTAGCTAGTGGATTAAATGCATTTGAGTAAACTGTAATTGTAATAAATTTCATGTAATGTATGTGATATAATACTATTAAGGATTAAGGTCAAAAGTTCATTGGATAAATTAGATAGGAAGTAAACCTGTTTATTGAGTAACAGCTAAAATACTAGCATCAGTAATTGAATAAGATAATTGACTAATATAAGAATAGATTATAAGGAAGATAACTTGCAGAAACAGTCAGGGTATATTGTAAATAATAAACATTCGCATGCTAGAATATAATTCATAGGAAAAAAATGCAAGATGGTATAGTAATGGCGTTGATACGCGAACAAAGGTACTAAGTGAAAAGCAAGTGAAGTGGAATAAAAATATAGATAAATAAAAAGTGCAGTGAATCTTTCTTAGTGCAGACAGATGTGTAAAAGTAAAAGATAAAATGCAAATCGTATCAGCTACACAGATAATACCATAAACATTTAAAATATATATTTTCAAATTTTTGTGTGTAAAAGCTTAGATTAAATTTAAATGTATAACTCATAAAAAAATAACACTCATATCAGAGCCAAGAACAATAAAGAAAATGAACAAAAGGCTCAAAGTCAAATATATGTGTCACAGATAGAAAATCAATTCGATTCAAGTGTGTTAATATAATATTAAGAATAATAAGAATATAACTCTGCAATAACAAGATAGTAATAATCTCACGGGACTATGTAACCATATTTTGTTATGTTACCACAACAAAATCTGATTACAGGGGCATTTGAAGCCGGAAATAAGGCTGACTTTATTAATTTAATTAAAAGGCTGCAGAGTGATATTTATAAAGGCATTATATTTGATAAGGATAATTGTTGTGTATATGTATAAGAAAATCATTTTGATAGGTATAACAGGAATCGAAGTAATTTGTAACTTGTATGTCATTTAACAGGTAATGGTATTTCACAAAAGGGTTTTGTATACATTTTGTGTAAAACATGTTAGAAAGAGACGGATATGTACCTGACGCCTCTCCACTCACGGACCGCTCCTTAGACAAGGCTGAAGAAAGGGTAAACTATCTTTTGTTAGGTCACGAACCTTTTACCCAGGAAATACTTAGGAGTAGACAATAAGAGAAACATGTGGCCGTAACGGGACAGTATGTAACAAAGTCAGACTTAGCAATATTTAAGAGAAAATGAAAATGTCAGAACGGAGACGAAAATGTTTTATTACAGGAAAGCCGAAAACACGTGCGTTATCTCCGGGAACATTTAGGAATCTACAAACTAAGCAAGGCAAAAGATTTTCAATAGAAATCAGAGTGTAAGGAAAGGGCCGAAATTTATGACAGCTTGTTCTGGGAAAATTCAAGTTCGTGGGAAGACCTTAGATCAGGGGGGAAAGAATAATTCTAGCCAATGGTCTTCGGATAAAAGTTAACGAATCAGGAGAACTTATTTATAAATAATTTTAGGATAACCAATTATGAAAGTACAACAGAAATAGATAAAATACGAGGGAATTTAATTTAGCGAAAGGCGTGGCGATGTAGTAGAAAAACTAGAGTCCAGAAGTCAGAGGGGCACTCAAGGATTCACGCTTTTCGGTAGAGACACATTCAGAGGCATTTCACACTCGTAGAAGTCGGACATTCATAGATTCACATTCAGACATTCAGTAGAGATACATTCACAGATTTACACTCACACATTCATAGATTCAGAGGGACATTCAGACATCCAGATATTCACTCAGGAAGCCAGTCTAAGAGAGTAGCGAAGTCAGCGGCGAACGGTTAGGAAGTACTTTACATGTGAATAAAAATATTTTAAACAAGTCAACCTTGTGTATTTTGGGCAACATATTTCTCGTTCCCGTGGATCTATACTGATCCCGAAACACTCCAGTGGACCCTGAGATAAAATTCAACAGAATTGGAGCAAACGACGTCATCAGTGAGCAGCCCGGGCAGACTTCGAAACCACCATCAGCTCAGCGATCAACTACATTCCCCCGAGCACCCCAATTCCTGCTCCATGCCTTACATTCCCAGCGTACTAAAGTGGGAACCCGTGTAGTGAAGCCGACCCAGCACACGTGTTAGCCCATGTCTGCAAAACTCAACACGTGCAACAAGGCCCCGGTCACCTAATAATAAACTTTCTTGCACAGTTGTTCTTGGCGAAGCATGTTTTCGTTCCGCAGCGGTCACCGTCTGAAAGAAACATCAACGGCGCCTGCACTAGTAAAACAAAACGTGAATGTATTTTTCTCTCCTTTTTGGGCGTAACTTCCACGCAGATGGCAAAGGGGACTTTTATTTCTCTTCCGAACAAAGTTCAGTTTTCCAAGTTCGTGGTCTATGAAACAGTAGCGGCTTGCGGAAGCGTAAAGCGGGATGCACAACTTTATTACTGATACTGATAAAATAGATCGCAATTTATGGATTCTTATCTATCTAGAATTAACGGAACATACACAATAGAGAGAGAGAATGTAATTAAAATATATATAATAACGAACATTGAAACAAAAAAAAAAAAAAAACAATCCATTCTACTTGCTTTCATGGCAGCAAACTTGTTAATGACCCTTTAATTAAACTGGAGCATTGTATACTTAAAATGTTTTGGAATCACAGTTTGACTCAAATTAGGGGTAGTTTGACCAGCTTTTTATAATTTAAACGTTCTCTTTCAGTGATAGCAAAGAAAAAGGCTTTGTATATTGTCTATTTACTTGGCACAAAACGAAATACCTACTTCATGAATTCACACGACACTTCACTGACCTGTCATCCATTAATTACTAAAGAAAGGACTGTTTATGGGAAACCTAAAATATGTACACCAATTCACGGGTAGAATTCCACTATTTAAACAATGCACAATATTACAAGACGAAATTTTTTATGAAACAGAACACTATAAAGTAATATCGCACGTTGATAATATCAGCCCGCCACACTAGTAACTATTAGTTTACGCTCATACACACAATTGTAAAATAAACAAGAGTTATACAGTGGAGACTAGTCTACAATATCACGAGCTTCGTGAAACAGGGGACTGGGGGGAGGGGAGGGAGACGCGCGGGAACGTGCTGATGTGGAATTTTGCTGATTAATAATGTAACATCTAAGTGTTAACTCCAAGCGTACATATTGTGCTTTAATAATGTCTCCACTTATTTCCTGTTTGTTATTTTAGGAAAGTTCAAACTTTGAACTTCCGATTGCCCTTCGTGACAATATTCAAATTTGAATTTTGATTGTAATTTTGTTCACTTGAATTTCCGAGCTTCTTACATTAATTTATCAGTAATCTCAGAACATCTTGTGATAGGCTTCGACTAGATATCGAGTATTATCTGAAAAGCCTAAACTGTATTGCATTTCTGAAAACAAAACATACAAAAGTAAATTGAAAAGCGTATCTATACTTTCCATATACGATTGTTAACATCTAGAGTTTTAAATTAAGGTAGGTACTAAACATATTGAAACAATTTACTTCAAAGAAGTAAACTAAAAGAGTGATTATGAATCAAAAGTTGAGCGAAATAAATAAAATAATAGGTATTAATGTATTTTACACTATTATATGAAGCTATGAATAAAAACTGTCTGTTAAGACAATACACACTTTTGGGCCAAATAGTTAGTTGCACTATTAACACTTAAAACAATGATTTTAAAGTAAACACACTTATATTTTGAGAATATGAGCTTGTTCACACAAATTTCTGTCTGTCTTCTGCAGTGAACAAGAGCCTTCGTTTGAAATATAGGCGTTTTTACTTTATAGTCAGTATTTTAAGTGTACATCTTTTTTAACAGTGCAACAATCCAATTTGCCCGATAGTGTATATATATATTATTTAAATAATATATATATATATTATTTAAATAATAAGAACTAGAGAAGTAGAAATGAATAAAACACTTACACACTAACACTAATAGCGCATTATTTCGAACCACTCTGAGAGCATCAAACGTATTTTGAAAGAAAATCACCACACTTTATTAATGCATTGTTCCTGGGTAGTTTTTATAAAATTTTACCCCGTCTTACTTTAGAATGTCCCCAAATATGTAAAAAAAAAAAAAAATTAAAAATAAATAATCTAATATTTATATCTCTGTAAAAGGGGTAAACAGTAACCCATTGATGTACATGCTATTTAACATATGTATGTATATATATATACTCGTATACACACACACACACACCATCAAAAATATTACGGATTAGGCCTTCATGCTTGTTCCGACTCCCTAAAAAGTTCTGATTATTTGAAATAGTTGCATTTGACTTATGAGTAATTAAAACAGAATTAATATTGATCGTTTCTCCCATCTATGAGTATAAAATCAAACATTAGCAATTCTAAAGATGTATTAATACAATGTATATATTGTTATTTTAAGGTCATGTCAAATTTTAATGATTTCTATGGTAAAGCATGTTATAGACAGCAAGCCATGAGTGCAATCTCCTCTCCAACAATTTAATTCTTCTCCAAAGGAGCGTCAAACTGTGGGATCATGAGGGAAGTGGGTTGCTATGAAGATACGGTTTATAGTAAAAACAAGGACGGTGAAATACTGGCTTAGACTAATGCAGGGAGACCGGTCCATACTTTGCGCTAAACGCTATAGACACCGGATGCAAAATATAACACAAACGTTTTGTGTTGCAGAGGTGGAAAGAGGACTCAGAGGAATTGGTCTGGGTTCAGTGTGGCAAAGAGGCAATGAAAATAATAAAAACACATGGAAGAAGGTTAGAACAAGACTAGAGGTTATCAGCAGGCAAGAAATCGAGACAGAATGTAACGCGAAAGTCTCCTTCAGCCTATCGAATGAAATTAAACTAATCTGGAGTAAAGAGGTACGTTCTAAGGAGAATTCAGGAAATTCTTAATGTTCCCAGTGAGTACATTCGGCCAGAATAGGTACCCATTCATCATTCCCTCAACAAATCGACAGATTCTCCTACCAGAACTATCCATTATTTTTTGAGTTGGTTTTCGGAAAAAATGTGAAAAAACTATTACGTGTTTTTATTGGTAAAGGTTCCCTATACACAGAAACGAGCCTTGAAAATGACTTCTCGTTATTTTAGATTTCCTGGAAAGGGATAAAACGTATAACATATAGCGTAATGAACTATAAAATATACAGATATCTGCTTGTGAATGTGATAATGAATATAAAATTTGCAAATCCATCTGTTACTAATATTAATTCAAATATTTTGCACTAGTAAGATAGTAACTGAAACTAAAACGTTAAATAATCACACTTGAATTTGTATGCACAACGGTCGAAATACGTTTTACTGGTTTAACATCCATTTCTTGGTGGTGCATACCAATCCATTATTCGTTTGTATCTTTCTGGCATCGCCCTTGTAATCCTCCAACATTAATTGAACGTGTTTTGTTATTAAGCTGTTTTATCTTAAAATTAGAAACAAAATTGTCCATATATTTCGTGATTACAATAACAAACTAAGTTTTTGAAGAAGCGTAATTTTCAAATCATTGATACTAACACTACGAGCATTTTTTTTTGTAGTGTTTAACGCCCGTTTTTACTACTGAGGCACCACAGGCGGTGGACACTGATGATACATAAAACGAAATTATATATTGGGAAAGGCTTTTTAAAGAAGGAAACGTTCCAGGTCTAAGCTTAGCGTACCTCCCCGGCATTTGCCAGTTATGAGGACTGAGAAAACCTGAAAAAAACTCAATCAGGGAGGACGGTCCTGGCGGAACTCGAACCCCAGACCTCCCGCTCACGAGTCCGCGCCTTAACGACCTCGGCCACTCATGGCGGTACTACAACGATGATATCTAAGACTACAATTTGTGACATATGCAACTTTGGATAATCAACGTTTTTCTATCTATAATTCACATTCGGGAAAAATGGATTACGTAACCTTTCTTTGATGAGCTCTTAATATAATAGACATAGATAACGATAGTGCTAGATAGAGATCGTCTCTGGTGTTCTAGTGGTAACCATACTTGCCTCGTAAACCCAAGATCGCAGGGTTCAATCCCGGTCATGGTTAATGAATATTTTTAGAGCGTATAAATTATAATTATGGCTTGCTTTGGGTCTCGTGTCATAGGTTAACGGCAGTAAAAGTATTTCAAGCCTTAAAGAAGAGGCCTCTGAGCAAAATTTATCGGTCGTTTTGAATGGGACACGGATGAACTGCGGTGTTAAAGAGCACCCTTAAATAAAACATAATCAATTGATAATGGTAGATGTGCAAAAGCATTTAAGTTTATATTTTACAGAGGTTGAGTCAAATATACTTCAGTTTGTTCTCACACACCTTTTCTTAATTACGAGTCAAACATTTTGAACATGACCGGGAGCAATCTGAGGTACATGAACTCCATTTTTTTTATCCCATGCCAAACCGCATTTACATCTACTCGATGTAAGAAAGGCGGCGCAGAACAATAAAACTCGGTGGAATGCAGTCTCAGCGCCGGGCTTAAATACAAAAGCAATTAATGGTCTGAACTAAATTCCTGAGATAAGAGCCTCTAGCCTTCAATTCGGAAGCTTTAACGACTGCGCCACCCCTTTTCTTCTCGAGTGATACCTGCAGAGTTCGAACAATAAGACCTACTCTTGAGGTTGGGACCTTCTGAAAGGCTTTAAAAAATAAAATAAAAATACTTACTGCTTGTGGTTCACCGGATAAGCAAACTGAACCCGTTGGGCTTCCAACTCCTGCGAATAAAAAAGCTATATATAAATAAAGAGAATAGGCTCGAGGGCATTTCACAGCTAATTGCGCAAATGGTCTTCGTTTGGAAGGAACAGCAGTCCAGTTTAGTTCGAGCGAGCGCCGATAGAGGGAACACCATGTCAAGGAGCTCCTCGCTCGAAAGGGAAAGCGATGGGGTGGCGTTTGAAGGACGTAGACGGCAGAAAGGGAGAAGCACTGCTGTTCATGCTTCGCTTACAATTGATTTCTGTTTCGGTGCTGGGTTGCGTTTTAATCCTTTTTATTTTTTCCTTTCTTTGGACCCCGCGCTTTTGTGCTAGATATGGGGCTATTCATTTTAATAGCAATACAGTCCGTGTCGGGATGTGATTTTCCAGGAACATGACACATTTTGTAAACAACTTAAATTGCAATGTTTATGTATTGATGTAGAACTAATAAAGTAGGTATCCCAAAATGTTTAAATAGAGAGAAAAAGCCTATGAAAAAAAAGTTATATTTTCTGGGACAAAAAGTATGCAAATGTAGTGATAGTTCCAAATATTATCATTATACTTAAGCTTATTGAAAAGTCAGTACCCCAATTTCAAATGGCCATAACTTTGGAAAATATTTACGTTCTGCAAAAATAAAACCATTACTTTGTTCGTAAAGAAATGGTATTTTATTATGACAAGAAAAAACAAGTCTATTACAAGATAAATTTAAACATGACCTACCGGGAAATGGTTCTATACTATACATGAAATTAGAGCATTACTAGGAATGTTTTCAATGACGTTCAGTTTCTCATAAGTAGTAGTTGGTCCACTATGGAATACACTTTCTATCGGATAATCTCTTAACCAATGGTTAGGCGCATTCTTATCTGATGAGCAAAATAGTACTAAATGCACGATTGCGAAATGTGTTGCTAATAGGCTTTTTACGATATTACAAAGTCTTGTAAAATTCGAAAATATTGCTGTCCATTAACCCTTACTGATTATTTTAGTGATTTATTTCTGTTGTACCTATGGAACGGTTTTTGAAAACTGTCTTCAAATCTCCATCGATCCTACCTAATAGGCACCTAAAATGATAATGAAAAAACTGTGTGGTGTGTTGTGTGTGCATGTGTATGTGTGTATATTAACGGTCTAGCGGTCGCAACGTTTGTTTTTTCTCTGCGACACTCGACAAATAACCATCAATTAAGAAACGATTCGTCGAGTTCGTTAACCAGCAAAATTGGATAATTGAAATAATCTAAAGTGAACATTTTTTAAAGAAATATTAAAAATCAATCTTAGCGGAAGCAATTTTTTTTTCCTCAACTAAATTCGGTATATGCCACGGAAATAAAATGAGAAAAGTCTCTGAAAATCAGGGAAATCGAGTCATTAGGAGCGGGGGTTTACCTAAAACCTAAAATTTAAAAATAGCTCTAACAGCACCAATATTTTTTACAACAAAATTCGGTATATATCTACCATTTAAATAAAATAAGAAAAATAATTCATGAAAATGAGGGAAACCAGGAGATAAGAAGTACGGGTATTGCTGAAAATGGAAATTTAAATAGTGAAGGTTAAAGCGAATTTAAAAAGTTACTCTAGCAGGCCCCATTTTTTACTTTTTCTCAATTAATCTCAGTATCGGCCATTAAAATAAAATATGAAAAGTTTTTGAAAATCGATGAAATGAAATTATTAGGAGTGGGGGTTTACTTGTAAACCAAATTTAAAAGTTATTCTGGCGGCACAAATATATATTTTTTTTTTTTTTGCAGCAAAACTCAGTATATACCATTTAAATAAAATAAGCAAAGCAGTTCCTGAAAATTAGGGAAATCAGGCCATGAGTAATGCGGGTTTACCTGAAACCCAATATTTAAAAATCGCTCTAGCGGCAGGTTTTTTCACAACAAAAATCAGTATATATGATTTAAATAAAAATATAAAAATAGTTTTTAAAAATTGGAGAAATAGGACCTTTAGCAGTAGAGGTATACTTGAAAACTGAAATTTAAAAAGCGCCCTTGCGTTTAATTTTTCTATATTGCTTTAAAATAAAATTAAACATTAATTCAGCATATAAGCTATATTTATAACGATGCATGTTTTATATTTACAAAAGCAAAAATTGCGGCCGCTAGAGCGATTTTAAAAATATTATAAAATGTTCGCTTTAGGTAAACGCCCACTCCCAATGGTCCAATTTTTCTGGTTAACGAACTCGACAATTGTTTGTTAACTGATAGTTATAGGCAGAGTTTCGTTTGGAAAAACAAAAATTGCGACCTCTAGAGCGTTAAGGGACACACACACACTTATATATTTTATATATATATATATATATATATATTATATATATATATATATATATATATATTTTTTTTTCGTTGTCATTTTCGGAGCTTTGTAGATAGGGTTGATGGGGATTTGAAGAAAATTTTCAAAAATAGTTTCCTGGGTGCAACGGTTGTAGTTCCATTCCTTCGGAATGCGCTAACAATGCTTTTGTCGTTGTAGTAGATACTCAATACATCTAACTAGCAAGTAACCGGTTTACATTTACATTTAAGAAAAATAAACGCCAAATCTTTAAAAATGTCAAAAAAATGCAAATATAGCAAACGAAAGTTTAATGCATGTTGAAGGATAAATAGAAGAAGAGAAATTACTGTAATATTAGTAAAATGGCTGTAAAATAAAAATTAAAAACACTACAACACTTATGCAAGGCTTTAGTTTTAAAGCTTATCCGCTCACGCATGAGTTTCACGTTCGGGTTACTAGGTGTACCGCAGCGTACTTCAACTCCGCTTCTACCACACTTATTCTTGAGCATCGCTTTCTAAATTTGTTTTTTATTTTTATGAATGCAGTATACATTCATTCGCGAAAATTGTTCTACAGTTAAATTTAGAACTCATTTTTTGTGTTATTTTAAACACAAATCAGCTCATCGTGTGCGTGCAGAATTTACCGAGATAAGGGGAAAATTTGCAGTGGCCGAATTTAATTCTGTATATCAGAATAATTTTTTTTTTTTTAAGTGAACAAGGTTTATAGCTAAAGTTTATCTTAACATCCTTTGTGCTGGAATTTTAAATATCCTATAGTGCTAAATAAACTTTCAGTTACTTGTTAATACTGCAGTTTTGAAAAATATATTGGTAAACTAACTACTAAAATAGATTGTACAAATGCGACGTTTCTTTCTGCAATTAATTCATTCGTAGACAATTGATGATCTTTTACTTTTACAGGAACTATCGGTATCTAAAAATGTATAATTTATAAATATTTAATTCTATGAAATACTATAATATAATGGCAGAATTTAAAACTAACAAACTTTCCAAACGCCTTGTAACACGAAAGGAATAGCGTCAAGTATGTAATATTTACAAAATTCAAGTAAAATAATAATGCTATGATGGCAAAAGAACTTTAAAATCTATTTGGTCGTTGGCAAATAAAAATTAAATGTATGAAATACTATAATATAATGGCAGAGTTTAAAACTAACAAACCCCCCAAACACCTTGTAACATGAAGAGATAGCGTCATGTATGTAATATTTACAAAACTCAAGTTAAGTGATACAGCTTTGATGGCAAAAGAAAACTTTAAATCTATTTGGTCGTTGGCAAATAAATAAAAATAAAAAAAGAAAGAAAGGAAAAGGAAGAGAAACAGCACGTTTTACTGTCGGACTAAATCTGTAAATGACCAGTGTTCTTCAAACCTTGAGCAAAGCGGAGTACTTACAAAGACATTAAAGTTTACAAAGTGCACGCACTTTATACTAATTAAGCTCTCATCAACAGCACCTCGATATCCGTGACTTGCAAACCGACCTTAACCCTTCGGTTTCCTTTTAAGGGCGCCCGTAAAGCTAATGTTTTCTCTTGCAAGGTTAACACTGCCAAGTTACTTTGAGGTGGGAGGCAGTCAAGCGTTGGTAATGTTATTCAGGACATGCTACAGCTGTGCTGGGGAACAACCCTACACACGCAACTTTTCCGTTGCTTGCTACGCAACACTTAAGGCTCACTATCATAACAGCATTTCGGAAAATGTTCATTTTGTTCTCTCTTTGCTATTCTTTTGTTTAAAATACACGTGTCTTTTAACATGAATACTGGTATTTTAAAAAACAGTACGAAATAAAATTAATTGTTCATATTTTCTTCACTTAACATGCAATCTTAAATATTCTCGTACTGGTTGATTACCCAACAAATGTTAATTTTTGCATCACCATGACAACGAGTTTGTTTCTTATTGTTGTGTATGAGCTGCAGATTTTCAACTATTTTTATATGTGGAAAGAAATTGTATTATCTCTGCAAACTCGAATCGAGTTTATTAAGAAACACTGGAAGTGAGTTTTTGTCCAAAATCGAAAATCTGTTCCTGCTGCAAATGATTCCTTGAACTCTTGGGGGGACCGCCACGGGTGGCCGAGGTCGTTAAGGCATGGACTCGTGAGCGGGAGGTCTGCGGTTCGAATCCTGCCAGGACCGTCCTCCCTGACTGAGGTTTTTTCCAGGTTTTCCTCAGTCTTCATAACTGGCAAATGCCGGGGAGGTACCTAAACTTAGGCCTGGAACACTTCCTTCCTTAAAAAAAAAAAAATCCTTTCCCAATATATCATTTCATGTCATGTATCATCAGTGTCCACCGCCTGTGGTGCCTCAGTAGTAAAAACGGGCGTTAAACACTAATCAAAAAAAAAAAAAAACTCTTGGGATCGGTCCTGGTGGTGTAGTGGCAATCATACTTGCCTCCTAAACCCAAGATCGCGGGTTCAATCCTGGTCAGGATCGATCAGTATGGCTTTCTTCGGAAGACAAGTAAAATAGTGGGTCCCGTTACCGATGTAAAAGAACCTCAAGTTTGAAAGAAGAGGCTTCTGAGCAAAATTTGTCGACCATTTCACGTCCTGATTTGAATGGGACGCTATGTTCTGAAGATGTTAAAGAAAGTCCATTAAAAAAAAAAGTGCGTCATCCACAAAGTCTACATTTGCAAGTCCCCCCCCCCCTCTCCATCTTTCGGGATCTACAGTAATTTAAAAACCCCGCGTGTTCTTTTAAATCACACTACCTCCCAGCATACCTTTTTATAAAACAGTGTTTTTCTCAAAACTTCATTTTCTCATATTCAAAATGTTCGACGTGTAAAGTTTTTGTTTAAATTCAACTGAAATTTCCCGGAATGTGCAGAAGTATCCATTGCAATGGTCTATAGAACAAAGTAGATGCTAACACCAAAAAATAATTAAAAGCATTTTCAATGAAAAATATTAATTTTAAAGATTAAAATTTCTTACAATTTAAAAAAATTATTACAGTGTCATCATCAAAATTATTAAAAATCTATTTCTGTACAATTTTTATATGTAGTTCAAAGCTCCGATTGTAAAAATGCCAACCAATTTTCTTAACACATGAACCGCGTGGGGCATTTTGATTATGCGACATATTTATGTAATACAATTTATGAAATAATTTATATATCGCAAAGTATTTATCCAACTTGAATTAGATTTGGTATACGTGTTTACTTAATAGTAATGCAATCACAGTAAAAGTATCAGAAAAAAATGTAGAACTTTGAAAATTCACTCCCAGTGTCCCTTAAATTTCGAAAGTGGATTCTCAACACCGCAAGGTACCCAAAGGAGAAGAATGCAGTATTTTTTCATTCTTTCAGCGGTTTCATTCCCAAAATAGTTAGGCTAACTTTAGGTTAGGTTTACACCATATAGGCTATTTATAAGATGTTGAGTTAGGGTAGGATTTCATAAGTAGAGCAAAATAGGTTAGATCCAAATATATTTGTATTTAGTTTAGATTACATTATGAAAGTTTATGCATTTTGTCTTTCGGCACCAAAACACAGAGTAGGTACACATTTAAGTACATTGTTGTTGGAATATCGTTAGGATTACTTTTTAGGTAAAGTTTGTTGAATTTCGCTCTTTACATGCGTAGGATATCTACAACGTGTTGGCATATACTTAATTTACGTTAGAATGATATTAAATAAAGTGCTAGATTCGGTTGTTTGTGTATACAACCGGAACTATATTAATTAACTTTTTGTATTTTACTTTTGATACCTAAACAGAAAAGTACATGTTTGAGTAGGTACATTTTTACTGTAACATACAAATAAAACAATACAAGTTAAAGATTTCATCCCTGTATAACTCCCGGCTTCATTCTGACATTTTTATACATATTTAATATAATGCACGTATTATTAACTCTTTTTATTAAGTATTCACGAATTCCCATGTTTTAAAGTAGTGTATTGCTTTGATCTTTGGGCTTCATGTACAAATATCTCTAAATTGAATTACATTAAATTCAACTTTTTTATTCATTGCAATTTTAATGTAAATGTAATGCAAGAAGACCTAGTCTAAATTGTTTGTTCTTCTAGAAGAATATACGCTATTCGTTTTCTAAAAACCATTTATTGAAAAGGATTTCTGTAAATTTTATAATACGTGTTCCAGGGTCCTATTCCACAAAAGTATGGTACAATACATACAAGTATATTAGTGCAAGTTCTTGTAAAGTATGGTCTTGTAACTTTCTGTTCCATGAAAGAAGTGCAACACTTGTAAAGTATCAGTAAAAAGTTACAAGTGACGTCATATAAGAGAAAGATGGAGGAACAGCTGTTTACCATGCGTCGACATGCCTTAAATTATGTCCACTCCTAAGGGAGTTTTAATGCACCGGGCGGATTATTGTAATTCTTGCTAAATGCGTCTTGTACATTTCCTTCACATATAATGATAATTTAAATACATTTTTCGATATTTAAGTGTAATAATCCACTTGAGACGACGATCCTAGGCAACTCCATTTAGAAGCATCAATTTCAATCGTCGAGAGGCGTCGAAAGATGGCAGAAGACTTCTCGATTGCTCTCGTCATTTATTTTATTAATTCATTTGATCATTCACACTCATTTGTTTGTTTATATTCACTGAAATATGGTGTTAAAATAGATTATTTTAAAAGAAAAAGAAGAATGAAAAGAAATTATTTTCCTGGCATATAGCAAGAACCTTATAACACATGAATTAAGTTGCTGGTCTGAAATATGCGTTTGAAACAGGAAACGCCAATATCAATCATAAGTCATACTTTAATTGCAGGTAACCTAACTTTATCATTGTATACAAATAATAACTTAATCTTTCTTTTAATCATCACTTCCGCTAGCTAATTTAAGTCAACTGACTCTCAAAATCATTAAAAAAATAACAAAATTTGTGCTAGTATTTAAAGTTACTATCATTTCTACACTTACAGAGAATTTATACCAATTACCAGCTCCCGATTAATGCAAATACTTCTGTGGAACATAACAACGAAAAAAAGCACTTGTATACTTGTAAGTATGGAGTTGAAAATATAAGCGTAAAAGTCTATTGTGGAACAGACTTTTACTAATAACTACAAGTTACAAGTTCATATACCCGTAATGTATTAGACCATTCTTTTGTGGAACAGGGTCCAGGAAATATTTGGTGAGATAGAAAACTGGGCTTACCTCATCATTTTCTATATTTTGTTTATTTAAAAAACCTAACAAAATATGTGCTGGTGCACCAGTGTGCATACAACCACCATTAATGTAAATTGCTAAAATAGCACGTGATATCGATCCAATCATTCGGATGAAGTTGCATCTCTCCTCCACGCATTTACTTTCCTGGTACTCCAGCCGAACAAAATATCGATCCGTTTCGCGTCTCAAGATTTCGATCGTCTTAAGCTGCAGGCCACCTCTTGCTTTCTCCTGAGGTACTGGTACAAGATGCATCAGAAATATCGATCGCTGAAAACCTTCCTATTTTTTTTGGACGCAGCTGTCTGCATTGATTGCATGCACTTTGGCTGTTTGCTTTGAAGTTCAAAGGAGAGCTCAAACCTTTACCCCCCAAAACATTTAATTTGAATTTTTAAATGCAATTGTCAAAAGATATGTTTTCTTATACAACAGCATTTTTTTACTAAGTTTAATGTCAGCTGGTCTTGTGTATTGTGATGAAGTATGAAACGGTCCTTACGGCCTACCCCCACTGAAATATAAATATAATATATTACTATGTTGCAAACTTAATTATCATAATATTTCATTTCTGACTCATAAGTTGGACGTTGTGTGCACGAATTTCCAAAGCAGCAGCTCAGATGCAGGTAACAAGTTCTACTTCGGACGCGGGCACGCAGCTGATACGGCAGTTAGACAGTTTTTAAGTTAATACTCAGCTGAGAAGCAGTTGTCCGATATGCAGTTCAGATACGCAGTTATTAGTTGAGCAGTTTTCAGTTTCATACGCCGCCGTACTCATCTTTAAGTTTCACATGCGGCAACTAAGTTCGTATAGACGTAGCTAACTTTATCATACTGAAAACACCAGAAGAATTTTTTCATTGACGAAATTCTACGAGAAATTTACATTAAGTAGCTTTACTGAATATGAATTTAATAAATTATTTACTATATTGTTTGCGAATGATCAAGTCATATATTTGCTGAAAAAATATTACAGAGCATTATTTGAGTTGGGGAAAAAATATAAAATAATTTAAATTAACAACATCCTCTTAATAAGTGATTCTGATAATGATATAAATCAAAAGATTTATAAAATGCCCCAAAATAATACAAATTTAAAAAATAAACCAGGAAAGAAAAAAAAAGTACGTAAAACTATTGCGTTTCTTGCTTGTTTACATTGAACAGAGGTTTTGAACTCTTTAAAGTAGAAGATGAAAGAAGACTCCAAATTTTATTTATGAGAAATGTGTATGGAATAGGAAGAACTAACAAGATAAAAAAGATATAAGAGGAAATTTAAAAGCTGAAAACAAAAATTACATTATAGTGAAAGAAAAAATTAATGGATACTAAAACAAATATTACAATATAAATCAACTGGAAAGAGGAATTTAGATCAGCAAAAGAAGAGGTTAATTAGTAAGATGTACATTATATGGGCGGTGATGGTGGTGATGAGATATAGAGATCCAAAGATAATGAAGTATCAGGAAATCGTACTATATTCCGCCAAAGAAGCAAATCCTTCTGCCGTACTCGTCAACAACCTTGCTTGTCTTCCAGCCTCTCTGCCACTTAAGTGGTAATAGCCGGTACAAGATGGAGATTCTCCTGCAAGAGTGGTCCAAAGATGGATGGTCTGGAGGACGGACATACTTGAACTTGCTCAATTTGCTTACGCCCCCAATTGAACACCTCCGGAAAGAAGGGCTGATAAAGGAGACACCAAGCGATGACTGTGCGAAGTAGATGGGATATTTTCAGATGCCGGTGTAGCCCCCTCCCCTGAATTGTTCCAGCCCCTCCATCCTATACGTCAGGACAGAAACCTTTACACAGCGCAAGCCACCATCAAACCGCGCTCGTCCATCTAACGGGAATTGAAATCAGGACTTTCCGAATGCGAAAGCAAGTGTATGGTGTCGGGTGCAGAAATGTACCATCAGCTTGTGGAAGCCTATTGAAATGATGGGATGAGTTGTTACTGTGTGCCAAAATGGTACTGCGAGTGTCAAAAGGACCGAATAAAGCTGCGACTCTTGAATTCTTGAGATTCTATTGGAGCGTTTAGCATTTCGCCCTCTACCGCTTGCCAGCTTTGAAGTACTGGTCCTGCAACTGCTATGAGAGTTTCACGCTTAGATATTTCAGTCGTGCTGGTGATTATGTAGAAAAATTATATGATAACCATGGAGCTTTAATGATATATATGGAGAAAACGTTCCTTTTTTTCTTTTTGCTATAGCCTTTATAATATAATAAAACACAAAAACAAAGTGACTTAGAGGCTATTCACTTCATGAGATCTTTACATGAATGTTTTGGCAACTATATATACATCTTTTGTAACGCCCCAACAATTGTGAACAGGTATACTTACGCTGGTGCCATCTTTTCATTGTTCAAATATTTCGGTGGAGGCGCTCTCCATTTGCGTCATTCACTACAGCATAATAATGAAGAATGAATTCAAGAAAGTGCATCTTCAGTAACATGTTGCAAACTAATTGTCGGTATGTAGAAGGTCATCAACAACTGTAACACAGTTTTCAACTGTCCGATTGTCCAGGAAGTTGTGAACAACATACTTGAAGGCAACCTAAGTGGCTTTCTCATGCCCTTGAAGACTCATATTGAAGTTTCGCCATTAAGTGGTTCACGATTCTGTGGGCCGGTAACGATGCCTTAATTAATCTTCATGTGACTAAAGGAAAGATTTTTATATTAAAGCAGTGTAGTTATATCCTCAAGTATTGTATGGAATTCTTGAATTGTTCATGGAACAGTAAGCTATATGTGCTGTTGGACACTCCTGCTGGAAGAGATTAAATTAGATCAAAATCTATCTTGGCAAAATGTCTTGTTAAAAAGACATGGGACCTATTAAATCTCAAAACAATTAGTTCAACAAATTATAAAAAAGTGCATAAATACACAAGAAACGAGAATTTCAGGAATTATTAATATACTAATTCCTTTATCCTACATAGTAAATATTTCATAATTGCATTGTTGAAAAAAATGTCAAAGAATGTAATGTATTGAATTGCAACGTTGCCTGCAAAAGTAATAATTGATGGAAAAGGTTCAGAGGGTGATGGAATGTGTACACATGGTACTTAAGCCACAAGGGCCTTTTATGTACTCCTTCAACCCTATCTTTGTAGTTTCAGTTCTGGAGCTTTGGTGAATTCTAGCATCTTTCCTGCAAGCTTAGTAATTACTAATGGACTGAATTCTTTGGCTTTCCAGTACTCTAGTAAGATGTGTTTTGCATTTCACAGGCTGTTCACATAGACGGCTGATGAGATTTTCTTGGTGGAGTCTCATCGTCCGTAGGTGATTCCGGAATGGCTTTTCTCTTTTGCTTTTTATCTCTATTCAGTAGCTCTTTTAGCCAGGGTGATATCGGATGCTTTAATAAGCATTTTACCCCGATTTTGATCAGGAAAGTTATTCCAAATTATGTATATGATATTCTTTCTCAATCCAATGATGCACTGCAGTTCTAGCAATTCTTTGTTAATACCGCAAATATCAATTTTAGTTTCTTCTTTTCCCAGTTTATCTGCCGCTTCCTTACTGTCTATGCCGATATCTAGGCACAGAACAAAGTTCTAATTGACTATTTGTGGTAAAACGAGAGCCTGAAGTTATTCCCACACAAATCTAAGAGTTGATATGAAGAGATTTAAGTGCACTAAGCGTCTTGTCTATCTGTGTAAATTAATTTACGTTAATTGATTAACGTTTGTTATCCTCTGGAAAGGAATTTTTTGATCGTTTTATTTAAGGACGCTTTTTAACATCTCAGGTCATCAGCGTCCCATTCAATTCCGGGCGTGAAACGGTCGACTAATTTTGCTCAGAGGCCTCTTCTTTAAGGCTTGAGGTTCTTTTTCGTGCGTAAATGTACGGCTTTACTTCCCTTCCGAAGGAAGCCATACTTAGGATTTTTACGCCCGAAAAAAATCCATCGATCCTGGCCGGGTTCGAACCCGCGATCTTGGGTTTTGAAGGCAAGTATGGTTACTACTACACTCTCTGAAAAGGAATGAAGATAGGAAGTGCAATTGCTTCTGCCTGAATAAATGTAAAAAATATCCTAAGCCTTACGGTTACCTTTGTTTTTGGAGATAATTCAAAAACTCCAGTTCCTGAACAGTTTCCTACTCTTTTGGAAGGCGATGGAGAAGGTGAACGAAAGCGGGAAAATTTCCATATAAACATATGGTCTGTTTCATGCTATTTCACCTGCGAGGGTAAGTCCATAAGTTTCCGGCCTCGCCGATTAGTATTATCACCTACACAAAAGTCTTATGTGGTGTCATACTTTATCTGTTAAGAAAATAAATGCAGCTGTAACTTCAGCTCCACTGTGTTCAGTTGTTCAGATATAGTTACATAAGGAAGGCTATGTGTAGAAGATTGTGACATGTTCAAATGCAATATCGAGCTGTTATTAAGTTCTTCACAAAAGAAGGATTTACTCCAAACGAAATTAAACAGCGATTGAACGGTCTATATGGGGAACATCCCCCTCATATTCTACCGTAAAGGAATGGGCCAAAATTTTTCGAATGGGTCAAGAAAGCATTGGAGACGAAGAGAGTGCAGGTCGGCCCTTGGAGGTGTTCACTCCTGAAAACATCGCTCTTGTGGAAGGACAAATTATGGAAGACCCGCCACTCAAAGTTACAGAAATAGCAGCATGGTTGGGTCTTTCTAAAACAACAGTTCTTCTAATTATTCATGAAATTTAAGCATAAATAAGGTTTAGTACAAGATGGGTGCTTAGACGTCTTTCCTCAGTCCAAAAGCAGCAATGAGTCATCTGTTGTCAGGCATTTTTGCAGCTCTGCCGTGGCAACGAGAGAGAAGTTCTGCAAACCATTGTTACAGGAGATGAAACTGTGGTCCTCTACATAATCCCTTGTTCAAAAGTGAATCATTGGGGAGGCGTAAACCTGGCGAAGCACCGCCTCTAAATGCCAAGATCAACCAAGAAGATCATGACCGCAAACGTTTGGAACTGTGAAGGAATATTCTTCATTGACTTCAAGGAGAGGAACACCACAGTAAATGGGGAGTACTATGCTGGCCTACTGCACAGACTACGTGCTTCCATCAAAGAGAAAAGGCGAAAAAAGCTGAGCGGTGGTGTGCGCCTTCTTCACAACAAAGCGCCTGTGCATATTTAATATTTAATTATCACATTTTTTCAAGCTTCAGATCTGTAAATTATAATATATAGAGTAAAATAGATTTGGAAACTTCAATTGCGGACGTATGTAATTGTAATAGTCATACCCACTGTTGTAATTATTTTGAGTCAGGCGGTAGTGGTTGAACAATTTGTGCATACTACTGTACTGTGCTGCAGGCTCAATGCTGGTGCAGTAACAGCGGGGCAAACGCGACAGAACGCGTGCCAGTCAATGAAACAAGATGCTGGGTACACATCTCCAAGCAACAGCGACTTATGAGCCATAAGCAACGGGGTTTCAATGAATAATCAATCATTAGTTATCGATTGAATTGCTCTTCTTTACTTGATATTTCCATTTGTTTTCCTATCTCCAAGAGATACGTCCATAAGGTATAACATTTGTACCTTAGCGCAAATTTTTAATCAACAAAATGCAATTTATTTTTCCCCTTTCTTGATAAGTAATCGCATTAATCGACATAAAATATACAATCATGTATGCAAAGTGATGTAAAACATCTAAGTAATTGTTCTCATGGACAATTTAGTAAATTTTTATGGGTAATTTCAATGAGCTAAAGCTACAAACTAATATCTGTTAAATGGCCCAATAAAACCGAATGCTGACTTTTTCAAAACTTATAGTAGAAAGAGGCCTTCATAATAGCGCCATGTGCAAAAATCATGAGTCCTCTTAGGGGCTTCCGGGGGGGGGGGGGAGTAACTTAATCATTTTATATGGAACAACAAATAAGGAAATTATTAAAATAACTTTTTTTTCTGAAATTAAATCTTGAGATGTTACAACGTGCTTAAAACAGCATTTAATATAGTTTATGAACAAAAAAAAATATCAGAAAGAAAAATAACATTGAAAGTTTGGTAACTACCAGGGAAATTACCTACCCTTGGAAAGTATTCCTTCAAGCTTACGGGGAAAAAAATGTGGTACCAACAAGATGGAGCACCGCCACACTTTCCAAGGCGCACGCATAAATTATGAATGGACAAATTCTGCTATTAATGGCTTGGATGTGCTGAGGTTTTGTATAGCCACCTCACTCATTTGAAGTTACACCCTTAAGATTTTATGCGGCTACATCAAAAAAAAAGTAATAATTCGTTCAACCAAAGACAATATGAAGTATCGACTAAGGGAAGCTTTGCTATCACTCCATGCATGTTAAGAAAGAGTTGCTAATGGAGTACATTTTGAACATTTAATAAAATGATGTAAAATAACGACTGAGTTTAGTAATATTTATATTTTATCTAAAACGTGTATTCTTAATGCTCTGTAACTTCTCAGATTTTATTTTAGATTTTAGATTTTTTTTTTTTTTTTTTTTTTTTTTTTTAACAATTTGCTTAACTTGTCGAGGACTACCTGATATATCTAAAAAGTGCATCATTCCTTTAGATCGCCACGGGTGGCCGAGGTCGTTCAGGCGCGGAATCGTGAGCGGGAGGTGCAGGGTTCGAATTCCACCAGGGCCGTCCTCCCTGACTGGATTTTTTTCCAGGTATTCCTCAGTCCTCATAACTGGCAAATGCCGGAGAGGTACCCTAAACTTAGGCCTGAAACGTTTCATTCCTTAAAAAAATATCCTTTCCCAATATATAATTTCATCTCATGTATTATCAGTGTTCACCGCCTGTGGTGCCTCAGTAGTAAAAAGGACGTTAAACACTACTAAAAAAAATCGTTTCTTTAATATTTTGAAGTTATCCCTTGGAGCCCATAAGGGCCTTCATTTAAATTTGACCCATGACGCTAATGTCACTCTGCAATATGTTTAGAAAATAGTCGACTTTTAGTTTTAGTACTCCATTTAAGAGATACTGCCTTATAATACTTTATATGGGCCATTGTGTATGTTACCACCTCAGTGGGAAAGGCAGTAAATGTTCACAACTAGTGCTATTATAAACATTTTCCTTGTTACGAGTAAATGTAGGCAACAGAAAAGAAGTATTTCACAATTTACCATTTTGGCCATAAATTGTTAATATTTACTGGCAAGTATGCACATGTTCCTGCTGTGTGGAAAGCGTAATTGAAGTTTTTTAGTTTATTCCTTCACATGTAGATTGTTACATTATTTCTAGATGCTCTGGTTTTGCTGAAACGTCGGTACATAATCATACAGCCTATTTTACGCAGTGGTAGCTTATTTTATCAGCGTCTGCGTGGACAGTATGTGAAGCCAAATTTGTTCAAATCAAGAAGATTGTCGTTAAATGTTTTGAAAACATTATGAAACAATTAATAAAATAAAATAAAAATTCACTATAAGATGTCCAACGGAAATTCTTAGCTATAACCGAGAACTGCATTTAATTTGTCATTCAAGTAAATTTGAATACATATTTGTGAGTTGATAATTAATGCAGCAAATTCATAGATACCATAATCAGCTGCTAACAATTATTACAGATGAAAACTAAAAGCACATACATTCTTTTCTAATCAGCTGTTCTTTTGTGCAGATAATAGAATATAAGCTAACAAGCTGGATGTACATTTCCAATCTTTATCAAAGGCGAATATTAATTATTCACAATTCCCAAAAAATGATTGAACTAAAATTATTCCTAACATATATATGTTTGGAAAATGTTCAAAATGACCAGTAATTGTTCATAATAGTTTTTTTTTCTATTTTTGACACTAACAAATAACTTATTTAAACTTGAATTGTTTTATTGTGTAGAAATAACGTTTTAATGTTCATTTTAAACACCCCAGAACGAAACTTAAATTATGAATTTTTCTATTTGCTGTATAATGTAATCTGCAATCACTACACAATTTCTATTTTATATTATTTATTCATACTTTTTCAGTATTATTGTTTAAGGTTTAATACTATCAACATCACCAATGTGTAATCTTGTTTACAATTAATACCAAAAACGACATTTCGTGCTATTTCCCCTTTATAAGAGAAGGTTATAAGCCTTTCGCCAGACCAACAAGGCATTTGAAATAATTCAATTTGGGTAGGTAAATAAAAATCAAAATAATTAATATGTTCGTTAATAAAGTGAGGTTAAGAGCTAAAGAAAAATAAAAGCTAGAACTGATTTAAAAAAATACTTATTATATGAACTAAATATTAATATACACGTACCTTTCTAGATAGGATATTTTAAAAGGGGTAAATGATCAGAAAAATACGCATTTATAATTAATTATCTATCCTAAACAGATATTTAAAGATTTTACACTTGTCCTAAATTTAATTTTTAAAAATGACAAAAGGGTTCAACTGCTACAATTTAATTTTTAAAATAAAATGCAAATATAGAGTTTCTTATGTTGTATAGCATTCAATTGCAGTTCACAAGGAAGAGCATATGTTCAGGGTGAAAAATATTATATTTCCTAATTTTCACACTAATTATAAATTAACTCTCAGCTGAAACAACTCTTGCAATTTCTACAAATTTGGCAAAATTGTGCATTAAAACTTTTAGCGAGCATTCATAGTTCGATTTTTCAATATCAACTCCAGCCACACGTCTTTGCATACTTGATGATTTGTTAAGGTATTCAATTTATTAGTTTAAATTTAATGTTATCGCTGAATTTATTTCATTATAATGGTGCAATGAATCTGTTAGCAATGTTACATACTGGAAGTAAATGTTCAGCCGTCTATTGTTAGCTTTAAAAGTGAAAGCAGCCGTGATGGCAAGATTTCTTTTTTCCAGCGGGAGAGGGGTGTAGGTGAAGCACAACTAAGCATGGGCAAAAAAAAGCTACAACTTAAAACTGCCTTGTATAGTGTATTTTTTAAAACTATTTAAATAATAACCCCTAAAATTTTAATTTTTTTAAAAAAAATTAAATGTTATAGTGGAGAAAAAAGTGTGCTTACACTTTAAATTTCACAAAATAATTTTCCCCTGTATTTCTATTGCACACACTTTAACTATTATATTGAGGTTCAGTTTGTAATTTAAAATATTATCTTTAAACATTGAGAAAAAAAAGTCAGAAAAATTCAGCATCTTATAAATGTGATTTTTATAATAATGAATATTTTGACAATTTAAAAGTTCACAACATACACAAATACTTTTTATTTTACAACATGGAATAAATTTTAGTTATTAAGCGCAACCATTTTAATTTTAACTGCTTTTGCCGAAACAGAGATAGAAAAAGAGAATAATATACATTTTTAAGTCAAAAGTGACCGTATTCGCTTAACTAATTGAGATTATTTCAAGAGTCTGGTACAAAGTTAGTTAATTAAGAGAATATTAATTATATTTTCAACACAGTCTTCGCTGAGGACTATGCGTTACCAATTTTACTATCCCGTTGGGAAAAATTAGCTTTGTCAAGCTCTGCAAAGTAGGCATTGACAGTATCCATCTTAAATTTCTTCCCTTCATACAAAACGAAATTCGCAAATTATGTTGTCGTATATTTCTTTAACACAAAGGATAAGATACAATTTCTAAATGCTGTCTGTGGCTTCATAGCTAACAGCCATGACCATAATATTTTCATATTTTTATGCAACACCTCTTTAAAATATTATATTTTACTTTTACTATTGTTTCCTCAAACAGAATTATTTATTTTTAAATTAACGATAAATTTAGCCTATGTGCATCGTTTTTTAAATGAGATAGATTTTCCTGCAGTATATGAATATATCCCGGGTTTTCATACGAATAAGAAATATAAATGTGGCATATTTGAATAGGACATAATTTAACGCTGTGTAGGGAAATTTCCCTTAATGTATAAAAAGACCCAGACTGGTTATCTCCTACAGACAAAAATAATTAGTAGATATTTTAGTATATTTCGGGAATTAACTTTCATCTCGATAGTAAGATATACAGAGTATCTACATGAAATTATTCTGATTTCAAATACGAAGTTTAAGAAAACTATCAGTCCTAGAGATTTGTGGTTTGCTGTGTATTTTAAAGCAATTCAGAACATTCTGTTCCCACGTTGTTCGGGAACATGACAAAGACAGCGAAATATATGGTGTGATGTGGGCATTGTTGTCCGATAGTTTTTCTTCATGGAGAAAAGAATAAATTATGTCGTTTATTTGACATTCTTGAGCAGTATGCTGTCCAACAGCTCCGCTATTTGCAGCCAAATAGATATTCCAAAAGGAAGATCTCCCACCACACTGGGACCGCCACAGGTGGCCGAGGTCGTTAAGGCGCGGACTCGTGAGCGGGAGGTCTGGGGTTCGAATCCCGCCAGGACCGTCCTCCCTGACTGAGGTTTTTTCCAGGTATTCTTCAGTCCTCATAAATAGCAAATGCCGGGGAGGGATCCCTAAACTTAGACATGGAATGTTTCCTTCTTAAAAAAATCCTTTTTCAATATATCATTTCATCTCATGTATCATCAGTGTCCACCGCCTGTGGTGCCTAAGTAGTAAAAACGAGCGTTATACACTATTAAAAAAACCCGCACTGGAGTGTAGATGTTCGTGCATTTTTTGGAGCGCTGGATAGGACGCGGTGAACTCACTTCTTGATCACCGCGATCTCCAGACACAACGCCTATGGGTTTATTCCTGTGGGGTATTGAAAGACAGAGTCCAACCTATACCTGTACTGATCTTGTTGATCCACACCAGAAAAATGTAGCAACCATCAACTCAGTCACTCCGAACACGCTACTGCCCACATGGATTGAGATTGATTATCGACTGAACGTTCTGAGAGCTATTAATTGAGGCCACATAGAAGTGTATACATTTTGAATAGAAAATATTTTGCTTTACATTACACGACAGACCGCAAATTTCTAGGACTAATAGTCTCCTTAAAATTAGAATTTGAAATCAGGGAAGTTTCATGTGGACACTTTGTATATTAGTCTTTAAAAACGGTATAAATAAATTGGTTTATGTACAGGATCCATATACAGCCGTATGAAAATTTGGAGAAGTTACAAGAACTAAAGATTTTGGCATTTAGTATATCAGGTCAGAAATGCACCTCAGCATGGCCTAGTAATAGGATTAAACTATTAAAATATTAAATTATTGCATAATTAATTTGTGTTTATAACAACTAAATGAGAGATAATGAAACGCTTAAAATTTGTGTATAAATAATCAGATATTTCAGATAACTGTGTAACCTTCTTCACAAGATAAACGCCACTCTATGAAGAAGGATACACAGTTATCCGAAATATAGTGTTAAATTGCTAATTTTATGTGATTATTTCCTATTTCTGTTAGTACACACTTAAGTATGCACATATGTAAAATTTCATTCACCCTCCTTCCCTGGTTGTGCTACACAGTTTGGGGATCCAGTCCCAGCAATGCATACATCTACTTGTAAGTACCTTAGGGCTCATTTCTAGACCGCAATAAGCACTTTCTTTTATTAATTTTGTTCACGTGACAAGTACTTGTTGGTCGGCTGAGAAAAGTTTCAGGGCATCCAGTGTGCGAGTGCAGTCGTCCGTAAGGCCACGCGCGTGCGCCGTAACTATAACAATGATAATTACAAGTGGTGCAGCAGAATAATGTTTCGGAATGCTTGCAGGGCCAGGCTTGCCCTCCCGCCTACCGCCACACCCTGCCCTCAAAAGCCACCCTTCGGAAATAATGCAAGTAAAATTCTGGTAGGATGGGGGAGAGCACATAAAGGCTTCTCCACTTGAACCAACAATCGAGGTCCATTGTCAGCTCCAGCTACAAGAATTCGAGTTTGCGCAAGAGGTAAAAGACTTAAAGCTCGAATTTCTAAACAGGGTCGCCCACCCTTCACAATAGCCCAGGATGGGGTGAAACGTGGCTTCCCGGCCCCAGAACAAGTCAGCATTGTTGCACTGAGCTATGCTTTGCAATGGAGAACCCCTGCTCCTCACTCCACCCTCTCGCTTTCAGAATATCTCTTAGTACAAAAGCGACCTAAACTCAACTAAGTTTACATAACCCATGCAACGAAATTTATTTAAACAACAGAATAGAGCTTTCCTAGGTGAGCTTTCATCTGCTACCCACTACATTTAGAACAGTCAATATATTGCTTCACGCAACTAACAACACTTGTTGATTCTTTTGTCAATATATCATATAATTTACAATTTAAGCACAACATTTCTCCTTCACATTGCTTTAAAATCGTAATGCATAACAAATTAGTAGCAATAATGGTTTAATTAATAATCTCAAAAAATTCTATCTTCTCTCAAAAACAAATTACTGGTATTATGAACTGTATCAACATTAAATTTTATGGTTAATAAACGTTAATTAATTGCATATTTTATTGCAGTGAAAACGGGAAAAATATAGTAAAAATGTATAATTTCTGTACTTGCAGACCGCACGTTTGCCTGTCTAAACAAACGAGAAAAAGAAACAAAATAATCACAGTGTTCGTAGATGAGATGGTCAAACAGTATCAGGTATGCCACTAATTTAAAATTACAAAAGGGCCGTACATTTTTCACCATATACTTTAAAGTACTATAATATGTCACGTTTTTAATTAATAATAGTCATTATTATTATTATTATTATTATTTAGTATCATTATAACTTTTTTTGAGTTTAAATATCCAAAGAAACTGAACGTGTCTTATTTGTATCACCTCTATAGAATAAAACAATTTACACCATTTTTTTTTTGTTTATTTACGGACGCTCTTTTAACATCACAGGTCAACAGCGTCCCATTCTTAAAGATATTCACGACCCTCTCTCACAATGACAGCAGCGGTGTTAATATTTTCATCGTTTACAACACAAACTGGAGAGAAGGATTTACCTTTTTTTGAAATTGATTGGCTTTCCTTATTAAGCATTTTAACCCATTTTCAAGCTGTGTTATAAGGATGAACAATCTGTCCATAGCGCTTCCGTTGCATTGCATAGACTTCATCTGAATATTTGTTGCGAAGAAAGAATTTCAAAGCAGCATTTTTTCATCTAGTGCACCTCCATTTTGCTGTAGCAGGAACTGAACATGTTGCAACTTACACTCCTCTCACAGGCGGATATTGGAAGTGGCAGCAATGAAACCAACCAGGTGTACATTAAGCAGTAAGCTAAGAAAACATTTTAAAGACAACTTTTAGTGCGAGAAATAATTTTGTAACAAATTTTAAATATTTTTTTTTATTGAACAGCCCTCGTACAAAAATTATTCGTAGGAAGAGATGAATTTTCTTATTTTTCTCCGCATTTGCGTTAGAGAGTCAAACTAGAAGGCAAGCCAAGCCGCTTATCAAAACTGAATAAAGCTGACCATTTGTTCTGCTACATTAACTAAAACCTGTCTACATCATAAAACTGGAAAAGCAATTCTTTGCTGAAGGCCATTTACATTCTTCATGGTAAATGATCAGTTTAACAGTTGGGTGGTAAGCGTTTATATTTATGGGTCGTTCAAATCCAGTAATGATTTATATAAACAGAATATATTAGATTATTACCTCATTCATACAAAATACCTTCATTCGTTCCTAGCTTCTGACCTTCACCATCACAGCGACCTCTTGGATGCTAGTCAAGAATGTTGCACCAATGTATGCGTCTTGTGAGGTTGCACGTTATCATGCAGAAAAACAAAGTCACGAGGCAAGTTTTTTGTCGTTAAATTTTGATGGCTTTATGTAAAATGGTATTTAACGAACTTTTCTGCGACAGGTAAAGAGAAGTTTGCTAATTTCAAGACAGCTCTCTAAATAATAAGTGTTTGATTTGGGCAAATCGTATATAGAGATATTAACTTTCGTGTGGAGGGGAATAATCTCATAAATGGTACATTCAAATAAAAAAGGAAACATGTGAGAGAAATTTTACTGCACATCGTGCCGAGTTTTGGCACCACAACGGTTTTTTTTTTTTTTTTTTTTTTACCGCATTTAATTTCAAAAAAGTTCCAGTCTTATTAGTTCCTTCTCTTCTTCTATGGTGCGACAGTTTGATGTCTGGCCCTGACCTGCTGCAGCGATCGCTTCATCTTCCAACTCTGTCTTGCGACGTCATTGATAGAAGGCAGAATTGCAGTGGATGTGTGATCAGCATGCCGCTAAATCGATGGTCACCTTTCCCGCGGCTTTCGAGAATGAAGAACGCCATCTCTCTATCAAGCAGCTCCCCAATTTCCCTCATGAGGCTGGGTGAATCCCGTTTCAGACCACCCTATACTTTGAAAAAAATTATGCAGGTATCGGTTATCGAACCCGGGATCGCAAGACCGGAGACAGCAGTCAACAATAACCACTAGACCAAATAAGCGGTACCTATTTAAAAAGAATTAAAACACTTTAATTTACATATTGAGGGGATTTCAAAATCAATGTTTATTACATTTAGAATTCATTCTTTCTCCAACACTTTAACTCACTAACTTTGAAATTTCAATTCCCTCTAAATTTTGAGGATTGAATTTTAAAGGGGAAGCGGATTGTTATCAGATATTTTATTGTTTTGTCGTTGTCTGACAGCCTAGATTATTGTTTGCATTTTGACAGTATAAAAAGAAATTCATTTCCAAGGTAATATATTTTATTTTGGATAAAATTACAATTATAAATATTACAATATTGCAACCTATTTGGAAAGATCTAACTAACCCTTTGCAATCTGTTCTTTCTTGTAGTGAACAAACCATTTAGGAACAATTTATTTCCAAATAAAAATATTGAATTATATGTGCAGCAGTTTTTATAATATTATTCTGCTTAAAGTCAAACAACAATAACAAGAGTGCAGGTTGCCAGGAAGTGTTAAAAAGGGGGAAAATGTGATAACAGTTTAATTTTATTAAACTTTAAAATTGTAAGAGTACAATTTGAAATTTTGAAGTAAGGGAATGAGGGGACAAATTTTAAAATGTAATCAACATTGGTTTTAACGCCTCGCTAAGAATCTAAATTGACTATTTTATTAAATTAAATTATGTTAAATACGTAATAATTAAAACGGACATGTTATGAAATGAAAGTAATCAATGATACAGAAGGATATATTGAAAAGTGTTGTCTTCCTGTGACAATATTACTTCTTTCTTTTTTATTATAAAAATGTACTTCAAAGTTCATATTCCAAGACCCAAAACTGATAAAAGTCGGAAGAAATGGCAGAACTTCTACATTCAAGTCCTCAGCCTAAAGATCTGAAAGAATGTATGAGAAGGGCATTATCGTACGTGTTTAAAATCATCAAAGCTCGGCATGTAAATATATTTTCTAGTACTAGTTAAGTAGTAAAAGTCATTAGTTTAAGCCAACATTTCACCATTTTTGTTTTACTATTAACGGTATATTCATAGCAACCCACCTTCCTGGTGATTCCACAGCTTGGCCTTCCTTTGGAGAGCCCAAGAACCCGAAATTGGCGGAGATTACAAGTACCCATGATGAAGACAAATATCGTTCTGAACGACCTTTAGTTACAGAAAATAAGGTTCTGCACAGTATATGAAGGACAACCACTTGCAACAATGCGTGATATTAGCAGAATTTGGTGTTTTAAAAACACCTCTCTCCATCAATTAACACATTTACAAAAATTGATTAACTTACAGGAGCTCAGGCCTAACAATAAGCAGACATTTGCTTAAAAAACACTTAAAATCTTCTGGGCTTTTGTCTCTAGAAGCACATCGTGTCATGTAATGAAACTATTTATTCTTTACAGCGAAATTCTGAGAATAGGAAGCATGGGGTACCTCGTAAGAAAGAACATCAGTCAATCAGTTTGCATTTGGTGCAGTTTTGAAGATGTTGTCCATTGCGAATTGGTCCCAAAAGACCGTATGGTTGGCGCTGAATTGCACTTAAGGCATTGGCCTAACAAGGCTTAATCAATAGAAAGCAAGGCGATGCTTCTACCCATCTTGCAAATGTTATAAATGCCTTTGCAGAGTTTTTCAAGTGGATACTAGCAGAGAGATGAGTAAAGGTCGTTCTGGCACACAAATTAGCAGTTATAGGCCGCCAACTAAGTAGAAAAATCACCTGGAATTATATTGGTTAAGGAATATCTCAAGAAAAATGATAAGCTATCGTGCAAATATTCATATTATCAAACAAATAGTATAGAAGAGGTGCAAAACTGTAGCTAAAAAGAATACATTGAAAAATCTTTTTCACAACAGACTTTTGGAAAGTTTCCCAAAAGTATTAAATGATATTTATCAATATCTATTACGAATACACTGTGACGAGGCCTAGGTGAAGGCAAGTAGAGTAACACATGTCTCGCTGCATCACTACAACTTTTTCTGTAGCAAATGGTTATTGACAACTCCAAGGATGAACGTCCAATTAACAACTCCATTAACGTTGACAAATACAGCAGGGTCCGGTGAGTCTTGCCGTAGCAAATAATGAGGTTTCTGAACTACGAACGAAATTAAAGAACTTGTACCAGAATTTGCATAATGTCAAGCTGTCCACTTTAATTGATTAGTTAAAATGCATTTTACACTGTAGTGCATTTGTTACAGCGCTTGGGGGTGCGTATAGCTAGAACTGCTATTAGGAAGCTTGATGCTAAAGTTCGTAGCAAAACTGCGTTGCTAGGACATTGCTTACCGTTTGTCATATGTCATTTGCACATTGTGTATGTAAGTACGCCTCTAATTTTGCAGATGTGAAGGAGTACGCGTTCTATGTGACCTAAAAATGAACACTTTAGACATATTCTTATTTTTGGGTTTAAATAGAGTAGCAAAGGCAGTGAAGACGGCTCGAAAAACGTATGTCGTTTACTGGGAGAATGTCATTAGAGGAGGCATGGCAAGAAATGGGTTCTGTCGTTGCAAAGAGGGCTACTTGATGTGAGCGATTCACCATGTTCAGGAAGACCATAGGACTTTGATGAAGACTTTCTGGAACACTTAGCAGATGTGATGAATTGTGACAATCAACCATTAAGGAACATTTGAATTCCATAGGCGGGGTTAAAATGCGGTATATGGGAACGGCAAGCTTTAAGTGAAAACTACAAAAATCAGCCGGTGAGCATTTGCGCATTTCTGCATGCTCATCTTCTATTAGCTCATAACAACATCAACCATTCCTATCCAAGATTATAACTGGTGACGAAAAATGCTAATTCAATGTCAACATCAAAAAAGAAAGGAATAATTGAATTGTAACAAAAAAATCAACACTTCGTGCAAAAGTTTCTGTCCATCCAGAGAAAATGATATGCGCAGAGAGATAAAAAAAAAAAAAAAAGGCGTTGTGCACAGGAATATAACCATAAATGCAGGAATTTATTGTCAACAACACAAGCGCTTTGCCGCAGCAATTGAAGAAAGCAGACAGAAAAGACTGCCGAAACACAACAATGCACGCCCATACTCCGCTAACATGACGAAAGCAGGTGTCCAGGAACTTGGTTGAGAGGCGATTCAACACCCCTCCCCTCCCATATTCTACCGATCTTGAGCCCTCAGACTTCCACCATGTTCGTTCTCTATGCAATAATCTTCGAGAGAACTCCTTCAACAACGACGATGCTTTACAAACTTGGCCTTCTTCAGATTTCTTCAGACGAGGATTCAAGAAACCACCCGAGCGCTGGGAGAGAGTCATAGACAATACAGGAGATTTCTGTATGCCATTCATCTAAAATAAAGCTATATAACGGTCAAAAAACGCTATGATCATATGCATCAACCTGATATTTGGCAAATATTTTATGCACCTATGACAAATGAGATACAGCAATTAAGGGAGAGGGTGTAAAACGCAAACTATACTTTCGTTATATATTTTGTAATTTTAACTAACACGGTCTAGTTCTTCCAATAACTACTAGGTATATATAGAGAAAAAAGCAATGAACTTGCAACAAGGATGAACCAGTATTAAGACATTATAGTAACTGCAAATAAATACAATAATATAGAAAAGAGATTTTCTTTTTTCTAAGAAACGATGAAGATGAACCAAAACACGAATTCATAGAAGTCAATGATCTAATTATTCCGGAATAAGAAGAAGCGAAAACAAAAGAAAGAAAAAAAAATTAGCAATGTCAAAAGTATTTTTTCTTTCGGCATTATGTGTACTATGTTTTCTACTTCTTATGACAACTCCTCCTTTTTTATAACCTAATTAACGAAGCATAGTTTTAGTTGACTAAAACCTGAGTTAACCAGTCCAGTTCTGCATGAATGAGCAAGGCTCGACATTTCTATAATGGGTTTGTGTTTTTTTTAGGTTTTTTTTTTATATAACCGGTCTGTTCACACCAGCTCGAACAGTTGAGAGAGAGAGAGAGAGAGAGAGAGAGAGAGAACTAAACTAATATTCTTATGGATGGTGGTAAAACAATAAAAGAAGATACGGCTCGATCAAATTTATCTTCTCTACAAATTAAATTATATAGGCTTTAGAAAAACTTTAGATCTGCTACAGGTTTAAAATTCAGATATCACGAAAACACACTTATGCAATTACTTACTCAATTTTTTATATTTCGGAAAAAGATAATTGTGACTGTAAAGTTTAAAGTTTTTTTTTGTATTTTTTTTTTTTTTTTTTTTTTTTTTAATTTCTCCCGAATTCGTACATTTGAAGTTTGCTTTCTATTATATTGCTGTGATGTTCTACTAAGAGAAAAATCCTGTGGTACATAGGCCGGCCCTTGAAAATACATAAATGTTTCTGTTCAATTCAATTTTCCGAAATTGCTTTAGAACTCGGCAGACTATAGAATGACTGCAATAGATTATAGCAATTTCACGACCAGATAAGCCTAAGTAGCTAAATACAATGCATTTTATATGATGTCTTAGTGAACAATGCAACTGTATAGCATTAAAGATGCTTCTTTTATAAACAAATATGATGCAACACTAAAATCGCAGTAGTTGTTGCAGCAAACCGCATTTAGTGCGTATAGTATGTTAACACCATTAACAAACACAAAATTAATTAGGTACACGTTGAAGAATTATAAGATACCGTATGTTTTTAGAAGTTCTTCTACGTCACCACTAACGTCTATTCGGACTTGGTGAGACACTCCCCCGGTATGGCGAGGGCGTAGTCAAATTCTGAGGTTGAGACACTTGGAAGGAACGTCTACATTATCTAAGCATGAGGGTGATGAGTCTGCTGGGGGGACGGAAGATGAAAATTCGTCCGGATGAGCTCAGGGCTCTTTGTGACTGAAGCATTCACCTAGGAACTATGGGAAAAGCGATGAAAAATACCAAAGTCAGAAAAACAAAACCGAAATGGAACCGGGCTCTTCGCTTTGGAAACACAGTTACTACCACGAGAGTACGCCTTTATCATATTTTTAATAATGATGCACTTTATATGGCCAGTACTACTATTTATTTCACTAACCAGTCAGTTCCCTCACAAACATCTTAAGAAAGAAGGAAGAAAAAAGACCCCACTTTTGCATCCTGAATATTTTTAAGTCTCCTACTCGCTAACTTACATGTAGTATAAGCTTTGACGACATGCGCAATATTTACTGGAACTAGCAAACAAAAAAAAATTGTTCTGCTTTGAATCCAGCTTTACTGAATGCCGTAGACGTTATCCGAAGTTGGACTTAAATTTTGGAAGAGGACCACTTATTATTTCTTTCTTTTTCACGTTTCCCATGCCACTATAAAAAGGATAGAAATATGTTCTGTTCATTAGTAAATAGCAATAATAAAAAATGTCGCATGCAGAAGAAACAGCACGATGTCAGATCTATAAATGCTAGGTAATTAGTCCGATATTATTTTAAAAATTCAAATGTTCTCATTAATGTTAAACTCTTTTATTGATCTGCGCAAAATTAAGCACATACATTCTTTCGAACCACCGAAATATACGCAATGTATAACGGCAGATTTCCACCGATTACTTTATCTATAACGATAGAAAAGTGCCAGAAGAGATTAGAAATTCTATATCAATGAAAATGAAAGTGTTTCCGGATCGGAACGCGAATATGACTTTATTTCTGCAGTCCACCCCAAAATGTGAAAAAATCAATCCCTCCTCCCAATTTTTCCCCTCAACAAGTAAAACAAATGTTCCGATTAGTAACTATTCTTTAAAACCATACAAGATCATATAATTTAAGGCGTTTTAAAAATTTATTGACAGACTGAGAAATTTAACAGATTATTATGGTTTCTAGGGTATATTATTTTGTAGACTAAAACGTCTAAGCAATTCACAGTAACAAAGTTGGTATTGAAATAAATTCGTTCAAATTGCATCTACGCAATAACTTTTAGCTTTACTCAGTAGTTGAACGCAAACAACTTGGGGTCAAGGTCACTCCAGTCCCGGCTCTTTCGAGATGGACGAGTTTTCCTGACATTTCAGTGAGTATATTTAAGTAATTCATTTTTATTTCCCTACTTGCACATTGTTTAATTTTTTAAAATGTATAGCCGCAACAGGCTAGTTTGCATAACTTGTTATATGCCATTTTATTCATAAATGACCACCTTAACAATATGAACATTTAAATTTATTGTATATCATCATTTTAAAGGTGATAATTAAACCTAAAACACGAAAACCACATTTATCTTTTGAAAATATTTAATATCGGTTGAAACATTGCAAGTTATTATATTTTTGTGTTATTATTAATTAATTTCGTAAAATATGTACTCCTTATATGGAAAGTTTTGTGAGGCAATTTGCTGTTCTTGAATTTATAGAAGCAAAATTTCAAAGTGGAGCATTTTTCATTTAAAAGGCGCGGCATTTTACGGCTGTAGAGCGAGGCAGGCTCTGACCGCTGATTTCAGGAAGCCGATCAGATCGGCGCGCGGCAGCAAAGCGGTTAAAAGACGAAGCATCGTAATTGGCAAAAATACTATCTAAGTGCTCCAAGGCTAAGAGAAGATGCTGTTCCTAAACTATTTCCTTATATGCCTTAATATCTAAGCAAATGCAATTCTAAAAAAAAAAAAAAAACGCTAAAACCCCGATGAAAGAGAAAGTGAAGTGGCAAAAAGAAGACAAGAAAAATACGCGGAATGACAAAGTGGTTAAGAGAAAAATAAAGTAAAAACTTCGAAATTAACAAAATTGTGAGCAAAAAAAAAAAAATATGTTGCATCTTATACAAGTTAGATGTTATTTCATTTCCGAAAAATTGTTGCAACATTCACATGACAATAAAGCCTGATATAAAAAGGAATGTTATTCCCCTTAAATTCCTCACTGTTTTGAAAACTAGTGTGCTTAAAAGTATGGTGTCAAATTAATGTTTTGATATGTTACTGTAAGAAACACAATTTTGAAAATAATCAGAAAACAGTTTAAAAATTAGTTTTTGTCAGAGAAGAATTATAAAAGTGTTGTGTTAATTTATCTAAAACGTTTCTGTATGCTGATGAAACCCTTTGTAACATTTTAAATTACGTATGTAATATGAATACATTAGTCCTACTATAGAAAAGACAAGTGAAATGTTTTGGAATGTTTTACTAAATAATTACATTAAAAGAAAAATGCAATAGCCATATAAGCAAAACTATGTGTAGGTTTGCAACTTTGAAAAAATAAAATACTGAAAATATGTATTAATTATGGCGGCATAATTTCTTTTGTCTTTACCATATTTATTTCAAACCATTCTAGAATGTAAGACAAGATAAAAGTTACGTTGATGCTTATAATTCCTAAAAAAAGGTGTCACCGTTTTTACCTTCTAAACCGCGCACAATAGCACAGTGCAAATTATTTCGCAGACATCGAAAGGAGAATTGAGTTCAATGTTGTCATGCCGTCCGCTTCAGTCTAAGAGAGCTATGGTTGGTTATACTGATATAATACTATTTCTCGTAACACGCTGTCCATGTGAAGGATCAGCGGGCGACCTGTTTTGTTATTGTGAGAGACTACTGGCATGACCTGAACCAAAGCTGACGCAAGCCAAAAATAACTTTCAATACTTCTCATATCTCAACTATCAATCCTGGAATTTGCTGTGTGCCATTTACCTCCGCACAAAAAATGCAGATGAGTTACATTTCTTTATCTGCGGGACCTGACAAAACCCGAAAACAGCAACAATGCTGCTGACTTTTATCTGACTGAGGACCCAGTCATTAATATAAAAAACATGATTTGTGTCCCAGTTTTTATCTCTGATTACCATTCTTTCATTTGTCCATGCTAACGATGGTGTCTCGAAGGAATGAGAAGATATTAATGATGAGGATTCCCTGTGTGTAATAATACCAGGTAATTATGACGCTCTGCAAGTAGCCATAACAGTGACCGACAAGCTACCATACAAGTCATTACACGGGCATTTAGATCCAAGTTGAAGAGAACATTAATAATGCTCAATTACTTGCCATGGTCCGATATGTATAGAAAGGGGAGATGTCAATGCGCGTATAAGCGTGGAACCGCCTGAATGAAGTGTGCCGGCTTCAATCTTACCAAGTCATCGTCGATGCCCGATGGGTATCATTCTCTCTCTTTCGATATTGGCTAACGAGGGGTGGGGCAGAGATTCATAGTAAGTGGGGACGTGTCCCACCCGCTGTGTGTCGGTGTACAACGCTCTTCGAAGAAATGTAAATAAAAAATCTTTAAAATATGGCCGTCAACACTCCTTCGAATTCTTGAGTCTGATTCTTTAGAAACATTTATCAGTACATCATTAGAACTTATTTCCATCTACTAATGATGTCAAGGGTACATGAAGCTACGATGATGAAGAGTGTATTGCGGCGAGTTTTGTGTGATGTTACTTTCTTTCTTTTACTATTTTTTGAGGCGTCAGCATTATCGGACTCCTGCAGGACGTATATTAGCTTATATTTGTTGGCCATTTATTTTTCTCTCTATATTTATAGCGGAATTGGCGTTATAGTAGTTATCTTTACTAGCTAACATTTTATGTTACATTATTCCAAGGCTTAGAAACTCAACATTTTAATTTTTGTACAGCTATTGTAAGAAATGGAGAAAACAAAGGAAATGATGTGTAAGAAAAGTTCAAAATTAATAAAAGAAGAGAGTCCATCGAAGGGAGAAAACTTCATATTATTTAAGAGTTTTTTCTATGATGGTATAAAACAAAAGAGACAAAAGAAGTAAAAAAAAAAAAAAAAAAAAAAAAAAAGAGGTCGGCCATAACGTTAGTAAGAAAATGTTTGCTTATACCGCAGTAATGAGGAAAAGGTGGCTAGAAGGATTTATATTGTTTTAATTCCACCAAGAGGGCATATGGAGTATAAATTTGGGCAAAGAGCAAGCGTGGGAAGATCACAGAAATTTTACCATGCGGATAAAACTGCCGCAATTTTGTAATGTGCAGATGCAGAGAGTTAGAAAATTATGAACAAAACATCAAACAGGAATAATAAATATGTTTCAAGTTGTGGGCACCTTATGTAACAACCAGATGTTATACTAACCACAGCCAGTGACAGGAATTATAGTAACAAGCATGGGATCAACAGAATCTCTGATTAAGCTCAGCAGAACATGAAAGACGAAAATCTTCCACTCTTCAAACCACTGGACATGCTTTGCCAATATTTGAATCTAATTGGATAAAATGATTTGAAAATTGTGCGGTAGCAAGTTAAATTGGAAGACATACAAGGCATACATCTACGTCACCGAGTATACAAAGGAAAGAAAGACCAGTAACCGAAAATTCACATACTTGATTAATTATTATGTGGCCGAAAAGTTCAGGATTGCAGGAGGCGCAGCTATCACGGCAACAATCTTCCAGCTTGGGGTCTAGAAAGCACTCGAGACGTATTTCAGAAAAATAAATGTAACAGGCGTTTATGAAGTACTTCTATTGTGACCAGCAACTGCTTCCAGTATTTTGTACTCTGTGAACACTTCATCCTCATAATCTTTTACCAAGAACCTCCAATAACCTACTGTTGTTCTCGGTACGTGAAGATGTATATGACCGTGAAGTACAGTGTAAATAACTATGGTAAATAATGCAACTGCGATCGCCACTTGAGCCAACTCCTTATAAGAATTAGAATAGGAATTAATTACGTCTACACAAATTTTACTGAACGAAAACGTCCACATTTTCTGATTCGTTACTTGGAATCTCTCAAACCAGCTTAGTTTCGTTTCATCGAGTTACATTATTTCAGAAATCGGCATTATAGAAAATGACAGTTTTTTATTATTTATTCATTGAGCAGATATATAAAATAAATATGAGAGATTTAAACAAGACAATTAATGGTTCACATTGGGAATGAAACAGTAGCTAAATCCGAGCCCTGAACCAAAAGGAATAAAAAAAAAAGAAAAAAGAAAAAAAAAAGAAAAAAAAACTGGCTGCAAGGAACAATTTAGTTCCAGGAGAAAAAAAAAGTGAAGTACGAATCATTGATGTCTCCTTCTAACGTCCTTCTTCCACCACTCCATATTAAGTTAGGCCTAATGAAGCAATTTGTTACTGCTCTGGATAAGGAGGCGATTGTTTCAACTTTCTTGTTACAAAGTTCCCACAGAAAACTGAAGCTAAGATAACAGCAGGTGTTTTCGATGTACTCCAGATTCGTGAGCTTATGCAGGATGAGACCTTTCTTCAGTCGATGTTCGAGTTAGAGAAGTCAGCATGGTTTGCATACAAAAATGTGACAGAAAACTTTCTTGACGACAAGAAATCTGAGAACTATAATGAAACTGTGGGGAAAATGTTACAACATTTGAGAAATCTGGGGTGTAGAATGAGTTTTAAAGTATATTTTCTCAGCTGCTAATTTGATCACTTCCCTGCGAATCTTGGTACAATCACTGAAGAACAAGAGGAGCGGTTTGATAATGACATTAAAACAATGAAAACCTCCATCAAGGTCATTGGGATGTGTTAATGATGGCTAATTACTGTTGGTGTTTAAAAAGGGACACTAGTGAAAGACGATCAGCTTCGAAAAAAAAAAAAAAAACTTTTCTTCTCTCTAATAGTTTGGAAATTCATAATTATTAACACATTGCTATTTTTCAATATATTTATTAATATTAAAGTTAAAATGAAACCTGAAAAACAGTTGTGATTTAGCTAGACGTCTTAAAACTAAATATTTTATAAAAAATATAAGTATTTTATTACATTTGATATGGTTTTGTTTAAAAATGTAACCCAATAAAGAAAAACTGAAAGCATATTTACATTCAGGGCATTCATATTACAGGCAGAAAAACAAAACAGTAAGAAAAAATTTTAAACCATTGTTATAAATAGTTTATAATATATTAGAGAAACTGGTTGTAATACAACAAAATAAAAGTGATCTGTTACACCTAAGAATGCCTGGGACAGCTAAATAGAAGCCAATTTGTATTTTCTTAGAATGTCAATAAATAAGCGAATACATTAATAAATATATTTTAACTTTTGACTTTTAACTCTATCACTGTTCTAAATTATAATACTTTGTTTTAAAAAATAAAAACGTTATTATGAATACGTTTTCTTTTTCATATCAGTGTAAATATGAAATTTTATAGGGTTATAGAATTATAACTCTTATGTTACGCATTTATATGTTGTAGATAAAACAAATATAAGAATACTATATACGGAATAGCGAATGGAATAATTTACAGTTTGTTCTGTTCAACCGGAAAAGCATAAATATCAATATCATGAACTTTCAGAGATCTAATGGGTGATTAGACAATTGTTCTTTTGCCTATTAACTTATATTGAGCACTTGTTTTGGTATCGCATATTCTATTAACACAGTTCAAGTTGATCTATCTGTATTCCATACACTTATTCATTAATGAAAATATTTCCAATTCTGTTCTAATTTCCTCTTTTTATTTTAAAGCGAACCCGCTACACTTCTTTGCGGTTACTGTTCTTCGCGACATAACTGACAATAATTTATAAACTTTTAGTAAAGTCTCCTTTTGTGATTTTATAAATATATTCTTTACGTTCTACATGTATAAAATAAATTATTTTGTTAGAAATAATTCTTTTGGTACGATAAGGAAAACCAAAGTGTTTAAATATGTTAGCTTGTTCTAAGGGTTTCCCTTTAAATAAATGTCTAACCCCTAAACTCTTAAAAAGTATTTATTTTATTACCATTCTTATTTCATAGCATCTGTGAATTATATTGTAAACCATTTTCTCGTTTTGTTAAAAAAACCATTCGTCAGCAAATAAGAGTGTCTACAACACATGCGATCCATATAAACCTTTACCATTTAAATTATTATGATTTCAAAACCAATAACAGAAACATATGCAATCAGTTGTGAATTTTACAGTAGCTGTGGGAGGCATTTATAATTTTTAATTCCTATATTTTTGTAACTTTTATTCCTGTGTGCACTAAGATTTTTTTTAGAAAAATGAATGATAAACATGTTAATAAATCCAAGCATAAACGCCAAAATTAGTCTAAAATTATAAATTTTAAGGAAATGAGAGCATTTTGGAAGAATATTAAAATAAATAATTTTTTAAAATATACCCTATTATTTAAATGGTTAACAATGTTACACTTCGTTGTACCCTTATTTTATCCTATAGCCAATATGGCTGTTCTTGCCTTTAGACACGCATTACCAAAAATGTCTTTCATTCATCAATTATAAGCAACTAAAGAGTATCAGTTCATTTTCCTTTTCGATTTTATATAATATATTTCATCCTTTGGCATTAATGTCAATTACACTTCACAGTATAAAGAAACAGTATTAGTAAACATTACAATAAAATTAATAGCAGAGGCAACATTTTTATGTATTTATTGTAAAATAAAAAAATTAAGAAAATAAACATGTCCTCTAATGCACCAACTGTTTGGAAATAAGCAAGAAGGAATGGTAAATATTAAAGTCCCTGTAAGTGTTAAGACAAGCGAAGCATAATGAAAAATGTCCTGTTTAAGCTTCGGAAATTAAACAGGCTGCCTCATGTCTCATGGCACTAAAATATTTCACCTTTACTCTATCGAAGCTTCCAACACGTTGATCCCATGTAGGGTACACTCATTAGGTTAAAGGAATGCGAACGGTTGGCGAAAAGGGCGTATATTTTGTAGGTTAGCGTCCTGACAAAACACGTAAACCTGGAATTGATAGTGGGTGTTTCATTTCATGATGATAGTAATGAACAGGGTTAGGTGGTGGTTATGGAAACAGTACGTGAACTCATATGAACTCTAAAGGCGGCATATACCTTTTAACTATAAGCCAGGGCAGTACGTGGGTGACTTCCACAATTATCTCAGACAGAGTTAGAAAAAGAAGAAGCCTTCACATGCCGCCTGTTATTAGATTCAGAATATCGATGTTATAGTTTCTCAATTTTGGGGAACTAAATTCTGTTATAATATCAACAGGAGGAAGTAATTAGGTCGATTAATCAAAGCCAGAAGCAATGAAAATAAATTTTAAGGAGAAAGGAAACTACAGATATGTTAACCTCATAATCGATGCTGAAAATGCCGAATACAAGGTATACAAGGAAACATTTAAAACTGTTATAATATTTCCAGTTTTCAGTGAATGAGATATGGCTACTGAATATTATAAAAAAAAATATTAGCAGTTGAAATGTCTTAGGCAGGAGCGCTAGAATCATATTAAAAATCTGGAAATTAGAAACACATGTATACAGAAGAAACAGTACTCCAAAGAGTTAAAAACAAGAACTTTAAATGATTTGGCCATCTGATGAGGATAGGAGAGGACAGATGGCCTAAAGTAGTGTATGAACGGTAACAATCAGGAAGACGAGGAAGAGGAAGACCAAGAAGAACTAGGAACAATGATGTTATGGAGGCAATGGCAAGAAGAGGCAACACTCGAAGACAGACTGGAGGTTGTGTACGGCACAGGAAAATGGCAATAGCTGTACAAACCTGAGATAGATTATAATAATTATTATTACAAATTATTTTTAGGAGCATAAATACGAATATTTTGCTTTTTTCAAAGGCTTTAAATTATCAACTAAAATACGAAGGCTAGTCAAAAAAAGACCAAGAATGCTTTTTATGTACGGAATACACTAGGCTCGGTCCAAATTGGTGTGGTCTTTTTCAAAGCATTGTCCATTGAGTTGAATGCATTTACTCAATGCGTCTGCCACTCCTGGAAGCCATTTTTTGACATCTTCTCCCAAACCTCCCCATGGCGGCCTCGTAAGTACCTAAAATCTCCCTCTTAAATCCTTTTTCATGTAGGGAAAGAGACAAAAGTCACAGGGCGCTAAATCTGCGGAGTATGCAGGATGGGAGAGAAATTCGAAGTTCCCTCTGGCATCTTCTTCTATTCAGGAGTCAGTAATCTTGGGACCCACCTCGCACAAACTCAAGTGATCATGCAGAATCAAAAATATTCTGTCTTGGGAAATGTGTAACATATCTGCATGACTGTCAATTGTTACTCGTCGGTCTTCACAAACAATGACGGCTGATTTTGGAGCATCTGAACAGTCTTGCTTTGTTGTTGAAACACGGCCGTCCTTAAATTTCTGGAACCATCGAAGTGCTGTGGATTGTGTCAGAACATCATCACCATGTGTCTGCTGTAAGTTATCTGTAAGTTTCCATGGCGGATTTCTGTAAACGAAAGCAAAACTTCAACGCAGCATATTTCTCTTCACGAATCAATTCCATTTTGTATGTAGGCGATTGGTGAACTGACGTAGTACACGTCCCCTGTGTAGAGACGCATGCACGAGCGAACTTCTGTTTCTGTCCACCAATCAGGCATGATCCAGTTTCATAACGCAATATTGTTTCGACAATGTTTCTCTGCTGTGCGTGATAAGAAGAGAGAGAGACAAATAAAAATGTTTCTCATTTTTTGTCGACTTGCTCTGGTATCTAAAACAGTTTAGTGCTGTATATTTTAATATATAGTTCCTAATAAGTAAAACACTTTATTCAACAAATATTTTCTACTTGTAGGCTGTTTTAGAAATATTATTATATCTATTTCTCTCATTTGTATCTTCTATGTTTGCTGTATTTTTCATGAACCTTGGCAAAACTTATTGAATCACAGGTAGACATAAGGGTATAACACTCCTGGACTTCATTACAGGCCAAACTAAGGCACGATGCTCAGTATGGCTCATTAGGTGGGATGGGAACATTGTCTGGATCATTGCCAGGCTTCCAAATTTCCAATGTGTATACAGCATTTCCCCTAGCTCGCCACGGGGCAGAAGACACGGAGGTATGTAATTAAGGCAGCCGACTATGGACCAGAGCGCGCGCCGCCTCGTGGTTGAGGGTGCATCATCAGGAGAAGCAGTGTGAAGGAGGTCAGGCGAGTCACGTCTACTGTTCTTCGAGACAAAAGGCAGCAATCAGGGGACTTGAGTGGTGATTAGAGGCCAGCCCTTACTGAGAAATCGGCAGAAGTGCTATTATAACCCCTGTTCGATACCCGAATGAAAGTTACTTATAGGTTCAAAATGCGTTGGGAGTCCAGAGCAACGACCTGAACGCTTCCTAACAGTGGCTGTCAACATTTTTTGCTCTGGTGCACATTTATATCTTGCAAACTCCGTATACCGTTCCTAAGTGTACTAGTTGTAAGATGGGGTGAAATATAATTTCTTTGAAATGAAATGACATATGTGTTGATGATGAAATAACCACTCCAAACATAAGAATGAAGCACCATAAAGCTCTGGTAACCAGGGTAGTTCCCTAGTGTATGGAAAAAATGTCAATATCTTTCTATTTCATTTCTCTTGGCACTCGAGATGATAGTTGAACGGAAAGGAGTTGTTTTACCATAAATATACTTTACTATCTCTTTTATATTTTTTAATGGTGTTTAATGCCCGTTTTACAACTGAGGCACCACAGACGGTGGTCACTGATTATACGTGAAATCAAATGATATATTGCAAAAGGATTTTTTAAGGAAGGAAAGTTTAAGTTTATTTAAGTTTAGTTTATTTATTTAGTTATTTATTAGTTTATTTGTTCTCAGGCGTACGACATACGTACAGAGCGCCTGCGAACAAATAAACTAACAATGGAAATTTTTCAGGCTAACCGAGGTGCTGTGCAGTCGAAGGGAAAGAAATAATAAAAATCTTGAGCTATTAAAATGCTCGAAGAGGAAAATAATCGTGATCAAATAAAACCTGAAGTTAAATAGATTAAAATGAAATGGGAATATGAAATATAATCCAGAAGCAGTTTCTGGTTTTAGAAGTGGACTTATTAGAGTCATATGTTATAAATATTACGGCTGCTAAAACCTTGGGGGGCGGGTATATCTCAGGCTGAATAGAAGTAGCCTAGAGCCTTCCTCCAGTTTTCAAAGATTAGGTGATTGTTGTGTTCTATATTTATTCCACAATATTAATATCTCTTGATCCCTTTAATCACATGATTTGGCTTTGGCATAATCCCAAACATATTGCCGTCATAACTCATCTTTATTGCTCGTAATTTCTTCTAGACAAATTGTTTCCTTTTATCTTTGTTCTAATTCTCATTCAGTGGCACATAAACTGAAGGAATCCTCGCCGCTTTACTTTCAAAACTAAATGAATGTCCTTCATAAGCGGTGGCATAATGCTGCCGTTTTGTCGTGTTTTTTTAATCTCCAGTTAGAAAATATTCTTGTGCTTATTTGTCGAGGATTATTGAAGGTAAACAAAAATTCAGAAAGTTGAATATGTAGAGTTCAATTCATAGTATGATACGGGACCCGCGGCTTTACTTCCCTTCCTAAGAACGTTATGCTTAAAATTTTTACACCAGAAAAAATCCATCGGTCGGGATCGAACCCCGGATCTTGGATTTAGGAGGCAAGTATGGTTGGTTACCTACTACACCACCAGGACCAACAAATTTACAGGCGAGAGTGTAAATTGGAATATTTAATCAACATTATTTATTCAGACAGGCATGTTTTGAAATGAGAGTACTGTATATAAAATATTTATGCACATATTTATAAGTACAACGTAATTTCAATGGAATTAATTATTAAAATAAATAGGTACTATTATGCGTTAATATGCAGAAGTAAAAGAGGCACATAGGAACAAAGCGTTAAGTAATGTATCACAGAACAAAGGAGGCTATCGACTAAAGGCCCACACATCTAAGAACTTCATTAAATATTAAAATTCAGAGACAATGCTAATTCACACCCAATACTCCGGGTAACAAGTAATGAAGAGGCAGTTTTACCCTTTTAGTATTTTATTTATTGCTTCCTAGCGGACACTAGAAATACTTTTATGAACGCGGGGCATATTAAGGCTTAAAAATATCGCGCCACTGCGGTTGTAGTTTTACGTTTTGAATTTAAATAACAGAAGAACGGGAGTCGATTAGACGAAACGTCCAAAAAAGTGATCGTTATGTCTTCAGACAGACACTTTGGAAAGTTAGCTAACGAGGAATTTTAAACTATGTGAGATGCAGTGACAGCGGTTAGCAATGTTTTGAGATAAAATTGCCTTTATTTTTAACACTAGTGTCTGAACAAAATGAACTTTCTAAACGAGAAGCGTGTATACGGAGTATAATAAAAATATTGGGACAAACTTTGGGGGCGTGTTACACCAAAATAAGAGGGAAAAAGCATACATCCAAAAATACCTGGTTTGCGAGTTGTTATTGTAAAGCTAACGTTCTACGCGTTTTGAAGTATAATCCAAAAACTTAATTTTAAAAAAGATAATTGGTTTTAATTTTGCTCGATTATGTTGTCGATATAAGCAAGATAATCTACACATAGCAGACCTTAATACAAAATAAATATGGCCGCCGTATAGTTTGGATGCAAGACATGCTATGATATGTAATAATATTTTAAAATTCTATGTTACATTATTCATTTCTCATCAATAAATATGAATAAATATTTAAAATTTCCTGCTAATGGTTTAAATTAACAAACATGTAAATCCTAATCTAATTAAATACCGGCTTAAGGCAAATATAACCAGACAGGATTAAGCAAGATTGTGTGTGTGTAATCTTTAATAAGATTATGTTTATAATTTGTGTATATGTATGTGTGTATATATGTACACACACAAATTAAAGCAATGGCAATTATTTAGCTAACCAAATTCAATAGGCTATGCACTACAAAAAGTAAGGTCAATCTTAGTCTAAGAGATGGAAAATCAATATATACCCCGTGCTTTATTTTAATAAAAAGAATATAGTCTTCCTTAACATGTAAACTGAATGGTTTAATGCCTCTTTTAAGAGCCTCACTTCTAAAATTCTCAAAATAAGAAAGTATATAACATTTACACCATTTTTAAAATGCTCACCTTCTCTTGTTAGAAACCTTCAGAACAAAATGCAGAGTCTTTTCTGTCTTTAGGGACCTTAACATGTGATAGGATGACTGAATGGGAAATATTCTGGAATAGGCATCATTTCTAAGTTTTGATTTCTTTCAAGGAACAGAATCACTTCATTATCTATTTCTCTCTAACCATAAACTTGTCTTCAAAATGTTTATAAGCACTATATCTGTCATTCTAAAAGTATGACGGTGAATAAATATAGTTCATTTCTCCCTCAGTACGTTATCTTTAGGAAACTGTAGTGTAAGTAACACCATAGTTCTATTTACATCCCGGAACACAACACGAACTACCCATGCTTATAACGCACACTTATATTGAAGGCTGACGCGATAGATTTAAAAACATTCCTCCGAACAAACTCCACATTCAAGCAAAAATTAAACTCTGTACCTAATAAGACCACATGTTAACATACTATACAACCGAGGGAAGCGCCATTTTCTTCATTATCGATAGTTTCATTAAGTTGCTAATGTATAGATGGTCTTAATATAAGAGTGTTAAGTAAATCTACTGATACACTTTACTCTAGGTGGCGATGTGTTACCACAAATATCAGATTATATTTAACATTGTGTACATTCGTGGTTAGTTTCTTATGTTTAACTTGTGCTGCAGTTCAGTTACATTTGAGTGGCTAACAATGTCGCGAGCAGACAGATGCGAGTAAATGGAAGGAAACTGCACGGCTGTATGTTCCCAGACGGAAGCGTGTATGAAATTGTAGCTATAGTACCGTACTAGTACATAGTGACCCAAATCTATGAACAAACTTGAGGTGGTTTGCCTATAAGCAAAAGAGGCCCTCGTTGCCGTCTGCGGAGGGCAATGAGACAGCCATGTAACAAATTCCTCAACTATTTAACTCACCAACTTTAAGAAAGGAGTTGCTGTGAAACTGGCTACCGTCGTTGTATATATATATATATATATATACATACATACATACATACATACATACATATACACACACATTACCGTGGATAGATGTTAAAATATAAGATATATTAAATAACAAAAATAAAGTGTATTAGAAAACGCAGAGAAAGTAAATAAAATTAAAAGAATAATAGATAAATACTCAAGAAGTCAAAAGCAAATTTAAATTAATAAACCAAGTTAAAAGCAACACCAGAGGTCTTTTAAATCTTCTTGCCACAGAAGAACTCTAGTAGTTCGAAATATAGCGATTACAACTCCGTGACTTCCTCTTAGTGTTTTATCCTTTTCTGATTTTCTAATTATTGTTAACTTAGTTACATTGTTAATAGTGTTACATTCTTTTTCTTATATATATTGGCATCTCTTTAAAAACCAATCCATCACTCGATGTAGTTCACTTCGAGTAATACGCATTCCTATTCTTCAGGATGTGTGGGTTTTGTGTTGTATGGAGTATTTTTTTAATTTACCCCAAAGATAAAAGTCGCAACAGGTTCGATAGGAGACCAAGAGGGCGACAAAGTCTTACTATAAGGAAAGATGACGAAGAAAGGGAAACTAACATACTCTAGAAAAATTGAAACAAAATAGCGGGTGTAACAATAAGGTACAGTCAAACACTCAGGACACATTCCCCACACTTAAACAAGGAAAATATATTATAGGGACATAGGTCCAAAAACGTTTTATTTCATGTTAGAACGCATTTTCTACAACTCTTCATAGTATATTAAACATGGGAAACACACAGGAACAGAACGTACCAGCATACCACGTGAAACTCTTTCTTGCATGAAATGTTCAAAATGCCCTCCGCCAGCATTGATACATGCATTAACGTTACCTTCGTTCAAATGGAATACAAAATACTGGCGGTGAACCTAAGAATTACAACTTAACCAGACGTAACCAAGAGGGCGTTGTAAACATTTCATGTAAGAGAGAATTCGATGTGATATTGTGGTACGTTCTGTTTCTGTGCATTACCCCATGTACTATGAACAGTTGTAGAAAACGAGTTCTAACTTAGAAATAAAGCGTGTTCATATAAAAGATTTTCTTCTTCTACGCGTGAGGAATGTGTCTTGAAAGTTTGGCTGTACCTTATGGTTACACACGGTATGCGCCATGTACAGCCAACATTACTCAATATAAATTACAATTAGTTATTTGATGAGACTGTAGACAATTTCAGCACCTACTCTCAAAATTTTGATAAGTAAAACCTTTTAAAATAGAGAAACTGTTGTCACAGGCACACTGCACTACATGCAGTCGGAAGAGAGTACCGCTCTCGCCCATAAGCAAAACACCGCAAGTTGGCTCATAGTTCATTGGGTCGCCTTGTATTTGCAAGGATGGAAGTTGCTATTCTTTCCTAGAAAAAAAAAGCGGTGGGTAAAGAAAATCAGTTCGTCGTTGGTTGGTATGGAATAAAAGGTTTAAAACACACGACATACAGCGTGTGTGGTTAACAACAAAACCTTTTATTGGTGAACAATGTGCACACTTACATTGTTTCGGAAAAAGCTTTCGTGTGTCATTTTTCTAATTTGTATCTTAACGTGATGCATCAGAAATTGCATCGTTTGGTCCCCTTTATCAAGCCGAAATAATTCCCCACTCCTAGACCACTCAGTTCGCCCAAATTTATCTAACTGCACCCAAACCGCACTCAGTCCTATGTCGGCACTAAAAATACCAAACCAACAACTTCTCCCCCTCGAATCCCTCTTTCCTTACCCACCAGATTACAGCTAACCCTTCAACGTGTTTCGCCCCCTTTCGATTTAATCATCCCCCTTTTCTCAGCAAGCGTGGCCCTTCTATCTCTGCGATAGGAAGGTGAGGGAGATTCTTCAGGAAAATGGGATGGTTTCAAGGTTAGACACAGATTAAAAAAGAGAGGTACGCCGGGATTCGATGATAAAAATATATAAGGGGCGGTATAAAAGGTGGACGAAAATTTGTGAGGACAAGATAGTGAGGTAAGGGGGAGAAACCAACTTGAGGTTAGGTCGAAACTGGAAAGGGTTCATCTGCGGTGATTCCTTTATTTATTTATTTTTTGTCGCAATTCAACCCAGAGTGCCTAAAGGAAATATGTGCGCATGTGCAGCAAACGATAACAGGTCTTTGCTGTGGACAAATTTTCTTCGGATAAACTGAGTTGCTGCTTTCATTATTTTTTATCCTTCCGGCTGGTTATTTTTTTTTACGTATGAGAGTTTTTATCGAACTTCTGCTTGCCCACAAGCTTTGATTTTTGTCGGGCTTTTTGAGAACGAAGCAGTTTTTGTACATTTAAAGTACCTGAACAAACAGCGGCAATCCTCTTTTCTTTGAAGATAAGAGCGACTGTTTTTTTTCTCTCCCTTATGGTCTACGTTTGTTGCTTAGGCACCGCCTTTGTCACTAAGGGGCATCGAGTCTTAAGAGATAATACTGCTGTCAATGGTGTCTTTCAGTAGTTTATGAACTACCTAGCAAACTGACAAGCTGTTAAAAAGTTTTTCTATCTTGAAGGAAAGTTGTCGGGTCTAAATATCCCTAGAAAACAGTATTTTCGGAGTAGGGATTTAAGCCACTGCCTTATCTGGAAGTTATGAAAGTTTCAAACCGTGGTTCCTATATCTTGTAAGCGGTTAGCCTAAATGTTTCTCAGAGGTTGGATTGTGAGCTTTTAATTGTAATGTTATTATTACAATTTACACCCGGAATATTGAAATGTAATCACCATGGATTAGGCTTTTTTCAGTGCTTTGAAATGAGGCATGTGTTTACATATAAGTGACAGGGAATAGTTTCCTTAGTTTGTTACATATGAAAAAGAGCAGTTCATGAGGGAAAAAAATTCCACTGATTTTCAACTATAGAAAAGCTATAAATCTTTGCTATCAATTGGTTTTTGACTAAGTTTAAAGGAGGTCCAATTGGGGAATAAAACTATCACAGTGTTATATTTTTCTAATCCATTTTGTGTGAGAATTCCTTTCCTTCCTAACTTATTTAAGGTAACCAGGAGGTGTAAACCTAGCAAATAATGACCAGCATACATTTTGCACTGCATCTCAGAAATTAAACAAATGTTATTTTCTGATAACTTAAAACTTTTGATAAATTTTATTTCCCGATAACTTAAAATTTTAGGCATTTTTCTAAGGATTGCTGGATCAAGCTTGTTGAAAATTTGAACATACATAATATTCATGAAAATGTCAAGTGTGATAACTAGAAGTACTTAAATATCACTATTAGTTGATAAAAATCAATACCAATAAGAAATTAAAATATTTATATATTTTTTTTCAAAATTTGAAAATTAATTTCTTTTCAAGCAACTAGCATAGATATATTAAGCTAGTTCCCACGATAGCATGCTATCTATAGTTTAAGTAAAAAAAAAGCATTCCAATTCAATAGTTGTGATGGTATTAATTACATCACCGTTGATGTAGATGCCGACACGTTGGGTGTCAAATTCGTGATTGTATTAAATGCAGCTTATGTAGGTGGTGTCGACGTTCGCTACTGTCAACACTTTGGGTGTCAAATTTGTGGTGGTATAATGGGTTACGCCGCCGGCGTCGATGTAGACGTGACTAACACCATTACAATATGCTCAGCTAGTTCAGGGTTCGGTACTATAGCTGGATTTTTCAGATTGTTGCTGCTGGGGTGAAACGAGTGTGAATTTTAAGAATAACAAAAGCACCACGGGAAATCTACGGAGTTTATTAATGTTTTGTATTACCACAACTGAACACTTTTTCTAATTACGACATGCCTTAAGGATATACGCAGATTGAATACGAGACAGACGTGTTATCATTTATGTTTCTCTCCCGAAAACTGTATATGAATATTAATTTACACTTGAACTTCCCATCATTTTACCACAAATAATTTTGTAATTTCTTCCACGAAATGTTTAATCGTCACTTATCTTTATGTAATGTTAAAATACTGTTTCTTTATACGGAGTAAGAACTACGATTTCTGATAATGGAGTTTAAAACACGACTTCTCTCGACTGAATCCAACGCATAACTAACAAATTTTAAGATAAAAACTGTCACTTATTACAACAGTACTGTAATAATACTATAAGTTACAATGCTTTATATTTTTAACATACGTATACTAACTAACATTACGTAACTAATTCGTTCGTTTCTATTTAGTCGCAATAAAGCTGTCTGTCTCGTTTCATTCTTGGTACACATTATTAATTGTTATGCTTGCCATTGGTTGATTCACTTAGTATTACAGTTTTCTTATCTGTAGTTTTAATCTTTTCATATTTTTAGCTACGTATGTGCTAAATTTGGATCGTTACATACTTATATTATAAATATTGTCATAAAGGCCAACAAACATTAAGACATACATTGTAATAGTCCATATCTGATATGAAAACAATACAAATGAGCTTACTAGATTTGTACCATTTAAAACGTATTACCAACGAATATTTGTTATTTGAATTGAAAATTAAAGCCATTACCTGACATTAAAACACGTGCAAATGAACTTGTTAAATTTATATGATTAAAACATATTATCGATGAATGTTTTGAGCTTCAAATCACATATTATAGCTGCGTAATAACATACGTAAATGAACTTGTTAAATTAACATAGCTAAATAGCTATTACTATTAAATGTTTGTGGCTTTATATTGAGTATTATAGCCTTTACGTAATATACAAACATATGCAAATGAACTTATTTAAATTAATATAATTAAAAACATATCAATGAATGCTTTGAGTTTCAAATCAAATATTACAGCCTTTATCATACGCAATAACATACGTAAATCAACTTCTTAAATTAACATAGCTAAATAGCTATTTTTATTAAATGTTTGTGGTTTTATATCGAGCATTATAGCATTTATGTAACATACAAACATGTGAAAATGAACTTATTAAAATGATGTTATTAAACAACTTATTAATGAGTGTTTAGGGCCTTAAATCAGATATTTTCCGTTTCATAGTTTATTAGAAAAATGCGTTATTATGTCACAGTGTTTTCAGTTTTTAACAAGATTTTATTTTGGTTTAACTTTTTTTAAAACCTTTTTAATGTGCATTAAAGATTTAAAATTTAGTTGAATTTTCTTAATAACTCTCAAAATTTTCATATTGATTCCTTTAAACGTTCTAAGTTCCAATGTAAGAGGTATACTGTTGCTTTATTTGCTAGATTGACACTTCCTGGCTACCTTGCAAAAATTATTCAGAAAAAAATTTGTGCTCGAGACTTAATTCAACTTCTGCAGTTCCCCACTTCAAAGCAAGCGAGTCCCACTCGCTGATTTTGAAATTATGGGGTGAATAAATAAAAACATGTAGGTTAAGACAGAAATTTAAAATATTCAAACTATGCTGTAACTGCGTAACTTAAGTCTATATGGATTCTGTGAACTATAAAATATTTTATAGTAATCCTCAGTGTCTGGGTTATACTATTATGTGTGAAATATAAAAGTGTGACTTTAAAGGTAGGGAAATTACCATTGCATTATTAACTTATCTATTTCATTTCGGGTTTAGTGTTTTAAATGTAAAATAAATGTGTAATCATTTGAATCATACTAATTTAAGATTGATAAAAGCTCAATTCAAATCTTTATGAAGGGAATTCGCGAGTCGAAAAAGTTTGGGAACAACTCTTTTGGAAAAGCAGGGAAATCTTTGAAATATTTCTAACAGTAATACAGTTCTTGTGAGCGGAATACTTAATTGATAGAACAAGGCACCCCTTCTCAAAACTGAACTTTTCCACTCCTACGAGGAAAAGTTCCAAAAGTACCCAGCCTAATTAATCTTTAACGGTATTACTTCCATGGTATGCACGTCATCCAACGGCAGATCAAAAAGCCTGAATAATAAAACTGCCATTCTCGTGAGTTTGTCTTCCACTAAATGCTAGACTGCAGTTCAAATATTGGCGTAGACAGACAGGAAAGTAAACATTTGATAACATTCAAAGTTTCTGCGGTGTTAACGAGGTAAATGTAAGGTCTATAAAATTAGCTATGGTATTATTAGAATAATCCTATTAATTTTAATACAGTTTTCACATTTATGAATTAACAATGCAATGCCTCAAAGTATTCAGGAATTTTATCTGCAAAATAGGACACCATAAACAAATTTCTTTCCCTGGAATCCTCAATTTAGAGAAGAAATAATAGTCGCAGGAGTTACATATGGACTGTAGGACGTCAATGAGTAGCTTTAAAATTTCTTGGCGGCGCTTAGCTTTGCTTTGAGTCACTTAAACGATTTTTTAAAAATATAATCATGAGTGGTTTCAGGCTTTGTAACAATGGATTCAAAACGTCTTTCAGATTATTTTCGCAAAACTCTAAAAATAAATCGGGGCACCCACTAGCACTGACTTTCGTCATGTGAAGTTTCTCGTGATTTATTCAAAAGACGATTATAACAGAAAGCCTTAAGCTTGCTGATATTTCTTTCAATTTCAGCCCCTCATCGACAAGAAGAGGCTCTCTCTCTTGTTAAACGAAGCAATTCAGGCTATTTCTTCGAATGGAGTACAAAGCAGAAGCTTCTTCACTAATGCCATGCATTTTCCAATATATTTGGAGAAAACGCATCATGTTGTTCAAACGGATGCTTTCAACTAAAATATATTTGTAAAGGGTGGGAAATAGTGGGATAGTCTCCCAAAAAAGGATGTTATTACCAACAGTGCTTTACAAATAGCATGCATTTTGTACCAAGACAGAAAACTTTTGGAATTCATCGTGCGAGGGTGTACCAAAAAATAACCGAACTGATTTAATTGCGTTTAAATAAATCGCTCTGCAGCGCGATTGCTCCTACTGGCGGAAAGATGAATCCTTCGTCTAGCAGTGCCATGAGTGCAATTCATGTGGTACTATTCGGTTGGGAATTAGAAGCACATAGATGAGATCGCGTTTACTACACCCAGCATGGATTTGAAATGGAGCACCTGGCGATTAAGTTTTGTAAAAGTCACTAACTGAAAGTGGTGTAGCATTAGGCAAAACAAAGTGTTCAAGTGACACAAAGAATTCAAGAAGGGTCATGAAGATTTTTAAGATTTGTCACACTCTGAAAGACCCTAAAAACTGAAGTCAACGTGAACACAATTGATATAAATGTTCAAGAGACCGTTGTATAACAATTGCAAACATTGGAACTTTCATTTGAGGAAACACTGAAGGGAAAAAAGCGACCAAAACCTGTCAAGACGGGGTGTATCTTCTACTCTTCCTGAACCAGTGTAAATCAAAGTCATTAAGTAATTTGATATTGATGTCATGTCCCACAAAATTTATTCTGCAGACCCCGCACCTTGCGAGATCTTTACCTCTTCGGGAAATTAAAAAGGAGCTTTGGTTGCAATTTTTAAAATAAGGAAGTGAACTTGGCTAGATAGGGTATCAAAAAAAAAAAAAAAGTACAATAAATGTGTTGAACAATGAATAAATAGCTAAAATGTTTTATTTCATCAGAGGCGGAGTGCTTTGAACGTTTACAAAGGAATTATAATGAAAGAAAGCTATTGTCTTTTGGTTATAAAGTTAGTTCGGTTATTTTTTGATAAATCTGTACATTTCCATTAGAATTTCTAACGCTTTTGGCATAATTCTCTATTATGTAGACCATAAAACAACGATGACCCAAATTTAAGACTAGCATTTATTAAAGTCAAAACGAAATAAAAAATTAAGTTCATGAAATTAATACTAATAAGGAAACTTGCTATAAAAAGCATGCGGAACAATGTACCTTCTTAAAATAAGGCATACGTTCAGGAAAGGCGCAGAACAAGTTATTTCCTAATGCGAGGCACCTGTGTAATTCAATAATTTAATAACTTTATCAATAATGTTCTGAAAATATTAAGCTCTTAAGAGACATCGTTCCTAAATAAATATTTTGTTAATTTTTAATTTGCAATTTTCACTATCAATAAACACTCTTTTGAATGAACACAATAGCTTCGGACGATGGTACTATAAAATTTCTTTATGAAGAGTGTAATAGGGTACTCTCTATAGTATATATTTTATTATTTCCATGCACGATTTAGTTTACTTCAGGGCAAATTATAATTCCGAATAGTTATGACTAAGACCTATTAAGTAATTTAAATTTTCTAATACACTGTATTTGTACACATCTTACTTAAAACGTACTAAACTGTTATTTGAAATTCCATCACATGACATTAATGTATGCATTTTAATGAAAAAACGTATTTAATAAAATATCATCGGAAGTACATCTATATTCCCTCAACTGTTTTAAAATTCTCAAGTTAACGGGTGAATGCAGAGCTCTAGGTGCTTTTTCTTCAGGGGCAGCCTGCTGGGCGGTTTTTCCTTCTTGGGACCGCTCCACATGCAGTTGATTGCAACTGACGGAGCTCTCTACAGTTCTCATCTCATTCCCATGCTTGAAAGCTGACCGGGGAGCCGGAGGGGAGATCAGTACAGTTTAACTCCAGGAACGTACGAACCTGTTTAGTTTATTATGGGACAGTGTATTAAGTTTTCATTAGGCGCCGTAATACAATATATTAACTACATTAATATGGCTAAATTCTGGAATTCTATTCCCCAAAGAGTATTTACTTACAATTCTTACATGCGTACAGAATCGGCTCACGGCATATGAAGATTATTTCAAGAGAGATTCCCTGATATTCAACTTCCAACATACCGGTAAATAAATTTAGCGAAACGGAAGCATTCTTGATAAAAAGGGTACACCACCACGTACAGTACTCACAGAAGAAAGGTAATATTGGACATGCTCTGGAACGTTCCCCTAAACGTTTTTCTCAGCAAACGGGAATTTCTTATTCCTCTGTTCGACGGCTAAAAGCTACTGAAGTTAAAACAGTATAATTGCTGTAATGCAAGAACTAAAACCGGGTGACCCTGCATCCAGGAGTAGATTTTGCGAATAGATGTTGAATACTGTGCTTGAAGAAGAGAATGCTACTTATCTAATTTTCTTTACGGATTAATCTTGGTTCCATCTTAGTCATAAAACAACTAATACTGAAATTCAGACAAACTTAACCTGCTTCAAGGTATACGATCTAAAGATAAAAGTGTGGTGCATCATTGGCGGCGAGAGAATAATATGACCCTTTTTTTATTTCTATTTTATTTATTTATTTGAAGTGTGCAGAATATTTTGAAACCCGTTTTCCGTAAATTAACTGTAAGGGAACGTAAGTATGCGACTTTTCAAAAGGACTATGCAACAACACATACGGCCCATGTCTCCTTGCATGCAATTTATGAAATATTCCACGACAGAGTAATAACTAACAACATGTTTTCCCGATCTAACGCACTGCGATTTTTTATCTCTGAAGGGCATTAAGGAAAAAGTATACAAGAAATCCACACACATTGGATGAATTGCAAAATAACATTCTTGAAGACATTTCTTTCATTTCTTAGAGGGAACTGCATAAGACAATGGTTAATCTCGTAAGCCGATGTCAGAAATGTGAGGAAAAGTAACGAAGGCATATTCTTGCATGATAATGACGAATAAATGTACCGATTAAGTATTAGTAATAAGTTACTGCGAGCTTTCCAACTTCTGTTCACCGCGGTTCCAGCTTGAAACGACCGACCGGCTATTACGCGTAGATTGGTCCCCCAAAGAAAATATCATCCATTACTTCCAGACTATTGTAAAATCTTTTACAATGGCTTGATTACTACACTGCACATGGCATCTATTCCTTTCCTCACTTCTTTTTCTCCCTATATTATCCAGTTCTACCATCCTATAATTGTTAAAAAAAAAAAAACATTTGGAGTCTTTACTTCTTATTGCATTTTGTGTGTTTGCAATGGAATATTTCTGAAGACCCAACACGAAATTTTAGTGAAATACTAAGGAACGTTATTTTCTGCTTACTATCCATTTTTATTTTATTTGGAAGTTAAGAAAAATAGCGTTCTAAGATCTAAGTTGCGCACCCTTTTGCTCATTTAATTATTTAAAATACCAAACAGAAAAAATATACATAAGAATAAAAAATAATGTACAAATTGAGAGTAAAACCACAATAAAGTCACGTAAAAACAATTCCATCTTTATAACTATACTTTCCATGAAAGAGATCTGGCGAATATTTATAATGAACAAATAAAATAACTACAAATTAAAAAAATAAAATGGTTCTTACTGTTTTGTCTGTTACAGAAGCTTAGCATAACTGCTCACACACACAGCATTCAATAGTTCAGGTCTACGAAATACCTGCAAAGAAACAGAAAACATAAGAATTAAATTAACAACGTAAGCTTTATAAAAAATAAACAGTATTGTGAGAAGCACCAGATGCCAATACTATTGTTTGCATATCAATCTTCGATTTTAAGTTAATGCATAAGAAACTATAAGCAAAAGAAATTTGATCCTTTATATGATGATAATGTGCATTTTATGGAAATTAATTTGAAAAAGAAAAATATTAACAGTCAATAATGTATTAAATAAGTAACTAATATACTTTTATTTTATGATATAAGAGAAACATTTCAAATTGACGTTACAAATTATTCTCTTAATTGGAATCAAAATCAACCTTACGGTTAAAACGAGGCGTCCAGTTTGTAACAAATTAAGCATTAATATAATATTTTCCACAAAATTTTGCACAAAATATTCATTGCTTTTAATTATTTTTTTTTTGGAAAACATCTTATTGATTATATTAAAAATAATGTGTAAATGAATAATGAAACATATACCGAGAACTATTTTTAGATTGCGCCTACAGATGGGCGCAGCGTGAGGTGGGCCAAGGTCATGCCAGTTACATAAAACAACATGCTGATGACTGTACACAGAGAGTCTGTCATAGTTTGATGTTACAAGAGAAAGCATTATTTGTTTTTATGGAATTATGAGTAATTAACTACAGTGTGTGTGCAAAGTAAATTTTACTGTGTAGATAAACTGAGCTATTACCATTGGAACAGAGAGGGAGAAAAGAAATAAAGAAAGCCTGCAGGAAATACAAACATACAGCAAGATGACATTCAATATTATATTATGAAAACAATTAGAAAAATTACCTAAGCAGTACTATTGCGTGCGAATAAAAATTTAATTTAGGCGTCAGAAACGCGTGACTGCAGATGGACACCACTTCTAACTGCTATAGCAAGATAGCATTTATTATGAAATACAATTAACATTTAGCAACGTTGAACAAGTAACGAGTGAGTGACGCAAGCGATAACGCTTGAGAATCACATCCGGGTGGTTCTGGGTTTAATTTCCTTGCGGATGGCCAGTGGCGGCGTGAACCCTGTAGGAGGGTGGGCCAGGAGCATGCCCAAATGGCATGGGGGAAGATCTCTTTCATCAAGACACATTCATCTGTTAAAGTAAGCCTTAAGCCTTTTGGAGTCAATGCCGAAACAGCAATGAATTTTATGAACCTTTCAATCTGTTTATCTCCACTGATGTATCGTAATATCACAACAAATTGTGACATGCATGTGATTATATGCGTTTGTTCGATCACATAACATATCCCTCGATATGCTGTCTTGGTTCCGCCTGAAAGACCGAAGAAATATCCATTGTCTCACACTACTTTTCAAAATTATCCATACATATCTATCTTCTCATTTTCAAAATCTATCTTCCTCTTATAATCTTAATACACGTTCTGAAACCCGGAACGTATTATTATTATTATTATTATTATTATTATTATTATTATTATTATTATTACACCGAACATCACTTTACATCTTTTACAGTAATCACTGCCCGTTTATGTAATGCCTTGCCACGGGATGTGAGAGACCGCCAAACTTTAGGAGCATTTCATTAGAAACGGTTTAATATTATTAGAAATAATATATTATCCTAGATTCAGATACTTTTGTAACAACAAGTATTTATTTGTTTTATCCTGCTGTAGAATTATTCATTATATTATTTTATGACTATCATAAATGTTCCTATCTCCTTCATAGTATTGTTAGGGTTTTTAATTTTATGCTTTGCTTGTATCTTTATTTCCACTTTCAGGATTTACTGTTATTATTGGTGTTTGTTGTATTTTATTGTTCTTTTATTTCCTTATTTTTTTCTTCCTCTTAAGTTAATATTTTTCAATGTTCATTATCAATATGTATTGGCATACATCTATTTATATACATAATGTTATACATTAGTTTTTTTATATACAGAGTATTGTTAATTTTACTGTCAATGTTGTGATTGTAATATTGTAGCTATAACTTCGTGTAATTATTATTAGATTGGTAGAGCAGAAGAGAAGGCTTAATGGCCTTAGCTGTACCAAAATAAATAAATATATCTGTCGCTTAAACGGCCTGTACAGAAACGAAATTTGCCATTTTTATTCCTTTTCAATCTGATTCCTATAGACAAGATATGTTTCTCACTTTACACGCTGTCAGTCAAACGTATTTCTCAAAATGGGGGGGGGGGACTTCATAATTTGGCCGTTCTTGTTGAGTAAGTTTCTTTTGCTTTCGGATGATAAGGTCCAAATAGTTTTCATTCCAATTAACAATTAAACTTAGACTTATAGAAAGATGGTATCATTTCATGACCACAATCAGGAAGAAACGGAGAACAGAAAATGAAGTAAAAAGCTGCAGAACGAGGCAAATGTATCATTAAATAAAGCAGACTTGTGTCACTGTTCAGTTAAGGCACTCACCTTCTAGTAACGGTTACAAGTCCCCTTAAGAGCTACCTCCAGCACTTAATAACAGAGATAGGAAGCAGGGGCAAAGGTGCCACTAGCATTGAGCTTCCCCGGTACACACATGGCGCCTATATACTGAAACAATATGTTCTGTCCCTTTATGACAGCCCTAGCTAACGGTAATCTTAAACAACCCTCCTCCTACAAACAATAACTTTACAACAGTTGAGTTTCTGAATTCACCAACCAAGAGTTTCAAACACAGCGTTTTATAAAGACGCCTCCGGTTAGGTGCTGGTTCCATGTCTTTCATGGTTTATAAATAAATTCTTCTTTCTCTTTTTAATATATCAAACAAAGGTATAGTCTCGTTCCGAAGCTAAAGGAATTGTTTCCATTTTGTTAAAGATCGACATCGAATCACTTCGTAAGCTAGCCATGGAATGCAAATATGGATGTGAGATAGCATTGTTTGCGTCAGTATTTCCTCCATTATTGGCTTACTTGCAATTGTTGGCAAGTTTATTTTCAGTCAATTTCTATTGGAGATTCATACCTTTTACTAAATAAACTAAATTAAGCTGTATAACACAATAATAAATGTGTTCATTTGGAGAGTGTATAGATTATGTACACAGACCCAATGAAATGAACGAACTTGTGATGTTCTGCCTATAGGCAAGAGCAGTGCTGACACTACCGTACAAAAATTCTAACTATTTTAAAAGGTTTTAATTACCAACTTTAAAAAGGTAGTGCTGAAACTGGCAACTGTTTTAGCACCGCTTTTAAAAACTGCAGTCTTGTGCGAATTAATGTGAGGAAGCACTTAAATTTAGTTTTATAAGTTATTCAGTGCTAACAACTGTTTCCCTCCAATTCTACACCGCATTGTTGAGATAATTATTGCTTTTATTGGATATACTAGAAGTTAAGCAATTTGCTTGAGTTTCTAGATGTTTTAACATTTTATTTAACAAGCACATTTATATTCATAATGGACACCACACCAAAGAACAGAAATAAGGTCATAACCCTCCATGAATTTAGTAATATGACTCAGAGACAGATAGCGGCTGAACATAATGTAAGTTCTGTTAATATAATTAGAACGAATTAGTAGGAAAAATTAGATATGTTCAATTTCATCCCAAAGGAAAGGATGGTGTCACTGAAAACGAAAAACCATCCATGAAAGATGACGCCTATCTAATCAGAACAAGCAAAATTAATCCTAAAAAGAAGAGTTTGGTTTTAGAAAAAGATTTGGAGGCTGCAGGAGTAAAAATCATCCATCGCTTCAACAGTGTGTAGGCAACTTCTATAAGCTCGTAGGAAAGCCCAGAGACCGGTCAGAAAACGACTATTAACGTGTCCTATGAAGAAAAAGATATTTGTATGCGCTAGAAAATAGCAGAACTGGACACAAGAAGAGTGGAGAACGGCGTTTTTTTCTGATGAAAGCCATTTTGAAGCGCAAGAGTTGAGCGTCTCGCATTTGAGACAGGATGGAGAGAAAATCTCGCCGAAGCACTTCAAACAGATGGTAAAGTTTATACAAAAGACGACTTTGAGGTTATTTTACATTCATTCACTGGCAATAAATGCTTGATCCTTATTGACGGAGTCGGTCCTGGTGGTGTAGTGGTTACCATACTTGCCTCCTAAACCCAAGATCGAGGGTTCGAACCCGGCCAGGACCGATGAATTTTTTCGGGCGTAAAAATCCTAAAAGTATGGCTTCCTTCGAAAGGGAAGTAAAGCCGTGGGTCCCATGTCGTACATTTACGGCACGAAAAAGAACCTCAAGCCTGAAAGAGAGGCCTCTGAGCAAAATTTGTCGGCCGTTTCACGCCTTGAGTTGAATGGGACGATGATGACCTGATATGTTAGAGAGCGTCCATAAATAAATCAATCAAAAAAAAATATTGACGGAATGAGGAACAGCGAGCGCCATCACAATTTTAGAACAATGAACTAAAGAAATTGGCAGAGAAACTGAACATTGAAAAGGTGATTTTCCAGCAAGAGCTTGCTGCACGTCATGCATCGAAGAATGTTAAAAACTATGGCGAAAAATAGTTTTGTGTGTTTGGACTGGCCTGGAAATTCACCGGATCTCCACCCTGTAGAGAATCTTTAGTCGAATGCGAAGAAACGGATGAGGAAAATGAACTGTGCTATCAAAGAAAAGATGATTTGTGCTGTGGAGTGTAGTTTCATGACACAGAAATAAGTGAAATATATAAGAAACTTATTGACTCTATGCCCAAACAAGTTAAAATGGTAATTAAGGACAAGGGGAGCATATTAAATACTAAAGCATTGTTTAATAAAAAGTCATATTGAATTTTTATGAAATAATTAAAAAAAATCTTTGTTTACATTAATTTGCACAAGGGTGCATCTCTCACTCGCTGTAGTTGTCGTTGAGCTGATGGGTACTTTGTTTCAATTCTTTCAGGATAGGTGGATTTATCTTGTTTCTTAGTTTATCTGGCAGATAACAGTCACAAGGAGTTAGGGTGAGGGACCAAAGGAGTCACAAATCTTTACTAATATCTCTGTCTTTCTGAAACACTATTTCAATTTCTCTCAGCCAATGAGCTGTGGCAGAATATTGTAAAAAAGCTAAATAAAACTATGCAAAATTATAGTCAGGCGAGTGCAACCGCCAACTGTATGCTTAAAAAAAAAAAGTCTTGAAGGAGTATGCACCTTTTCTTAATTGGTACTAAATTTGATTAAATTTCTTGAATTGCTGCTTCTATTAATATAGATAAGTCAGAAAATAGAGTGAAGTGACACAATGGTATACTGTTAGGTAAATAGTGTAATATATTAAAACAACAGTTTGTTAATAGCCAGCAAATTTAGAATGAATTTGTTTGGAAATTAAACAAAGTGCTTGATAAATTGTGTACATGACTTAAAGCTAACAAATTGGTCCTTAATTTTGACAAAATATAATGAATTTCATTACTTACAGGTCAATAGACCAAAATCTGTACATAGTAAATGACAACATTCTTATCCAGATATTATTACATTTCTTGATTTCAAGCAGATAACCGCTTACACTGTAAATCACCATGCACCTTAACTGATTTAGCATTTTTAAGGCTTTAAAAATTTAAGTGAGTTGAAAATTAAAAAACTGTATACACATTTTGCCTATATTAAAATGTGGAATATTTTTCTGGGACAGTCTTATAGACGACACAATCATATTTAAATTCCAGAAAACAGCAATCAGAATAATTTCAATAGAGCCTTCTGCAGAAATGTGTTTTATAAACCGGAAATGCTATCCTTAAAATCTATGTACACTTTCTTCCTTATAACATTTTACATTAAAAATTCAAATAAATTTACCAGAAATCGGCTGATGTACAGTTTTAACACAAAACAGAAAATAAACCTCCATAGGCCAGCAACAAATGTAAGTTATCATCAAGATGGAGTTTATTGTTAGAATATTTGAGTATTTATTTATTTATTTTTTTGATAGTGTTTAATGTTCATTTTAACTACTGAGGCATCACAGGCGGTGGACACTGATGATATATAAGCTGAAATGATAAACTGGTAAAAAATGTTTTTAAGCAAGGAAGCGTTCCAGAGTGCCTCTCCGGCATTTGCTATTTATTGAGGAATGAGGAAAACCTGTAAAAAAACCTCAGTCAGGAAGGACGGTCTGGTAGGAATCGAACTCCAGATCTCCTGCTAACAAGTATGCGTCTTGACGACCTCGGCCATTGTGGTGAATATTTAATGCACCATCAAACTTTATTGCATAAAAAACTAAATACTTAACTGCTCTTTAAAACACCTATGTAAAAATGTACTTCATAATTTAATTTATTGATGTGGTTCTGTATCTAAAGTATAAGATTATTTTACAACCTACATTTTTTCATTATAGGTTGATGTTAATGTAGTTGACACATGCCATATTCATTAGCTTTTATCCCATGGTATTCTAGTTTTTAATGATTTATAAATTTTATTGTTTTATATTACATATACCTTAAGGAAAATAGCCCAGAAACTTCATTTTAATTTACTACTTAACCTCTTAGCTACAAAGACATACGACATATGATCGACCGTTAGAACACATTTCAAAAACCAAAGATAAATGTGGGAGCAATACTTTCTTATCGTTTGCTTTTGTTATTTAGTTTTCCAAAACTGCATGATTTATCACACTTTGCTGTTTCAATATCTTTAGGAACACAAAACGTAAACGAACTTAACTTTGTTTAAAACAAACTAACATAATAAACTAACCGTTCTTTAGGTTTGTTTTCTTCAGTCATTAGTAGATTTACAACTTTTTCTTCCAATGTTATACATATCATGCAAGCTTTAAGTTCGGGATTGATTTCTTTAATTCCCAAAATAAGTACATCGCAAAATTATACCCTTTCTATTCACCTTATAAACACTTACTGCTAAACACGCGCATATAAACAAACAATCAACTGTTACTGCAAACAGTTGAATGACAGCTACGTAAAATCCAAGGTGAACGAGACGAGCAATGTGCTGCCATCCTCGTTCAAACTTTCAACTATTCAAAATAAATGACAAGCACTGCAAACCTTCTGCCTTATAATACTTTTCTTTGAATCCACACATGCGTAAGAAAGACTAGGCGTCATCTTTAAACGCTAATAAACACAGACGCTATAAAAGTTAGCGTTTAAAATTTCAAAAGCAAATGAAACAACAAATATACTATACATTACATAGTTCGCAATTTTTATACCTTCACACAAGTTTAACAACATGCAACGATTTTAAACTAATAAATATTTACTTTTCTTGGCAATTGGAAGCTATGAAAGAGATATTTTCACAATTTATAATAAATACATTAAGCCTACTTTTCATAATCTTTTATCGAAATTCAGTTAAGATATACAGTTTTCGAGTATTGGACTGTGATTTGAAAATTATTCGTTCCAACTAGTATGACGTCATACACTGATGAGACAGCAAAGAGCACAGATATTCAATTAAATAGGGCAACAATGTATGGCATGTAAGGGTATACAAAATAGTGACTAACAAATAATAATTCTACATGCCGAAATTAAATGCTCAACTAATACTCAAATGCAGGAAAAGCAAAAGAAAGAGGTATAGAAGAAAACATAATGTAATAATTATTAAACACAGCATGTAAGCGATCTCAATAGGCGTTCCTTGTTCAATAAACTGTATTCATTTAAGATGGTTTCTTTAACGTACTGCTAGGTCTTCCTCTAAATCTTAAACCGGGAGGTTATGCTGATAGATTTCCCGTGGTTATCTGTTGAACCATATCCGTTATACACGCTTACATCCTTTTTGCTGATAAGTTAATGTTATATTAATAATTTTGAGTATGTTTTATAATTTACGAATATTTTCATTTCGAGCATGTTCTATTTCGCTGTATCCAGCCAGCATTCTGTGTAAAGTATTAATTTCAACAACTTCGGCCGTCATTTTTGTGGTTTAGTCAAAATTTAATACTCAGTCCCATATTGTTATTTGAAAATATCTCTCACTTTTTTATAATTGCTTTTTTGAACGGTGCTATGAAAGTACGTTATATTTTATTTCACATAAATTTAAATTTATCATTTCATCTATTAATTTAAATTTTTATCATATACAGATTAATAAAAGAGATAATTTGTCCTACTGATGCTTCTTAATTTAAGTAGAATTTGAATCTTTTATTAGTTTTTCTTTCCTTTTCATTTTTGTTTTACTTTCGGATATATTCCTATTATTATTTTTCCTTCTTCTACAAGGTATATCCTATAGACCTGCTCAGGACTCAATTAAACATATCACTCTATATTGTTCTTGGTTTTCCTACTTGGCGATATCTTCTAGGTTAATAATTTAGTAAAGTTGATGATCTCTATGGCGATCGTGATCTGGGTAGTGTAAGGACCCCAAGATTTAAATATCTCCCTTGTGTTTCATATCAAATTCATTATCTTCTCTGAGAAACAGTGTTAACGTCCGGGCCTTTAGAAACCCGATACAATTCACCATGCTAGAGGGGAACGCACACAACTTCGTGCGAACAATGGGCTGGCTTTGAAAATAAATAAACACACATAAAACAGAAGTTTGAAATACCTGTCATTAAAGTTTTGCTAAAGGTTGTTTACCTTCAATTCCGATTTTTTTTTGCCTTAGAAATTTATGCTTTTGAAAAACAAACGAAGAGATAGAAAATTCAGAATTATTAGCGAATTCCGAAGGAATGTAGAGATATTGATGTTAATCCCATGAAACGTTTTTTGAAACATTTTCTCATATCTCCAACGACCTTAACTACTAGGCATCGAAAGTGACAATGAATATATTCAAATATTTAAATTTATTGAAAAAGTTAAAGAAAAATATAAACTACAAAGGGTCTGCATCTATCTGGCACAGGCCTATTTAGGTCCCCCTCACGATTACAGAAATTTAAATGCAATGATGATTTTATACGAACTCTTTATCTAAATCCTAAATAATTAAATAAAGTACAAAATTTCCACCTTGACCACATCAGAAGCCGGTCGTCGATTCATCAGCAGTAGCCTACTAGAATTCCATGGGACTAGGCTCCGATCCAACCCAGGGGCTAAAGAAAATATTTCAATTACTATACCATTATTTTATCTGCTAGACACAATCTCTCACACTATAATTCTTTTTCTCAAGCATCTACTATAATGGAATTTGAAATTTATGAAGTGCTAAGAAAAATTCAAAAATAAACTACAACGGGGCCTCCTTCTATCTGAAGGTGTTACCCCCCACAGTTAAAATTGTTGAAATAATAGTACATTTATACTAACACCTTTACCTAAATTATAGATCGTTAAAGTACAAAATTTCCACATTGATTACGTCAGTTCCCAGTCTCCGGTTCATCAGCCGCATCCTACTGGACAATGAATATATATAAATAAATGAAAAATAATGTAACACTATTAACAATGTAACTAAATTTACAATAATTAGAAAAGCAGAAAAGGATAAAACACTTAAGAAAATATCACAGATTTGCAATCGCAATATTTCCAACTACTAGGATTCTTGTATGGCAAGAAGACGAGTAAATAACAAAAGCACCAGTAAGGAAGTCAAAACCGAACACGCAAAAGCAAATTCAAAATACCAAGTACTTGTCTTCTTGCTATAGAAGAACTCAAGTAATTCGAAATGTAGCGATTACAAATTTGTGACATTTTCTTAGTGTTTTATTCTTTTCTGCTTCTCTAGTTTTGTATGTGTGTGTGTGTGTGTGTGTGTGTGTGTGTGTGTGTGTGTGTGTGTGTGTGTGTGTGTGTGTGTGTGTGTGTCTGCTAACGCTCTAGCGTTCGCAATTTTTTTCCAACAAAACTTGATACACCTATACCCATCAGTTAACAAACAATTTGCAGAGTTCTTTAACCAGCAAAATTAGACCATTGGAATAGGGGATTAAACTAAAGGGAAATTTAAAAAAATTAATAAATATAAACAAACAAATAACAATAGTCTAGCGGCTGCAATTTTTGTTTTGCTCAACAAAACTCTATATTTCATAAAAATGCATTAAAAAAAAATAGTTTCTGAAACAGGGCAATCGGGCCACTAGGAGTTAGAGCATACCTAAAAACCGAGTAGCTGTTAATACGAAAACTTAACCGCATTTTTATTTTTTGAAGGAAATTCGATATATACCATTGAAATAAACAAAAAGAAGGAAAATAGTTTCCTAAAATCAGGGAAATCGGGTCATTAGGAGTGGGGAGTTTGCCTAAAACCCAACATATAAAAACCGTTCTAGTGGCACCAATATTTGTTTCTTCACAACAAAATTCGATACATACCATTTAAATAAAATTGTAAAAATAGTTTCCGAAATTTTGGGAAATTAGACCAATAAGAGTATGGGTATACCTGAAAACCAAAATTTAAAAAAGCTCTCTTGCGTTTAATTTTCTCTGTTACGTTTTGAAAATAAAAGGACAAATTAATTCACCATATAAACTATATTCATAATGATGCCTATATTTGATATTTAATAAAAGTATCGTCATGAAGATAGCAAATGCGAAATATTAATATAATATGTGTATGAGGGTTGTATTTGTATGTAAGAGAGCTCTGTAATAATATTCAGAAAACGTTTGTGTTACATATTTTTACTACAATAATATTAAAATTAAATTTCAAAGTCAATGACAATCGATGTTAACTTTCGATTGTATATTGTTTATTGTGTATATTTGCTTAGTAGATTATAATTGTTTTCAAATAGCAACTTTTTTTTTATTGAAACACATGAACATCATCTTCTAATATACACAATGTAACTCGAGACTTTCTGTTATTTCTCTCTATTTTAATGAATATAAAATGATCAGTTCATAAACATGCTTACATTAAAAGTTGTTTAAAAATACTCACACAGTATAGCTTTGTCTATCAGTGATCATATATTTAATTTAATTAACAGTATACCATTAATTTTTGTGGTTTTATAATAATTATAAAAATGTGATGTCTCTTTTGTGATACTTAAAGGACCTAATGTGGATTTTATATTCATTTTTAAATTTATTGAAGCTGCTGAGGAATTCGTTTAGTTTACGCAGCTCCTGCGTGATTTTTTTTTTTTTTTTTTTTTTTAAGTTATCTCATTGTATTATTCCTAAGGTATAGATTTCACTTCGTATAACGATTCGGCTTTCACCTACACTCTTAAAAATAGTAGCAGGATTCTAGCCATTTCAGGATATTAAGATAACGCAGTTGCGGTTGGTTCCTTTTCATGTGAAATCTGCTATTCATCTTTCCTATGACTCGCAAGAAACGCTTTCAACACGCTTTCTTGCATCTCGATAACGCAAGCCAGGAAAGTAAAAGAAAGATGCTTATCCCACACAAGAAAGGGTTGAAAGATGGTGCGGTGAGATCCCATTGCCTCGTGACAGGTCGCGTGAAAGAAGAGGGCTCCTGAAAATTTAGGTCATAGCCTCTTTTGTTGAGTCCATAATGCATTGATTCACTTCGACTGCCAGTGGGACACTGCTTTAGACAGCTTCTTATTGTTAGCTTGATGAACCGAGAAATGTTCTTTGTAGAAAGTTTCATCTGCTTGGGAATTTTATTGATTTATAGAGCGTTGAATGTTGGGAGATACAAAAACCAGGTTCGTTTAGCAAGCGGTTTCTGCTCTGAACTTTCCAGTGTAACAGAAGGAAATACTTCTTGAGAGCTCACAAATTTAACGACTTTCTTCTCTTTTCAAATTAAAATATAAATAAAAATGTATATTAAAAGACGAATATCAAATTCGCATAATACTTTAGAAAAACTGTAATAATAAAGGAAGTGTAATGAAATGTTCACAGCGATCCTTTTAAACGTAACGGTTCGCTCGTCGGCTGATCAACGGAGTAACCCCAACCCTATAGCCGACATCTCCTTCAGCGAGCTCTCACCGCTTTTTAACATATACTTCTAAAAAATATAAAGGTCATCTATTACTATAGTATAATACTGTACAGTAATTGAACATACATAAGCATTAATGTATATGAAAAGAATAAATCAGACCTACACTGTAAACAGATTCTAATGAGAATGAACTCTTCTTTTGCTGTATGAACAGAGCACAAGTACTTATAGCAAGAAGTGCGGGTCTTCATTTACTTTCACGAATCAGCAGTCGTGAAACCTACCCACCGTTTACAAGCACGTCTCATATGCAACTTTTCAGTTACCAAAGTGTGGGTGGTATCCAGTGAACATTTCTGAGTTTCTGAAAATGTTTTAGTATTATTCGACAATCCTTGCTTCTAATGACAGCAACGGTGTTAATATTTTCTTCCTTTGACATCGATTGCCCCCCCCTCTTTAAACGTTTTAATCCGCCTAAGAGATGTGCTAAGGGAAAGATCAAAATCCCCATAGGCCTCCAGCATTGTATATGCCTTAGTTGAAGATTTGTCGAGACGAAGCATCAGAGCAGCGGTTCGTTATTGTTAAAAATGGAATAGAATGTCGTTTGTAAAATGAAAAGTAATCTCATACTTTTTACAAGTATAATTTCCCGCGTTTAAATTTACTTTGCAGCATTTTTTTAACTTAATACATAACTTACACGTACTCTAGTTTCATTGTTTCCTCCTATTAGAGGTGTGGAAGTTGAGAGATGTTCAGTTCCGCCTACAGCAAAATGCAGGTGACCAGTGAACATTTTGCTCAGAGGTCTCTTCTTTCATTCTTTCTTTTACATGCCGTAAATCTACGATATGGGACCCATGGCTTTACTTCCCTTCCTTAGGAATTTTATGCCCGAAAAATCCATCGATCATGGCCGGAATTCACACCGCGATCTTGGGTTTAGGAGGCAGGTATGATTACCACTGCACCACCAGGACCAACTCTTGCTTCCAGCCTTATATAACCACATATATGTTTGTGTACCAAACATATATGTGGTTTTCTTTAAAGGTTGTAATATTTTTCCTGCAGTAATACTTGACTCGCAGACAGTTGCAATGAGGCGAAAATAACATATACGAGGGTAGGTCCAAAGTTTTCGGCCTCGCCTATAAGGATTATCGCCTTCACAAAATCCTTATCTGATGTCATATCTTATCTGTTAAGTAAATAATTGCAGATGTAACTGTGTTCAGTTGATCAGATATAGTTGCATAAAGAAGACTATGTATAGATAATTATGGCATGTTCAAAATGGAGTATCGAGCTGCTATTAAGTTCTTCACAAAAGAAGGTCTTACTGCAAATGAAATTAAACAGCGATTGGACAGTGTATATGGGGAAGCATGCCCCTCATATTCTACCGTAAAATAATGGGCTAAACTTTTAGGAATGGGTCGAGAAAGCACTGAAGACAAAGAGGTCGGCCCTTGGAGATGCTTACTCTTGAAAACATCGCTCTTGTGGAAGAAGAAATCATGGAAGATCGGCGGCTCAAAGCTACAGAAATAGCAGAAAGGTTGGACCTTTCCTAAACAACTGTCCTTCGAATTATTCATGAACATTTAAACATGAAGTTAGTGCAAGGTGGGTGCTTAGATTTCTTTCCTCAATCCAAAAGAAGCAGCGAGTCATCTGTTGCGAGACATTTTTGGAGCTATGCCGTGGCAACGAGAGAGAAGCTCTGCAAACTATTGTTACAGAAGATGAAACTATGGTTCTCTATTATGGTCCAAAAGAGAATCAATGGAGTGATAAAAACCTGGCGAAGTACAGTCTCTAAAGGCCAAAGTCACTCAGTCAACCAAGAAGAACATGGCCACAATCTTTTGGGACTGTGAAGGAATACCTTTCATTGTCTTCAAGGAGAGGAACACCGTTATTGGGGAGTACTATGATGGCCTACTGCACAGATTTCGTGCTTCCATCAAAGAGAAAAGGCGAGGAAAGCGAGTGGTGGTGTGTGCCTTCTTCAAGACAACGCGCCTGTGCACACAGCTCTTGTTGCGAAGGAGGCTATGAAGAATGTGGCCTTAACGAGATATACCATCCACCCTACAGTCCAGACCTAGTTCCCAGTGAGTATTTTCTATTTTTAAAACTCAAGAATGAACCTTCGAGGAAGGGTATTTAAGTTCGACAAAGAAATGATGGATGCTGTTTATGCCCATTTTGCAGATAAGACTTCTGACTCTTTTGGTGGGGGGGATTGAAATGTTAATTCAAAGATGTGAGAAGTGTATAGGAATAAAGGTTACTATATTGAAAAGTGAAATATAGATTTTGTTTTTAACATACCTAGAAAATGTTAGGCCGGAACCTCGTATCTTTATATAATTTATTTCTAAGTAGTATTTACACTTTCATTATTATTATTATTATTATTATTATTATTATTATTATTATTATTATCCTTACATTGAAGGTAACTATTCTCCCCATTATTTACTAAAACTAACAAGTTAGGTTCAATTGCTAAGTAGTATATTGATTATTAGAAATGACATTACATTCTCCAGTAATTCTAATATTATTATTGTTATTATTATGTGGTAATATAACTATAATAATACCACGTAACATATTTTGACAACATACCGTTACTCATCTTCATAATTTTAATGATCATTCTCAAAGGTATCTGTTGGATGTAATGCATATGTCATAGAGTTCTGCCAGTCTTCGAAGACACGATGGAAACTAATTTTTTGAAGGTGCTTCAGAATCGCCACCGCAGCCTTCACCTGCTTCTGGAGATGGAAAATGTCTTACATGAAGATGTTTCTTCAATTTAAGGATTAGGAAACAGCCACATGGGACTAAATCTGCACTATAGGAAGGGTGAATCGCATCTCACAGAAATTTTTTGGTATATTCAGCAACAACATTTGCGATATGCGGCCTTGCATTGCATTATGTGGCATTTTGCAAGTGTGTGATATGACCTTGCAGATCTTTCAGGACATAGCCCAGTACAGTATCTGAGCAGGTACGACATGCTCTTAAAACATAGATTGAATATTGAAAAATAAAATGCCCACAACTTTCCCAGCAGAAGCAATCACTGTTGCTTTTAAAGATGTTGGTAATAACAGGGATTTCAACACTGAACTTTCAACACTGAACAGCAAACTTGCTGTTTACTCTCAGGATCCAAATGATGTAGCCAAATTTCATCAGTAGTAAGAACTCCGTATCTTTCGGTAACATTATCATCAATTGCATACAGATGTTCTTTTTTTCGGGAATCAGCAGTCTTGGAACCCACCGTGCACAAACACATCTCATATGCAAGTTTTCATTAACCAATACCTGGGTGGCGCTCAGTGAACATTTCAGCTTTTCTTAAAGTGTTTTTTATGTGATTTAATGGTCCTCTTTTACAATGACAGCAGCGGCGTTAATATTTTCTTTGGTTAGATCACAAGGTGGAGCCCGGGTACACCTTTTTTAATATTGATTGTAGATTGGGAAAAGCAGAATTGCGGAACATTTCGTTCGCCGCGTGTCATTTCCATTTTGCTGTGAGCGGAATTAAACATGTATCAATTTCCACTACTTCCAAAGGCGGGAATCTCTCGTATGGTACTATGGTTCATTGTTCTGTTGTTAATGTGTAATATAATGCTGTGCAACTGGTAAACTTGATGAAATGGAGCACATAGTATTAAAATCTCGAAATAAATCTTAACTGCCCATCGTCATATATTTTTTCGATGGCAATGATGTCATATAAATGATCAGACTAGTTGTGTAGCCTGATATCTAGGTGGTGATGTTGCAATGCATTTTTTAAAGAATATAACTGTGGGAATATAAGCAACAACATGGAAGGGATGTTGAAGGTCAAGAAAAACTGTATAATTTTATACTACAATGTGTAAATTAAAATGCGACACAACTTTAAAAGAAGACATGCATTCTAATTATTATGCAACAATACACACACGTGAAACAGAGGTAACTTTTATTTATAAATAACAATTTTACAATAATTATGGTAGTATTTTTATTGACTGAGCATTTTAAATGCATCATAAAATTTTTGAATCCATGTTTTAGACATTTAAGCATCTTAATTAAAAATATACTTTTATTAATAGTTTTGAAAGCACACAGAAAAAGTAGCGTCTTCAGTATACGTTTCGATACTTAATTAAATGCCTTAAAAATAAATTGGTGTCAGGACATAAAAGACAGAAGAAAAATATAACTAGATTATTTGAGTTATTGCGGACAGGAGTGGTTTTAACTTAATCATCCTATGCTAAACCACGACTCATTTCCTGGCAGATCTACAGTTGTTCAGTAAAACATCTCGTAAATATTCAAGAGGCTCTGAGTTATATTGGTACGACTGCGTCGGTTGCACGCAGAAGAGTGCAGTAGGAAAGCTTTAGGTGTGTCCCAAAATTATGGACATGGAATTGGCATAAAAATAAGACAGTAGTGCTGTTTCTTCTGGCGCCGGAATCGCTAATAGTGTGGAAAACATATGGGTGGAGTATAATTGAATATAAAATGTCTGTATTTCTCTTAATATTTATCAAGGATATATTAAATAGCATATATTGAAGTTTGCAGCCTTCATTTTAAGGCGTTTCCGTGGAAAGAAAATCTCTCATTTCTCATTGCGTAAGAATAATTTATAAAAGCAAATCTTAGAAGTAAAATAATTCTTTCAGTCCGCGATATTTTACTTGATAACTGGAGAATACAACTGAAAGAATTGCCTGCATTTTCCAGGTCTTTCGGAATGTGCTTTTATTCCCTAAACTATACAAATATTTATTAAAAACTATACTGACTTCACAGTTTATGAAACCATTTTAATCAATCTTCGTATGGTACTGAGGATGCAGCACATTAACTACTTGTATTCCTACTGGGGATAGTCAGTGAGACCGAATTTAGTTTCTCAGCAATTGCAAAGTGGTGGGAGATTTCATACCAAAGAACAATCAAATGACTCACAGCTTAAGAATGAAACTATAGAGTGGGTGGTCGAGCACTTAAACTTCTGTATTCTGCACATTGCTCATGTCTGCTGTTTTAGTGAGCCGTTGCATTGTAGTGCAGCAACCTTGAAGCTCCAGCTTTTAGATGATATCGCATTATTTCCTTGGACAGAATGCGTAACACACATATAAATGCTTTTATAGCTGATTAACCTCAGATTTAAACTTAAAAATAACTTCAAATCATATTCTTCAATGTAGTATATATCTTTTTTCTGTTCTTATAAATTAATAACATCCACAAAGGTGTCTAATAAAATAACCCAAAATTAGGAAGTTTTCATTTAGACTATGTAGGAATGTAAATCTTTCTCGTGAGGATACTGGAATGCATCTGGCTATAGCTTCACATCCTGCTCCTGTGAGGAGGAAAATCAAGCAGATAATCCACAGGGGTCCAGGAGGGTCTCTGTCCATCTGCTGTGTGACCAATAGCGAGAGACTGGGCAGGTGACCATTTTCTCAAGCGACATTCGATGGCAATAACTTGCAGCATCAGACTGTAACCAGAGGCAGCTGTGTCGCTACCCCTCATTGTGGTGGGTGGTTCCTATCTGAAGCCCACCGGATGAGGGGTTATTAAGTAACAACCCTTTCAGTAATTTCTTCCCTTCAATTTCACCCCTATCGTCATCGATAGCTTTTTAATCATTAGACACAACATTTTTTCCCCCTTCATCACGATCTGGATTTTAATAACAATTGGGTTTTAAAAGCAGTGGCCAGCCCTTAACTTTCACCCTGATTTTAGGTTGAGGGCGGTCCGTCCGATATCGATCGATAGTTATTTGAAATAGATTGTTTAAATATACGAAGAGGGGGAGAGAAAGTGTTTTGCTTTACGACTTTACCGGTATCTGTTCAGCAGGGAGTTTGTGTGGTTCCGAAGGGCTGAAATTAAAAATGAGAGTCAATTTGTGTGATCCTCTATTTGGAGTAAATTGCTACAGCTTCTTGTAAATCAAAGCAGTACTGGAGAAAAAAAAGGGGTGCACCTAAAAGATAACACAAGTATAATATGACTATAAAAAGATCTTCCCTCCCTTTATAACGGTAAACGTTATGCCCTGCTCCACGCTGATACGGTCCTCAAAACTTTCCTCGACCGCGGTTGGGGAATGATCCCTGGCTGTCGCAGATGCTTAAGAGTTGACTCAAAATTTAAAATCCTAAATTAGCATTCAGTAATATATTTTTAAGTCGTTCATCATTTATTTACAAAAATAAAAAAATAAATAAACTTTAAATGTAATTTTTTTCATTGTTTGCTTTTTTATTGTGGTGTACTCCTACAAATCATAACAAATATTACAATCAAAGAGTATATAAAACGCACAAAATATGAATATTAATAATAACTAGCAATATATCATTGCACAATATTACTCGTTAATTTTAATTTCTGTATGAGAGGGATGATATTGCGTTTTACTTATTGGTCGTCATATATCAGGCCTAATGGGAGAACTTTGTATTCTAGGTTCTGATTCTACAGTTAATTGTTTTTTAATACTTTTATGGCCTTCTTTGATAGTCGGGTAAAATCTCAAGACCGATAGACGAGCCCTAGCCTACGCAATTCACTACTGAAAGACCGTGATGTTGCCAAGGAAACTATGACCAAAACCCACTACATTTAATTATCAGGCCCTAATGCGGAAAAAAGAAAAAACAATCAAACGGCGGCCTAACTCGCTATATTATTGGCAATTTTTAATACGAAATTTTTACGCAGTATTATGTTTGCAAGATGACACTGTTTGTCATTAGAAAATATTTCAATGATTTTTAAGATTTTTAAATTGTTTACAAACAACGTTTTTCATATGTAAACCAAATATATATTATTAATTTCCCCACAGGCAAGCACACAATGCTCGGACTTCTAAAAAACTGGACTTAAAACTAATCGAAACATGTTAAAACATCAGGCTCACTAAAACTCTTATCATTTAGATCCAAACCCCGCTTCATACGTTTATTCGAATCTTTCCTTTCTTTGCTAACCCGCACCGTCACACACGATGGTAGAATAGAGAAATTCGCTGAGAAAATGTCCTCCCTAACCACGCATCTTGGAACGAAACTTTTAATGTACACTACAGTTTCATATTAACTTCAAAATTTGCAAGATCTATATGCTTTAATCACTGCTTTAATTACTGCTATTCAAGAAATGTAAATGCAGTATTAATAAAGACATTCAAGAGCAACCCATGTGCTACTAACACTTTCTATTAAACACGTTCCAGGTGAATTCACTGAATCAACATTAGCTCAATAAAAAACGAAGGAAGTAACAAACTACTGTTGATTTGCTTCCAAATATAAACATGGTAACAGCAAATTAACAAAACTATGTAATTAAAACCACATATTCCAGCAATTTGTCTACTAATGATACCTACATTAGGTTCTGGTAAATACAGTCGGTTTTGCCATGACGGTACTTAGAGTGTTCGCCTTACCCTTTGAAAGCCTCTCCCGGAACAACTAGTAATTTCTAATTTGATTTTAATGTACCTCACAGTAAATATGTATTACCTTTCGATTTCTTATAATACATTAATAATTCCACTTAGCAATTAACTGTAGTCAAGATGATTTCCCACAGTAGAGAAAAGCTCAGGAAAGTCTTCGTGATATATAGAATTAGATGAGAGAGGCTCATGGTTCCATACTTGGAGGACATGGTAACTCAAATGGTTAGAACATCGGCACAGAATGCCGAAGATTTGTGATTCGAATTCCGGCTGTAACCCAAATTTTTCAAGTCTGATTTTGCCTTTCCGACTATGTCCCACACATGACATGGAAATATTATTTACAATTTTATGTTTTATTTGGGTTTGCCTCCTCCATCTATTCCCAATTTCTAATTATTCGATGTTTTTATAAAAGTATCGGCAGAGAAGTTATATTTATTTATTTTTACTTATTTATTTATTTTGCAGGCATAATAGAATTTGACTATGATGGTATAAATGATTTGGAACATCATCAAAATGAATTAATTTTAATGAAGATTGAATTTAAAAATTAGAAGGTTTGTATCCTCCAGTTAGCACGTTCTTGGGCATATGTTCCACGTTTTATAAGGGATATTAAACATTAAGATTCCTTATTGTATTACTCCAAAACAAAGACACATAGCTAGCCGCAATTTGCGCAGTCCTACTGCAGCAACACTGGCGTGCTCGACGGAGCGTAGACGCAGCAACAGTTATAAAATTACTAAGGGAAAAAATATGTGCAGCTATTCTTTTTCTGAAGTCAATCGTTAAATCGATATCATTCAATAGGTGCAAAAATGTCATGAATATGAGGTCGAAAGATTGCAATTGGTCTTTTGAACAATTGACATTGGAAACTAACATTTATAGGAAACTGAAAAAAAAAATTAAACATATCGTACGATTTCGACCATGTCAAAGATTGCTTAACGAGTAGGACATCAGTTTCTAACATATGGGGTCATTTTACGCTATGATATAGGCCTGAACATCTTTGTTAATATGTAAAAAAAAAAACAAAGGAGTGATATTGGAATAAGACAGCGTTTGTTGTTTAACCGTCAATTTAGAAAAATTAGGAAAACTTACATTTTGACTTAAAACTAGGTTAGGTTAAGTTATGTGTGCACCAAAATAAACCTCGCAGTTATTGTCGTTACCATCATGACGAATGTTGTCAATCACTTCAGCGACAGTCAAATGCATGCACCCCCTTGTCACCCCCAGAGAAAAGGAGAAAATGCACAGATTTTACATGTTCAGACTCAGGTTCAACCAAAAGCCGACAGAGTAAAGCGCTTAAGCGGAACGTGCGCGTGGTTTATTGTTTTCTAGACTTCCCTTTTATTCCTTCCTATGGCACGAGCACCAGTTTTGTAAAACCATCCCCTTCGCACCCTCAGTGGCAATGGCATATAAATTACTGAGGGGGTGGACAGAAGGAGATGTGCTGGCCATTGGTCAGTATTTTTTCTCCCCTCCTTGTCTGTGGAGTGTGTTGTGGACATTTCAATCTTCACAGCGGTTTGTCCCTTTTCTTTCAGTTCTTTTCGAGATAAACCTGCGAAAGTTGCTTCTAAGCTGCCCAATACCAGAAGTTACGCCATTGTCTAAAATCTGCACGATTGTGTAAATATAAATAACATGTGAGCTATGAATATTGAGACAATTAACAAACTCAGACACATAAATGAATAAACGGATGGAAGATCAAATAGGTTATGTTTTGGAAAGTGATATTACACTAATGGAGTAAACCTTCTCCAATTACCATTCTGCACAAGTCTGTAAATCCCAATAAAAACCCCCTTTTACTACAAAATTTGCTACAGCATAACTTATGGTTGATAAACTAATGACATAACAAAAATGCACTATGTATACATTTTCCATCACAGAGTGAATTTTAATATGAATATTTATGGTATTTAATAGCATTCGTATCATCTGGTTTGCTGATATATTGCAGTGATGAAATATTTTTTATTTATTGGTTAATAAAATGTATTATATTTCTTTATGGACATTGTAAGCTACATGGTTATGTTGTTATCTTAAAGTTAGATGGATGGATTGGTAGAGGCGAACCTCTTATGTGGCCAGTACCTGCACATCTCGAAAATTTCGATGATTATATATGTATGTGTCAAGCCGCGTATAGCATGGAGGCTTAGAAAAGAAAACCGGAAACTCTAAAAATTCACATTTGTTGAAGATATAGTTAAAATCATATCTGGTATGACCTTGGCTAAATAAATTGAAAGATACCTGTGATAGTAAAACACGAAACTAGTATTCACTTATGAAAGTATCAAACCAAAGATTTTCATGTCTTTTTTACGAGTTACTGAACAGGAAATTATCTTTCTTTACACGATTTTCCCTAAAAATTATTACAAATCATATCTTTTCGAATAACTGAAGGTGAAGTTTTAACAAATGGAACTAAAACCTAATTAATTACATTTGGAATTTTTAAAAATTTGTTCTAGCCCTAAAAGTTGCGCTAATTAAATTTACTTAGTTATTGCGAAGAAATGCACATTACATTTTTCTGTTAATTATTTTTACATTTTTATCACCCGTTACTGGATGTTGCGTTGAATTTAATTAAAATATTTTATACAAATACACTGAACTTATAGCAGCAGTTACGTATTAATTGCATTTATTTTTATCTTGTATCCGATATAAATTTTGTTTTGCACACTTTCTTTATGTTTTATCTGCTTTTCTATACCTTTTCATACTATTTGGTAAAATATATCTCTGCTTAATGATTAGTTGTACAATATTAATTAATTTAATCAACTAAACATATAACGAAATATATACATTACATTGTAATATTAAAAATCTGAGCAAACGTAATGTAAATATATTTTATTACACTTTATTAAATTTTTTATTAATTTTGTAATCTTTCGAATATTTTTCTTTGTTACTTTGATCAGCCAATAGCAATTATATTCAAACATTTATTTATAAAGTAGACTAGATGTGCACAGGTATGATATGCTGTTGCATGCTTTTGACATTAGAAAGAAATTAACGATGTACTACTACTTCTTCCTGCATCCTACTGTACTTATGCTGAAGGAAGTACAGGTACGCGGTAAACCTGTCTCAAATTCATTCTAACAATAACAAACAGTTGTGGTTCAAATAATATTATATCATTGGCAATGATGTTCAAGTATAAATAAACAATTTATTTATGTGATTATAGAGCCAGGCGATTTGGTTGTATGATAAATAGTTGATTGATTGATTGATTTATTTAAGGACGCTCTTTAACATCTCAGGTCATCAGCGTCCCATTCAACTCAGGGCGTGAAACGGCCGACAAATTTTGCTCAGAGGCCTCTCTTTCAGGCTTGAGGTTCTTTTTCGTGCCGCAAATGTACGACACGGGACCCACGGCTTTACTTCCCTTCCGAAGGAAGCCATACTTAGGATTTTTACGCCCGAAAAAACACCCGGTCCTGGCCGGGTTCGAACCCGCGTTTTGGGTATAGGAGGCAAGTATGGTAACCACTACACCACCAGGACCGACATGATAAATAGTAGTTAGTTATAAATATTAAACTAAAAACAAATAGAAATCTTCTGGATTGAAGAATGCAAATCAAGTAGGTCAATCACAGGAAACATCCAAGAATAATTATAAACAATACAGAGAATAATGCAAAAAGAGATAAAGAACCGAACTGAGAAAATAAAAGCAAAATAGTACACATTTTAAATTCACTCAACCTAAAAGCACAAAAATACAGTAGGAGAATTTTATTTCAATCTGCTTTAAGTTATGAATGTGACATTTTGATAAATGTTTGTGAAAATGGGGAAGCAAGAAAGAGAAGTATCTGAAGTAGCATAGAGAATAGAGAGTTAACAATTGTTTGCATTTCTTGAGATGAAGATAAAAGAATCAAGATGACCCAGACAGTTTTAGCAATAGAAATCTCCGGGAAGAAGGAAAAACACACCATGAAAGACCTTGAAGTAGGAAATAAAGTAGGAAATTATATATTAACTTTTGTTCATTTTGTACTCATCAAATTCAAAGATTACGACACTTGAGATTTGTTGCTGTCTTATGGATTAAAACAATTTGATGTGTTATTTACTTATTTATTGTTTATGACAAGCTAAAACAATAAATATTTTATTATTTCTACAAGTTCATATTTTATTATTAATTTTTGTTTTTGTATTTCATACATTTAAAATTATTTTTCCAATTATTCCTGCAATAATACGTTTTTCCATTAGTTTTAATACAGGTACCAATTCAATTATTATTATTATTATTATTATTATTATTATTATTATTATTATGGTCTTTTGGTGTTAAAGCAATAAAATATAAAATTTTAATATTATACTACATATAAATGTTCTATAAATAAATTATTTATTAATTATGTTATTGTCTCTCTCTTCTGTTAGCTCCAATAACACTTGAATCAATAGATTCACATTTATTATTGCAGATTTCTTAATGAATAACGGTAAACCTCACTAAAATCTTAATAACACATGTTTTAAGAGATTAGACACTGCAGTAGGACCTCTAAAGCTTGGCAGTAGTCAGTATGTGACCATCCCTCGAGGACATTTATTTTCCTAAGCACTGTTGTGGGAATGGGACAGAGAATAAAAAGGTCCGAAATGGCAATACAGAAACGTGCGCAGGGTCGGGTTGGAATTCTAAGTTTCAACGGCGAGTTCTTTTGCTTTTGAAAAGTTGGCAATAAACGGTGCGTGTGCCCACTCATTTCCAACTACTGTTATGTTCCGAACGGTCCAGGAGTGTGCCTCAATAATGGAAAAACATGCTGACCAGTCAACGCTTTTCAGCTCCATAAAGTGAACAATTGGAGCAAAAGAAGAGCGAAGAATTACACTTCCAAATCCCTTTTTGTGAGAAATGTGTGCCACTGCACATTGTGTCTTGGTGTGGATTCCATCACGGTTCTCGGTACACGTTCGTATTGGAACATCTTGCCCAATTCCTGATACCATGACAACCTTACACTAAAAATATAATTTACCAAAATCTCGGCCCGACATTCTTTTCGTATATTTTCACCTAATATAAATAGATTAATAGATCAGATTAGGCTAGATTAAACTAGACCACATAAGATACATCATATAGATGGGGTATGTAGGATGGATGGATGGATAGATGGATGGATGGATGGATGGATGGATGGATGGATGGATGGATGGATGGATGGATGGATGGATGGATGGATGGATGGATGGATGGATGGATGGATGGATGGATGGATGGATAGATAGATAGATAGATAGATAGATAGATAGATAGATAGATAGATAGATAGATAGATAGATAGATAGATAGATAGATAGATAAAAATATGCAAGAAAACAGTGATTGCCTATGTATGTTAACACAGCATTTAAATTTAAAATTTAGATATTTTAAAAATGTATGCATTACAATTAACCTACAGTCTAATCAAACTTGAAAAGTTGTTGCCGATTGCAGCAAAAAAAAAAAAAAAAAAAAAAAAAAAAAAAAAAAAAAAAAAAAAAAAAAAAAGTTATATAAAAAGGTCAGAAGGTAGTTTTTTGTTGTTCACATCCAAAATGTAACATTTAAATAAAATAAGAAAAATAGTTTCCGAAAAGTAGAGAAAGTGGACAAATACGGGCAGGGGTATATTTGAAAACCGAAATTTAAAAATTGCTCTTGCGTTTAATATTCTCTGTATTGTTTTAAAATAAAAGGATAAATGAATCTAGAATATAAAATGTATTTACAACGATGCATGTTTTTTTTTTTTTTTTTTTTTTTATATTTAACAAAAAAATTGTCGTGAAGATAACAAATGTGAAATATTGATCTAACAGGTGGGTGAGAGTTATATTTGTATGTAAGAGTGCTCTGCAATACCTTCAGAAAAAGTTTTCGTTAAATAATTTTCAAATAATATTGAAATTAAATTTCAAAGATAATGAATATCGAGTAAACATTCCCTTGCTTTTATTTGCTTTGTACATTGTAATTGTTTCTGAATAGTAACATGTTTTTGTTTTATTGAAACATATGAACATCATCTTAAATACACAATGTAACTCGAAACTTTCTGTTATTTCTCTTTATTTTAGTGAAAGTAAAGATGATATCAGGGGCTCAGTTCTTAAGCATGGTTACATTTAAAAATATTTAAAAATACCCACACGGTAGATTTGTATATCAGTGGTCATAATTAAAAGTATACCATTAACTTTGGTTTAATTTCAATATAATAATAATAATAATAATGATGATGATGATGATGATGATAATAATAATAATAATAATAATAGCTCTAAAATGTGATTTATCTTTTGTAATATTTATAGGTTGCAAGAATTCTAATTTTGTTCCCCTAAGATTACACAGTAACGCCATAACTTATTTCATTTAATTAATTTACAAGCCTTAATTTAAATTTTGTATTCATTTTTATTAAAAATTATTCAACTCTGAATTTGCTTTGTTTACGCTGCTCCTGGCGACAGACTTTTTTTTCCTTAATACCCAGCATTAGTCTTTTTGAGTTAATATCCTTCGAATTTGTTGATTTTCATATTAAAATATATATATATACTATATACATATACATACCGAGGGTGCCAAATGTATACATACTTTCACAGCAGATATATATTTAATATATTTCTAAGTTGGTGCAAAAAACAACAGTAATGTGTAGTATGATGTTCTGTAAAAAGATGTGACTCACATTACGATAGGATTGCTACGTCACAGGTAAATCAACAATGAACAAATGAAGCCAAGATTATTGTAGATCAACAATGAACAAACGAAGGCAAGATTATCATATGATGTTCTGTAAACAGATGCGACTCTCATTAAGTTATACCTAGCGTTGCAAAAACAAAATGGAACCAAGATTATCGTTTGAACAGCGGAAAGCAATGTTGAAGTGCTAATGGAAAACCGAGAATGTTGTTGAAGTTGAAAGGCAATGGAGACGTGTGTACAGAATAGAACCACCAAGGCGAATAACAATTGCAGCATTCGAGACAAATTTGACTCGTCGTACGTATACGATATTCACAAGGACAGATCTGGGCAGACCAGGTGTCGAAGGTACTGGATAGGACGAAGAGATCCGATTGAGTTCCCACCGCGTTCTCCGGATCTAGCTCCGTTGGACTTCTACCTATGGGGAACTCTTAAGGATGTTGCATACCGTAGAAAACCAGTTACACTGGCAGCACTTCGAGAAGAAATTGAAACGGCATGTGCGGCACTCGCTAAGGACACTTTTGTAAACGTTGATCAATCAGTAGTAAACGTACTCAGAAGTGTATCGACGCCGATGGTGGGCATTTTGAGCAACTGTTGTAACTGTGACAATCTAAGATGATTAGTGTTCATTATTTTCTGTTTGTGTGAATTAGTTTAGTTATGTTAACACAGTTTTCCTTTGCTTTAAGTGTGTATACACTTTTGACACCCTTTGTAGTGACACAAGCAAAATTATGGGCTTAAAACCATTTTGCACATTCATATATATCTTAAACGTATTTGTATACTTTTATTTTTCAAGGCAATACTAATTTGTAAAGTTTTCTATCTCCAATTTCATACGGATTGGCCCATTGTGTATCTAAACAGTTGCATTAAATGCGCTCAATTTGTCGGTGGAAGAAGTAGATAACAAAACAGACCATTATCGATAAAAGGAAACAGCAGTTGGATTACTGAGACCAATAGCAGGCGCCAGTCCTTTTTGGTAGGCGATGTCTCACTTCCGCAGTGACCACATGATGGTAAACAGAGGGAGAAAAGGGTAGCCATCACCCGCTGACAACAGCGCTCCCTCTGACCACACCGTTGTGGTCTGGCCCCGGGTCCAGGACCAAGAAGAATGTTCCTCTGCGGTGAATCTTTTCGGTAAGAGTTGCTGGCTGTGAATAATAATGCTTCCTTCATCCTTTCCAAGGAACTGCTTGGGTCTCGTGTAAATAACGCTACATTATTAACAATGTGACATCTGTGTCACCTCTTTGGCATTTCTTCCAGTTATTACGCTTTACTTAATCGTGAATGAAGATTCTGTTAACTTTGCCCCAACTATCTAGATAGATTCTACCTAAGTCAGTGGCGGCTAGTGCAAATTTTAGTTTGGGGGCACAACTTATAAAAATAAAATATTGCATATAATTCACAAACTTGAGTTTATCAAACTAGTCTTAAAAAGAGAAAGAGAGAACACAACACTTTCACTTTTCTAGAAAATATAGTCAAAATTAATTTTATGTACCGGTATTAAATTATTATTTGATGTAAAAAAATTCACTGTAGGTTCACTAAAATAACGAATTCACCTTCATTTAGCTTTCCATGCTTTCGGATCTTTGTTAATAGTTTAGCTACATACAAATCATTCCAGAATAACATGAAAGAAATAGTTCTCACTAGAAGGCGCACGAGAGAACGTTACCTAAACCTTTGGATAATGTTAACAATATTGCGACAATGGCAATCATTGTCTTTTAAGCGTATCACATTTTAGATTTTCATTATTAATTTTCATTATATATTATGCTAAACTGCGTTTAAACGTGAACTTTTCTGGAGCTGAAAGAAGCTAATAAAATACACTAAACATGTGCTACAATAGGACCAACCGTTTGAATGTCTTCCAACCTGACTTGGTTGCAGAGTTGTCAACATATTATATCTTAGGATATAATATGTTATGCAATATTATGCAATTTATGCAATACTATGATCTTATTTCGAAACCTCCGCTAGGAATATAAACATTAAAATATGGATGATACATCTTACTTAGGCTTTCACAGTCGATGTTACAATTAAAATAGTTGAGTTATTCATGTCCACTGATGATGCCAACCGCAGAAGCTGGTGAAAGCTATGGTAGCATATTAAACCAATGACAGCCGCAAAACAACATGGAAGATTTAAACTACTTTAGTATGAGCTGTCTAAATTAAAATCCGGTCATAAGCCTGAGAGCGGCTTTTTACCACGGAAGTGCAGCCGCCGCAACCCCCCCCCCCCCAAAAAGAGTAGCCGAGCGTAAAATGAGTATTTTTAATTTAGTGTTTACATTTTTACTGAAAGCATAAAACAATATTGTACGTAAAACTGAAAATAATAAGCACTAACCTATATCATAAGAGATGTTAGAAACGATGCCCCTTAGCGGCAGTTCATTGTAGGTATATGCGTAGAAAATTCCTGTATTAATCTAACTTTTCCTCTGTTAGAACAAGGCGATTCGGTACACGTTTATTGTTATTGAGAGATCCTGTCTCTTGTAACAAATTGGTTAACAGTTTCTCTAGCTGGAACACGATTGCGAGAATATTTCCTTACGAATTACCTTACCACTGTTTTGCAAGAAACCGTTTTACAAACGAAGAGCACAAGGGAAAAACAACTAAAGTCCCCTTTTTACTTTTTTACAGGATTGTAATTTGAAGTTTAAAATTGCTACAAAATTAAGCACTTCAGATATATAGAAATATTTTTCTATAATAATTTTAAGGCACTTTTTCAACAATCTCTTCTTTTGAAATTAATTTCATGTGTTATTTGTTTATGTTAATTAACATAAAAAGTCAAAATGCACATACTTGTAAAAACAATCAAAGTTCTCTAACTATATTATGGAATATACCAAATTATACTATATATTTGCTGAGAAAAATATTAACAATATTAATAATAATGAAATAATTTTTATTTTGGCCGGAGCACGAATCATAAAAATAAACATGGATACAAAAGTCAAACAACATGCAAGTTGATATTTTACAGAGGACTCTGATGGTTTTTCCCCTTGATATTATTTTTTCTATGCTGCTTTTTATGGACTATGCGTGGTTTCTTTTCTGTATGAATGTGTTGGAATACTTGTCCTTATCCGCAGTACAACTTCTCAAGCGGTAGAGATGCAGCGACACCGGAGACATTTGATTTGTTTTATTTACGGACGCTCTTTAACATCTCAGGTCATCAGCGTCCCATTCAATTCAGGGCGTGAAAGGGCCGACAAATTTTGCTCAGAGGCCTCTTCTTTCAGGCTTGAAGTTCTTTATCGTGCCGTAAATGTACGACACGGTATCCACGGCTTTATTTCCCTTCCAAAGGAAGCCATACGACCGAAAAATCAATCGGTCATGGCCGGGTTTGAACCTGCGATCTTGGGTTTAGAAGGCAAGTATGGTTACCACTACACCACCAGGACCGACTACACCGTAGATAGCCGAACTCCTCAGTCACAAATGGGCGATCTGTTTGCGTAGCCGCTTGTAAAAGTTTAAATGTTGCATGTATCAATTTTTTGTTAAAGGTAATGTAACCCATACGTTGTCCTCCGTAACTTTCTGGCTGCAATATCCTTATTATCAAAATGGGTTTTTCTCTTTTGCCACTCGTTGTCTGATTGGAATTTGCAATTAATTTACACACACACACACACACACACACACTAACGTAATCGCTAACCTCAAGTAAATCGTAGAAACCAGTGGAGTCAGTGGTTTGCTGCAGCGAGCTACGGCCTAACGGCATACGCTCGCTTCCTTTTCGTTGATAAGGGTGGTAAACACTATAATAGTGGCAAATCTCCTTTGATGCAACAGAAAAAAAAAAACCGTAAATATAAATTTATAGCGCATTATGTGCATGGCACAATGTTAGAGAGTAAATTGTAATGGTGACAAATATCCTTTAGCTCCAGCAAGCCAAAATGTGCCGATTCGAACCCACTACCTACACCATTATATCATGATGTTTTAACCCTCTGAGCCATTATGCCCTTGAGCTTCAGTTCTTTATCACCTATACATATATCTTGAAAATTGCACTACCTTCGGCTTTCTCCGCTATCTCTAGGAACTGCAGCTCTACCGCTTGAGCTTTAGTACTGAGGGCAAGGTAAGCCTGTTGGAGTGTAGCAATACATGCCTGCAATCCATTTCCACAAAATTTCTCAAATTTCATCAAAAGTGGACCTTGATTGTCTTTAATCTGTACCCTTCATATGTGTTGCACATAAACCATGATCTTTATGATTATGTTCAAGCAGTGGTATAGCAAACTAAGAACAAGTAGAACATAATTCACACTTTGTGACAGCGCCGTGTTATGGTGCACAATCATTCGCTGGCAAAGCACCCCTTAAACTAAATAAAGACTGCTACCTATACGGCCCTAAAGAAAGGTTTCTTCCAGTATGTAGTCATGCTATGTCGGCCCATACCTCAAATAACCTCGTTTAATACAATACTCTAATACATAATATTATATCAAGAGGTACAAAACTATTAAATCCATTTGGACAGGTAGAAATTAGGTAATTGTTTTCACATTTCTTTAGAGTGTCATGGAAAAACCCACAGGTTTGATGAAGGCTTTTTACTTAGTGGAAAACAGGAATAAAAATTAAGGGAAATAAAGCTATGAAGAAATGGTTAAGTTCACCAGACTTGCTGCAAACAATTTTTAATAAAATATGACGTTATCATAATGCAAAGTTCCTAGGTATGCGAAGTTCTTCACAAAGCAAATGTTTTCAGCTTTAGAAAAGGTACTTCCCTGCGCATTCAGCTTATCTGTAGCTATTTGGGGGGGGGGGTCACACAAATCATGATGATGAAGGTTGCTTCGGTTGGAATTGAAACGTTTCCGTTTTATTCCAAACGACAGTTGCGTGATACTGAAAGAATTATTGCTCGGCATCGATGAGAATAATAGAATCTTCCAACCCTGGAAGACATAACACTGTATTGCCTCGAGTTTGATAAATAGACTTTGTCGCTTTAAATTTATGTCTCAAACACGCTCGCATCAAAAGCAAACGGTGAGCAGCGTGGAAGAATAACACGAAAGGAACTAAACTCCGGGAAATCGAAGAGTGTTAAAGGAAACGAAACGATATATGTGCAGACTTTATATAAATTTAACTTTAGGTGGGGAAGACATTTGAAGTTAATACAATCTTTAGAAATACCAGGAGCACATTGAAATTTTGAGAGAGAGAGAGAGAGAGAGAGAGAGAAAGAAAGAAAGAAAGAAAGAAAGAAAGAAAGAAAGAAAGAAAGAAAGAAAGAAAGAAAGAAAGAAACAAAGAAAACGAATTTGTAGTGCTTTTTGAAAGACATACATAAATTTAACGTATGAACTTTATAAGCTGTATTACTAAATGTAAACACTTTATATTGTTAAGTAACAGCATCAACGCATAAAAACCTCAAATTTATTTAATAATGATTATTTAATTAATCGTGGTACAAAATACATTAACAGTTAGTAAGTATTTTATTTCTGTGGTGTGTTGATTGCACTCCCCGATTATTAATAATGTAAAATCTAAAGTTTAAAATAAAAATATTGAAGAAAATATTATTTTCTAATTGTGAAATGGTAGGGATTTTAGGTGTGTAATCAGTAGCAAAATCATTGAAACCCACAGTTATCAGTCATTTGACGACTTGAAAATTTAACACTGAAGCATCATATTTAGATTATGTTTGAAATTGACTAACAGACTCGGTTAAAACATATAACTCGCGTAAATATTAATTAAGCAATAGAAAAAATCCTAACTTAGTAAAACACTCGGCGTGCAAGCAGTTGTCGAACGTGGAAGCAAGTGCCGCGGATACTCCCGCGGTCGATACTTGTATGGCTCACACAATATTTCGCATTTTTATTGGTAGCGTTTTGAATTTGTTTGTACATGCTCGTATTATTTAGTGTATATATGTATATAATACCAACTTACTCTACGATGGTGTTATTCGTAGAGGCCATAACCGCGAAGTCTAACTTGGAGAATGTATTCCTGACCACACTGACCGACCATGTCTCAGGGTAACGGCGACCGCTGTCTATCTCCACGAGTGACAGCATCGATATCTATCGCACAGCAAGTGCGGGTGGTAGACCAGTGTTCAGTTTGAGATGTTGACAGCGATAGAAACTGCAAACTGCCACATGTCGCAACGAGGGACAGATGCAAAATTTAGCGATAATGTTGCACATTTTAACGTCTAACTGCTTGTTCTTGTCATTGTCTACCAAGGTGGTCCTTATGTCTACATATTTTGGTTGTGATTCTGTAAGCTCAATGAAAGTATTTATTTACAATACCATGACAAGTAATATCACGAGAGGGTCTGAATTCATAAATTCATGAATGTAGTCAGAGCCTGGAAAGTTCAGACCGTTCGAGGGACATTTATTAGGACTGTTTCACGAATAAAATAAGAATTTAAATATTATTCCTCCAAGCTTGGCTGACAAAAATGTAATATTTGTATATTCGTATTTAAACTTTTCAACATATCTTGCGGCAGAAAACTGTCGGGTTTAGGACTATTTCATGAATATAATAAGAATAAAAGTAATATATTTGAAATTCACACACAGAATACTAACACTTGCATAAAATGTTACACTTATAAATACATATTCTATTCAGAAACCATGAGATTGAAATGAATAAAAGTCGATTATTACAATCGCTACCGTTCGATTTTCTAATACCAACTGAGAAAAAAAAAAAGATAGCATACAGTGTCTCTATTTTTCTTTACATTCTGTAGTTTGGAATTCCTAATGATAAGATCAATTTACACATTTGACGCATCACAAAAACGCTCTGAAGAGCCCTCCATTTTGTGTAATGCTTATCAATTGTCCATGTTTTTGTTGCTATCAATAGCTCCCCACCACTTCTAGCAAAAGTGGCCAGTGATGCGTGTTCAGGAATTATACAGCGGAGCTATAGAGTTGGCAAAACTGACACAAAACAAATGCACGTCGTGTGATGAAAAGGATATGATTTTTTTTACTGGATAATTTCACTCCGTAATCCAGTTGTGATTGATCAAATTCAAAAATTTGTTTTGTTTCATTAACTGATTTTAAGAGTACGTCACATGAGTGAAATAATCAATGTAAAATGCAACCTGTGACTTTCTCAATAAAAGTAAATGACGATCGCAGAGGAAAATCAAACGCAGGAAAGAGACTCAATAACGGATTTTTGACAATTAGTAGCCATGTGATAAATAACAATCATTTTTCTATTACTGTACGTGTTACAAAGATTAAATAGCATAGAGCTACATTATGAACATTTTGTGCAGCAGTTATATATATCTGGGCAATCTTAGCGGTATACTGAAATTCGTTCCGACATTTGCTAACTCATAAACAGTTCAGATGGACAAGTATACCTTTTTTAAAAAAATATGTTGAATATTTTATTACTTTAATAAGTTAATTTTGTTTTTTTTAAAGCTACAGTTGTTTAAAATTATGACATTTTACGACCTTGAATTTATTTAGAATCACATAAACATTTACCATTATCGAACAGGATCTGCAGATGCTCTCTTTTGCTTAATACTATAGTAACAGAACAAAATGTGGAAATATCTAAGCTTAAAACAAACTTTATAATAAACAAGATATCAATAATAATCCAATAATAAATAAATCAGTTCACCTAAGTATCTTGGATGTGCGGTATTATACAGAAAATAACATTAGTGGCCTAGAAACTAAACTCTCAAAGTTTCAATAGGTGAACTTCTTATAACTAGTTATTCATGTAACTAGTGTATAATAGTGGACAAGAGTGAATGCATAACGCTTGAGCGGAAGTGAACGCGCTAATTTTCACGAGTGTTCAGAAGGAATATTATACACGTATTGAATATTACGACGTAATAGATATGACATCATATATGGTATGGTTTCTTAGTACTCGTTTCTATGACGATATTTATTTTTATTTTGAAGAATTCAAATGGATGCAAATTCCGCATTATTTGCTATTAAAAACAATATGGATATTATTCCAGAAGAAATTACAAATGAATCTGAGTTAGCTAAGGGTTTGTTAATTCCTCAAAAAATCAAAAAGTGTATACGAAAGGAAACATGACAAGTTCTGTACATAGAGAAAAGAGAAACATGTTAGTTCAATTAATGAAATAATTTTGTTGTCATATTGTTCAGAGCATAAACATATAATATACTGTTTATGGTTTTAATATTGTAAGCAATTTAAAACTTAGATTCTTATATTAGTTTTTTTTTTTTTCAATTGAAGATTTGTGTGTCTTCGAAGCTCTGGTGTGTGTATTCGAAAGTAAAATCAATGTAGTAAGGTTAAGGAAGTTTTCTGTTAGTAAAATAGAGACACTAATGGTTTAAGATTAACGTTTTAAAATAAAATAATTTGTAATTTGATTAATTAATTAATTAATTGCATTTTCTAAGTATCCAAGACAAAGGAAGTTAATTTATGATTATTAATAACAGCTTACATTGTGCAGTTTCAAAACATTCTTTAATAAAATGATTCTCGTGTTTGGATGTTGGTATGCTTGTTAGAGCGAAGATTTTAGCTTTTTCTTACAGGTACATTGTTTGAAATCGTGTTGTGAAGGCGGTGACAACTTCTTGGAATACTAGTTGCTAGGTAACCAGTGTCAGAAATATGCTAATTGTGCACCATTTACAGCGTCATAAGAAGCGTTTTTTAATACTAGGATTACATTGTATTTTATGGAGTTATCGCATTACAGCAATGATCTATACAATAAAATCATTGATTTTAAAAGGTGAAGAAAAAATCAGATCAACTCATACTAGGTAGTTTTATTTGTTATCACGTTATTAAGAGTTCTAAGTGGAGAAGATACCGGTTCACTAGAGAATTCCCAGATTCTCCCGCTTCTTCTATTGAAATGTTGCACAGATTTATCTATAGGGAAATATAAAGCAACGGGAATTAGTTTAATATAAAAAGTAAGGGAAAACAGAACGTTTAACAGGGGAAAAATTAGACGAAATTGCTGATGTTTGTAGCTTAGTGGAAGAAAATCATTGAGGAGCTTAGAAAAACGGGTGGGAGTGTCGAAACCTTCCGTTCCTACTGCCATGAAAGTTCTTTAATTGAGCTCCTATAAAATTTATGTAGTCCCCAAATTAGCACCAACAGACGTGAAATTAAGAACTAATTTCTTTAGGTTGTTTTAATGGTCTATTCTTAATGGAATACTTGATCCCCTTGAGCGATAAGGAATCTCAAAGATTACGTTAACAGTCAAAGTGTTTATTGGAGTTCCCGAAAAACCGCACGAATGTCCGAAACATCTCTCCATGACTTGAAAATAGCAATATGATGTTACATATTTTATGACAATGTAACAAACTTAGGAAAATGTATGAGTTTAATCATTTTTGCCTACTGACAAGTCGAATTCTTGCTCCATTTTTTCTACGGGAATCTTAAAGTACGCGTAAAGTACGCTGTATAAAATATTCCGTATACGAGGGCGAAATGAAAAGCTCTCAGCCTAGAAATGAGAAAAAGTTTTAACCTGAACATTATTTTTATTTTTCAACCTAACCTCACTTAATGTTAATACAATTATTCCAACGATGCACCAATTTATTCACTCTCTGGAGTGATTGTTGGGAAGGACTATAAAATACTCCTCTACAATTCCAATTGTGCTAAGGTCAACAGAGAACTTATATTGTTAATATATAAAAAATACAGCAGGAGTATTAACATTTTCTATTAGATGATATACTCTCTCTATTATCTTCAGTTGGCAGTCCACACTGTTAGAACCTACAAAATATTAATGTGCGCATGCGTTAAAAGAAATATAAATGCTCTACGTATATTTCTTACTGAATAGGTTCTTCGTCTCTATCTAAGTGTTATAAGTATACAGAGGATATTACCATAAATCGCTATTAATTCCTAAAATGTCAACCCTACCCTTTCTGATTTACGTTTCTTGAGGTAGGCTCTTGTGGTAAAGCGGAGATATAACTTTTTCTTCGAGGACAGGGACAATTTTTTAACAGCAACCCTACAAAGGAAGTCGCAGGGTATGGAGACCTTTCTTCCTCCTGAATATTTTGTCATTACCCGTGAGGTTTAACATACGAACAGCCTGTGGGAAAGAAGAGATGATTTTATTTATGGCGGAAGCCAGGGACTGTATGCAGATAGAGGAGGTGGGCCGGCATCCAACAGAGTAACAAAGACATTCACGTTGATGGCACAGATTCTTCTTTCTTACTGACCATCGCTGCCTCCAACCACCCACAAAGCATCGGAGCAGAGAAAGAAAGATGAAGTTGGTGCGAAAGTAGACGTAAACACGCCCATTTAACGCTTGCTTCTCGTTCACATATTCTGCACCTCCCACGATCTTCGGGTGCCCTGGAGGAACTGAAAGGTGTGGCATGAGTGATAGTCCTCGATACCGGGCAGAGGTGATCTTTTTCTAGAATTTGTCACATAATGGACCACGTTCTATTGTGGAGCTTCTGTCGATGGGAAAGAAATGGGTTTCCATGGGTGGTCGCCTCGACCGTGGTTTGGAAACAATCTGTTTTGACTTCTGGCAGTGAGCCTGTTACCCATGAGTGTTTTTTTAATTTGGAAAGATTTAACGTCTCACCAGGGGTGCATCTTACTCGAGTTCAGTTAAGAATTCTTAGAAACTCTCGCGATTCATTCTTCAAGAGAATTTTTTTTAATAAAACTTGTCACCTAGCAAACCTTAAATCTATAAAATTCAAAGTTTAACTTATCCAGATGGGTTTCTCAGAAATCAGCAAACAATACAAATTTGATAAAGTCCGTCACGCAGGAGCTGCGTAAACTAAGCGAATTCCTTAGCTAGGAAAATTAATTTAAAAAAAATGCAAAATTCAAGTTATGGCCTTATTAATAGACTATGGCATTACTGTGTGGTATTAGGGAAACAAAAGTAGAATTATTGCAATCTATAAGTGCCACAAAAGAGAAACCAAAATATTTAGTATTATTATTTAGATTAAACCACAAAAATTAATAGTATAATAATAATTAAATGAAATATATGACCACTGATAGGCAAAGCTATACTGTGTGAATATTTTAAACCATTTTTAAATGTAACTATGTTACAGGTATCATCCGTACATTAACTAAACTATAGAAAATAACAGAAAGTTTCGAGTTACATTATGTATTTAAGAGGATATTCATATGTTTCAATAAGAAAAACACATGTTGCTATTTAAAAACAAGTACAATGTGCTAGCAAATATACACAATCAACAATAAACAATCGAAAGATTCATCCTTTTTCATTGACTTTGAAATTTACATTATGTATTTAAGAGGATATTCATATGTTTCAATAAGAAAAAAACATGTTGCTATTTAAAAACAAGTATAATGTGCTAGCAAATATACACAATCAACAATAAACAATCGAAAGATTCACCCTTTTTCATTGACTTTGAAATTTACATTATGTATTTAAGAGGATATTCATGTTTCAATAAGAAAAAAACATGTTGCTATTTAAAAACAAGTACAATGTGCTAGCAAATATACACAATCAACAATAAACAATCGAAAGATTCATCCTTTTTCATTGACTTTGAAATTTAATTTAAATGCTATTGCTGTAAACGCATGTAACGCAAATGTTTTCGAAGGTTAATACAGAGCGCTCTTACATGCAAATATAATTCTCAAACAAATGTTAGGTTAATATTTCTCATTTGTTATCATCACGATGATGTTTAAATATGAAACAAGTGCCACGTTATAAATACAGTTTATATGCTGAATAAATTTGTCCTTTTATTTAAAAACAATATAGAGAAAATTAAACACGAGAGCACTTTTTAAATTTCAGTTTTCAAGTATACCCCTACTCCTAAAAGTCCGATTTCCGCAGTTTCTTGAAACTATTTTCCTTATTTCATTTAAATCATATATACCGAGTTTCGTTGCCAAAAAGGAAATATTGGTGCCGCTAGAACAATTTTTAAATTTTGGGTTTCAGGTAAACCCCCTATCCTAATAGCCGATTTCCCTGATTCTCAGAAACTATTTAAATTTTGGGTTTCAGGTAAACGCCCACTCCTAATAATCTGATTTCACTGATTTTCAGAATCTACTTTTCTTACTTTATTTCAATGGAAAATAGAGAGCTTCCTTTAAATAATTTAAAACTGCTGCCGCTAGATCTATTTTTAAATTTTGCTTTAATCCCCACTCATTTTTAGGTATACCCCTACTACTAATTGTCCGAATTTGACTTTTAGAAACAAAACTAATTTAATTAATTTATTTTAATGAAATATACCAACCTTTGTTGATAAAAAACAAACTTTGCGGCCACAGGAGCGATTTTTGAAAATGTTTAAATATTTTCACTTTAGGTTAAACCCCCCCCCCGCCTATGGTCCAATTTTGTTGGTTAACGAATTCGATTTAAGCTTATAAATTAAACTTTTCAACAGACCATCCTAACCCTGCATCGTTCAAAAGCAATTTTAGTATATGTTTTTTTTTCACGCTTTAATTATGCACCACTTAAATAACTTTTGAAGCATTTGGTTTAGTGACTGAATATCGATTGCAATAGTCGACTTTTGCCCATTTTAGTCTCGCGCTTTCTGAATAGAAGAGATATTCATAAGTATGCAAGTATTATACTGTTCTGTACGTGAATTTCAAATATACAGAGGGTGCCAAAAATGTATGCACACTTCAAGCAAAGAAGAAACCGTGTTAACATAACAAAACTTAATTCACACAAACGGAAAATGATGAGCACTAAACATCTTAGACTTTTACAGTTACAACAGCTACTCAAAATGCCTACCATCGGCGTCGATACACTTCTGAGTACAGATTGAGCAACGTTTCAATTTCTTCCCGAAGTGCTGCCAGTGTAGCTGGTTTTCTACGGTATACAACATCCTTAAGAGTTCCCCATAGATCAACGGAGCTTGTCCTGGAGAACGCGGTGGAACCTCAATCGGACCTCTTCGTCCTATCCATTGCCTTGGGAGATCGTCATCAAGGTAAGCACATATCTCGGTGGTAATGTGGTGGTGCACTATCCTGTTGGAAGTAAACTTTCTCATTTGCATAGAGTGTATGAATAGCGGGTAAGACAGATGTGCGTAACATGTTCTGGTACACTGGGCCAGTTACTGTTCCTTCAAAAAAGAATGATCCAATTAAACCCGTATACGCCAACTTTGCTTTCCGCTGTTCAAACGATAACCTTGGCTCCATTTTGTTGTAGCAACGCTTGCATAACGTAATGTGAATCACATCTGTTTACAGAACGTCATACGATAATCTTGGCTTCATTTGTTCATTGTTGATTTACCTGTCACGTAGCAACGCTATCATAATGTATGTGAGTCACGTCTGTTTACAGAATATCATATTACACATTACTACTGTTTTTCGGCCCAACTTTTAAATATATTAAATAGATATCTACTGTGAAAGTGTTTATAAATTTTTGGCATTATCGGTAGGTGTGTATATATAACCACTTTTATTCTTATGCTATTCAAGAAATAGTGCTAAACCCGCATTTGACTCTTTTCTATTAACATTACTGGCAATCGGCATTCTTTTGTCGCAAGATTGCTTGAAAAACTTAAGTACAAATATACAATTATTACAATATTGTAAGGCAAATTTACGGGAATTATATTTTACTTACTTTATTCGTGAAATAGTTCTAATAAATATCACTAGAGGATCTGAGCTTTCTGCATTCGTGAATTATTGGTAATCTCAGACCCTCTCGTGATATTACTTGTGATAATTCATGAAAATAGATACCTGACTGTTAGAAAATTTGCGAAGGGTGTATGTAACATTTCTATTGGATTGTGTCATGAAATTCTGACAAAAAACTTTCTGTGCAACGAATTAGAACAAAGGTTGCCCCTCGGCTGTTGACAAGAATATAAAGACAACCGCGCCGCTATCAGGAGCTCTTGTATCGCGATACTGAAGACTTATTTTAATTAAGTGACATCATCGTTAAATGGACCAATGAAATGAAAACAAAAAAGTTCAATTTTGACCAATCACAGCCCTATAAAGTAGTATAATTATTTTAAAATTTTATCAAATTCCTTTACCGCGCAAAGTATTTTGTCTTCTACTCAATGTAGCCAACTCTATTCCCCCACTATAAATCCAGAGGACGCATCACTGACCACTTTTACTAGCAGGCTAACTTCATGCGTATTCACTTAAACAGTCTGAAATCATTTTGTAAATTATGAATGGTAAAATGTTACTTCTGTTTTGCTTCCTCAGTTAGTAAATCGAACGTTAGCGATTGTAATAATTACTTTAGTCTATTTCATTCTCACGTTTTCTGAATAAGTAAAACTATTAAATGTTAATATTTTGTGTGCGAATTTCAATTTATTTTACTTTAGTTTTATTCTATTCATGAACTAGTTCTAAACCTACATTCGGCTTTTTTCTATTGGCATTACTAACAATCGATATTCATCTGTTGCAAGATGGCTTGAAAAGGTTAAGTATTCATAATAAAAAACAATTATTACAACTTTGTAAGCAAAGTTTAGGGAAATCATATTTAATTTTTTACTTCGTTCGTGAAATTAATGGCAATCTCAGTCACTCTCGTGATATTACTTGATATGAATAGAATGATCAACATGGGTCTATAGTTACGATGTTCAGACGAAAGTTAAATCATCAGAACGGCTTGGAGAATATTCACCAAGACCAATAATCAGATCAGGTTGAACTCAAAGTATTGTTGCACCTACACATTCATCACTACTACCTCCCAACTTATGTACAAAAAACAAATGACTGTTCTTCCTCATCCTGCATACTCTCCTAACTTAGTACCTGCGGACATTGTTTTTGTCTTCAAAATTAGAATTAATTATGAAAGAACGAACATTTAATTAAGTTCACAAGTTAGAAAAAGAAATTTGCGGGCAGTACTTTGTGAAACTGGAAAAAATCTTTATCAGGTTGCTTTCGGAAACTCAAAAGCAGGAAGAAGAGAGGGAGAAATAACTCGGCAAGATGCAAATAAGCCAAAACTTTTAAAAATTAAAAATTCAGTTATTTTTTGAACAGATCTGGTATATTTAACTGTATTATAAAAACAAGTTTTTGCTCCAAATTTTGTAGAATTTTATAGCTTTTATCCATAAAAATATTTCCGTTATATATATATATATATATATATATAAAATAGGGAGAATGGTATACTGTAGTTTAGAAAATGAAAACAATAAAGACAGTGCTCCTGGGGTAAGAAAATCTCGTTTCATTCATTGTATGTTTACGAAAGGTTAAAAAGAGACTAAAACACACTGCACCTAAAAGAAACAAAATACTACAAGTGAAGAAACGGAAGAACAAACAAAATGCCCTGTAAGATTGGGATGGGAAATAAAAAACGAGCAGGAAAGACCGACCGCAGAGTTCATAGTAATAATGATAATGGTCTGTGAATAGCTACAATGAAGTCGTAACTTAAACCGAAGGAGTATCTTGTTTCCAATAAAAGAAAGAAGAAAACAACTTCCCATAGTGTCCATTTCCCTCTCCTGATCACTTCATCTCCCCTCCCTAAAAAGGAGGAAAAAGAAAAAAACAACACTGGGTTCGTGTAATGCAAGGCCAGTATGATTTATGAAAGGTAAAATTACCTCCGCGACACGGCCTCAACAATGGTCCAATTGTTAGGATTACCGTTCTTCACGACGATCCTAACGAGGCTCGTTAAGAGGCCGTACTGTATTTGTTTGTTCCCCCGTGTTGCTTCGGAAATATTTGACTTGAGTTGTAACACAGTTGTGGAGACGCAAGACTCCATGTGGTACCCAGGAGGAGGTGATGAAACCATACAGAGGTGATCGAGGGAGGTTTGGCATATTAAACATGTTGGACAATAGTGACCTTGACACCCTTTATTGCCACACCGTGGCGTCTTCATCCTAACCAGACGGGGGCATTCATCACAGACATTTGGAACAGACAGATCTGCTTTTGTTTACTTCTGAAGCATCGTTCTCAAGTTACAATTTACATTACAATGGCGTATGTAGCGCAAAGATTACATCGTTCAACAAATTTTGAAGTTTTGAATGTTGTGGTAAAAATAACATAATTTGCTTGAGCTGCTGGATTCCTAAGCACGAAAATGATGTTTTAATTGATTGAATAAATATTGTTTTGGATACAATAACACTTATTGCATGCAAGTTACAATAAAATATTAAAACACATTTTTATCAAATTTAATACCAAAATGTTTAGCTTAAGCACCTATTCTTTTGGCCTGTTTATGCCATTTTGTTTTAGGAGCATTCCTTTGCACCATTCAGCAATAATCAGTTAAATTGCAGTGTTTCATTTGCCTTTGTGCCTTTGTACCATCATGGTGGAAGCATTCTGCCGAGGTTGCCAAAATATGTATACACACTTTCACAGTAGATGTCTATTTAATATATTTCAAAGTTGGACCGGAAAACAACAATGTGTGGTATGATGCTCTGTAAACAGACGTGACCCATATTAGGTTATGCTAGCGTTGCTACAATAAAATAGAGTCAAAATTATCTTTGAACAGCGGAAAGCAATTTTGAAGTGGTATTGGAAAACCGAAAATGTTGTTGAAGTTCAAAGGCAATGGAGACCTGTGTACAGAACAGAATCGCCAACCCGAGTAACAATTGCACGCATTCGAGACAAATTTGAGACTCATGGTACCGTTTGCGATGTTCATAAGGACAGATCTGGGAGACCCCGCACAGCAACAAGCCCCGCGCACTGGATCCAAGGCACTGGATAGGACGAAGAGGTCCGATCGAATTTCTGTCACGCTCTCCGGATCTAACTCTGTTGGACTTCTACTTATGGGGAACTCAAGGATGTTGTATACCGTAGAAAGCCCCAGCTATACTGACAGCACTGCGGGAAGAAATTGAAACGGTATGTGCTGCAATTGCTGAGGAAACGTTCGTAAACGTTGTTCAATCAGCAGTTCAACGTACTCGGAAGTGTATCGACACATATGGTGGGCATTTTGAGCAACTGTTGTAATTGTAAAAGTCTAAGATCATTAGTTCTCCATCATTTTCTGTTTGTGTGAATTTAGTTTGGTTATGTTAATACAGTTTTCTCTTTGCTTGTAGTGTGTAAAATTTTTTGCCACCCTCTGTATATGTTCATCACTTACGTAATCACAATTTAAAGGGAAGAAAACTAGATTTTCAGAAAGTACTCATTGCACTTCACCTATTTATAAGAGTCCATCAGAACTTTGATAAATTATTTGAAATTTTCAGCTTTGAAATTTCTCAGAAAACTATTCAAAACTATTCTGGGGTATTCTTTGAATAGTTCCTGGGTATGTGCATCAATGAACACGCCTGCATTTATTTCTTCGAAACTGAGCCTGGGAAATACACATATAATAAGCTCTAGTTTGAATCAAAGGTTCATGCACAACATTTTCCATTCCAGGTATTAATGATTGTTTTTGCACCCAACTTTTCCTAGTTGTTCTCTTCGTGACTTCAATTCCTGGCCATTGAAGCTCACCAACTGAACCTCGAGGCGTGCTGTGACACGCAGCTCTGTTCACACCATCTGGTGGTTATATTCTAAAGTACATTCCATACACTTGCAATCTATATCTTAAATATTTCTCATAGTCCCTTGCTCGCGAGGAAAAATAATATAATTAACATGACTTATAACCTATGTCTCGTATAATATAACAACAGGATGAACATAAAACGATGATTACAGTGGGCTTTTGTCATAAATGCACTTTTGTTACATACGTCACCCTAGTCATTTTCAAAGCAGAACTGTACAGGCGTTTGGAATGGAATATATTCATTATTGTTAAATCCTGCATGAGAATGATGTTAAGTATATCAAATAGAATTAAAAAGCATATACAATTGATGAAATTGCTACAATTTCACATTTTTGTAGTTAGGAGTCGAAAATATGCATGGAATAATTTATAGATTTTTCTAAGTTCTGAAGAAATTGAACCATGCCAGTAAAAAGTTCCTTAGAGAATTTAAGTATTTTGGGAACTAAAGACTTGAAATCATCAACAGCGACAATAATCATCAACCGTTACCTGCGCTTCTTCTTCGAATCTAGGATTCAGTATTTTTCTTTAACACCAGCAAACCCTCCAAAATGCAGCAGCAAAATACAGCCTCGATTTCCCACTATGTGAATTTCTCTTGTTAGAACTAGAACATTTATTGGTGATTATATATTGGAGAGGTTTGTAATTTTAAAATATACAGATTAGGAGCACTAAAAATTCTGGTGTATCTACATTTACTTAATTATGGTGCAAAGAGTAATTCAATGCCATTAATTGTAAAAAAGGAAGCTATATACCTTTTACTCCCATCGTTCCAGCGAATGAAAGGAGACTAAATAAGCCTTAAAATACAAGGTGACTCAAAAAAATAAATGAAGATCATATGCAAAATAATTCATACAAAAGAAAATGTTATCCATGAACTGAACGAAGGAGCCAGAGTTCATAGCACGAGTTCAATATTGTACAAGTGTTATGTTTAATAGTATGAAGATTCTAAATATATATGAAACTGATGGTGGTCCTATCATTTTTACTATGTGAATATGAACAGAGAGCGTTATATTCGCAGAAAGTGACAATGTGGGCCACTGTGTTTTCCTGTAGCATTATTAAGAAGGAAAGTAAATTAGGTCAGATCAGGAATGTGTATAAGGAGCATATAATTGAACATTTTCAGGGGCATTTGGAAGCATTTTATGTGCTAAAGGATCTTATATAAGAGGCACTAAAAGGTGTTTCGACAAGATGGAGCGGCCTCCCATACTAGTCATGGAAATGGGCGCATACTCCTTCAGCTGTTTTCGAGACGGCTAATTTCTAAATACTCAGGTTTTCCATTTCCTTCACCACGTCCTTATTAGCATTTCTGTGGAGGATATTGAAAGAAGTGTTTCACACCCATTCCTCTATTCTAGACTGACTTAGTGGAAACACTGAAACAGCTCTGCACAGTGTAATAATGCAGAAATATGATAAAAGTACATGGAAAATGTGGCATATAAAAGTGAAAAAAATGTAGAACATAGTTGTATGAAAAATCGTTGTGCAAGAGATGTTATTAAAGTATTTCGCATACCTTTTTTTTTCTTTTCTTTTCTTCTTTTTTTTCTTTTTTTTTTTTTTGCTATCCTGTAAAACGCTAAAAACATTCTTCATAGAATACAGAGATAACAATTAAACATTTAAAAATGCAGTATTGTGATTAATTCAAAACCAACCTTTTCGTACGCTACGCCCAATTTCTTCACCAAAAGAAATACAACACGCAAGGATTGACTTGGGCTTGAACCCGGGGCCTAGAGGGCAGTATGATGACCAAGGTCACGGCCTGTTATTGTTTCCTAGAGAGAGAACGGAGCACAGATGGCACGTTCAGGGGGAAAGGGGGAGGAGACAGGGTTGAGCAAAACGATAACACTTGGAGGGCCAAAAGACAATATCTTCCATCAGAACATATGTCTTAACGTTGGAAGGGAAATCTTGATCAGAACGGAAATAATTAGCTTGTATAGCTTTCTGGCTTCGGAGTGAGAGAAGCAGTCTTTTCAAGACGAAGCGACATCTGCTTGGTGAATTTGGAAATATAGCTATTTCCTGTTCTTTATTTCAAGCACACGTCTTCCTTCATTTGTAATTAATCTATCAGCAGTGACCCTATCTGGATGACATTGTAATAGAAATTAGTTGCAGAACTTTTGCTAATCAGTTTAATATTTAACCAACTATAAAAATTATACTTTATCCAGAATAGGTTTTTTGATAGACTAAAGATAAGATACAAAATGTATATTTCAACTCATTTTAGCAAATATGTGGAGCACTTTCGTCTTCCAATAATCTCTTTCTGTTTTTAAATAATCGATTCGAATTAAAGGCATACAAACAGTTTTTATATTTAACAGTTTTGCTTTTATAAAAAGTTTATTTGGATTAAAATATTATAGGAAAACCCTCCGCGTATTTTTATCTTTGCATATTCATTAAGCATTAACGAAACCTACATTTAAAGCAAAATTTGGCTATATTAACTTGCTCGTTCATTGATACTGAATCTGCAATTGAGTTATTAATAACTTCTCTATCTTACTTGCTATCATGTTAGCACTTAACTTTACATTTTAAGCAAAATCAGCCGTTGCTACAAGATACCGGTATTAATATTTTAGAACAAGTATCACTTTGTAAATTGTTCCCTCACACAAACCTTGTGTGAGACATAAGATGAAAGTAAAGAGCCAGACTTGAAAAATTCTCGGCCTGTATTCGAAAAATGAATCTTTAGCCTTTCCGGCTTGCGCTCTAACCAACTGAGCTACCGTGTTCTCCTTCAAGCACGGAACCACACACCTCTCTCATCTTAATGCACTTCTTAGCATTACGTTCTCATAGCAGAGAATCTCTATGTATTTCTCTGGGGAATAACCAATCAGATGAAAGAGGTTTACGGTTCCGTGCTTGGAGGACACGATAGCTCAGTTGGTAGAGCGTCAGACCGGCTATGACTGGAATGTTTTAAATCTGATCATTCATTTTCATGAATTAATTTCTTTGAATAGTTATTTATGATATCAAATATGTGTTTATACTTTGTGAATAAAATAACTTTTAGCATGCATCATACACTATTTTGGGGGAAACCCTTAATCTTTATAAATAAATTAGTAATTATAAATTAAATTAATTTCAGTCATTATGAAATTTTTTTTTCACTAGTTCACGCGTTTTTCACTAGGAGAATCATGGACCTAAATTTTTGGCACGCTAACATTGCCGGTACAATGGAAATTAGTGGTTTTAAAAATAATTTTGCTAAATAAAATGACAATTTAAATGGGTTTGTTGTTATTCCTTATTTTCTAGGCATATCATTCAGTAGTTTTAAGTTGAAACGTAACTTTCTCCTGATAAAAATAGCTTTACTATGCACTTGGTCATGCAAGATAGGGGAATTAGAGTTATTCATTTTCTTACAGCCTGACATGGTTCCAGGGTTGCAAGCATGGTGGCTTATAGAAATAAATCTTAGCAATGAATATATGTAATATCCATAATTGCAATACGTCGTGATTTCGAAACTGTTGTGAGGAATGAAAAAATTAAAAACATACGTAATGTATTAAAAATATATAATTTGTACTCGTTTAAAAGATAATAATCACCACATTCCGTATTCAACTAAAACTGGTTACACTGAACTTTTATAAGAATTTTATAGCACTGATAGTTATAAAATGTAGGTCATTTGCAGTATACGTAGCTTGTGTTAAAATATCTCTCTCTAGTATGATCTGTTCAAAAATAATTTTAAGGCTTTCGCTATAAAATACGTGAAGTAGAAGTCGATACAGTATAAACGACATTGTCTCAAAAACACAACTCATGTTTTTTAGAACATTGTGTGCCAGTTATTCGCTATTTTCTCCCCTCGTCATTTTCTCCATCCCAACTTGAAATTTTAAAGAATCTATGAAGACACCCATGTGGCCACCATCTCAAGTATGTTTATTCGGCAATCTGAGCCTATCAGTTATTTCACTGTTTTACGCCATTATTCCAAAAAATGTTTGCACCACAATATAGGAGGAATAATAACTTAAAAATTAAAAGTAAAATTACATTAAACAATCTCTAAAAATATGCGCAAACACTTCGTCACACGTATTTACTACCACAGTAACACTGTTAACCACCGGCAGGTCAAAGAAAGGCCCAGCAATAAAACTGATAAACACTGTTGATCTGTAGAAAAGAGTTATTCTGCATCACACGATGTTGAATATGTCTGCTGTTAAATCATAAATTTATATTGGTTAAAGTTCAAATACTCTCAATATTTATCGCTATGCAAGTACACATTCGATAACACTCAAAGGCTCTCCGGTTGTTAATAAAAATGTGGCAAATGTAACAGCTATGAGGGGTGTTCTAAAAGCTCATGGCCTGACTCAGATGATGATGGCCTAATTGCTATAAGAGCTAAGTATCATTCTTTTGATGGTGCGCTGTAAAGTTTCAGACGCGCAAAAGTAACTTTTCCATACAATAAACACTGGTATAAGAATTGTGATAAATTACTTCGTTTTGAAGGGTTTAACTAGATCAGAAATGTAAAAGAAGTTATATTTCACATTAAAGTATTTTCTACTCCGTTTTCGAGGGTTGAAAAGTGGGCTGCTGTATTTAAGTCTGGTCGTACATCCATTCAAGGTGACCAGCACTCAGGGCGTCCCAAAACTGCTGCGAGCGAAGAGACTGCGACACTGTCGTACTAAATGATCGCCAATTGAATGACGCGAGCTGGCTAACATTGCAAAGACCTCGACAGGCCGTGTTCACTGCATTTTACATGAAGTTTTGGGTATGAGAAAGTTTTCTGCCGCATTTGTTAACAATGGACCAAAACAGCATTGGAATGGACATTTCGCAAAGTGTTTAGACTTGTTCAAACGCAACTCCAGTAAATTTCTCCAACATTTCATAACAGTAGATGAAACATGGGTTCTTCACTACACGCCAGAGACGAATAAGCAGTCCAAACAGTGGATGGCAATAGGTGAACGTGTGCCAAAGAAAGCAAAAAACGGTCCCATCTGCAGGAAAAGTCATGACTACGGTTTTCTATGAGTTTCATGGAGTGGTGCTCGTAGATTACCTCCAGCAGAGCAGAATCATCACCGGGGAGTTTTACGCTTAACTACTGAAGCAACTGAAGAATGCTATTCAGGTAAACGTCCACACCTTGCGAAAAAGAAAATTATCTTTTATTACGATAATGCGCTTTCACACGCATCTGAGATCGATGCAGCAAAACTGTATGAACTTCGCTTCCCGCCATATTCGTCGAATTTGGCTCCCAGCGGCTACTTCTCGTTCCCAAACCTGAAGAAACTGCTGAGTGGACAAGATTGACATCAAATGACGAGGTTGAAACTGAGATTGATGCTTAAATCTTATTTTACTGAGGGTATTAAAAAGTTAGAAAGTTGTTGAACTAAATGTATTGATTTACAAGGAGACTTATATAAGAAAAAAATTCTCTTAAATTTTGTGTTTCCTCAGACAGGCCGAGAAATTTTAGAAGCTTTATGTATGAACTGCACACTTCAATAATGAGACAGTGAGAAGCTTTGTACCAGTTTATTTATTGTAGTGTAAGTTCATTTGCAAAAGACGATGGATAAAATTCAAGGAATATGTAGGATTAAAGCTGATATAAGCAAGTTTTTTGAAGGAATGAATTGTTGATGGAGATAAATGTGTTTTCGTTTTATTTTCGGCAGGTGTTTTTTACGACTCTCTTAGTTCGAAAATCATTTGGGAAAAAACATGAACTTTTTAGTTAACTTCAAGGGGAACACATTTTTTTAAAAATAGTTTTTTTGACAAGTAAAAAAAAAATTCATAAGAAATCTGTAATTCTTACTTATATTATTCATGTATACCAGCAGCAGATTTGCCTAATTCATTTCTTCATCAGCACGGTTGACAAAAAACATCTTACGCAGGTGCAGGCCGAAGCGTTTTTGAAACCTGAGCATAACCTTTCAATTAACTTGTTCTCAAGTGCTTGAACTTTTAGAAATTACTAAAGCTTTTCTTTTGTACACCCCTGCTGACGTGTTATTAGCATTCCTCCACCAACTTACAGAAGTCTTATGGCTGTTTGTAGTGAACAGAAGAAAACAAAGACCAAGTTTTACAGTCCCCCCCCCCTCCCGATTCTTTAGGAACATGCCGGCTGGCAACCGGGCATGTCCTCCTGTACGCTACCGAAATTGACCACAGAGCGCGTGCGCTTTTGCCCTGAAGGGCGTTATCCCAAACATTTTACCAATGCCGCCCTCTCCTCTTGTTGTAAAAGTGTAAAGCACCTTATTATCTTTGTGTTATTAAGGGGTTGCGGCTCGTAAAAAACTGTATGGCCTATATCGGCCTTGAATGGCGGCATAATTTTCTGTTTTATGGCCGCAACCGTTTTCCGGAGGCAGTTTTCTTCTTATCTCTGGGAAGGCTGAAGGTTTTGGGATCCAAATAATATTAATTCTTGGCGTTACTATAAAAAATGAATCTTTATCTTGATATTACTGTTCATTTGAATAACAAAGTAACTTTTACTTACCACAAGTCACGGGCACAGTTAGTCCAAATTCAATTTCAGCGATGTATTTATTATTCCTTGTTAAGTTTTTGAACATGGTTAGAGATAAATCTACTCTTACAACATAAGTGTGTTGCAAAATGTATTTTAGAATAACGAAGGACGTTTGGGAATGAATTTTAAATGCAAATAAGTAACGTTCATAAAAAAATAATTAAAACCTTTAAAATACATTTAAATTTGTTAGCACTTATTATTGGTGCTAATTAATAAAGAATAATTTGTACAAAAAATAGCAATATTCACTTAAGAAAGAAATGCAACATTATTTATTAGTAACTTATGTTTATAAGGTTGACTTAAAATAGCCATCATCGTTTTCTACATGCTCTAATACTGATTATAATACTCCCGTGCTTACAAGTGTCAGCGACTTTTTTTCGCAGGTATATCATATTTTTTGCTGAGTCTATGCAAAATGATCTGGCATTGCCAATAATAAGGATATTTGTCAATCAGTGTTGTAGGCACATTTGTAAGAGAACCAAGGAAAATTAAGCAATACTATTCATCAACAAATATGACTGTGACGATGCCAAATGCCCCGACTTATTGGAGCTCTTACATTCTCCGTTAAAGGCCAGTAGCGAAGTCCATTGTGAATCAGCAGACTTCATTACGCTAGATGAGGGTGAAGATGAAGATGAGGATGAGGTGAAGATGGATACCGGAAAAAAAAAAACTGCCAGATTCACCTTGTCCGCCTAAATCACACTTAACGGTCGTTGGGATTGAACCCGTGTCGCCTTCGTGGTAGGCCAGCAGTCTAACCACTAGATCACGGTGACGTCAATCATAAACAAACGTTTCATAGTATATTAAGAGATTAGTTCATAAGATAATACTTTATTGCATGAGTAAATGTTTATGAAACGAGCTTCGTAATTTTTAGTATTGCAATAGTTGTATAACATTATAAACGAGTTTCATAAGCTATGTTTGTATACTGGAATTATAAAAGAATATGAACAAAATAAAATAAATATGAATGTCTATTTTATAATAACTTTCTTAAGAGCCAGTGAATTCTTTTGCTATACTTATGACGTCTTTGTATAAATGGAAATTGTTTTGTTAGTTTGTATGTTAGGAAAGATGGATTTACCGCCAAATTTCACTGCAAATTGAAAAGGCTGATGTCACTAATACCGATTATTATATTTAACTGAAAGAATACAACATATACTTTAAATGGATGAAAAGTAAAAATATGAAAACATTTTAGAAAAATCATTGCTTTGTATTTTGGGCCCGGCTAGTATTATCACAGCCTAAAAATTCATTGGGTAGAAAACACTAACCTAATTTTATTCATTCTGTAATAATGTATTGTGCAATGAAGATAATTATTGATTCTGTTCTCAGTAATACATAAATTGTTTCCTTTATTGTTAACATATCATAATATTGCGTTGAATGAATGCATGGTGTTTAACGCCTATTTTTGCCTCAGAGACTTCACAGGCGATGGACACTGATGATGCATGACATGAAATTATAAATTGGGGAAGGTTTTTTTGAGGAAGCAAACGTTCCAGGCCTAAATTTAGGTTACCTACCCGGCATTTGCCATTTATAAGGACTGAGGAAAAAGTGGAAAAAACCCCAGTCAGGGAGGACGGTTTTGGCGGGATTCGAACCGCAGATCTCCCGCTCACGAGTCCGCGCCTTAATGACCTCATCCACACGTGGCGATAATACTCCGTTGAAACATTTTAGTAATAATAATTCATTATTATTACATCATTGTGATGCAACTAGTGTCATAATGCATGAAGACTTCTTGGTAGTTTACAGAAACCAATCGGCAGTTTCCAAACCCTCGAATATCCCCCAAATCTCTACTCCATATAAAACTTTTGCATCAACTGTCGCTGCAACCATTTAATTTGCATTCCTGACAGTTTCACCAGACATACCTTCTTCTTTTGCTTTCTTGCATTATTTCTTAATCCTACTCCTAGATATTCAAATTTATTTACCACGTCAATTTCTTCTTCCCAATACCGTATCTCATCTTTCCTTAGTTTAGAGCTCTTCTTGGTTACCATAAACTTAGATTTATTTATATTAATTTTTAAACTTCATTTACAAAAACTATACAGACATTGTTTCACTTGTCCTCACAAAACCCACATTAGCTGTTAGCCTGTAACTAAAAAGTAATTCAGAAGAAAAAAAAAATTAGTAAAGAAGATGAAAGGGTTCCACGCAGTGTTACTGAGATCAGAAAGTGGCAGCCAATTAAGACAGCAAGACTGCGTCTGAAGCAAAGATGAAGCCTTTTTTTCACGAGTCCTTGAGATTATGCCTTGTTTTAGAAGATCAAAGAACCTCTGCAAGGCATTTACTTTCAATCAGGAGTTTATATTCAAAAAGCTTTAGGTCGATTAGTGATTAAGAGGCCTCTGAGCAAAATTTATTGACCATTTCAAGCCCAGAATTGAATGGTACACTATGACCAAATATGTTTGAGAATTCTTAAATAAATCGAATAATAATATAACTCCATCAGTGAGAAAGATATTCAGAAACGATGCTGCAGATGGAGTGCGCAGTCTTCCAACGTATTGTTGAAACAATAACACTTTTTGTCATTACTTTGCAATGCTCTAGTACAAACCGACCCAGATTGCTATGAACCAACTTGCGGTGTTTTGCCAGCAGGCAAGAGCTGCGCTAGCTTCTGTCATGCGGGTCTCGTACAATGGTGTTGACACAACCATACAACAGTTTCTTGAACCATTTTAAAACATTTTTAGCACCTCTTTAAAAACTGTTCATCACTCGCTGTATTTCCCGTTGAGCAATATTGATTATTTTCTGGTGGATATTTTGTTTCAAATCTACCATGGTGTGTGAGTTTGTCTCGTATACTGTATTTTTAATATTCTCCAGATATAAAAGTCACAAGCGGTTAGGTCGAGGTGCAAATTCTTATTCGCTGTGTGAGCTGTTGCGAGTCTTGTTGTAAAAACGAAATCAAGCTCTCTGTCAGTCAATTATCTAAACAAGGGGGGAGGGAATTTTTTATTTAAGATGCCATAGTTATTTTATACGGTGTTAACTTTAACAATGCAGTGGCTCTTTACATAGAGCCGTAAGAAATTTTTGTTTGTTGTGAAAGAAGTCTTAATTTTTTTTTGGGGGGGTAGATGAGAAATTCTCCGAATGATGGCCGTTGTCATGTAATGTACCTTCGGTTTGATTTATTTATTTGGTTTATTTATGGACGCTCTTTAACATCTCAGGTCATCAGCGTCCCATTCAATTCAGAGCGTAAAGGCCGATCAATTTTGCTCAAAAATCTCTTCTTTCAGGCTTGAGAACTTTTATGGGCCATAAATCTATCACGTTGGACCCACAACTTTACTTCCCTTCCTAAAGAAGCCGTACTTAAGAATTTTACTCCCGGGGAAAAAAAAAAAAAAAAGTCATCAACCTTGGATGCGATCTTGGGTCTACGAGTCAAGTATGGTTACCTCTACACCACCAGGACGGACCGCTACGCTGTTTGTTAGTTTTCACAGACTGAACATTACATACGGCCTGAAGTTTATTATAAAGATTATGGAATATTTTTTTCAAATCGTCTTTGAACTTGAAGAAGGGAATAAATACATAGTGTGTGCTGAACCATAATTCACTTCGCAATTAAATACAGAACATAACAACTGTACTAAACTCAGCGGATCAGCAATGGCAGAGAGCTAGCGTAAATTTGTTACAGTCAACGGCGGGAAATCTGTGCATGCTCTCAGTGGAAAAATAGCACAAGTTGATTCATAGTTCACTGGGTCGCTCCGCGTTTGCCTACAATGGATGGGATCACGGAGGGGTCCTTTCATCTTTTCAGAGAGGTTATTTGTTTAACATATTCCTTATTGCGGATATTGAGAGCTTCGATCCACATTAAGTGAAGTATTAAAGGGTGGGAGGAAAGTTGAAAAATATTTGTTTTTGTGCCATTTTAATATTTGGAATTTTCTGTTTGTTTTGATATGATTTTCATTAATGTACTTGGTTATAAATAATTTTAATAAATATTTAATTATGCCTCTGTAGAAGCCATTTTTTTATTTCGCTAGCACTTGTTCAGTTAAAATGCTATATCTCAGGAACTATTTGCTCTAGAAGGCAGTGGTTTGTATTGAATGATAGAAAAAGTGCCATTTCATACGTTGACAACTTTTGTTTCCATGGCATCATCCTTTGTTGCTTTACATTGCGGAGGGTTTTAGCTGGCGTCTCCCTCAAAAAGTTAGTTTTCTTGTAAAAACTTGTTTTTTTTTTGTTGCTGTAATTGTTGAAATACTACACTTTGTTGCATAAGTTCCCCATTTTTGTAGAATTTGTGTAAACTATTGCTATGAAACTTTTACCACTAATTCATGATATTATTGTGATGATGTGGATCTATTATAGTACAACTAGGACAAAATGTGACAATGTTAAATAATAAACAATTGGGGAAAAAATAGAAAAAAAAGAAGAAAACAATTGAAAATAATTTATAATTTGCTTCAGAGTCATGAATAGTAGTGAAAATATGCTGTAGTGAAAATATGCTGTAAAGGTTTCATTTTATTAGCTTTAATAGTCCTCGAGAAAATGGGAACTGAGTTTGTAAATTTAACACTACAAGGATAGGCCTTTCACACCACCCTTAAGACATTTCATTGTGGAAAAGAAAACCTACCCAATAAGAGGAATTTAACATATAGTGTTTGGATGCTTCTATCAGACACTGTGTCACTAGTTATGGAATAATATTCCAAATATACCCATTAATCTTATTATTGTAATTTTCTATTTTGTTCCATAATTTATCTTTTATGTGTAAACAGTTATTAAGATATTTTAAAGGACATTCTTCAAAAAGGCTTTTTTGTACATAGGAGGAAATATTCTGGGCCAAGCTCACGGTGGTCTAAAATCTGGCACGCAGTACTATTAATATGCTTATCGAATTTGGAACTGGTGAATTCGATACGTTTATTTATCAATGTAACGTCTGTGTATTTTAATTTTCAAATAGCTTGTTTATCTTAAGACCTCTCCATGTTATTACTTATTCATGCTACTGAGTTGGACATTTATAACTGTGTAGAAGAATCGACGTGGAGTCCTAGATCCCACACGTGTGTGTTTCCTTATTAGGACAGCACAAATTATAATGTAATACCTTACCTCAGGGCGCCGATCAACAGACCACCGGCCTGGAATTCGGTACAATGGAATCGCACTAAATACTCCCACTTTTCATGCTGCGTCCATAATTACAGGGTGGCCGGTATTGCGATCAACTAGAGCATTATACCCTTAAAGCTCTCGGCTATTTGGCAACATTTGTAACAGGCCATGGAGGTTTACCCTCTAGGCCACACACGTGCTTTAAAAACAAAATTCATTTTCGCCCTAGTATACACGTTCTTCTTTTTACTCTCCTCTTTTCGTTTATCACCTTCACTTATCTCTTATAATCTTGCTCTACAAGTCAAGTTCTTATAAGCGAAACCATCTTGGATGTATGCCAAATGTACACAAAACACTAAATATTTTAACTATTTATTATTTTAACTAAACGAAATAAAGAAGTCGAAACCTACTTCGTGTTCTTATATTTCCCTATAAATATGTCATATTTATTAGGACTATTTCACGAATAAAATAAGAATTTATATATAAGTACAAATATACAGTTGTTACAATATTGTAAGTTAGTTTAGGGGAATGTAAGCATAACATTTTTCAAGCTACCTTGAGATACACAAATATCGATTGTCCATAATACCAACAGAGAAGAGCCAAATACAGATTTGGGACTATTTCATTAAAATGTTATCTCAGTTTTGTTTTTCTCAGTTGGTATTGAACGGTAGCGATTGTAATAGTGGACTTTGGTCTATTTCATTGAGTAGAATAAGAATAAAAGTAATATATATTTTAAATAGAATATTAACAATTTATAAAATGTTATACTTATTTATAAATACCATTCTATTCAGAATGAAATAAACCAAAGTCCACTATTACAATCGCTACCGTTCGATACCAACTGAGAAAAACAAAACGAGGATAACATTTTACCTCCTGCTCAACGTGTTTATTAAACTTTATGGTTGTTTAGGCAGGTATTGCTACATAATTTACAAAATGCTTTCAGTCTGTTTGACTGAAACAAAAAAACAACTGAGTGAATACACATTAAGTTAGTTAAATATACAATTATTGAAAATATAATTTTCAAATTTGAATGCAGGGGTTGCAATTTCATTGAATACAAAGGACATTTTGGAATTAGTAGATGAAGAGTGGAAGCAAAATTCCGCACTTTAATTTAATATTGCCCAATGATATTCTTGATTAATCTGTATAATGCTGGGTGTATACAGTTGGCTGCACTGATAAGAAGACAAATGCACTGCGCATGGTAAAGAGATTTGATAAAACTTTATGATAATTTCACTGCGATATCGGGCTGTGATTGGTCAAAATTCAAACTTTTGTTTCATTGGTCGATGTAATGATGACTTCACATAAATGAAACAGTCTTTATAAAAACATTACAAACAACCTTTTTGTCATATTTTATTTTTGAACGCAAACTTTTATGAAAGAAGATCTGAAATGAACTTTTAGAAGATGCAATGAAAATAATAGGACGTAATAAAGAGGGGTGGACAAGGTAGACAAGTGGACACATTGATACGATATTTGACTTCAGATGCAGCGCTGTTACTGGCCTAAAGCTTTCACATTGCGAGTTAAGCAATTAGTCCAGTGCGATCTTCAACTGTTTCTGTTTCCTCTGCCGGTTCCACAAAATGGAAGAGGCGTGGTCTGGTGTAGAGCTTGTAATGGAAACGAGAAAGAGATGCTAGAGGTTGATTTCGTCGGAAAGAACATTTGGACGCCAGCCTTGAAGAGTCTGGAACATATGTTGCTGTCCGAAAACCCTCTCTAATTGGCCTGTCGATCGAATTTCGTACACATTAAACCGGTGGAGTCTAAATACACTCAAGTCATGCGAGAAATGTCAGACGTGGTTACCAAACTGACGGTGCAATTCCTTTTAAGTGATGGGAAGTAGTGTTGGGAGGTTTCAAAATACAAGCTGATAAACAGCGTTCCGCGGAATGTTGTCACTTCAGCATAGAACTTGAGGACCTGGTTGAAATCGACTGTTCGTTTCTTGATTTATTCTTCATTCATTTCAAAGACCGTGATGCAGAAATTAGGAATCTTTAATATAAATGTAAATTTTAATGATTAATGTTAGCTCTTTTTGTTGCACAAAATAACTTCAATATATGAGCAATATTTTTATCGGTAGCATATTATATGATACCTGTTTTCAAAGTAATTAGGCTCACCTTCAATTTTTTATAGAGTATGTCAAATATCCACTTTCTTTGCTAACCCAGAATGAAATATTATTGTAGAAACAAAGATTATTTAATTAATTTATTTTGTTTATTTACAGACGTTCTCAGGCCATCAGCGTCCCATGCAATTAAGGGCGTGAAATGGCCGATAGGTTTTATTTATGGACCTCTTTCAAGCTCGAGGTACTTTTACATGCCGTAAATCTACGACACGGGTCCCATGGCTTTACTTCCCTTCCGATTTTTACACACAAAAAATTCATCGACTTTGGCCGTGATTAACACGCGATCTTGGGTCTGGGCAAGTATGGTTACCACTAGACCATCAAGACCGACAGAAACGAAGATAAAATATTTTGTAATTTAGAGTGAACTGTTTTTCAAGTAATAAGTATTTTTGATTAATAAAATATTAGATAGAAATATTCAACAGTATGAATACGCACACAAATTCATTACAGTTAGTGGGATGAAAACTAAACTTGTTATGGATGAATGAAATTATTTCTCATGCATCAACATAGAGAATATTTATAATGAAATGAACACAAAAAAAAATTAAAATTAAAATATAACAAATAGAATCAGTGCCTTCGGTAATTCCAGAAGGCATTAATACCAATCAAAATGTAATAAACAAATATGCAATTAATAACATCTTAATAAAATTATGAATACCTATATTACAATATTTTTAATTCTTAATACTTCAAACCACATATTCTAATTTGATTAACTCAGCCTCCTAGTCCCCGGTTCTTTATCAGCTACCTTCTAGAATATCCAGGGAACCAGGCTCTGATCAAACCCCCCCAAAAAAATCTATAAATAATTTATATAAAAACCATTATTTTAACCAATTAACTGCAAATTCTAAACTAATAATTCCCATATTTCTAAGTTATTCAATTATATCTAAATAAACATTCAAAATATGTAAAAAATAAATAAATAACACTATAAAATAATACTAACCGAAATTCTTAAAAACCTTTATACATACCACATTATATTACTAATAAATCTAACATTTGTCTATACGATGCCTCATTACACAGGATCCCCACGTTCTCCACATAATGAAACTCCCCACTTCTTGTATTTCCCTTGATGATTCTATTTTATCAGTCACACTCCAATTCTCATATCCTTCTTAACTATTCTAATCTGTTTCTCCCATACTTTTCCTAAGTATTCCTCTTTCATTTTATTTCTCTTCGTCCCCATATCAGTCAACATTCTGCGTGCTATACTCTCTTTCTGTAATTTATTCCATTTTGTTTCCCATGTGTCCTCCCTCCATCTCGTTACCCCTTCACACTCTAACCAACAACAAAATATTCCTTCAGTCTCTCTACACATAACACACCCTTCCTCAATTTCTCGTCTGAGACCCATTAAAAACAATGCTCCTGCTCACATCCAGGCCAATCCTCTCTCAAATTTATCTCAACAATCCACACGTTTCTCTCTCCTGCACTTCTTTTTAATTATTCTGTACAACTTTAAAGAACTCTTATCTCTAAAACTAGCCCAAACCTCTTGTCTCTCTATATCTTCAACTTCTTGCCTTACTTCCTTCCAAAACTCTTTGTCTACTTTTATCTCTAAACTCCCGAAGTTCCTCCATCCCAATTTCTTGCAATATTTCCCCCACTTCTCTGCTCCAGCAGCTATCTCTCGTTTTTTCCCTTTGATATAAATTGTTAAATTCCAAACTACTATGAAAAATATCTAAATAATAGGCAAGCTACTAAAAAGGTACAAAGCTAAGAGACGATATACTCATAGAGAAGTTTCCGACATATAAGATAAATGCTTCATTTATCTACCGGTAGATGTTAATTATAAATATGACACTCTGCATTATTAAAATATGCATTTTTAATGCTATGGTTTCATTGCTTATTGCTAAAATGTATATGTGGTTAATGGACTAAATTGCAATAATTACAGATTGTGAAGAGATCTTAGGCTAGAAACTTGGTGTAGAAAAACTACTGTCTGCCTGATCAAATTTAAAAGTACCAGTACGCCACTGAATTGAAATGATACCATATAATAAAAGTTGTGGAGCATGTCTCTTGGAAAACGCAGCAGTTTACACTTTGGTTTCTTTCTAGTTCGGAGAAAGAATTTTGTAAACGTATGTTATTATTTCATGTATGTTGCCAATGTTATCACAAACGATTAAATTGAATTAGATTGTTGGGGATGGTACTTCATCTTGCTCAAGGTTGGCCAACCTTGTCTCTTATCCCCAAAGGGGGATACCTCCAGGAGAAAGGGAGTGCAGAGGGAGAAACAGGGCGGCCAGGGTCCAGGAGCCGTGAGTCACGGAAATAGAGGAAATCCCCCCCTTGTTATCAAATAGAACACCCCAACGCCGGAGGAACCCCCTCTCTGAGTCCCTCAGAAGGTCCGCTTCCATTCCAGAAGCCGGGGCAGAAATTTTTTCCGAAGCGCAAGGCACCATCACAGCGCACCAGCCCACCTCGCAATTGCATTTCCTACTCTTTAACAAAAAGAATGTGAAATGGGTCGTTGCTAGGTAGCGCACCGTCCGACATATTAGTTTAGTACATAATTAATTTGTGTTACGCAATATTTCTGATGGTATATCATTTTATTTATACGAGGGATAAGACATGGCAAATATTTTTATTCTCACGAATCAGGGACAACTTGAAAAATCTAAGATAATACGTTTGAAAGGTATGGAGTGTACTTTAGAATAAAGGCACCAGGTGGTGTATGGGAACAGAGCCGCGTGTCTCAAAACTGAATTAGAGAGCGACAGTGGTCAGGAATAGAGATCACGTGTGTATGTGAAAATAATGATTTTTCGCGGCAGGAATGCTTCGCTGACAACGAACAGTTACATATTTGGAGACTTGCAGACTATTCAATGGCGGTTAAACACTTAAGTAGCATTTGAATCCTAATTTTCTTATTTGGATTTTGAGATATTTTTTTCTATGTTCAAACTTTTCTCTGTTTAGGTTGTTGAAGGTAGGTATGACCTTGCTAACGGCTTAAAATTCAGAAACGAAACTTCTTATTTGGCTTTCTATAAATTCATCTAAAGTAATTAATCTTTTCTAAGGTTCACTGATTTTCTTTAATGGTAGAAAAATCTAAATTACTTATTTTTTGGTAGTATATCTGATTTTCTTCATTACTTTTGTTCCCAAATGTTTTGACACACCAAACGCTTTCTTAGCTGTACCATTAATATTATATAACACTACATACATTTTTCTTATAATATAACGATCATTATTTAACATTTCACCAGTCTGGCCAGGCAGAGGAAAGCTCACTGAAACATTGAATTTCCGTGGAATAATTTTCTAGACGTCGAGGTAGTGCAATTTGAAAATATTAAAATAATTAAAAAACGCATAAAATGAGTTACTTAATGTTATCAATAAAAAGTATTCTTGAGAAATTTCGCACTTTGTATATCTAACCGTACCTCACAGCTTATAATGATGAACTAAGAGCAAAACTTAAAAGGTTTCGTTTCCTTGGGAACTACATCCTGTTTTGGCTAATGCAAAGTATGACCATCTGGTGCTGTTTCTTGCCGGTCAGATGACAGTAGAAACAATACATTCTTAGAACCCAACACAACAAGACAGCTTGCAAGGGTTGACTGATATCTTAAACAGGCCAGCAAGAGCAGCTTAGAGCATGAAACCCTCTACCAGAGGAGCACTCTCAGAATATTTCTTTTATATCACGGCGAATTTCTTTTCATTGCGAATTATCAGTTGCGGAATTATTAAAAATGAGGCAAAAAGCTATTACAAGAGACCATAAAAAATATTAGTACTACCGCCTTTGAGATACAATATACAGAACCTCTCAGCTTCAAAGTCTCTACATAGAAATGTTTATATTTCCATGTATCTGGTACCATTGTCAATCATAATTAAGGTAGTTTTGGTGATCCAATTTCAGCTGTGTACACATGGCACATAGAACATAATGCAAAATGTAGCAAAGGCAACACTTAACTGGTGTTCGTCTGTTTACTTGCTTCTTGAAGGACATTACCTCCACATGTTCTCCATCTTAGTACTGTCGGACACGTTAGTGACGTCAGAACGACATTACTAATAGCGAATTTCGTTACGTACGCATTCCGTTCGGCACGATAACGAAAAAATACATTTTAAGCAAAAAACTGAAGACTGGTTACACAGTTGCGTAAATGTTAAAATATATTTGAACATTCTAAGCATAAATGTAGACATTCAGGCTTTGATAATAAATAAAGAGTAGTATAAAATGATAGACAGAGAGAGGGAAAAGTCCATCAAGGAGGAGCTGCGTAAACTAAGCGAATTCCTCAGTAAGTTGATTAACTTTAAAAATGAATATAAAAGCCATGGCCATAATAATTAATGAAATAAAAATTAGTTATGGCATTACTGTGGATATTATTAGTATGTTATTATTATTATTATTATTATTATTATTATTATTATTATTATTGAGATTAAACCAAAAAATTAATGGTATATTATTAATTAAATGAAATATATGATCACTGATACACGATGATAGGATATTTTAAAACATTTTTAAATGTGACCATGTTTAAAAAGTGAGCCCTTGATATCATTTTTGCATTTATTAAAATAGAGAAAAATAACCAAAAATATTCCAGTTACATTTTGTATTTAAGAATATGTTCATATGTTTCAATAAAACAGAAACATGTTAATATTTAAAAACAATTACAGTGTACTAAGCAAGTTTACACAATGAACAATATACAATCAAAAGTTTCAAAGATTTTCATTGGCTTTGAAATTTAATTTAAATGTCACTGTAATAAAAATATGTAATGTAAACGTTTTCTGAAGGTTATTACAGAAGCTCTTACATACAAATATAATTCTCAAACACATATTAGATTAATATTTCACATTTGCTGTCTCCACGACGAAAGTTTTTTTTTTAAATATGAAACTTATGCATCATTATAAATACAGCTTATATGCTGAATTAATTGGTCCTTTTATTTTAAATCAATAAAAAGAAAATTAAACGCATTTTTTTAAAATTTGATTTTCAAGTATACTCTTACTCCAAATCTATTTATTTTACAAATTCTATTTTGTTTATTTTATTTATATACCCACTGAATTTTGTTGTGAAGAAACATTCGTGCTAAAGCGACATTTAAATTTTGGGTTACAGGTAAACCTCCACTTCTAATGGCTCGATTAATCCGATTTTTATAAACCATTTGTCTTATTTTATTCAAATAGTATATACCGAGTTTCGTTGCGAAAAAGCAACTCTTGGTGCCGCTGAGCGATTTTTAAATTTTTGATTTCAGGTAAACCCCCATTCCTAATAATCTGATTACGCTGATTTTCAGAAACTATTTTTCGTATTTTATTTAAATGGCATTTACAGAGTTTCCTTTAAATAATTTAAAATAGCGGCCGCTAGAACGATTTTCAAATTTCGCTTTAACCCCCCACTTCTAATGGCTCCAATGCCCTGTTTTTTAGAAAGTATTTTAATTTATTTATTTGAATGAAATATACCGAATTTTGTTGAGAGAAAAGAATTGCGGCCACTAGAGCGATTTTTATTTATTTATTTATTTATTTTTTAAATTTTCGCTTTAGGTTAACCACCAATGGTCAATCTTGCGGATTAATGAAATGCACCAATCGTTATATGCCAAGTTTCGTTGAGAAAAATCAAAATTTGCGACCACTGGAGCGTTAACAATATATATACATTTTTTCATTGTCATTTTCGGAGCCTAATAGGTAGGATCAACGGAGATTTGAAGCATTTTTTAAAAAAAAAATTCCATATGTTCAACCACATTCTTCGGAATGCGCTAAAACCATCAAAACTGTCTGTAGATAGGTAGGCACATTATATTTACAACAACTAAACTACCTATGCAACACTTTCTTTGCACGCAAATCTCTAGTCCAAAGCGCAAGTTATGTTTCCCACGCTCTGGCGGAGTTTTGCTGCGTTGATGTGACAGTTGCAGGCCATTAGAGAGGTAGGTATCTTCTCCTTATTGGCTCGGTCATCAGCGACATTCAAGGGGAACGTCAAGGAAATACAAGCGTGAAAGAGTCGGACGGTATAGAGAATGTTCAACCTACTCTAATGAACACACACACTCCTTGCGGCTGCGGATGACAATGTCCATATATCAGATATGTCGTCCTTTGTTCATGGTAACCGTAACGCGATATGAAGCTGTCCACACTTGTGGACATTTAATTGCCAACTCTTTCGCTTCGCCTCGACTCTAACGAACGACCGAATCGAGACGTAACAAACAGACGCCGTGGATGCTGAATGCAACTTTATTCCAGAGTATGAACGGTCATTATAGGGCTATTCTTTGTGCTTCATGTACATAAGCAAAGTCTCGGCTTCTCTTCTGCTCAAGAGACAGGAATGTTTAGTTTCTCAACTGTTGATCTATGGCCCTTGGACACTATGAACAAATTCAAAACAGCAGAGTAGTTAATCTTACAAGTTTTATATCATTCATCTTATCTAGTGATCTAATTATATTATCGTCCTACACCAAGTTTTCCTCAGTGTCACTACTTATTTTGAATCGAGCAACTGAACAGTATAAGCGCTGTCGGTATCAGTAGTTGCCGATATTTGCATTCATGAGAGTCGTATCAATTTATTGCTCAAGAGAATCACTATATTTTTTTTATTTTAAAAACTGTTGCGAGGTATGGGGGCGGGCGTTATCATAGAATAGATTGATTAGCATTCCAATTTATGACGACTTTATGACGCACGTGAGTTTCTGCTTTGTATTAATTGTGGCTCTATGCTCAAGAACGCAGTGAAAGAACGGCATTACGACTGTCCCAGAACTTGCGTATAAGGCTTTGGACTTATTCGGCGGGAGAGAACTCCTGTGGACTTTGCAGTTTTGTCTTGGGCTCAAAATGATGACATCATACTTCGTTCCCAGTGCCAATGCAAGAGAGAAACGCATAATGCTATAGCTGGCATCGAAAAATAGTTATTTTTTTAAATATCTTGTTCCTCCATCATTTAATGTGGAGCTCATTGTGCGCCAATTTCTCGTTAGTGCAGCTGGTCTTTGAAAATGGCCTGTATAAATTCATCGGTTATTGTCACCAAAAACTTCTCTACCACTGTGATCCGTCTGTTTTCGGGAAAAGGACTTTCCAGTTGTGCTGTACCATCGAAAGTAAAGATGTGATTATCCGATCTGGGCTTGAGTTCTGGTCTACTTGCCTCAATTTCTTATATTGGACGAATAAACGTATCGCTAACTTGGTTTCAAGCGCACTAAACAAACAACGAACATGCTGCCTAATTCTCCATACACGACAATATCGTTAGTAAGCAGGAATGTTACCAACTTTTGCACGCCTTTAGTTCTATGAGTGGAGATTTGTTTTATATCTACTTTATATCTAATATCCGTCTCCTTTCTATCGCTCTATTTACGTCCCTCCGTTTGCAGGAATTACACACCAATGCTCGAATCATTCGTTTGTCGGAGAACTAATAACGATATGCCAGGGTCGCCTCGATAACACCACAAACATAGAAGATGGAATGAAGATAAACGACGAAAAGGAAGATGAATCCGTGATAGAGAATCGTGGGAAACCTGAGTCAGGTTAATCGGCGGCATGATTGGAACCTGGACTCCAAAGTGTTATTGCCTGAGCCTACAGCTTGGGCTAGAGTAAATATTGATCACGATTTTCCAAATGTGATTATCGAGAGGGATACTATACATAGTTAAAGTCACCGAGTGTTTCTGTGGACACCTTGTATGTAAATGTGGGATACTATACATAGTTAAAGTCACTGAATGTTTCTGTGTATATCCTGTATGTAAATGTGATTACCGAAAGGGATACTATACATAGTTATAATCATGAGTGTTTTGGTGGACACTCCGTATGTAAATGTGATTATCGAGAGGGATACTATATATAGTTATAATTGATAAGTGTTTTGGTGGACACTCTGTATGTAAAAACATATAGTTAATTTGTTTTATATCAGTAAAATTTATCAAACCAGAAACATTGAGGACATAACTATTATTTTCAAAAAGTTTCGGCTTTTTTCTAATACCTAATGAGGATTTTTCTATGGAAGTGAAAGAAAGAGGGGAAGCTTTTAAAAAATATAAAAAATAAAATAAAAATACATAAATATATTTAAATTTCTTAATGAAATAAGACTAACGTGAAACGAGAGGATTGGGACTGGAACGTCGATACGGGCAACTAGTGACCTCATCTATAAGCAGATGTACCACAGTAGAAACATACCCCATGTGTTGAGAACAACTTTCTAATCATTTACTCTGCAGCTGATATGGGTAAAACACGAAAGAGAATAAAATTTATAAGTTGAAATGTAATTCTGTTTTCAAAATGTTTTTATTTGAGCAGAAAAAAAACGGAAAAAACCATACAGGAAATATACAGTGCAGTAAATAAATAAAATGGTTCATATTAACTAAAACGAAGTGAAAGGTCTTAAGGTAAGATTAGAGGTAAAATGTATTGAAAAATTCCAATTACACGTGCTTTTAATTATATAGCTTGTTTTATATGTCCAACATACTCCGCACTAATGCATAAAAGTTTCTATTTTTCTAGTTATTTTTGGAACCATTTGTTATAGAAGGCTGTGGTTTGATGCATTTTGTAGGTAAACTATTGTTTCAAATGTCAAAAATAGTAATTGCTGTTTATGTGTTTAATTTTCGAAACAATTGGAAAGTTTTAAGTTTTACAACCGATATATCCAAGTTTTCTTTCTTAAATGCATCCTATCGTGCCTAGGTTTACCAGAGTTTATAAAACATTTAAAACAAAGGAAATGGGTATTACAAAAGCTATCCGGCAAAGCAAGGTAATAGTGATAGTGAAAATAACAGGCCTATTTCTGAAGATAATACTTTAGTGAGTAATAAACCAGTTACTTTACACTGCACCTAGTGCCTAAGAAAAAGATATCTGTTAACCACATGGAAGATATGGAGGACAACAAAGGAAATATTTACATAGTGATTGACTTGAATATTTTAATCATAGTGTTCAGTGAAACTGTCTCCTGTGGCGGTAATATTACTTTGTGTGAAGATGCAGGTACAAGAAATGGGTTTAGTATGTAAACTGACAATTAGTTGTATTACATTTAACGATATTTTAGTCTTAAGCGAAAAATTTATAACATATGAACTTTTTTTCTCATAAGCTAATGAAGATAGAAGCATGAAATGTTTATAGCCCATCTACATTATTACATTCATTGTTAAACTTTAGTTTCAGGTCATTTGCATAATGAATATTAATATAATTTATTTGAATAAAATAAGTTTGCTACTAAAATAGTAACTTATTAATTTTATAAAGTACATTCTCTAAAATAGAGCACAGAACTACTTATGTGATGAAAAATAACCAGTAAAATTTTCACTGAGGCAACTGTAATACTTTCTGAGAAAAAGGTACAATGAATAACTTCGCTTTAGTGTATACAGTCTCTGGTCTCCCTTAAAAACATGAAGACATATATAAAGTACAGTATATCTAATATTGCTGTTGATTTATAAATTTATCGTACTCTAGATTCATTATATAAGTTAACTGGAGGAAATAATGTGACTTAACTCCTTCATTATGCCTATAACTTGCAGGGGATGACAACAGAAGCAAGGGATGACAAAGCACATAAAGCAAAGGGATTCCCAAAGCTGTGCACGCAATATGTGTATTATAGGCATTTGCTGCAGGCAGTTTTCTACCAAATTGCTTAAGCATTACTCTATATTGCTTCATACATCATACTTGTTTAAGAGATTAGAATTAAAATAAGTCGGCAAGTGGAACGGCTTGACACAGGCTAGTTATGCTTCGGTTGTAAACCCAGACGGACAAGATCCTCACAATAAATAAAGTGGGTACACGCAGTCCCTAATTAAACAGCGTGTTTAATGACCGGTGTCTGCGCCGCTGATAATTAATGAAGGAGTCCGGCGTGATGACGCACGGGTGCTGTCTTAATTACGTCGATGACCACTTGCCCACTTCGGGTGATGGGATGTCAGCAATTGCGACAGGCTGCAACCGCCCGGGGAGATCTGTTGCTCATTAATGAATTGAGACGCGGCAAGGATCACTCGGAATAGAGAAGAGAAAGTAAGAGAGGAGGAAGGAAAAGTAAAAAAGTGAAGAAGGAAAATAAGAAGGGAAGAACAGAAATGGAAAGTATTTCGCAATGAGAAAATTAAAACACATCCTATAGAAATTAACAGAACAGGAGAGCGTTGAAAATCGGTGAAAGCAGGGATAAAAATGGAGAAGATAAGAAAAGAGGGTAGAGAGAAAAAGAATGTAGATGAGGAAAGCGAAAAGGAAATTAGAAGGTAAGAAAAATGGTAAGGCAACAAAGAAAAGAAAAGAAAAAAAGAAGAAATGAACATTAAGCAGGGGAGAAGGAAAGGCACAAAGATGAAGTGAAGATAATATCAGAAGAAAGGACGAGAGTAAAAATAAGGACACAAAATGAAGAAGAGAGTAAGATGAGGAAAAAAAAAAAAAAAAAAAAAAAAAAGAGATCTGAAAATATGAAATAAACAAAAACAAAAATTAAAAACAAAAGAAGAAAAAGAAAGTGAAAGAAAACGGAAGAAAAAGAAGAAAGCAATATGAGAGTATAAGGCGTGGAAAAAAGTAAATAAGAGATATGTATAAAAGTGAATGGGGAAAAAAGAAATCAAAGAAAAGTTGCTGAACAGGAGAATAGAAAGTAAAGCGCTGGAATAGGAAGAGTAGAAGAGCGCATAAGTGATAAAATAAAAATAAGAAATAAAATAAAACAGTAAATAAGTTAAAGAAAAAAAAAAAAAGGAAAATGAAACTGCAAATTAATTTACAATGTATTTTTACGATATTTAATAATCAGTTAATTAAAAAGCATGCTTCCATTTATATTTTGCAAATAAAATCACAATAAATTAAATAATATTTTTAAATGAAGAAGAGAGTAAAGGGGGCTGAAGAAAACAGAAAACAGAGAAAAAAATAGGCATGAAAAATGTGAAATATACTAAAAAAAATGTAAAACAAAAGAAGAACAAGGACGTAAAAGAAAACGGAAGGAAAAGAAGAAAGTTGAGAGAAGCAGGCGACGGAAAAAGAAAATATGTATAGGTGAATGGGGAAAAAGAAGTATAAAAAAAATCGAAAATATTATCTGGATAGGAGAAAAGAAAAGCGGTGGGTTAGGAAGAGGAGAGAGATGTATTTACGATAAAATAAAAACAAGGAAAAAAAAAAAAAGAAAGTAAATAACTAGAAGGGGAGGGGAAAGGAAATTGGAAATGCAAATTAATTCTCATTGTTTATGATATTCTATAATTAGTTAATTAAAAAGCATACTTCCATTTATATTCCGCAAAGTAAACCAGAATAAGTTATTTTTTTAAAACTTGACCGTATATCTTTCAACTAATTAAGCCTCGTGAATAACCGAAATTAAGCATAACAAATTTAACTGTTCCTGGTGGGCAGAGATGATAGCTTAATGGGATAACATTTTATCGATAAAGCCAAAAGGTTGATTAGATTAATTTACAACTGAGCCTCTAGAGAGTTACATATTTTAATGTTAATACAACTATTATAAATATTAGAAAATTTCCCTGAATGAAATAGAAACTTTATATCTTAAACTTTCAGTCCAATTTACAAAAAAGACATTTTAAAACGTTATGCAGCTGTTAATTATAGTTTGGTTGACTTACATATTCCTCATAATCAGCTAAAACGTTTGGAGATGTTTATTATACACGTTCCTGCTCGTAAGACGTTTTAATCCTCTCCTTTCAAATGTCGGTAGAGAAACAAGAAGCTGAAACACCTTGAAGAGAGTTAGCAGTATGCTACCCGTTTTGTGTACGACAGTAGGATCAGCTATTTCCACTTGAACAATCAGGCTGCGTCGTCCTATCCATCTTGCTCGCTTCACTGCTCATAGGATCGTTGGCCTCTTCGCTTGGTTAAACATTTGACAACAGTAATGTCTTACTGATATTCTGGAATACATGCCATCTCTTCGTATTATTTTTCATCACGTTAGAACTATATTCTTTTCCTGGTGGGAAGGACTGGCGACATTGGTGGATGCATTACTGAGCTTGCCTCCCGTTGTGCTTTGTGGATGTCAGCAACATAAAAACTGCAAATTTGCAAGCAAGAGTTTTATCTTGCAGAACAGCTAGAGAGCAAGGCGCGCGTTAAAAAAAGTTGTGAGTTGGGCTATTCGTTATGAAATACTGCGTACACAATCTTTCTTCTCCCATGACAGCTGTAATTCGTTTGACCGGCCAACACCAGTGAACTGCTTTGGGTTGTCCAACACTCAGAAATCCATCACCTGCATCTGTGACACGGGCTGGTCTAGATGAACAGTCCAGTTCTCAATTGCGATCAAGAAATATAGAGCAGGCGAGAACAAAACAAAACAAAACACAACCCACGTTTAATTGTGCCTATTCATTGGGCATGTTCCTACAAATGAAAATTAAATCGTCCCCATTTTTAAAAATGTACAAAGCGACATGACTACTGCTACAGAAGGGGTTAGCAATAAAATTATTTAAAAATAATTTGGCATATACTACTGTACTATTTTTTGCGTAAATATGGCAATAGAACGGCTTTATAAATTATATATGAATTTCCTTATTAGCTTTTGTATCCAATGACTTAGAAAAGTGAGCCAAAATAAAAATTAGTTATTAAATAAAAACGGCTTTAATACAAATTAAGCTTTACTAGTTCTCCATAATAATTTAAGAATTAGTAAACAATGAAAAAAATAAAATATTCAAAAAGCTTTAGACATTGAAAATCTTGTGTTACTTCTCGATAAACTCCACTTTCTAGGAGTCAAACGAGTTATTCCGACGTTATTTAAATCGTATCTAACAAACAGAACGCAGACAGAAAAAATTAAAGACAACATTTATAGTGTTCATAATATAAATATCGGCGTGCCTCTATACTCCACATTCATTTTGATTTATGAAAATTACATATTACATAGTAATTAACTAAGAAAATTACAAGACTAACATTACGGCTGTGATATTATCTTCATTTTTCGGGTTGCGGAGGCTTCACTGGCGGCCCGTAACTCAAATAACCTCGCTGTATTTAGTGGTGTCAACAGGAAGGATACTTATAGAAATGAAAAAGGAAATCCGATTTAAATCTGCTAACATGAAATATTGAAGGTAGTTTCTAGTTGAACGTTTGCACCTATTTCGAGTTAAGCAGTGACTGTATCTGAAACTATAGAAATTGTATGTTTTCTTAATATTTCAAGGATTATTACAAATCTATTTTGTAAAATGTATACAGTGAGAATATTTGAATTAAAGGCCGAATGAGCGCAGATACTTCGTGCCTATTTCAGCCGCCGCAACTGGAAGAAGATGGATAGAGTTACCACGGGTAAAGTTAGTACTTACATTTTTATTGAGAGCACAAAATAATACTCAATTTAAGCCTGATAATAATAAACCCTAATGTGTACTATAAGATGTGTTGTAAATGCTGTCCCTCAGCGGCAATAAATTGTCGATATCTGCATAGAAAATGCTTGTATTTTATCTAGCATTTCTACCGTATTAACACGTTTCTTGTCGTTGAGAGCTGCTGTCTTTTGTAGCTTCTTAACTAGTTGGCGAACAATTTCTGTATCTGAAAGACAATTGTGAGTGATATTTTCTTGCGAAACCCTTCACCACTTCTCAACAAGCATCCATTTTCAGATATATACCATACATAAAACTTTCTTTAAGACTAAGCCTTTTAGTGGTAGAACTAACAAGGAAGAATTAGAACAATTTATGTACAATGAAGTTGCCTACTAATACTGTTGGACAAGCATTAGTTGACAAAGCCTCCCCCCTCAAACTAAGTGCAATCTATACTTGTTGTACATGCATTACACCATCTTGACGACTGGTTTCTTTCAGTTTGCAATTGCACTCTGCCGGCCCGTAATTCATATAACCTCACCGTATTTCGACTACCAATTGATATTTTGGAATAAACTTAACACACTTTGGGAAATATATCAGGCTATGGAGCTTTAAACTGTTGATTCAGGTGTTTTCTGAAACTTAATAAACTAAATACTATAAAAAACGTCAGTATTTTGTAGGGGAGAAGCTCACTCCATCTTGAAAAAACATATTTAACTCACAGAAAAATATTTTTTCTGCATTAGTGGTCCAATGACCAAAGGCTTGTTTTTTTTATATATTCCCCCTCCCCCAAACTGGTTCAGGACTGTCCTCAGTTACTTGTTTGAGCTAGAACGTCTTCAGTTGATATTTTTCACTTTTTTTAATTTGCTAGCGACTCCTTCAGAATTACCGCTATAAAAAAAGTAAGAACACAAACTCCCCAACGATTTAAATGTAGTTTCAGGCAGACGGTCTTGTGACGGGAGCTGGTAAAATATTTGCCTCACAGGCTATGCCTCCGCGCAGAGTGCCAAAACAAATTGCTCATTAAAGGATCCTGCTGCGATGGGAACTGACCGCGCAATCTCCATGAATTATGCTACAAGGCGTGTGTGATTATACTACAGTATGTCTTCTGTTACAGAGGAAGGTCTTGTACAGCTGCAATCACTGCAACAATAAAGAAGCTTTAGCAGATATTTCTGCAAACCTGACTTACAGATTCCTTCTGGAATTTACATTTTTTATGATATATAAATATGCATTAGTATTCTTTTACAAAATGCTCAAACCCTCAGCGTGATATATAGGTGACTTCTAGGTGGTTAGACACTATTACGCAATCAATAACACTCTGTTTAAATGAGATTACATATTTCTCTTTCATACCATTTAAAAAAAAATATATATAGGTCTACAATACATCAGGTTCTCAGTATCAAATTACTAATCAGTCGTTATGTATTAACTGTTTGATCTATATAAATACCAAAGTTGGGGAAGAATGAGAAATGCCAGCTAAATGAGACAGATATAGAAATGGTAAAGAAATATAAATGTATAGGTCTAATTAAGTTTTAATAGAAATTGGAATGAATATAATAAAAAAATAGGAAAAGCAACTATGAGCGTTATAAAAGTATGTTTAAGAAAAAGTATTCCTTATATATATATATATATATATATATATATATATATATATATATATAAGAGTAAGTTAACTAGATATGATTTATACAAAGTAGTAACAAAAATGTTATATGGGACAGAAATATGGGCTGTCGAGGAAGCACGGAAGGATGTTGATAAAATAAATAGAAATTTTTGTAAACAGATTTTAGGTTTACCAATAGCATCCCTAAACGGTGTAGCATAGCTAGATATTCCACCAAGATAAAATTGTTACAAGAATTATGAAATAAACATACTGGAAGATAGTGATACTATTAAATTATATTTTAGTATCCAAGAGAAATTTTAGTGGAAAGGATTATGACATCTGAAATTTTGCAACAGATAGGTGTGGGAAACTTATGGATAAACAGAGAATATCAAAACAGAGGATTCTGGAAAGAAATAAACCTAAGATTGGAAGATATTGAAAGAAAAGAAATATTTGATAGTATGAGAGAATAGAGTTCATCTAGACTTTATAGGGAAATAAAAATAGTATGAGGTAGGGAAAAATATATAGAACAATGTGATAAGGCTGGTTGGGAAAAGGTTTGCATGGTTTAGAACTGGATTTATTAATATAAAAGGGTTAAAATGTTTAGGAAAATGTCCAGCATTTAAATTTATTGCTATACAGTAAGTAAACAAAGTAATGGAAAGAATGACCTTGAAACCAAAATGGAAGAATTTAGATGGGAAAATATTAATTATAAAGATTTTAACTGTAAAAGGATAGAAGAATATAAAAATGATAGGGAACGATTTGCGCAAAGTTAGAAAGAAGTTGATAAGAATGATTTGATTTATTTATGGACGCTCTTTAACATCTCAGGTCATCAGCGTCCCATTCAACTAAGGGCGTGAAACGGCCGACAAATTTTGCTCAAAGGTTTCTCTTTCAGGCTTGAGGTTCTTTTTCGTGCCGTAAATGTACGACACGGGACCCACGGCTTTATTTCCCTTCCGAAGGAAGCCATACTTAGGCCATCCATCGGTCCTGGCCGGGTTCGAACCCGCGATCTTTGGTGTAGGAGGCAAGTATGGTAACCACTACACCACCAGGACGGACATTGATTAAGAGGGAGATAGAGGGAAACTTAATCTTAGAAGTATAGGTCAGATAAGTATAAACAAGGATAAGATAATACAGCAATAAATATGATGTAACCAATACACTAATAGCCTGGAGTTATGTGTATTGGGATCAGAATGTAAACAACAGCTCTAGAAAGAAAATATATAGAGCAGCTATGAAATTTTTTTTTAGAACTTATTTTGCACTGAAAAAATAGAATGTTGGTTGTTTAAATAAATTTGAATATAAATTAGTGTAACAGATATTACCAAAGAGAATGTTTTAGTAAGAAACTGGGCTCCGGTCTCTTGGAATTCCAGTAAATAATTTCTGACGAGCCAGAGGTTGGGGTCCAGTAGCAGTTTATAAAAGTTATAAATTTGAGTTTATTTTTTTTGTATAAATTATATAAGTTTGGAATTTAGAATGATCTTGCTTTTACGAGTACGTATTGTCTATATTAAGTGCTCTTACAAATGCAATAAGACAATATTCCAATACATTGAAAAGGTTTCGAAAGTAACATGGATAGAGAAATGGTCTCTGCTGTGTATGACAAAATAATTTCGTGAACTGGTGAAGGAATTTGAGTAGTTAGAAATAAAATGCTATCGAGCAATTACTTGCTTATTGCAAGCTCGTTGTTTGTTTAGTGCACTGGAAGTAACGATATCTGTATTCATGGAATATTATAAAATAAATAAGGAGAAAAGGAATGTGATATTTTTGACGGATATTCATCGTATGGGAAACCCTCTATGACATAAATAAGCCATAAGAGATTCCGAACGGACGCATGTCCCTACAAGATGATTAATAAAACGACATATGGCGGTAATATTTACAAAAGTAGAAATTATTTTGTGTAGGGAATTTTGTACCATGTTGAAGCGAACATTCTATTATTGCGGCTGTTTTTAGATAACTTCTACCGGTTTTGATAAAAATTATTGATGTTTATTAATGAAACACATTTTTTTTTATTTTATGCAGTGCAATATTTGAAGTCGCAAACAAAATTCTGTCGCGCCTTTAACAAGTTTAGGAACCACTGTTGAATACGAATACAATTTATTAATTTTAACTAAAGTTAATGTGGAATCTAACTCCTTTTGTATTTGTGATGGGGTTAAACCCTTCAAAAAGAAGTACTTTATCACAGCTGGTATTTCAGTTTTTAACCATTTTTGGAAAATGTTAACACTAGCTTGTTTGCACGATCGTTACAAACAAGTGACTACACTTTCGCGTCTCAAACTTTACAGTGCGCAATCTGAAGGATGATACTTAACAACTATCACAGTAACTTGGCCATCTATGAGTCAGGTCGAGAACTTTCAGAGCTCTCCTAGTACCTTTCGCAAGGAAACAAACACAATCGTGAGTTGTTAAGATGGATGAGCACCCAAATGCACATTTTCACATCCAATTTAACGCACATAAAAATAAAAACGCTCACTGGTTTACCTCTCGTACGTAAATCATTGGTTTATTTCCGACTGGATATAAGAAAAATGTTTTAAGAATATTTCTTGTCTTGTGCAAAGCGTGCATGTGAGTGTATGTGTATATATATGAAAAATAAAAATAAAGTAACACTATTAACAATGTAACAAATTAACAGTAATAATAAAAGTAGATAAGGATAAAAAACTAAAAGTCACACTTGAAATTGCTATATTTCGAACTACTGCGAGTTCTTCTATGGCAAGAAGAGACAAGTGAAAGTGATAAAAGTAAATATTGAGTATCGAAGGTAGCGTTATGCATGGAAACACATGAAACTAGAAATGAGAGTGTGGGAAGAAAAAAAAAACTAATATGTAAGATTTAAACCAGGTAAACTAGTATGTAAGGTTTAAATTAAATTAAATTTAAATTAAACTAATTTAAACTAATATGTAAGGTTTAGATCTTACATATTAGTTTTTTTTTTTTTTTATTCCCACACTCTCATTTATAGTTTCATCTGTTTCCATGCATGACGTTACCTTCGATACTCAATATTTACTTTTATCACTTTCACTTGTCTAGCTTCTTGCCATTAAAGAACTCGCAGTAGTTCGAAATATAGCAATTTCAAGTGTGACTCTTTCTCAGTGTTTTATCCTTATCTACTTTTATTATTACTGTTAATTTGTTATATATATGCGTGAGTCGGTTTTTAGGACTGCCATTGGGCAAATATCTTAAAAGGTGTGTATATATGACTAATATATAACTACATAACACTTATCTGTGTAGTAAAATTAACTAAAATAAATACTTTTCTAGTATGTTGTTCTCATGTGCAAATACTAGTGTAAATCCGCCGCTCAGCAGCAAAAACATGTAAGCTAACATGCCTTTCCTGTGTGGATAATGTTCACATTTACCATCATTTGTTCACAACAGCCCGATTTCTACTTTGACCGCAACACATCTACTAACACATTATATTATTTTAGTTTTAACTTTTTTTTAAGTACGCCCTTAAAAATAATATTGCGTAATTAAAGGACCTATGTGGCGTTTGTGCTGCATAATTACGGAATTATGCAAACGATTTATTACTTACGTCCTGTTAAGCATTTTAATAATTTGGGATAGAATGGAAACAATCTGAAAAGGTAATACGATTGATGGACGCTATGTCTGAAATTCAATACTCCATTTAAAGAACATATGGTATTTAAGCTCGCTCGCTCGCTCTCTCTCTCTCTCTCTCTTTCCTAATGTTCCTGTGCCTTCTACAAAAATATTACAATTTTTATTTAAATAATATATAAGTATATTCAAGAGATATCTTAGTGGCTACCCGGGGGGCCTGTGGTCAGAAAAAACTCTCAGGATGGAAGAGGTGTTGTCATGAAGAAACAACATTGCATAATTCAGAACTAATTTGTTCTTCCTTTTAAGCCCAGCTGGAAATCTTTATATGCTCTTAAATTACACTACGTATCAACTTCCCGAAGGTTTTATGCTCTAAAATTATGAAAATGTCTTATGCTTATTGAAAGTCCCACACAAACTAAAGAGGCATAGTGCCATGACAGTGCTCTACATTTCAACAATTAAGTGCCAGTTTCCCACAACAGACACAATGGTCTGAGTTAATGTCAACAGTAGACATAATACATACTTTTTATGTATAAAAGTTCTTCACAAAAGAAGTACTTACTCCAAATGAAATTAAACAGCAATTGGACGGTATATGTGGGGAAGCATCCCTCTCATATTCTGCTGTAAAAGAATGGGCCAAACTTTTTCGATTGGTTCGAGAAAACATTGAAGACGAAGAGCGCGCAGGTTGGCTCTTGGAGGTGCTCACTCCTAAAATCATCGCTCTTGTGGAAGGAGAAATTATGAAAGACCGGCGATTCAAAGATATATAAATAGCAGCAAGGTTGGGCCTTTCTAAAACAACAGTCCTTCGAATTATTTATTTAACATTAACATTTAAACATGAATAAGGTTAGTACCTAGACTTCTTTCTTCAGTCCAAAAGCAGCAACGAGTCATTTGTTGTCAGGCATTTTTGGAGCTCTGCAGTGGCAACGAGAGAGAGAGAGAGAAGTTCTGTAAACCATTGTTACAGGAGATGACACTATGGTTCTCTCCTATGATCCCTTGTCCAAAAGAGAATCAATGGGGTGGCGTAAACCTGGCGAAGCACCGTCTCTAAAGGTCAAGGTCACTCAGTCAACCAAGAAGATCATGGACATCATGGGCACCATTTTGGGACTGTGAAGGAATACTCTTCATTGACTTCAAGGAGAGGAACACCACAGTAAATGGAGAGTACTATGCTGACCTACTGCACAGACTACGTGCTTCCATCAAAGAGAAACGGCTAGGAAAGCTAAGTGGCGCCTTTTTCGCGGCAATGCGCTTGTGCACATAGCTCTTGTTGCAAAGGAAGCTGTGAAGAAATGTGGCTTCAAGGAGATCGACCGTCCACCCTACAGCCCAAATCTACCTCCCAGTGACTATTTTCTCTTCTCAAAACCCAAGAAGGAGTTTTAAGGAAGAAAATGTAAGTGTGGTTAAGAAGTAATGGATGCTGTTTATGCCTATTTTGCAGACAAAACTTCTGACTATTGGGGGTGGGGAAAGTGAATTGAAATGTTTATTCAAAGATGTGAGAAGCGTATTGCAATAAAGTGTAATTCTAGTGAAAAGTTAAATGAAGTGTTTGTCTTTATCATATCTCGAAAATGCTTAGGCCGGAAACTTATGGACCTATTCTCGTATAGTATTGATATTATACACGGTCTTGATCTCTGGTAGATAACATTAAAAACCGTTACAACCTAGGCGGATTGCGATTATAGTATACAGTCAATATATACATTAATAAATAATGATGGCACCTATTATGATAATATATGTAATTAATATTGAAAGAATCCTTTTTCGCATACTGCAGAGTAATTAGTAAACAATTTCAAGGTGGCTAATATGCGTAAGTTGATTTATAACGAAATTATCTTGGTGTTGACAGCAGGTTTCTAAGTGCCTCTCCACAACGCAAGTACAAATTACTCGTGCTCTGGAATATGCGTGTTGTCTCTTCACAACTAATTTGATTTAACGCACAAAAAACTAATCTAGCGGAAAAGTAATTTTGGTCTGTATTTGGTTACGAGCTTTAATTAATGATACTTGCTGCATATGGAAGGTAGATAATACTTCTCTCTTACAGATGACTCTACAAGCGCGTTCAAGATTAGTACAGATGCGGTGAGTTGAACATATTACTAATGCCTGGCACATTCCGGGCTACACAGGATGTTTCCAACGGCCTTGATCGTTCGTCTCAACTTCTGAGTCATTGCTTCTGTTTTACTTGGTCAAATGACCAACATGTTTGACCTATGCGTTAATCTTAGCTGTCAAAAAGTCATTTTGAACCAACTTCAAGTTTTGAAATTATTTTTTAGACTATTCAAGCATTAAAGCATATTTTATAAAGGCTCTCTAACAATTAAGATTGATAAAACTGTTTATTTTCATATATGGGTATTATAAACAGTCTTTATTATTAGTCAAAATTGTTAATAAATTGCAACATAGTGCCACAATTTGCAGGAAATTGCCATTGTAATAATTACATCATAAATTGTTTATATTGCTAAAATTCTTGTCATCAACTGAATATTATGTTACGATTATAGAGTCAGTAATTTGTATAATACTGTAAATAGAAGCAATGATTCATCTTCGTTGCAGAATACATAATTAAAGAATTAATAAACATTTTATAATACGAACCTGTTCTAAAATATATGACAGCACTGAACTTTATGTCACCTTCTTAATATATTTATTGTTATTCAATAAATGGATCAGTCGTATTTCTTTTAATAAGCAATTTTTTCAGAATTAGTGACAATTCCTTATTTTCAGCATGAACCAAATTTCTTGTTGTAAATTCATGTTTGCTAACAACTATAACAATAGATTATAGTTTCATTAATTAGTTGTTAGTTTTTATTATATTGTACCTTCAGGGCCACGCAGTGCTAATAACTTTTTATTTCTGGTAAGCATGGATTATTATTATTATTATTATTATTATTATTATTATTATTATTATTATTATTATTATTATTATTTTGAATCTTGAATGATTATGATTGATACCAACATGTACATATTGTTTTTTTAATTGTTTTGTCATCTTTTGAGGCTAAAATTAAAGGATAATTAAAAACCTTGAGGATCCATGGAAACGTGCTTGTGCGCTTCGTACTGTATTTACAGGAAATCGTCATTGGTTTTACTATAATAAATAATAATAAAAAACTTGGGTTCGAAACCATTTGTTGAATTAACTTGGTACAAAATAAAAGTTATGTATTGCATATGAATAATTCAATTTTGAATAAAATCAATTAAAAAGTTAAAAAAAAATAAAAATAAACATTCTTTACAATGAGTTTTTAAAGCATTTTAACATTTTAAAAAGTCTACAAAGACATCATATACTATGAAATTGCTTCAAAATGAGACACAAAGAAAGACCTAGCAGTAGGAAAAATTAAGTAGCACGCAAGTTCAGTAATGCTTGAATAGCTCTATGATACCAATTATTTACGACATTAAAGCCAGTAGTTACCCAAGTTATAATTTCTCTCAAGAAAATTATTATTTAAATCTGTGCATAATTTGGACTATAAACAAGCATGATAAATCTAAAATCCTATAGCAAACCTGGTTCACTATAATAGGCAAGAAACTTCTCTTAAATTTCTAACAGAAAATCGCAATCAGCCCCATTTCCATGGGAACTTCTTACCTACGTCCTATCAACCACAGCTCAGAAGAGAAGACCGTGCACTTTCCTCGAATGGAAGTATTAATCCCCAAGCGTTTCAAATAAGACATGCACTGATCAATAAAATTAGCTCCAAAGTGACGTCAACACACTCATGTCACAGTACCTAGAAAGCTGAACACTAAAATATCGTTCGGCAAAGTGTTTTCGTGCGACAACAGCACAAGGTAAACGAGCTAAATGATTTCCAGCGATAAAAAGACATATTAAAGTTAATAAAAAATGACATTGATTACAGAATTGCCCATTAGAAAATTGACATTAATAATTATTTTATTTTATTTTATTAATATCATATTGATATTAACATACAAAAATTGAATATGAAACTTGTTAGTATATATATTTTGCCAGCATCGCTGCTCTTACAAATCTAAAATTCTCATATGCTTGATATTTGGGTCTTTCATGACATTGATTACAGAATTGCCCATTAGAAAATTGACATTAATAATTATTTTATTTTATTTTATTAATATCATATTGATATTAACATACAAAAATTGAATATGAAACTTGTTAGTATATATATTTTGCCAGCATCGCTGCTCTTACAAATCTAAAATTCTCATATGCTTGATATTTGGGTCTTTCATTCTTTCAACACATTCCTTCTAGTTGTTTCTATATAATTATTTTATACAATAATATAACATTTCATTCTTCTCTCAGTTCCTCATTTAGTTTTTATCTAAAAGAGCGTATTCTCCGAACACCTTCAGAATTTCATTCGGCTACTTGTAATTTTTTGCCTTTATATTGTCAAAAACCAAAATTCACACCCAAACTATGGAATAGAAACGGCCATAACCTTATAAAAATTCATTTTAGCTTCCCTTCTATAAATTTAAATTATTTATTGAACCATACATATAGTTAAATTTTTACGTTTTTATAGATTCATTGTTAAAATAAAAATGTTACAACCTAACTAGTTAAAACAATTGTCTTGTTCAATAATCTTATCCTATAATATAAAACTTCAATTTATTTGGGGCAATATAGTCAAAATATACTATTAAATAGTATTTTTAGCTTTAAGCAAAACCATTTGTAACTGATCCTCTGAATTAGATATAAGAATGTAATCATCCGCAGGTAATAGTGTATCTACAAATCAATTATTAATTTTAAAATGTTTGTCAATTACTTACAGCGTCGGTGACAAGAGGTCACCCTAGTTTTGCTTCACTATTTATAATTGGCATTATATATTTGTTTTTCTCATTCTAGTTTCTACTATTATTTTATTTTCTATGTATTAAGGCCTTATTTCTCTTTCATTATACTCCATGGATATCATGGATGTCTGTAAAACATGTGAAAAGTATTTTAAAGGCTATAAATGCTGTTTAATATATTCTCTGCGATTTTCAACTACCTGATTAATTATAACTATACAATCTGAACAAAATCTCTCAAACCTTTTATGCTCTCTGATATTCTATTTTTCAATATTAGATTAAGGGGAGTTTTTAAAAATGCTGTATGAATTTTATAATAAATATTCAACATTATTATTCTTCTATAGTTTTTGCAATAATGACGAGCACTCACATTTTTATACTGGCTGAACCACCTAAATTACCACCGCAAATATTTTCCAAACAGAAGGTCCTGGTGATGTGCTGTTTTCAAGGTAATGAAGTTCATAACAAGATTCCAATAATTAAAATTTTACAAGAGTATTTATGAAGTAAATATATGTTCTTAAAATGAATACATCTTTATCGACTTCAAAAAAATAAAACTAGATTAAATAAAATGTAATTGGAGTTTTTTCTAGGTATAGGTTAGGACTTTCAGACCTTTATAGAGAATTCCAAGGATCACCAGAAAAAACAACATATTTCCCCTACTATTAGATAAAAAACAGTATCTGAATTGCTTTACGATTTTCATTTCTGATCCTTAATTTGCTTTCCATCTAGTCATTCAGCATTTTATTGGTAAATAATAAATTGATGTAGTAAAGTAAGAAAGCTTTAAGCTTTTATTGATGCCCCTTTCCTTACTTTGTTTTTTAGACTGTCTAGAAAGTATCCAGCCATTCAGAATTATTCAAATATCACTCGCGTGACCTTGATATAAAGCGAGAGCATGTTACTGCGCATGCGCATACAGGAAATTTCCTTTGGAATTATTTCCTTGCTGGAATACTTTTTCTGACAGAACTTGTAAAATTTTATCTCCGACCGTATTTAAAAGGCGATTATAGTTATTATTTTTAAAACAGTTAAAATATACCTGCTCTAAAGTCTTGTCTAAAGGTAGGCTTTGTGGTTTTCTGTCAAGAATGCTGACCATTTACTTCAGCCTCTAAATGCCACCGTGGTAAGCTGAACATTGCACCAGCACAGCAATCACTCCTTGTCCACATAAACTGTCGAGGAATGTGGAAGCGTGAAGGTGGGAGAGGGAGCAGATGAGGCAGCATATGAGGACATTGCATATATACGACGGCGCATAGCCAACAGACACATTGTATTGCAATTTAGTTTACAAGTGTCTAGAGGACAGTTAAATGAGACAGGCTGGCAGAATTCATGTTCCAAACAAGATTCGTTTTATGGGGCATCAAGAGAAACAAGAGCACGGTACAATAAACTGCATGAGACGTAAAGTTTCGATCACGACACTAAAAATTTTTACTAGAAAAATCTGCAATAATTTTTGCATTTTATCACTATTTTGCTCAGACATACACACCCAAACCAAAATCGAAAATTTTCGTAATATCAAGATTCCTAACAGCTGTAAAATAATGATTAATGTTGTTTTTATAGCAACATGACTTTAGGAAAGGGTGATCCATAAGGTACACAAATGTTTAAAATTGTATTAACTTAAAAGCATTAATAACACAAATAAAATAGTGTTTAGATTTATTAGCATTTGTTTGATTTTGATAATTTCGTGACACAATTCAATGTCGTAACGAGCTCTACCACACTTTCCTCCATAGCCAACCCCCTTCTATGTTGCAACATATGAAGTGCATGGTACTTTTCATGTAACCATTGACCACATTTAGGGCATTAATATCTCGTTTTTACCGAAGGCCACTCTATGCTCCAATTCCAACCAGCACTTCTCTGTATTAAAGGAGTGCTTCTCAAGTATGGTTACCACTACACCAACAGAAGCGACGCACCACCAGGATCAGCAGCATATTGTAATACATATATGGGTTCATTCAATATTATTTATCACGATGACCAATAGTAGTGAATATTGAGTAGTGTGCATATTTTTCGTAATATAGAATCCAGATAAACATTTATTACTCATTTAAAATTTAATTGTGGATTGGAAACTCTCTCAGCTTTGGATATACATAATAGGATATCAGCCAAGAGTTGTCTTAAGTGTCCACCATGATTTCGATTATATCGACTGTTGATCTTCCCAAGTATATCCTCGGATCAAGATTGCCGAAAACTTGATGGGTAATCCAACACCTCTCGGCTGACATATTGTGAAACCATCATTCAGATTAATTATATCTTGCAGTGCTTGAATAATTATATTGCTCATTTTAAAGCTTTCATTTTCTGATAAATAATTTAAAATATTCCTGACGATTTCATGTCCACATCTCTAATTTAGAGTGTCTTGCAGACAGATTTGAAAGTTCATTTCTATTGTTAACAATTTTAATTCTAGGCTAGGAGTTTTCAGGTGATAATTATTTGCTTAATGCCTTCTTTTCTTCTACCTTTTTTTCTTAATTTTTGTATCTAAGTAGCTCTACCTGTTAAAAAATTGCATTATTTAAACATCACCAGTAGATTTAAGAACAACCTACAGAAACAATATGGGGTAGAATGGTGATTATTTTTAATATCTAGAATTTTGGTGAAACAAAAAATTATAAAAAATAATTTTTAATAATTTAAATTTACTTTCTGCATAAATTGAGACATATTTTTTAACACTACAGGCTATGAGTTGAAATTGGAATTTGGCTGTAACATACCAGGTCATGCACATACAGAGATATAAAGGCCTAAACTTCTGCTGTCAGGGTAACTGATATTTACAAAGCTTCCTTCATCTTGTCTCATTGTAAACAACAGAATTGGAGTCTGAAGTGCATGCCACCAAGAGAGTCTCATTTGAATACTTGATCTGTTCGACAACTGCATAACTTCTCTCTACGAATATTCGAAAAGACATGTTCTTTAGAGCAGTTTCTGTGAAAGGCAGTTAATATTTTATGTTGGAATTGGAGAGTGAGTTTTTGAAACTTATTTGTTAACGTTATATGGTAATATAACGGAAAAAAATCAACCAAATATAGTCTAAATAATTCATGCCTAAGGTATAAAGCAAGTGGATTTCAAAGACACACGAGGTTCAATGTATAGTCCTTCTAAAGGGGCGAGGAAACAGAAGAGTAGAAAGAACATAAAATTAACATCATATCCATTAAAATGAATTTTTTCAGAAAAATTAAAATTGTGCATATTTTCCCAGCAGGTAAAAATTAAGCAAAACCACAAAAAATTCGTATAAACACATACATTTTGAGATACCAGCCTTGCATTGTAACCTTTCCTCTTTTGTCAGAGTTACTTTAGCAGGTGTTGGATGTGCATTGTCATACATCCTTCAGTTCTACGTTTCAGAGAAGCATATATTAGTGGAAACACATCTACCTGCTCTCGGATTTAATAACATGCAAAAACCCCTGAGGTCAGGTGAACGAACAGACCAGGCTAATGGATCTCCTTGACCAATCCATTGCCTCTAAGGTACTGTCTCACAATTTTAAAAAAATGGAGTGGCGCTTCATCGTGCATGAACCACATATACATATCTACAATACAACTGACTTAAACATTACAGCTTGATTGCATTCTAAGGAAAGGAAGAGGATTTCGATACTTCAGCCCTGCTCAACGGATTGTGATTGGGGAGACGTATGTCGTACTAGTGCAAAATCAAGATTCATGAATAGCTCAAACAGCCAGTAATGATAAATTCTACAATTTTGCTGTGAAACATAACTTTCGGTAGAGTCAGTTTTGGAATCTATAAAGTTTTTTGTGTTTCCTCAAAACTATAGGCCTTGAACTTGTTTCCATTTTCAAACCACTGATTAATTTGTCCTCACAAGACTGTTTATCAAAGTTAACTCGATTCATTGCGGACAGCTGACAGATGAGGTTTGTGACGCCGCAGGGTGATTTCATCATCACACACAAGGAAACAGTAGTCCTTCCATACACGGTGATGTGGTTCAAAGGTCACTCGCAATTCTCCTGGTTCCATTTCCATGTTTATTGTCAATAGAAATGATTAAAATAATTTTTTATTTAATCTACTGAATTAAAAAGACATGTAGTTAGTAATAATAGGAAAGGAAAGCACACAATGATCAAATACAAGAGAGAAAAAATATAATAAATTTATTTAAACACCTATATTTTATTCTCCCACAAATTCAGAAATTTACTGCAAATAATTAAACTATATATTGGGACACCAAGTCTCACCGCAAAGGGTGGCCGAGGTCGTTAAGGCGCGGACTCGTGAACGGGAGGTCTCAAGTTCAATTCCCACCAGGACCTTCCTACCTGACTGAGGTTTTCTCCAGGTTTTCCTCAGTCCTCATATGGCAAATGCCGAGGAGGTACCCTAAACTTAGGTCTGGAAAGTTTCCTTCCTAAAAAAAATCCTTTCCCAATACATAATTTCATCTCATGTATCATCAGTGTCCACAGCCTGTAGTGCCTCAGTAGTAAAAACGAGCGTTAAACACTAATCACACACCAAGTATTTGTAAATGTTAATCGATTAGGTGAATGCTGAGATGAATCTTTCAATTTCACGCATTTTTCTTTCTCCCATTTCCTCTCATTTCAATTGGTTCTATTACAGGGTCGAAAGTGCCAGGGCAATATGATGGTAGGTTGCAATTTGGAAAGTTTCTGTCCCGACCTCTGGTGTGGCGCGGCCCTACTGAGTAACTAAACTCACTGGAGGGAAGCTCGTGTTCTATCCGGAAACAATGTTAGGAACCTCGTTTATGTCCTTATCCCAATGCCCGTGAATGAAGGCCAATACTGTTTAGCACTTTTAGCCGTTAGAGGAAGCATCTGCACCTCGGAAGAGCATACATGCATCGAGTTGCGATCCATAAGTTTCCGGCCTGATATAAAAGGTCATGATTTATTGCTGCTATCTTCATTCTATCTGATACTCACATATTTCAGGAATGTAAACACTGCATTTCCTTTCTGGTCATTCCATTGATATTTGCCTGTAGAATCTCAAAGTCAAACGTGTTGTGTAACAGTGCGTATTGTCAGACAATTCCTTAACGGTATGCACAGGGAACTCCCCTTTAATTTTCCACCGTAAGAGTGGAGAAAGTTATTTAGCTTGGGCAGAGAGAGCCTTTAAGATGACTCGCATGAAGGTAGGCCAATATATATTTTAATACAAGAAAACATCTCCTCTATTCAGCAGAATTTCTGATAGATATTTGAAGACAAAAGAAATAGCTGCAAGGCTGGGGCGTTCTAAAACAACTGTGCTTTGCATCCTTCAACATTTGCATATGCGAAAGACCAGTACAAGATAGATACCCCGAATTCTTTCAGCATGTATAAATGCAGGTACGCGTGGAATGTTGTCAGACGATTTTGAAACATTGCTGTGGTTTTGAGAGGGCAGTACTGCAATTCATCGTCACAGGGGAGGAAACTATGGTCCTCTATCATGACTTACTTTCAAAAACAGAACAGAACCAGTTGAAGGATAAAAGTAGGGTAAAATACCTTCTAATAGTCCAAACAAGGTCACACAATTCATGAAGATCATAGTGACAATTTTTTGGGACTGCAGAGGGTTGTCTGGTTTTAAAACTGAATTCTGATCTTCGAGGGCAGATATTCACCATCAGCAATGCTTTTAAAAGTACCGTACTATTTTTATAGCAATACTTTAATAAAAACAAATCTCTTGAGCAGTTCTTAGCCATTTGCAGATCTGCTTACTTGGGAGAGCACGCCATGCATCGATCGCTTGTGCTCAAACATTTATCACATTCATGCCTCTGTAATCGGGAGAGAAATAATCATTTCGGCATGTATCACGTTTCTTAAAAGACCTATATTAGTGTGCGAATGTAAATTATCGCCGGCTTCATGTTCTTACACTTTGTTAGCTTATTAAGTAATTTACAATGTGCCATAATGACAGGGTAGTTTGAAGATGAGCATCAATTAAGGACTGCAGTAGGAATTTTCTGTTGCCGCTTGGGTGATATCAGTTAATGGTTTTTTGCTCAATTGTCGTGTTATGTCTTCATATATCTTAGTAAAATGCGGGTTTTTCAACGATTTAATGCATTTAAGAAGACAGAAATATATTTCTTATTAGAAAAAAGATGTATTAGATGCTATCCAAAATTAGTATCACATACTTAATACGCATTGAGGTTGTGGTTTTGATGTGATGCACAGTTAAGGCTTATAAAGGCTTCTGTGTATTTTTGGAACCATCTCAGATGTATTTGTACCCAGCAGGAAGTTTTGATGAGTCACTTGCCAGGTTTGGAAGCTATGTAATTATTAAAAATATGACAGACTCGCCTGCTTACATATTAATATTAATTATCTTGCCCTTTATCATTTATCTTTGTCGTCCACACGTGTTTGATCGCGTGGCCAGGATGTGTTCCTGATATTCTTGTTTCCAATTTTTAAGCGCTGCTCCATCCGCATCCAGTTTATGTTAATTTGTCGACTATTCTGTAATTTTTATTTGATGTATAACGATATTTGTATGTACAGAAAGCCTGAAGGTGAATTCTTATTATGAACAGTTTAAACAGTTTTTTCCCAATTCTTACTTTACAATTTTTATCAAATAATTGAGAGAATATTTCAGAAAAGTCAATTTATAAAATTTTAGATATTGATGCTTCTAAACGGCAAATATCTACTCAAACCTACACTGGCCTGGGCATGGGGGGGACGCATTCTGCGACAAACATTCTTCCCATTAAATCCTAAACATCTGCAAGTTAAGGGGTCTTTTTACAAATAATACTACTAGGGTTGGTTGCATATAAACTACTTTACATTTTATTATACTTGAAAATATTTCATATTATATAAAGAATTAGTTACCTATAAATCTACGTCGTGGTTCCTTGGCATCCCGGTGGCCGAGGAGGCATCTTGTTACACTCATAGCTTTCCCTCAATCAGCACTTGCAAGCCAGTCAAGCCAAGGTACCTGTTAGCCACGCATGATGCGCAGACCAACGCTATCTACCCTTTAACGTCCCTCTTTCCCTTATCTGTCTCTCTTCCTAATGAATTGCTGGACCTTTTAAATACAAATTCTGCTACCTATCATTGCCTTCTTGTATTAATGTGTTAACTATCATGAGTCGACAATGCAATCACATTGTCAAAGTTTCATTTTTGTAATCGCCTACGATATGTATATTTTAGATATTTTCTATTATCGTGAATATAATGCATTTTTTAGAATGTGTATATTCAAATGTATGTATATACACATTTGCAAATTATTATAGACATGTGGTGCCAACCATCCTGACTTTAAGCTTTTCCGTGTTTCCCTCTGGTCACTGGGATGAATGTTTACATTCGATGCATTTTCTACTCTCCCATCATTCCTTAGCGTCAGTTACAAAGCAGGATACATAGGAGACAAGGGCTGGTACCGGATGGCGTGTGGTGGTGGCTTGCCCTCGGGAGAAAGATCTTGTCCTAACGTCTGACGGGTTCTGTTTAAGTATGGGGATGGTTATTTGGGACTTACCATATGCAGAACTCTTAGACACTTGTGCATCACCCCCTCGGATTCCTGACCCATACGTTTGTGAGTTATTGTACTTCACTCGACGTAAATGTAAATATTGTTTACATAACTTAAATGATGAGATTCCATTTGTAATCATTATGAAAGTTGAGGAAAGTGCCGAGTTTCATAGACACGTATTTCTTTGTCATTTATGCCACTGGTATATTTCCAACTGAGTAGTTTAAGAAAAATAACTCTGTAGGAATTCTGGCATGCCAGAGAAGTGGAATCTCGTTATACTCTCCAATTGCCCTCTTGTGTTTTATGGCAATTGTGTTCAATTAAGCACAATTTTGGGCTCTTGGCCATGAAATCCTTTGGATATTTTCCAGAGTTGAAAGCGAGATACAAAAAACTCGAAAGAGTTATGAAACATTTTAAGTAATGTATCTAAATATGTCACACCCTTATGCAAACTAATTTGAACAAAGATTTTATTCTATTTTTTTAATTATTTAATACACTTTACTAAAGATTACGTTTAGTATTTAATGAGCCGACATTTTTCACTTGTTTGAGCTTAGAGTCAATGAGTTTCTTGCACATTTCACTTATTTCAATTCATCATATATGCATTGACCTGAAAGTATAGGCAATGTGCATAAGATGTAAGTTCAATTTGCAAAATTGTATAGAATTAACAAATAACTACCAAATTAACTACTGGTACTTTAATAAATAAAATAAGACCGAATACAGCGTTACAATCTCAAGCTTTTCTCAACAAAACTTAAGCACAGATGGTCTTTTGTAATGCAAACTAACCACGCCACCTTTCATCCCTTATTTCACTTTCTTTAAGAAACCTGTTTCCCACGCCAGTCTCCCGCAAGAGATTCAAGGTCAAACAATTCCCACTTCCGTCTCAGAAAGTTGGCAACGCAAACTGCTACAGCAACAACGGCCACCAAGACCCTTCTTCCTCCTCCGGAGGCGCGAGGAAGACCTGGTTCTTCGACACCAGCAATTTCGTGTAACGGGGGTCACATCCACTTTCCTTTCTCACATAATATCAACCTTCGCGGAGTAACCCGAGCTGCCTCTTCCTTCCAGTTCCCGCACCCTCAGGGGGGAACAGATATGATGATGCCATCAGACACGTGAGTGACCACGCCCTATCCCTTCCATTGCCAAAAGGAGGAAGGAACAAGGAAAATAATGTTTCTTTTATAAATCAAATAACACACGCACCCGTCGTGTCAATGTCTTCTCACCCTCCGCCACGCCCACTCGCCCTTCTGCACACGCGACTGGCCATGTGCCTTGTCTGCACTGTATACATTGTCATAACTGACATTTCTGCAGGATCAGATAACCTTTCCCCTAGCACAGGCTAACGGCTTGCTTCCTGGAGGCACAAAACAATACACTGTAAATATTACTTTCTTAAAAAGGCTTTAAAAATAATTTCAGTAATGTGGTCCGAGATTTTCCAGAAATTGCCATTTATACTTAATTTTTTCTTTTACTGCAAAGGTTCTCCTCAAACTAAGGCATTTACTTCACCCAGAATCCTCATCTAAGAACTCCTTAATTGCCTTATTTTACCCTGTCACTTCAATTTAACTGCTTCTGCTTATTAATTCCATTTCTTTCCTATATACGAGTATATTAAATTTTTATTCCTTCAAAAAAAAAGTAAAGCAGTAGTATAAACAGTAGTAGTAGTAGTAGTAGTAGTAGTAGTAGTAGTAGTAGTAATAGTAGTAGTTGTAGTAGTTATAGTAGTGGTAGTAGTGGTAGTAGTAGTGGTAGTGGTAGTAGTAGTAGTAATAGTAGTAGTAATAGTAGTAGTGGTAGTAGTAGTAGTGGTAGTGGTAGTAGTAGTAATAGTGGTAGTAATAGTAGTAGTAGTAATAGTGGTAGTAGTAATAGTAGTAGTAATAGTAGTAGTAGTAGTAGTGGTAGTGGTAGTAATAGTGGTAGTAGTAGTAGTAGTAGTAGTAGTAATAGTAGTAGTAGTAATAGTAGTAGTAGTAGTAGTAGTGGTAGTAGTAGTAGTGGTAGTGGTAGTGGTGGTAGTAGTAGTAATAGTGGTAGTAGTAGTAGTAGTAGTAGTAGTAGTAGTAGTAGTAGTGGTAATAGTAGTAGTAATAGTAGTAGTAGTAGTAATAGTAGTAGTAGTGGTAATAGTAGTAATAGTAGTAGTAGTAATAGTAGTAGTAGTAATAGTAGTAGTAGTAGTAGTAGTAGTAATAGTAGTAGTAGTAGTAGTAGTAGTAGTAGTAGTAGTAGTAGTAGTAGTAGTGGTAGTAGTGGTGGTAGTAGTAGTAGTAGTAGTAGTAGTAGTAGCAGAAGTAGTAGTAATAGTAGTAGTAATAGTAGTAGTAGTAATAGTAGTAGTAGTAGTAATAGTAGTAGTAATAGTAGTAGTAATAGTAGTAGTAATAGTAGTAGTAATAGTAGTAGTAGTGGTAGTGGTAGTAGTAGTAATAGTGGTAGTAGTAGTAGTAATAGTAGTAGTAGTAGTAGTAGTAGTAGTAGTAGTAGTAGTAGTGGTAGTAGTAGTGATAGTGGTAGTGGAAGTAGTAGTAATAGTGGTAGTAGTAGTAGTAGTAGTAGTGGTAATAGTAGTAGTAGTAATAGTAGTAGTAGTGGTAATAGTAGTAGTAATAGTAGTAGTAGTAGTAGTAGTAGTAGTAGTAGTAGTAGTAGTAGTAGTGGTAGTGGTAGTAGTAGTAATAGTGGTAGTAGTAGTAGTAATAGTAGTAGTAATAGTGGTAGTAGTAGTAGTAGTAGTAGTAGTAGTAATAGTAGTAGTAGTAGTAATAGTAGTAGTAGTAGTAGTAGTAGTAATAGTAGTAGTAGTAATAGTAGTAGTAGTAATAGTAGTAGTAGTAGTAGTAGTAGTAGTACTAGTAGTACCAGGGGTGGTGATGGTAGATATTCAAAATAAGATATAAAACGTTTCCCTGCTCCTGGTGAGAAATAAACCCCTTAGGATATCTGAACATAAGACACGTGTGTGGCTTATTCGTGTTCTCTATATTATGTTTGAATGGTACATGTGCCACCCAAGCCTGCTTTTATCCATAGCCGGCACATCTATATATGTACTCTTTAAGTTCTTCCCAAGTTCTACAACACGCGCCAATTTCCCTCCTCCAGGCCATCCCTTTTGTTACTCCCACAAAGGATGATGTGCAGACGGTTGAATAATAGAACTGCCGATCATATTTCTACAACTCATTTTTGCTCATCTAACGGTGGTTTTTTCCTGCATTTCATATATCGTTGTTGCGGCTCATTTTTGAATGTCTTTTAAAGCCTACTTTTTCATGTCATATACAGTTATGAGCACAAAAAGAAGCGTATAAAAAGAGGGATCACTATGGGGGAAAATGAAAAAAACGGAAGAAGAACTTAGGGAGAGAAACATACGGCACGTCTTCAAGTATTACTTTAGTAATATTGCAGAAATATCTATGCCTATCTAAAGCTAAAATAAAAGTAATATTTTAATGATGCTGAGGAATCTAAATGGCATTTTCTAAGGTTTACATTATGCTAATTTCAGAATTCTTAAGTTCTCTGTGAGATTAACCCTTTTTAACTTTATTAAAATATATTGAAAAAATAAAATAAAAGTTGCAAACTAATTTATGAAAAGTTATACTGATGTTTAATATATATATATTAGTACAGAACTAGGGTTATTCAATTAAGTATTATAATTTTTATGCAGGCATAATTTCTTGCGCTAAAATTTATCTTTACAATATTTTTAGCTTAATGCGTACAAGTATAATTGCTGTCATTTCGGGTTCCTACTGAGAGAAATGTGCAAGTAGAAACATGTTGAGTTTCGCCTACAGCAAAATGGAGGTGACACGCGACAACAATATGCTGCTATGAATTTTCCTTTCCTCTCAACAAATCTTCAGCTGAAGTCTATGCAATGTTAAGGAAGCCCATAAGTAGTTTTTTCTTCTTTATAGCAGAACTCGAAGAAGGAAGGCAATCCATTTTAAAGAAGGGTGGTCTCGATGCTATAATTTGCCCTCCAACGAAAGAAAACATTAACACTGCTGCTGTCATTGTGAGAGCGGTTAGGTCGGGGAAACGTGGAGATCATGATAGGATTTGCTGATCATCCCTCTCTCCACGACCGATCCATCGGTTTTTCATTCTCCTGATTAACAATTTGCGAACTTGTAACAGAAGTGTCATCCTGTCGGTAGGGAAAATTCATATTGTCAATCTCCAGCTGCGACATGAGTAAATTTTCCAGCATATCCCAGATGCACGTGTCCTATAATGGTCTCTTCGCAGAAGAAAAAGGGCCATAAACTTTATACTGTGAGATTGCACAGAACTCGTTAACTTTTGGCGATGTGCTGCACAGTAGCGCAGGGATTTTCTGTGCCCTAGACTTGCACATTGGGTCTGTTCACTTTGTCACTCACAAAAATTGTTGCTTCTCTGATCAAACCCATGTTGTTTCAAAGTTGTTGCAACCATGCAGAAAACTCAAAGCGTCGTCATCGTCATCTTTCTCATCGGGCGCCAGGGCTTGGAGCAATTGTAACCCGATGTCTTCTGTTGCAAAATCTTCCTAACGGTCGGTTGTGAAGTGTTCAGCTCTCTGCTTACTCTGCTCCGCCACTTCTGTAGGCTACGTGTAAATCTCGCCCGCAAGCGCTTAATAATTTCTACAGTCACTGCAGGCCGACCCGCTGTTTTTCCCTTACACAGGCATCCTGAAGTTGTAAACTGCGCATACCATCGCGGAATGAAGTTGGCACTGGTGCATCTTTAGTGTCGCTGCACTATTATGCTAGACTGAAGTGAATGAAATTCAAGTACAGCATTCAGCGACTGTCGCCATCTTTGGTAACTGCTGCGTTCTTGCAGCAGAATTCTATATGTGATCAAAGTTTTGTGATAATATGTCCAATAATATATCTAAAGTAAATTTGTGAAACCGCTTCAAACTTTTGTAATAATTCTGTGTGTTGTATATATTGCTATTCTGTGTTTAGTTGCATAGTATTTAAACATTCACTGATCTTTTCTTTGTTGTTACTGCAATGCTGTAATCACTGATATTCTGTGTTGCAAGCACACTTACATAGAAGTCAGACCTACAAATAAATTGAATATCGGTTAATGAATTGTGATTATACCATTTCAAACGAAAACGTATTTTACTGAACAATATATGCATGATGTATCAAAATTAATAGCGCGAACTGAAACGGTTGAAAGTATACGATAATAGAAGCAAAAATGTTCCAGTAAACATGGGTCCGCAAACAAACTGTGTGGTTACGAGCCATCACTGACTTCATTCGTTGTACACACTCGGAAGCTGTCCGCGATGTGCTCATTGTCTACAAAACTGAAGATTGCCAACAGGTGATGGTGTTATCAAACCAAACACGACAGACAGTACACGATCATAGCAGTCAGATCATTTGTCTGAGCAGTGTCAGGTGTGCTGAACTGCATATAGTCAAAATGGAGCCGTACAGCAGAATTTACTTTTCATCTATGGTAGGGCACGGGAGGCTGCATGTTTGTACCGTTAAGAAATACCCTGGTCGAAGACACTCCGAAAGTCGCACATTTACAAGAATATCAGCGCCTCAGAGAACAGGGCAGTTTCGTACTGGCGAGGAGTAGGAAGACCTACATGCATTGAAGATATGGTGTTGGGAGCAATACAAGTCTCTCCAGGAACTTTAACGAGAAGAACTGTACTAACCTACAGTTAGTACTGCTGTACTAACCTACTAACCTACTAACCTACTAATGCCTGTACTAAGCCACAGTAGTGCATGGAGAATTTTACATCGCTATTCACTGTACCCTTACCGTCTCAAGTAATCTGCACTTTGTTTCTAAAGTGAATTTTTATCAGTGGATGATGCAACAACAGGCTGTAGTCAACCCTCGTTTTACAGGTAACATTTTATTTACCGATGAAGCGGGGTTCACACGCGATAGTATTTTCAATGATCATAATGCACATTTTTGGTGCGAAATAAACCCACATGCTGTTCATAAGTCACCACATCGGCAACGTTTCTGTGAATGTGTGGTTAGGGGTACTCGGTGATCTTCTCATTGACCCATACATACATTCTTCCAAGAAAAATCAATGGGCGGAGGTATCTTCATTTGCTCAGTGAAATCTCTCAGAATTATTTGAGGGTGTTTCCCTGGAGCAACTTTGGGGTATGTGGTACATGCATGATGTAGCTCCGGAACGTAAGAAGACATGTAATGCGGATATATGGTCCAAGATGGATAGGTCGAGAAGTGCCTGTACCTTGGCCTCCACGATCACCCGATCTCAAACCTTATGGATGTTTCTATCTTCGGTCACCTCAAAAATATAGTGTACAGCACTCCCGTTTATACGGTTGAAGCAGAAATTTGTACATACTTGTTAAGAATTCCGAGATGATTCGGGGATGTTTGAAAGAATGCAGTCTTGCATTCAGATGCAAGGACGACACTTTTGCAAGGACGACACTTTGAACGTCTCCTTTAACAAATAAGAGTGTACAGTACATAACATGTAACATACTAGCGTAAAATTGTATTCCTTGTTAACTTGATATGAGTGAATTTTGAGCTAACTTAGAATGGAATTTAAACGAAAAGTATGCTTTTCAAATTCATGTTTGATGTTTCTTAATGAAGTCAGTGGCGGCTTGTAACCACACATTTGCAATTATCTCGCACATGGCTCTTTTGTGGGCTCATGTTTACTGCAACTTTTTTGCTTCCATTATCGTGTACTTTCAACCGTTTCAGTTCGCACCATTAATTTTGATATCCTTTGTACACCTGAAATAAAACACGTTGAAAATAATATTGTTCGGGGGAATTAATAATATTAGGTAATAAGCAATATGAGTAGATTTTTCCTTAACAATATACTAAAAGCTTTCAATGGAGCGATTGGATGCATCATGTTGAAAGAATACTATTTTTTTACGAAGGTATAGAAAAAATATATTGGCTAAGCTATTCACTTTCAAATATTGTGTAGGTATTTTGTCGGGACCGTAACAGATGAAAGAAATAATCTTAAACAATGCAAGAACATGAAAGAAAAATCTAAATTGAAGTATAATACAATTTTTATGTTAGGTTATAGACTCCATTCACAAGCATTTCTATCTACAGTTATTTTTTTATAGTTTTTCCATGATAAATATGGGTTAATATCCTTATTTAAACTCAACGGAACGCCTCTCCCAAATAACTCATCTGGCTCCCATTATACTTCACGCGTCGAAGTGAAACAGTAAAGATAATTACATTAAATTAGCAGTTAATGTTCTCAACAAATTATTCAATACAATATATTAATAAACATAACCGAAATCAAAATATTAACCCAGAGAACATCATTAATCACACTAGCCCAGAAACGTGTAGTAAGGAAAAGGGACCACCTGTGTTGCTACGCAACTCAAAACAGCTTATAGGCGGCATTTGTGAGAGAAGACTGTTCAATGTGGAATTTAGGTTAAACGGAACATCACATTTTAACTTTTGTTTTACACTTTAATGAAAAGGTGTGATTTTGTATAATTAGCACACGGTGAATTCATGACTAAAATAAAATAGCTAGGTTTCCTTCCAAATTAGATTTTAAATGCATCATAAAACAATCCCTTATATATAAATCAACAGTAACTATAACACAGATAAGGATAAAACACTATGAAAAAGTCACTCTTGAGATCGCTATATTTCGCACTCGTGGAGTCCTTCTATGGCAAGATGACAACTGACTTGTCTTGTCAAGAAGATGTCACTTATTTATAATATATATATATATATATATATATATATATATATATTATAGTTTAAATATTTAACTGTCTATAAATTTAAAATTTTAATAAACATGAATTAGAACGAAAAATCAAAACATGATAAAATTAAGTGCAGTCTTAACTTTTCGATTATCATGTAAAATTATTTTTAAATAGTAGATATTATTCAACTTTTCAATAAAATACTATAACACATTATTTTTAAAACACAACAGGAACTCTTAAATTAGTAGAATACAACAATAGCTAATATGCTTGGTGACTTTTTGCCTCTACATCTTCCATGACAGTAACGACCTAATGAAAAGGTTTTCCGTGATGCATCATTCCCAGATTAGAAGAAAAGAAATCCAAGTAAGAATAAAGAAAATGTAACTTCAATGACCATTACACATTAACATGTCAACAATTATCTCTTTGTGTCGAGTCTTCATTGTATTTATTCCCGCATATGGACCGGGTATCACTGTTGATAAAGCCGTTAGTGCGTATTTAAGTTTAGAATAGTGAGGAGTTGCTGTATTATTGCGTTTAATTTCATTGGGTCATGGTGAAAAATGCATTTTAATTTAAATGTAACTTTTCCAGAAATGTCTGGCAGAATTTCAAGAACGTTTATCAGAGATTTATTTATCTGACAGATCTACAGTTCGTAAAATAATGCTTAAATCTAAAACAAAATATACAAGATGATAAGAAGCAGACGCACTAAGACAGGAAAAAATAAATGATATTGATATCGATTATAAAAATCACAAATATAACAAGCTCAGGTCAGCATATTTTGCTAAAAATGCATCGCTACAAAGTGCATGCCTAACAGCCAGCTGACTCAGAAAGGAGAATTCTCATTTTCTGTAATAAAAAAAAAAATTGGGAAGCAGGTTGAATGTGGATGGCTGAGTTTCGGCTGCTAGTCCGGTCAACTTGCGGAGAAAAATAAAACGAAGACCCTTACATTCCAGAAAATAACTGACAATCTTGAACCCTTATCCATGCTTATTTCCTATTAGTTATGTTCAAAAACATATCTAAGGTTAGCTCATGAATTTTTGGGCCAATAACAAAAGGTTCTTTCAGATTAGCTCTGTCTAACGCCTTCATTTATATTTTTATTAAGGGGGTATGAAAGACCTATCTCTTGTAATGTTAAATTTACCAACATCTGCTCTCATTTTCTCAAACACTATTAAAGCTAATGAAATGAAACTTTTACAGCATACAGATGCATATAATTGAATTTTACTGGCCTATTTTCACTCTATACCGTGACTCTGAAGCAAATTGTAAAGTTTTCTTTTTTTCTATTTTTTTCAACTTTTTTTTCTGGCTCTACCATAACAGATTCACATCACCACAATGATATCATGAATAAATGGTAAAAGTTTCAAAGTGTTCCTTTACACGGTTCCTAAAAAAATGGTAAACTTATGTTTTTCAATAACTACAGTCAAAATGTTTTTACAGAAAAGCTTACTTTTTGAGGAAAACACTAGCTAAAAACATTCAACACTGCAAAACAACAAAGGATGATGTCTAAAAACAAACGCTGCCAATTTATTAAATACAACTTTTTCTATCACCACAGTCTTCTAGAGCGATAGTTCTAAGTTATAGAATTTTAGCTGAACAAGAGTTCTCGAATTAATACTAATAGAAGTGATATTATTAAATTTATTAAAATACTTATAACCAAGGAACATCAATGAAAATCATATGAAAATAAACAGAAACTTCCAAATATTTAAATGGTACAAAAAATGTGATTATTTCACTCCCCCCCCCCTTTACTTCAATACTTCCCTTAACCCCAACTTTATATTAAGCGGTGGCAGCAAAATTGCGTCTTTTTTAACTATTGACTTGTTCCTAGCATTCACTTAACTCGATACCAATCAGTCTTTACTTGTTATTCTTTAACTTCCTAAAGTTTTTATTTAGTTGGACTGCTCCACTCACAAAAAGAGCAAACTGCTTTATATTCTTAGAAATACGAGTACCCAATTACACTAAGAGCTCCAAAGATTTGTAACTAGCATTCTTCTTGCTTAAGATTAAAACTTGGTGGTACTGTGTGTGTGTATGGTGCGTTGTACCTCAGAAAACATATATTAACAATTATCTCGGAAAGTTTAGCTGATAACACGAAACGGATTTTAGTATTGTCATTACTATATACAAATACATCACAAAAATGTTGTTCAGTTAGATGTAAATTGCAGTAATTTACAGCGTGAATCTTCAGAGATGTCAGAAATAACTTGGTTATAAATTAGTAGAATAGAAGTTATGAGAGTCAAACTGTTTCCAAATAAAAGATTTGCTTTATAGAACAATTAATTAATAGAATCGACGCCGGGGTTGATCTAGGTGACGTACGAAGGTGTACTCAAGAGTGTACCTGCTACCGCATTTAATTAAACCATTGTTTCTTATAGGACTTACTTCCGTAGCCATAGAGGTCATTGGCCGGTAAGAGCTTTGCCGATAGGGTGTTTGAAAACATATTAATTAAAGTTTTGTTTGCTCTACACTTTCAATTGTATGCTTAGTTTTTAAAAAAATTCACGGATACTATTTATATACGATTTATTGATATTGAACAAAAACAATCCTAATTACACTCTTGGTTCACTAAAGGCGCGCGCACACACACACGCGCTATGCAAATGATAAGAGGGTTGTATATCTTTTATGAGATATACAATCTTTTCTAGTTTTGTTCCTCCCACCTTTGATGCTTGCAGCTGTATTTGACAACCGCAGAATGAATGCTACGTCGCCATCGAAACATTGTATTTCATTGGAAAGATAGTGGCGGAGGCAAACATTTCGCAGACCAGGAATATCCAAGTACAGAGGAAGATATTGAATTTTGCCACGCCCTCTGCACTGGACAAATACTCTTGCACACAATAAAATCCTTTTATTGGCATGCCATATTACTAGCATTGACTACGCCGAGTTTTCTGAACATTTACATTACGAGAAAAAGTTCAAAATGGGGAGCAGAGAAAGATTAGTTAGATTTACACATTACGTCATTACACTTAACGATTTCTGCAGCCTATAGCGACATCCTGCTATAAATGCCACAAATATTTTCATTTTAGTTAACGAATTGCTTTTCGTCCTGTATTTCTTTATCTTTTAGTACATTTTGGATTAAAAGAATGTTGTAGTATGCTTTTAACTACCCAGGATTTGAAGTTAATATACATTAATAATTACAATAAAAGTTCTTCGTCTGTCTAAATAGATTTGGAAGTGCTTGTATTTGCTGTACATAAAAATATAAAGAAAAATGAAAAGAAACAAGGAGAAAATTAAGAAACCTAATAAATTTAAACCAAGTAAAGAATTGCGTAAAAGGGAAGTAATTGAGAAAATTATTCTAAAATCAATAAATAAGGTTCTAACTTAATGTAAATTGTAAATTATTATACTATGGTTCCGGAGCGATCAAAAAAAAAATTCTCATTTAACGAAGTAAAAATCTTGTTCCATCACAATAACGCACCGTCGCGCAAATCTGCGATTACGACCTCAAAATTATTGAACTTTTAATATAAAATCCTTCCTTCATCCCCCCATACTCTCCGGAATTGACTCCCTCCAACAACTTGCTATTATTACCCAATATGAAGAAATGACTAGTGGGGGGGGGGGAATGTATGAAATTAAGAGGTCGCCGAAACAAATGCTAGAGATTTTTTGGGGGGATACATAAATTAGAAAAGCGCTTGGATAAGTTAATAGATTTATGTTTGAAAAAAATATTCTTTTGAAAAAAAAGTATGCCCAAATTTTTATACGAGTTTATTGAACAGAACTCCTAGAAACACTACCTGTAGATTCAGGACATTGGGTCACATGACAATAACTACCATTGCCGAGTGCGATACTCATTGGTTTGAAACTTTCAAACGTGTACGTTACAAAAAGAGAGTGTTTAACATTTTCAAGCTGATGTGCTAGAAAGAAAGAAATTGCTGAAGGGTGTTACAGTATGAATGAAGGGGGTGTCAATGAAATAAATAGCCACTGTCTTAGAAGTTCAGGCTAAGAAACAACTTTCATGGACAACGCTTACAAATTACAGCCACTCGCGTGAACAGAACCCTTTAGTTACCTACCGCGGTGCAGTTCACTTTATCGCCTCCTAGAACGAGTTATTATGAACGCCGTACTGTTGCTCACAAAATGGACCGCCACACCACTCCGTTCAAGAACTGACAATCGCTCTACATATTCTCTTTTTCATGGCTTTTGTGCGAGTACTAATTTGAAGCCAATGAGAAGACTTGTTTCGAAACAAACTGCTGGCCTTGCAGTGCTGGTACGTGCCTCTATATTAGTCTGAAGTCAACGACATATTTATATGGCCTCGTATTCGCTGCAAGACGTTGCCATAGGCGGAGTGTCAGGCGGTGCTATAAGAATAGGAAAAGAATAAAAGAGCGGCTGGGAAAAGATTAAAAGCGGCCCTTTATCTAGGGAAACAAGAAGCCGTAAAGTTGCCTGGATTAGATGGAGACAAGGGGAAAGTAATTCGGAAAAGCAGGCAACTACAATTAACTAATTACCCGGCGGTTTCTTTGTCTGCAAGAAACACTGTGGGCAAGCCTAGTGCAGTGGCATTATCGTTATCTCTCAGAGAGCTTTATTAGCAAAAGGAGACTGTCTAGAAGAATCTGGGGAGATGAAATATATTGTTTTCTTATTCGTCTTGATGTTCAAGGGTTAGTTCATTTGACTCGTTTCGGTCAACTATCTGCTCGCTGAACTCTGTGAGTTTTTGTACTTCTCCACATTCTCATCAAATCCACATGAGATGCAAATCAGATTGCAGACTGAATCTGAACTCACCGGAAACAGGACAAATCTCTATTAATTTAATTAAAGTTTAATGTCGATCATGACTGACTTCACGTGTAGGCTTCTGACACAGAGACCTGGGCCTCTACGGCTCCTGGAGTTTTGAAAACAGTTTCCCGACATATCGGTCCAGTTGAGAAACTGTAACTTTTCTGAGCTGCAACGAAAATTTGTGCTTTTCGAAGTCGTTCCTAATCCTAGTGTTGATGCTTTAAGAGGCCTGGTTTCCTTTTTGCCACTTTGAAATTCATAACAACAGCAATAAACACTTGGGTCTGATACACCTTTATTTGGGACATGCCTTCTTTGAGTCAAGTGGTAAATTTTTCCTATACACAGAGAACTGGCATTATATCCACATACGCTTGTCTTTCGTCTTTACACCTTTGTTATACTAGATTTTAGTAATTATGTTTAACAAATGGGCACTGATATACCTTACAAATAAAGAATCAAAATAATGGAGTAAGAAATAAATTGAAATCCATAATCAGATTCGTAACGCCTCAAGAGTATTAATTTAAATTCACTTATTTTATTAATTCTCACTGTTGAATACAATTTTAATTTTATAACCACTTTAATACCTATTTATTACTGCTACTGCTATAACAACAGTTATTGGAAACCAGCAACTTTATAACCCCAATGCTAGATGTAGTATACATTTACTGTTAACTGAATATAAGCATTACCCAGTAATTAATAATTAATTCAACCACTAAATACGTTGGTACATTAGCATTAGTTTCACTTTATAAATTCTTATCTAAATATAAACATAAGTTGAACAAAGCGATTGTGATTTCTAAACAATATTTACTAATTATTATATTCCACTTCTTGGTAATCTAGCTTTCCTTCTACGAAATAAAAGATGGATTAAAGTTGATCGACTCTTAACACCAAGAAGGAAAATGAGTTTGAAAGACGACAAAAACGATGGATAAAAGAGTATCTTCCTTCTAAATGAAGTCGGTCCTGGTGGTGTAGTGTTAACCATACTTGCCTCCTAAACCCAAGATTGCGGGTTCAAACACGGCCAGGATGGATGGATTTTTTTCTGGCGTAAAAATATTAAGTATGGCTTCCTTCGGAAGGGAAGTAAAGCCGTGGGTCCCGTGTCGTACATTTACGGCACGAAAAAGGACCTCAAGCCTGAAAGAAGAGGCCTCTGAGCAAAATGTGTCGGCCGTTTCACACCCTGAGTTGAATGGGACGCTGATGATCTGAAATGTTAAAGAGCGTCCGTAAATAAATAAAAAAAAATCTACATGAAGATAAATCGTCTAAACTAAATGAAGAAGAACGTTTATTTTAAAAGAACACATTGCTTTAATAAACAAAGAAACAGATATTAAAATAAAGTTAATAAGTAAAATAACTGCAAATTTATGATTGTAAATAAGAACATATTATAGATATTACATAAAAGGTAAGATAGATTGAAAGATAGATCGATTGGATAGGTTGATAGATTAGTTTAATAGACAGACAGACAGACAGACAGACAGACAGACAGACAGACAGACAGACAGACAGACAGACAGACAGACAGACAGACAGACAGACAGACAGACAGACAGACAGACAGACAGACAGACAGACAGACAGACAGACAGATAGACAGATAGACAGATAGATAGATAGATAGATAGATAGATAGATAGATAGATAGATAGATAGATAGATAGATAGATAGATAGATAGATAGATAGATAGATAGATAGATAGTGTTTGATATGCTGGATTTGTAAACCAACAACCGATATCTCTAATTTTATTACTTAAAGATTGCCAAATATTGGATAATTGGCTTAATGATATGTATAGCTATACTTGCAGCTGTAATCATATCTTGTTGGCTTGCAGGTAATGAAATATGTATGTACGTTTTTATTTCAGTGAACAAAGATTAGTTACCAGCTCCATCAATGAGCATGAGCTATAAACCGCATTCCAGATACTAAAGTTTCAAATTGCAGTAATGTAGCTATAAAACTGGGCCGTTGCCTGTTTTAAGAAACACTCCGGTAATGCTGGGAATGTTTCAATTATACACATTTGCTCACCCGCGTGGACTTCTAGAATTGCTCACTATAAAAAGAATTATGGCGGTAAAATATTTTTATAACAATAATTTAAAAGTGTGTAAACTAGGTAAGAGCATCTTAAGGAATTGTCCAAAATATTTTCAAAGGAAAATATTCAACAAAAGTGCATGTACATATTTCTTATACAGGGTGGTTCATAAAAAAACTATGATCATTAAAATAACACAATTTTTATGGAATGATTTTGGACGGCCTTTCGTTTGGATGACTCTGAGGACTTTCGAGGATTGTTATTTTTTTTTATTTACACTTACTGTGAAAACGCGGAACACGCAACCTCAGCGCATTTATAGTGAACGAATATTCCAAAGTTTTTACGCACGAGGGGCACTGCAGATTCAGAAACCATGGCTAATAACTTAAAATGTCTTGGTCTTAAGAATTGGAAAGACCATAGTGATTACATCTTACCCAAACTAAGCTCAGCATGTCTGGCAGTCAGATCATTAATTTATTTTATAAAAAGAGCATCCTAAAAACATTATATATGTTTACTTCCAATCGTTAATGAGTTATGAAATAATGCACTGGGAAAATTCAGTAAACACTAAAAAAAAATTATACAAATAATATGAATAGCAGAGGAATGAATAGTGTTTAATGCCCGTTTTTGCTACAGAGGCACCACAGGCGATGGACACTGATGACACATGAGATGAAATGATATATTGGGAAAGGACTTATTTTTAAGGAAGGAATCGTTCCAGGCCTAAGTTTAGGGTACCTCCCCGGCATTTGCCATTTATGAGGACTGAGGAAAACCTGGAAAAAACCTCAGTCAGGAAGGACGGTCCTGCGGTATTCGAACCCAGACCTCCCGCTCACGAGTCCGAGACTTAACGACCTCGGCCACCCGTGGCGGTGGAATAGCAGAGGCAAACGATCAACTCACTGTAACGAATTATTCAAAATATTTGGAATTGAACCATTAGTTTGCGAGTACATTCTAGCTGTATCTTTACAATTTTAAAGTATTCATAAAACATTCACAATGAATGAATAGTGTTTAACGTCCGGTTTTGCTACAGAGGCACCACAGGCGGTTTAAAACATTCAAATACCCACACAGCAAATAAACAAGACGCGGTCAAGACTTAAACAAGTAACAAGTTGCAGTCACTCCAAAAAGGTGTTTACTACATAGTGTAGTATTATTTAATTCTTTTCCACAATCTCTAAAGAAACTACATTCTAATAAAAATAAGTTCAGGTTAGCATAAAATATGTCTCATCACTTACACATATACAGAGGAGAATTTAAAGCAGTCACATAAGTGTACTAATTTTATATATTAAATAAAATTCTTTAAAGCAGCGTTTTTAATTATTCAAAATATGAATAATTTAAGTAACCATCAGCATGTATTTTTCTAATATAATATTTTAATATAAATTATGTAAAAATGACCAACTCTGACACACTCTACACCAGTATTAAAAATTGTAAATATGAAAAGTGTGACGATTTCATCAAATGTACATTATGTTTATAATTTCTGACGAAATCAGGGCTTAAAATAACTTTTAGATCAACAGATTGAAGTGATAAAATATGGCGATGCTTCAAATCTTACGAATGGCCGGTCCATATAAAATCGGACACCAAGAACACTTAATAATTAATTAGTAAAGAAAAATATTATATATTTCTTATCATCTTCATATATATAATATTTTAAGTTCATTAGCTTTCTTGTTTAATACGATAATTATATTCCATAGTGATAAAATCAGCACTTTGAAGGACTTAAAACCATAAAACTCTAATGCTAGACATTAAAAATTAATATTAAAGCATAAATCCTATAAATATATAAATTTTTAATAGGGATATAAATTAATTCATATGTTTGCCCTCTCTGGCAAAAAAAAAAAAAATGGCATTATTATTGTTAAGTTCTTTCAGGAATTCCCATAAAAATACTTTCATTAAATTATGTGTGAACATGCGGTCTTGCTAGTTGTATTCAAGTAAAGAGAGCGAGAAGTCAGCTGTACTACTTTGACTTGAGAGTGCTGTCTTGTGACATCTCTATTGGCGTGCAAGACAGATATAAAGAACATAATTTCTATATAAATTGTTTTCTATACTAGTTTACCTTGGACACAAATCTAAAACCTAGGTTTGTGCCTTGCTAATTAATGGCTATATTTCAAAAAAGCGCAAAAGAAATAAAAGAAGTGTGGCTCTTGCATGGAGAAAATTCTGGGGGTTCAACTTCCTCCTGTAGAACACAACTCTTCAGGTTTATATATTGCACCAATATAAAATCTATTTAAAATTGATAAATGTGGGGTTTATTTTTGTAGTTTTTCGCGGATTTTATATAATTTTTGATTATACAGTGAGGTTATTTGCGTTACATGCCAGCAGGGCATGACTGGTCAAGGCCATATAATGCTTGTGCGGGTAGCAGCTTGTGGTTAGTTTGAGGGAGACTTTGTCAGGGAGTGGTTTTACATTGGTGTGTTACTCAGTGCTTTCTCTGTGTGTAAATTCTGAGCTAATTGTTCTTATTTTTTATGCAACTACATATAGTCTTGGAGTTATCATGTATGACATGTGAAAACCAATTTTTGCTCATATTCCAATTTAAAAAAACCGCTCATCAACTTGTTAAAAAGTTAACAGAGATAGAAGCTCTCAATGACAAGAAACATATTTCGAACCGCCGCGTTCTTACGGAAGAAAAAGATGAAATACCTAAATGAGAGATATCATTTTCGTCATCTCTTATAACATGTTTAATGCTTTAACATCAATTTTAAATACAGCATCATTTTACGCTTTCAGTGAAATATTCTCTCTCCTAATCTGGTTGCGGCGTAGCACTTCCCCAGTAAACAGCAGCGCTCAGGCGGACCTTAACTGAAATAACTTCACTGCATTAGAGTCATCATAAAGAATATAGTAGAGCTGCACAGGGTTTGAAAATACAACTGCAGCTCTGTGAAGACATTTGTAAATTTATTTTAAGCAAATTTCCATCCAATATGTAGTTGAAATGCAATATATTAACAAATGACACACACACACACACACACACACACAAACACACAAGGTGTGTATTAATTTCGCTCGTGGTGAAGGAAAACGAAGAATGCATTCAGATGTTTGAATCAAAAACGTAACTCTTAGTGTGCTTTAAAGTTGAAAAGACATTCTGGTTTTCGAAAGAATTTTAGCTATCATATAGTTAATCGATTGGAAGAAAACAATGAATTGTGAATCATTTAAAAGAAAAAGCATTTTTGAGCTCATTATTCACCAGTTTTAAGCCCTCTTGATTGCTTGCTCTGGAAAACTATGGAGAACTTCATAATGTGTGTATTAGATAATTGCTGTCGCTTTAAGGAACATTTAAATAAGCATATTGCATTAGCGGTGGCTACTTGAGATTTTATTGATTATCTCTGTAATTGCATTATCCAATTATATGATGACAAAACACTGTGTCAGGAGACTGCATTGACCGATAAACATCGTTCAAACCGAACCGTTCTACGCGAGACTGGATTTACCAAATTGCTACGTTGGCCTTGAATCTGCCACCACTCAGCGTCGTTTAAACAGTGAAAGAAAAAGTACGTGTCTAATGCTAGAATTAAGTTTAAGAAAATATTTGGCCACAATATTACACAACGATTCATAACTTGTATATCCATACTGAGTCCACGCGTGCTGTCAGGAAATTATTTGAAGAGAAATTCCCAATTGTCGAGTTCTAAGTCGCAACGCGATTCATAAATTAGTTAGTAAATTTCACTAAACGGAAAGTGTTCAAGATAAGAAGCCAAGATGATGACATAATTTCATAAGCAGAAGGCAAAAATTTGTGGAAAATAAAGATGGGCAGTTCTAGCATCTCCTTACTTGACATGAATGAGAACATAATCTTTTGATAGCATTACAGTTTATAGACTGCCACTATAGTGTTTATACCATTGAATATTGCGTTGCTCCTCCCACTCGCCCCGATTCTATCGTAGCCTGGCTGACCGTGAGCGATGGTTTATCGGCCGATGAAATTTCCGTCGCCGCGTCAGTCATCAGGTAAGTGAATTTAGCCCTATTTATGTCAGTTTTCTCAGAAAATTACTCTACAATTGAAGATATCTTCAGAGTGTGTCTTGCAACTGTAAAGTAACTTGGCATCCATGTCAATTGCTTTTCTTTTTGGCTACTCATTTGCAAATGAACATACGCTGTAACTGTCGTATTTATAACAACAGCTTCTACTCATTCTACATGAGTTGTGCATGCAGGTTTTTACTTCAACCATTGCAGTTTCAGATCACTAATTGGCATACTAGTACCTCCCCCCCCCAATTTCTTGCACACTACACGCATACTTTTTATCATTCCATTTATAACAGGTGCTGGTACCAAAGGCTGCCTATGGCGGTTTCAGTATTTAAAACTATGCTAAATATTTTGCTAAAATGTTCATTACCTTTGACAGAAGCGTGTTGATGGATTAAAACGGACATTCAACTGCTCTTTCCATTAGCAAAGTATGCAAGTGAAAATTCGTTGCTCAAGGCTAACCAGCGTCATCTGAACCGCGCAGGGTGGGGGGCGATGGTAAGATATAAATCAGAATCAAAAAGTTGAGGAGTGTTTCTTGTAGTGTTGTAACCTGGCAAGAATGGGAGTAGCCTGCGTATTCTGAGTGGTTTATTTGTTGTCGACAACTACCTGGCGAATGACTCTAAAGTACGGGTTTCGTAGGTAGCAAGTCTCATTAAAGAAATATGCATTAATGAACGTGCTATTCAATGCGCGATTTTTAATTCTTTTTAAATACTATTTGCACGGGCGTGTGTATGTGTAACAACGCATGGTGAAAGTTTTAAGATGCTCTCTTTTCTTTGTTTACTGAAAGGAAACATCTGCAAAACGGGTTAATTGCCGCTTGCTTTCCACCAAGGCGACAGATTCGATCCCAGACGCCGCGTGTACATGGACTTTGTGGTTTAGCAACTTTTCTCCACACACTCCGTTGTCATCATCATCTAGTTCAATATGATATTCAATTTAATCAGTCCAGGTGGTGTAATGGTAACCATACCTAGTCTCCTACACCCAAGATGTGGGTTCGAACCTGGCTAGGACCGATAGATTTTTTTCGGGCGTAAAAATCCTAAGTATGGCTTCCTTCGGAAGGGAAGTAAAGCCGTGGGCCCCGTGTCGTACATTTACGGCACGAAAAAAAACCTCAAGCCTGAAAGAAGAGGCTTCTAAGCAAAATTTATCGGCCGTTTCACGCCCTGAGTTGAATGGGAGCTTTATTAATTTTTTTTGGCATATTTATGGACGCTCTTTAACATCTCAGGTCATCAGCGTCCCATTCAACTTAGAAATAAAATATATTGAAAAGCAATAAAATAGTTTATTCCAAATGAGTTTTTTTCCCTAGTTTTTGTAAAAACTTAAAAGTACAGAAGTGTCTTGCCTTTTGAATAACTTTACATATTAATAATAAATAGTGTGGTTAAAGAATATGCAATGAACAGCCCGATATCGCTGGTTGGTGTACGCAGTTCCCTTTAATTCTTTTGTAGCCCAGTGTGATAGTTGACATACAAAGCGATGTTGCTAAGTAGGAGCAATTTCAGGATGCAAGACGCCTTGTAATGAACCGAGTTCCATGAGGTTCTTTGTTGGATACGTTTCTTTATTGCCTTTGTTTCCCATTCCAATGCCCCTGTCCTCCTTCTTTTCAGCCAAATTGCTTATGGACACAGCCGTTTTGTTCCTTTCTTGGAAAACATTTCACGGGCTTCACCTATACAAGAAACTTCTGTATGATATAAGTGGCTAATTTTGTTTTGTCATTTTTTGCATTATTTCAGTGTCAAAATATTTTGTACTAAGGTTCTAGAAAAAATGTAAAAATGTATTTCGTTATCTTTCTCCTAATACCCTCATAGTGTCCAGCATGAATGCGCTTTTCTATATTCAATGCTAAATTTTATTTATATTTCTTTCTCTTTCAAGATGTCAATTTTCTTATGTACAGTTCAAATGAACCTAATTTCCATTCTAAAGTGGAAGAACTACACCTTGAAACGTTTCATAGCTAACATGAGGAATGCTTTTAGTTTTATAAACATATTTACTACCCACCCATTGATAAATAATTATGTAGGAGAAAATAAAACTCAGTGATATTTAAAACCAATATTTTGCAATTTTGTGTTTTCAAAAGTAATGATTAAATTATTTTTAAACATCTTAATAAATATTAACATAAGTAGCTTTCATATTACATAATGAAATAGTAGAAATATGCCAACACTTAACACACAAAATAAAATACAAATATATTTGCATAGTGGGGGAAAAATCAGTTTAGAACTACCTGCAGAATACACTGCCAGTAACCACGCCTATCACTTGAGTTACAGTAGCAGTTTTTTTTCAATTATTATACAGTGTTTAAACAAATATACAACTCTGTGTAGTAATGGGTGGATTAAAGCTAATCATATTTCTTTAATATAATTATCGGGAAACCCTTTGTGTGCACGCTAAGACTTACGCAATGTAAAGGTAAATGTCAATAAGGCCGCAACTTGCAGAATTTTTTGACTATGAATGATGTCACCTGATACAATTCCTAATCATATTTTACCCTATTGAAAACAGAGAATGTACAATGGTGGACTTGTATACATAAGCAGACTCCACAAAAAAGTTTATTTATGGCAATGCAAGAGAGGAATGAATGAATGGTGTAACGCCCGTTTTTGCTACAGAGGCACCACAGGCGATGGACACTGAATGATACATGAGCTGAAGTCATATATTGGGAAAGATTTTATTTTTAAGGAAGGAAGCGTTCCAGGCCTAGGGTACCTTCCCGGCATTTGCCATTTATGAGGACTGAGGAAAACCTAGAAAAAACCTCAATCAGGGAGAACGGTCCTGGCGGTATTCGACCCAGACCTCCCGCTCATGAGTCCGCGCCTTAACGACCTCGGTCACCCGTGGCGGTGTGCAAGAGAGTCTTGCCCATTCTGTAAAAATGTTTTCCAAACAAGCATCTTCCAGTGGAGCGGCATTTGCTTGAAATAAGAAGTCTGGGTCCTAAGGTTCGCAAAGCAGCACTCCGGTTCCTTGAAGAGCAGCTGATACTAGTACCCGAAGCATAGTGCAACCCCTGCGTGTAAAACACATGTGGGTAGGGCAAGTTGTGCATGATGAACCCCTTCATCACTAGGGCCATCATGTGATAGGACCGAATGATTTTGTCTAGAACTGTTTTCACCTCCTCATCTCCTTTTCTGAGGAGTGTACCTTCACCAAGAATGGAAATTTCAATGCCAGAAATTGCCATGTAAAATCCTTAACCATAACCTCTGCGGCCTACTGATCACTAGCATTGTTGAAAGTGGAGCTTTTGGAAGTTTTCACGAAATGTGGCTCTAGCATGCAGGAGTCCTGGCACTTGAGTACTTAAGTACTTGAATGAAACCTGCAACAGGAGTCTAGACATGCATGCTCAATACCCTCTCTCCCTTGATTCCTTTGGAATTATTTTTCCAAGTGTGCATGCAAAGCCTGGTGCATGAGACTAAAACAGAGGCTAAACAAAATCTTGTGGCAAGAATTGTAGTGGCAGCTGAAAATATTCAGAAAAAACCGAAAAACTTTAAGAGACGTTGGTGTAACAGGGGGAGACGGTGCCGCTAATAAGCAAGTGGTCACGTTTTAAGCAGCTTTAGCGACAATATTCTCTAAATGTTATGTTGTGGCTTTTGGTGTAAAAAGGAAGCGTTTCCAGAATTGGTGTACTAAATTATCTACCATAGAACGTTCTGATTTGAATTTATTTACTCTATGCATATGTTTTACATATGTGTTGGAAAGTACTTGAAAGAAACTAGAGTCAGTTACAGTGTCCAGCTCTGCTACAACCGCAAACTTCCGATTATGCAATAACCTGGAGAACTAGAAAAGTTATTTTAAGCATTCTGACCTCCCAGATTTATTGCTCTGCATATAAAGAGGAATGAGATGAAATAAGAAACCCTACCCATAGCCTCTCTTCCTGCCAGTCCCTTCTTCTGGCTCATATTGCCTCTCATCCCGACTTGGAAAGTCCAGGGCAATGTTCAACATTCATTAGTACCCTGACGAGGCTCTAGAAGCAGGCGGGATTTCACTGAAAGTTGAGGAAGGCTGATGGTTGTCAAAGCAAAAGTTGCTTTATTGAAATGATGGTATAAATAATGTGAAGAACGAGAAAAAAGAAAGTAAAGCATGTTGCTGGAATGAGAGATGGGAGAACTCCGTATTTGTATGAGGACACACAAATACGAACAATAGGACAAACATATATAAAGGAAATTGTGTTGAAATAACAGAAAACGAAGAAAGGTGATGATGATGGTAGTATGAGAGGAGGAAGAAGAAGAAGAAAAGTTACGTAACAAATATAGACGCAAGGAGGTGGATAGTTTGTCACCGTAGCCATAGGACTGATAGAGAATGAATCAAAAGAAAGGGAAGGGAAAGAAATTATGAAAACAGTAGCAACAAGAAAAGATACCAAAGTTTTGGTACTTGCGGTAGAAGATTTAGAAAGCAGAGGTGTTTCTATTATTAGATAACATCGTCACCTGCTATTTCTTCGCTCTTCTTTTTAGAATGCGTTTCCGTTTCTCTAAACGCTATAGAAATATTACTGGAACTTCAGCTTAGAACTGGCAACATAAGCATGGTCAAATATTTTGCGGACATCCATGTAGTTCTCTAGTTCTCAGGGAACAACTGTTAAATATGGTTACATACGCCTTTATGACTTCGATTAATTACTCATTTTAAAAACCAAAAGGCATCAATTTACTACCAGCTGCCACATTGGGAAAAATGACTTCCCTCGCCTAACCTAACCAGCTGAGAGTGTTAACAGGGGGATAACAAAGAGAATCCGTTAAGCGGAGGTCATTAACAATTTGTCGCTGCCGGTACGCTTTTCGGTTTCTAAATCCTTCATGCAGGGGTTGCTGGTGTGGCAAATGTAGTCTGCAGTTATGGTTAACTTTTCACGTGAAACAATAACAAAAATATGCAAATAAATGCTGTGGAATTCCTTTAAATGATTGAGCATTATATAGAAAATTACTGTAAATGTTTCATACCCAGTTAAAGAATCCTATAACACCCAAAAATATGTTTTGAGAAAATAGCATTAAAATCAACAGACTTAGATAATCTCATACTTACTCCTTCTATTGTGGAAAATGTATATCAATTAATGCACTGTGTCACAATAAAATCTAATGTGCCTCAATTATTTTAAGAGCCGTGAGTCACCACTGAAAGAAAGTGGTGGAGACAAAACAAGAAAAGACAGGAAAGGGAAGATTCCGTGTTGACTGTAAAAGAATGAAGTTCCTTGCATGCAAGAGATGTCGGCGCCTTGCTGGACCGCTCCAGAGCTCTCGTCTGGCGAACAGCATCAATTAAGTAATTGTTATGTAGTGTAGTTGTTGCATCACGAGCAAGTGTTCCTCCAGCAGAGGGAGTGGCTTGTCTCACCGGCGGGATACCTGATTTTTTAATTGTGCATTGTTTCAGATAGATTGCTCGCGTAGTTAGCAGATATGTGGAACCTCTTAAAGTTTACAAGACCATGCTTTAGCTTTAAAAAAAAGTGAACTGCTTAAGTACACAGCAGAGAGAGAAGCTGGTTCAGTCTGCAGGTTTGGGGCAATGATTACATAAATTGCCAATTTTGACAGTTATCTTTTTAATTTCATTAGTCGATGATTTCGCATATTTACCTCTTCCATAACGTTGCAAACTTTCCTATTTTTCTATTAATTAGGTTAACAAAAATCTTAGAAGACCATCTTCAGCTTTTAGTAATTTTGTTCCTCAATGATAAACGTAAATATTTTAAGACATTTACTTGGTTCACAACAAAATGCAGCAAATTATATTGAACTCTTAACAATTGTAACGCCTCGTGCTCTACTATCATTTGTTATGTTTACTAACAGGATAGCTTAATAAAATTCAGGAATACCTTTTAATAATATTGATTAAAAACAAAAAAAAAAACAACGCACAATGTTTACGCGATACATCATAACAATTCTTGGTATACGTATAGTGTGATAAGTGGTAAAATGATAAATTAAAAGACTTAAGTAAAATCCTTTACAACAAATTGTAAGAGTATGACATAACATCCTTAAAAGGACCTAACAAAACATTACTGAAATAAGTTAAACTGAAATCCTTGTATTAAAAACTACTAAACTTCAAAGAAACACATTATATACGCACTGTTTATACAGCTTAACACGTTAATGCCTGAATACCTGGGTCACTGGGTAATCAGCCAAGAGGTTCCTTGAATTTCTAAATACGAAAGCCAACATTACCTTGCAAAGTCGGAGCGTCTTGACTGCCTCTGCTTTGGAAGAAAGCTAAGAAGAGTAATTTATTCTCACTCGATACATAGAAACACTACCTTAAAGAGGAAAGACATGTCACCCAATGGATGAATGTTTTCAACACGAGACCACATCTATGCCAGATTCGAGAAGGTACATGTAAGGGTAGAAGAAACCGACACTAAATACCTATTTATTGATTTAAAAAATATATATACGGTTCACTAATATTATGTGCTGTTTTTGCATCCTGGTTCTGTTGCAATATATATTCAATTTGTATTTTTATTTTGTATTTTTAGTAAGTTTACTCTGTATATTATTATTAATCACATACTATATATATGACCAGTAAATGATGTTTCTTAGAAGTATGTGATTAATAATAATACACAGAGTAAACTTACGAAAAATACAAAATTAAAATACAAATTGATTCACGAAAATAAGACAGGTAATACAAATATACAATGTGTAACTATTGAAAGTGACTACAGAGGGAGCAAAAATTATGGACAGGCAGAACACTTGCGAGTAGTTTTCTTGCCAATAGCACGCATCTTTCGGCAGTGGACTGCTTAGATTTTACCGGAATATCAAAGAAGGCCACCAAAGTGCTGATGCCTTTTGTACTTGTGTGGAAAACATTCTCCGTGTTCATTTAACTAAAAACAATTTTTAAAACTTAGAATCAGAATTCAGACTAAAAGATCTGCTAATCACTGTTTGTAAGGGAAATGCAGCATCATTCAGAAATTAAAAGTAAATAATAATGCTGTACTTCCTATTTCGTTTATTATTAATATTAATATTTCATGCGCTTTATATGCATTTTAAATCTAATATTATATTTATTATTATAATACAAGGATATGTTGTAATAATAAAGCAAGCATCGAAAAAACGAAGTGTATTTTTTCGTTTGACTATATCTTTATCTTTTTTTAAAATCAGTGATGAACGACTTTAAAATATACAGGAAAATTTTTTGAATTTTAAGCTAAGACTTTAATCTTAGGGTCGGCGACATAGATATCGTTAAAGGGGGCGTGGTCAAGGAAATACGAGCACAATGCTTCATTTATAAATTGTACTTTTTTCCTTTATTGTTTTTAAGTTATTAGTTCCTTCATTCGAAATTTGGTAGTAAACTTTCCATTTTAATACCCATATAATATCCTGTCTGAAGTTTTGGAATTTTTCAAAATATTTTATAACGCACTTTTTTACTATAATAAAACAGTACTTTTCTGCCCTTTACTTTATATGGCATTGTGATCTCTGTTGGGGCGGAAATCTGTGATAAAGTTTGAAAGGGCTTGCTATCTCAAAGACTGTGAACACTTGCATACCATTGAATTGTCTGTAATCTGATAACTGACAGCACAAGAGCAACAATAGTTTTGATTCTTCTCGAGTACAAAAGGTAATGTCTGACCTCACATTGTTAATAAAACACCCAATGCATTACAAATATTGTTTTTGAACTACTATATAGCCCGAATTTGGCAAACAGTGGAGCTTTGACCCCTTTTAGCAATTAAAACATTATTGTAAAGGTAAAAGTTACCTTTAGATGAGCAGATCAAAAATGTGTTCATATCAAGAGGCGGGGAGAGTATAGCTGCGCTGTATTAACCTGAAAGAGACAAAATTGATATAAATGATTTTCAGTTGTAATAAAGGATTTCTTTAGGTACTCACTTTCCCAGTAATGCACCGCTTTTTGTTCATTTTCGTTCTTGAACTCGCTGAAGAAGAAGTAGACTTCACAAAGCAGAAGTTCATTAAACAAGCATAAAGGAGCCGAAATCAACGCCGGCCTTAGATAGCAAACAAAGATAAAAATACGGCGCTGCACTCCATCTCGGTCTGGTATCATCTTGCTTCTCGAATACTGTTCATTATGTATGCAAATACCGACCACAAAACCTATTTTTCAAATAAGTTGTGCCGTGTGTCGGCCCTTTTAGCAGTCTGATTGTGATGATGCTCCGAACCTTTGCGCTGTACCTTTAGGCAACACATCAGATTCTTTATAAAGTAATCTATCTTAATTTGCATAAGACATTTTGGATTCATCCAGCTAGATTATGTAGTTTCGACCTTAGCTTTTTTTCCCCCCTTTATGATGCAAAAATAGCCACTCCTCTGTTATCTTCTAAACGGAGTAACATTTGTTGGACTGTTTTGCAGGGCCTATTCCCCTCAACAGAGAATATAGTACTTCAGTCAGTCCTGCCTACTTAAGACAGGTTCTTGATTTCATTATCATCATCGTCTACCAACCAACCAATTTGTAGTAGATTGGGTTAGTACCCAGTCTGTGTACCTATCCAACCACAGAGGAGAAAGAAGGTATTAGGTTTATTTTATTTAGGGGTGAAGAGTTGGTGGAGAAAGTACTACTTCTGTGAGATGTGAGGGGCGGTCCCAAGGTTTCTGTAATGTGGACATGTTGATAAGTCTGATTTGCTATCAACATGTTCACATTTAAAACGGGTTTTTAAATTTTGTAAAGTGCAGCCATGAATGTAAGGATTTTACTCCAGTAGCACGAATCATCGTCTACTACTTCATGCATTTGGCTATATAGGCTGGTTACCTCCAACAAAGATTGAGGTAACCAGCAGTTTGTTGGAGATTATCATCAATATGAAATCTTCAAGCGAGGAGAGCTAGAACGCAGCCTGTTTGAATTACTGTCTAACCCCAGACAGGCTGTCTTCACAATGATCTGGGAGCTCTGCATACTCCTAAATGAGATTCTTTCAGGTACCGAATCGGAAGAACTTGAAGCTCATTTGGGCAGACGAGTTCTCATTAATTGCCCTACTTAAGGCTTCAATACTTAATAAATGGAAGAAAAGAGAACATTACAACGTAATGGGAAACGTTTGTAAACAAACAAGAATATAATTTTGTAGAAAATATTAATTTAATTTCTCAACAGAGTCTCCAGCAATGGCTGCACAATTCGTCCGGCGAACGTCCAATTTTTCCTTCTCAGAAAAACAGGTTTTGTCAAACTCTGCAAAATAGTTCATGATGGCGTCGATATCCTCATTTGAAGAATCTCCCCCCCCCCCCCACTATGCCAAACTTAAATGTAGGAATAGTCAAATCGCTAGAAAGTAATGCAGAGGTAAAGGATTGGTTGTTTCGGGTAGAGGAGGGTATTTCGGTGCCTACGCCTCTACGTCCTCCATTAGCCTGACTCTTGTGGTTGCTTGAACGAAAACTTTGGCAATTTTTGTAAAAATGTAGCAATAAAAATACCTTGAATGTTTTGCATATGGCTTTTTATAGCCATAAGAATGTACCCCAATTGTTCACAATACGAAAACACTTCCATGAATGTCCTCTCACGCTGCAACATTCTGTATATCTTATTATGGGGCAGCACTTTACATCTTATAAATATTTTATTTACAGGCGTTTTATTTATTTGCTTTATTTACGAACGCTCAGGTTATCAGCGTCCCATTAAATTCAGGGCGTGAAAAGGCCATTAAATTTTGCTCAGACACCTCTTTTTTCGGACTTGAGGTTCTTTTACATGCCGTAAATCTACGACACGGAAACCACGGCTTTACTTCCCTTCCGAAAGAAGTCATACTTAGAATTTTTACGCCCGAAAAATCGTATCCGCGATCTTGGGTTCACGAGTAAATATGGTTACCACTAGACCACCAGCATCAACTTAAAGATGATCAAGCTATATTAATTTTTAAATGAAAATTATCGTCAAGACAGAAGTGCACATACTATGAAATAAAAGAAGTAAAATAATAATTATACCTCAGTTAAGATTACATTGCGTAGAAAATATTTATTAATATAAAAATAACACAAAGATTTTTCGACAGAAACAAGTTCCATTATTTTAGTAGTTTGGGTTTTAATTTAGGTGTAAACATGTAAAAAATAAAAATTTATTTAAAAATAACGCAATAAAAATAGGTATGCGGCAATATCCTGCGTAGTATTTGAACATACATTTTATTAAACAGCTGTTAGATAATGGCCGTCCTAATACTGCTATGCGGATATGAACATTAGTACTTCCAAAACAATAAAGAGAATTTAAAGAGCGGAGATGACCAGTGATTTTATGTTGATGATACCGCCATGGGTAGCCGAGGTTACTAAGGCGCGGACTAGTGAGCGGGAGATCTGGGGTTCGAATCCCGCCAAGACCGTTCTCCCTGACAGACGTTTTTCCAGATTTTTCTCAGTTCTCATAAATAGCAAATGCCGAAGAGGTACCCTAAACTTAGGCCTGGAAAGCTTCCTTCCTTTTAAAATCCTTTCCCAATTTATCATTTCATCTCATGTATCAGCAGTGTCCATCGCCTGTGGTACCTCAGTAGTAAAAACGGGCGTTAAACACTACTCAAAAAAAATTTATGATTATGTAAATAATATTCATATCAACATGAAAAGATTTAACAATCCGGACTTTGAAGCAAAAATTTGAAGAACTCCATTCAGCATTCATAAAAAAAGTGAATCGTTCACAAAGGCCAAATTCTAACCAGTGAATTGAACGTTTAGTTTACTTTTGCAATTATTTATGACGCGTATTAGTTTTAATATCAAATTCCTTTACAGAAACACAAAAAGTGTAAACAATAGATGTTACACACTATCCTACGCCTAAGTTCATCAGAGTTATAACAAAATTTAGCTTCACTCATAGTTTTCCAAACTTTTTAAAGTATTTAACATTCCGAATTTTTGTCGTCTTGTATTAGGGTAAAAGCAGCAGAAAAAAAGAGCGAAGTATTCCAACTTCTGTGAGGCCACTTAGAGCATAGCAGCATGCTACTTTGTACCAGAAAGTCTTTGCCTCTGGTTACCTTTTGTCGTCGCCAAGGGAATAATTATTGCTATTACAAATCTTGACACCTTTGGCTCTCGATACACTTCACGCCTGGCATCGATTATAAACTTTCCGGTGAATTTCGTCAATTTATATTATCTACGACAGAAAATCCCTACGGTGGTCTTCTTCTCTATGATCCAAACCTCCAACGTCGCTGTTATTAGATTTTGTATACTCACGGTATAATCATATCGTCTCTGTTTATATAATGGTGGAGAAAATGTTAATGACGGGGAGGAAAGCGCGGTTTTAACACCTGGCGTTATCGAAGCAGGTATTAAAAGAAGCAAATAACACGGGCTTAATACTTGAGACAACAAGGCTGAAGTATATCAAAGGTGTGAATTGTTTTAATGAACTTGAATTATACCTCCCGTTCCCACTCAGACGACATTCGTATGCAGAGATCCGGTCCTTCTTGCCGTTGATTTAAGTCATTATATCCGATAAAAATATCGTCGTTTTGGACACAAAGGAAATGCCTGTTTCATCTCAACCCAGCACTTGTTAGAAGCGCTTTATTAAATTTTAATGGGCTGAGAGACCAAAATGTGGTTTCTTAAGAGTTACGAGAGAAAATAAAAGACCGTCTTGCAGGAGCTGCGTAAACTAAGCGAATTCCTTAACAAGTTGAATAACTTTAAAAATAAATATAAAATCCAAATTATGGCCTTATTAATTAATGAAATGAAATAAGTTACGGCATTACTGTGTGGTGATAGAGGAACAAAGAATTCTTGCAATCTATAAGTATAACAAAAGAGAAAACACATTTTTAGAATTATTATTATTATTATTATTATTAAAACACAAGAATTAACTGTATACTATTAATTAAATGAAATATATGAACACTGACAGACAAAGCTATACTATGTGGGTATTTTTAAACATTTTTAAATGTAACCATGTTTATGAACTGAGCCCTTGGTATCATCTTCACATTCACTAAAACAGAGAAAAATAAGAGAAAGTTTCGAGATACATTGCTAAATTTAAGATGATGTTCTATGTTTCAACAAAACAAAACCATGTTGCTATTCAGAAACTACTGTAATGTATTAAGCAAATATACACAATCAACAATATACAACCGAAAGTTATATCCATTTTTATTGGCTTTGAAATTTAATTTAAATGTTATAGTAAAAACATGTAACGAAAACGTTTTCTGAAGATTATTACAAACGTTCTTACATGCAAATATAATTAACAAACATCTATTAGATTAATATTTCACATTTGCTATCTTCACGACGATGTTTTTGTCAAATATAAAATATCGTTATAAAACAGTTCATGTGCTGAGTTAATTTATCCTTTTATTTTGAAACAATAAAGAGAAAATTAAACGCTAGAGCACTTTTTTTAATTTCGCTTTTTGCCTATTTCTAATGGTCCAATTTTCCTAATTTTCAGCAACTATTTTTCTTATTATATTTAAATTGTATATATGGAATTTCGTTACGAAAAAATTGGTGCCACTAGAGTAACGTTTAAATTTTGGGTTTCAGGTAAACCCCTACTTCTAATAATCTCATTTCACTGATTTCAAAAACTATTTTTATTATTTGATTTAAATCGTATATGCCAAGTTTTTAGTGCTGCTAGAGCACTCTTCCCAAAAGTTCTATTTCACTGACTTTCAGAAACTGTTTTTTCCATTTTGTATCAATGGCATTTACCGAATTTCCTTTCAAAAAATTAAAATTGTGGCCGCTAGAGAGATTTTAACCCCCACTCGTTTTTCAATGCCAGTCATAATAGCCCAATTGCTCTGATTTTCGTAAACTGCCTTTATTAGTGTATTTTAATTAAATATGCCCTGTTTTTAGGAAAAAGAAACCAACAAAAATTGTACCGGTAGAACGATTTTAAATTATTTTAAAAACGTTTCACTTTAGGTTAACCGCCACCCACAATGATCCAATTTAACAAACTGCAAATCGTTTATTAATTGATGGTTATGCCGAGTTTCGTTGAGGAAAAAAAAAAAAAATAAAAATTGCGACCGTTAGAACGTTGACACACACACGTGTAATAATTACAAAAGCAGAAAAGGATAAAACACTAAGGAAAAGTCACAGGTTAGCAATTGCTATATTTCGAACCGCTATATTTCGAAATGTATTGAGTTCTCCTATGGCAAGAAGAATGTGTGCCCTGTTTTTGCACTTCTTGCCATAGAGGAACTCAAGCAGTTAAATATAGCAATTACTAATCTGTGACTTTTTTTTCATATTTTTATATAATATATATTTAAACAGTTTTCACTATCATTTTCAGTGCCTTTTACATAGAATTGATAGAGATTTGAAGAACATTTTCAAACATCTTTTCAGGGTACAACAGTAATAACTACCTTCCTTCGGAATTCGCTAAAGAGCATTTTGTTCTAATTAAACGATTATTTCTTACTTTAAAGACCTAAAATGGCCATACATGTATCCTCATTCAAATTGTCAGGTGTCTAGAAGTAACTGGGGAATATCATGAAGACTGTAGGTTTATATACCATAAAAGACATCAAAAATAAAATTAGAAACTGTTTTATTTTTATCCTGATTTCATTGACGCCTCTCCCAGTCTAGGAAACGTTTGACACATAAAGAAGCTGCTTTTCCCTCAAAATATATTTCTGTTGGATACATTCCATTCTCCGTGGCGTTTCTATGTACTACTAAATTCTGTTATTTAATATGTTGTACCCAAGTTTGAAGCGCTTAAGCGCCGCGAGTCTTCGAAAGAAAATACCGGCGGCAACGCGCGGTCTAACCGCCAGCCGACTAAACAATGTATCGGGACTTTTAAACTGCTCTCACTGTATTAGCTATACCACATTGCTATTATTTAATAATAATACTGGTTATAGTGCATGGAAAACACACGTGGGTAGAATTGTATCTGCTAATGCTGTAATGCAATGATAATGGCTTAGAGGAATGATATCGATACACAGCCTCGTTCGATTCTTGAGAGGACTGTACGTACAGAAGGAATTCTGGAAACTTTTACCTGAAAATGGAGCTGCCGATGAGAGTGCACAAATACAAGATGGAAGCAGGGTGATTATCGTGAGGAGGCAAGGGGTTAGGAACGGCGGCAGCTGATGGTTCTGACGATGATGATGGTGTATGCGCTGTCCGGCACGCGCCTCGCGCTCTCTCCAAATGCACAGTCATGCCCACTTTCTGGTGCAAAAAGGATATATCCGCCTTCTTACAGCGCTAACTTGCCTCGTTAGCAGTATCATCACCTGTCAAAAGTAACGCTGACATGCCCTGTTTTTGTTCCTTATTCATCAGCAATAATTACCTCAGCCTCTATTCCTAGACACATTCCATAATTACTTTCGAAATCCCAGTGCAACATACTTGTCTATTCTGCACTTCATTAAAATATGACAATAAATTAATTAGAATAAAATATTATTTTATGATTATAAAGATGCTCTCCTGAAACATACTCTCTCAAAATATTATTTACTATCGTTTATATATTCCATTATTTTAAGCATACCAAGGCTTGACAAACAACCCAAAATTTATTTATTTATATTTGTTAGACAGTAACCGAAAAACTCATCCATTTTTAATATTTAGCTATTTCTAATGTAAGTAAATGATCTATGAATAACAATTGAAAAATTTGCAAATGTTATAAAGTTAGCACATAGCACCAGTTTATTAGTATTTGGTAATAAAAAAAAATAACTAAACTTAAATATAATTTACGAAAACATTTTGGCAGTTATTTATTATACACATATGAAATTGAGCCAAATTTCAATTTTAAAGTTATAATAAAATTTAAGTTATTGACGCTTATCATTGATTAATTAGTTATTTGTATAAATTACCCGTACTTTAAACCTCAAAATGCTCCTTATACAGTGAGTTTATTTAATTATAGACCGGAGAAGCTGTATAAGGTATATGCTGGTAACAGCTTGAAAATAATTTGAGGAAGGTTTAGACCGCGAATGATTATGCGTCAGTGTGTTACTTAGTATAAATTGTGTTAATAATGCTTCGTTAGTTATGGAACTGTATAAGGACGGAAGAACGGATTTATTTACGTACATATGTGAAAAAGAATTGTTGCAGAGACGCGATAAGGCGATTTGCAAGAAAATGTGTTCCAGGTAGAGAAAGCATTCTCCAATTTGTTAAAAAAACTACGGGAGACATCCCTGAATGACTGCCGGGCTCTTAAGGAAGAAAAGTTAGATGAAATATGGACATTTCCTATGAAGACGCTGGCAACTTATTGCCATTGAGGGGCATCCTTTTCATCTCTTATAACACAATCTTTCGAATACCGCCAGGACCGTCCTTCCTGACTGAGGTTTTTTCCAGGTTTTCCTCAGTCCTCATAAATGGCAAATGCCGGGGAGGTACCCTAAACTTAGGCCTGGAACGATTCCTTCCTTAAAAATAAATCCTTTCCCAATATATCATTTCATCTCATGTATCATCAGTGTCCATCGCCTGTGGTGCCTCTGTAGCAAAAACGGGCGTTAAACACTATTCATAACACAATCTAGCGCTTATTATTATTATTATTATTATTATTATTATTATTATTATTATTATTATTATTATTATTATTATTATTATTATTATTATTATTATTATCGATTTTATATAACTTTCATTATATGCTTTTAGTAGAAATATAAATACTAAAATTAAAATACTAACTTTACGCTCTGGTCTACTTTGTGACATATTTTCCCTCCCATGAGAATTAATACTCAAAGGCAATATCAGGCACTTAAGCTTGCTATTAGTTGCTTTAATGTTATAAACATTTATTAGCAAGTTATCATAGAATTTTAATTATAGTGCTTTACTGTGCTTAATTTGAAGTTTGCAAAACATCAAACTTGGCAGTTTTCTAAAGATCTCTTTATACTGTTTCAAAGAGAAAAGAACAATTTCTTGAAATTTTATTGTTAAATTACATCAAAAAGTTAAATGTTAAAAACTTTCGTTTCTTCCGTTCAAAAGGCACCTTTCCTAGGCCAAGCCAGTGGGATATCTTTTTCATCATGATTTCAAAAGCAAATGTACTGCTGTAGCAATAACGGGAGAGTGGCACATTAAACTTGTGTGCAACTGAGCTTGTTTGTTGACTAGTGGCAACTTAGGTTGAAGCTGAAACGAATAGGAAAATTGTACATCAAAGCGAAATAGAAAATTTAATTGAGATCTTTATACATGGCTTAAAATTGGTTTGAAAAACTAGAAAGTAATATTCTATGTACTAAAATCTGTAATTTTTTTTCTGTCTTTTGGGATTTTTGACTGCTAGGAAAATTATCAACATTTAATGACTTTCTAAATTTTCAATGATGTTTTAAATCCTTTATGTTGATTCGTAAACTACATATGAAGTTCTAAATTTATTTCATATAAAGGTTTGTGTACAAAATCTCTTGCGGGCGGAAATTTTCTAGTGTTCTTGGGTCTTGGTCATAAAAGGATAGGATTTTACCTCCTGTGGAAGAAGACGCGAAGCTTTTTTGCCTTTTACCTGCATCCGAGCTATTAATTGAAAACCTTTATTACTTTTTAAGTAAAATCATATATTTTATCGACCATAAAAATACTCCGTGGGTCTCACGTTTAATATGACTACTGTAGATATTTCTCTTCGAAATGACTGAAATTTCTTGAACATTAGCGATCTTATAACTTAAAGCAACTAAGTCGATATGTTCAAGTCCCTATTAGTCCAGTGGTAATTAAATTTTAGTGCTCACCGGAGATAAACTTTTATTAGACTGCTCTGTTAAGCGTGTCACATAAATTGAAGCTACAAGTTTATTTCTCACTGCAAGTAGTTGGACTGTTATCCACTAGACTGCTCTCGACGCATTCAACCAACCATGGTAAGCCAATACGTTAAATGCAAATGTTCTTTCTTCGACCGGAACGCTATGTTAATTTCGTAATGTAATGTAGAATGGAAGTACGTTAAAAAATAAGTTATGTTAATTTAGATTACGGAGTTCATTCGCTGTAATTTTTACTGAAGTATTTTCCTTAGGCGACATGCATTTCTACACCTCGTAGTAAGCTATTATCATGGACAATTTTAATGCCTTTATGAAACTTGTCAGGTCAGTTATAAAAGAACTTAAAGATATCTATATATTTATGAAGAACATATCTTACTTGGAGTTCACTTTTAACACAGCGAGATGGAGGATGTGAGACAGAGAGAGGGGAGAGAGAAAGAGAGGGATGCTACAGTGTTAAAAGTATTTCAAGAAAATTTGCTTTTTTTCTACGTTCCTTTAAGCACAGCTAGGTAAAAATTATTCAGAATGTTTAATGATGCATCCATGCCTCCAAGAAACATGAAAATAAACCTTATACTAGCATTCGTTTCTCAACAAAGTCATCAGATAATTGAATAAGCTTTTCCAGCGACTAACTTGTTGTGAAACTATCTATATTTCCTCACTGAATATATAATGATTCCACAGAGCTGTTATTTAAGTAATAGAGAAAATATGAAAACTGCCAGGCGCCTAGTCTGGACTGTATAGAAGAAGAGGCAGTATGTTATATGTAAGGAGTATTTCTGTTTTTTCATTTATAGAAATATTAACATCTAATGATTTTTTAATTTAGCACATACATCATATGGAGTTAAATTACTCTCTAATCAAAGTAAGAAAGTGGAAGCAAAACAGTTTAAATTTCACTATTCGCATTACTCTTGTTTTAATAATCATCACTTGGAGAAAATATTTATTTATTTTATAAGAGAGTGAATTGTGATTTTATTCATGAGTGGAAATTTCCATGAGGCTATAAGGTTTGTTTACTCTCGTCTGATATACAATTTTTATATTACTATTAAGCATTAGTAATTAAACATGAACATTTATCATTGCCTGTATCGAGAGTACAATGCTACTAATGATAATACTCTTGGTTGTTAAGGAGACAGAATTGTTTATGGAAGTGCAAGGGTTGTGAATGAAAACGTCCAAAGAAAATCGTAATTTCTTCCCGAAAAGTTTTTACTTGATGCAGGAGGTGCTGTGTCATTATTTAAGCTCTGTGTATATATTACATTACGTTATCTTAATTTGAGTACATTTTAAAAAGTGAACAAAAATTCGTATTTTTATTTAAATAATAGAATAGGGAAAAATAATATTTTTAACACATATCACTGAAAAGCCATTTTGGTACCATCAATAACTACCCCAAAAAACGAGTCTAGTATATATTTTGTAAATTGATCTACATTTGAAATTAAAAACGATACTATATCTTTATTTTGGAAAGTAACCAACATGATAACGGATCTATATTTAAAGTAGAGTTCACTTATATAAAATATGAGGTAAAACTTAACTTAAACTTAAAATGGCATTTCAAAACTTACCTTACAAACTAAGCACATAACTATTAATCCCTCATATTTAAGTTGCATGCGTTTTATTAATATATTTTTGCTTTATAGGCAGAACCTTAAATGTGATTTTTTTCTTTTTCTTTTTACTTTGCAGTTAAAAGTCAAAATACCTTCCAAACAGAAGTAACATTATACAGGTTCTGCAACAATTTGATAACTTTGGAACCATGTGATCCGGTGTGCTGGGATAGTTATTTTCTGGGAACTCAAAGTTATTGTCGATTTTTTCTATTCCTGGTTTAACTGGAGGTGATGCTGTTTTCAATTATGAATGCAATACCTCCTCTTCTTCTCATTTGGTGCTACAGCCCGGGGTGAGCCTTGACCTGCCGCAGAGACCTCTGCTTTCTTTTATCTCCGTCTTACGACTTCATTGATACAGGGCAGTATTGCAGGGGATATATGATCAACATGCTGGCACCCTGCCGCTCGGCTTCCGTGATCGAGAACGCCATCTCTTCATTAGGCAGCTTTCCAACTGTTTTCATCAGGCTCATTTCAGACCACCCTAACTTAGAAAAACTTCTAAGCAGGTACTGGGAATCGAATCCGGGCCTCTTGGCCAGTCAGTGAGCAATGCTAACCGCTAGGCGAAGGAGGTGATCAAATGCATTACGCAATATGTTTTTATGTTATCGATTAGTGCTCATTAAGAGCTTTTCACCGCCACGAGTGGCCGAGGTCATTAAGGCGCGGACTTGTGAGCGGGAGGTCTAGGGCTCAAATCTCGTCAGGACCGTCCTCCCTGTTTGAGGTTTTTTTTTTTTTCCAGGTTTTCCTCTGTCCTATTAAATGGCAAATGCCGGGGAGGTAACCTAAACTTAGGCCTGGAACGTTTCCTTTCTTTAAAAAATCCTTTCCCAGTATATCATTTCATCTCATGCATCATCAGTGCCATCGCCTATGGTACCTCAGTAGTAAAAACGGGCGTAAACACTAATAAAAAAATAAAAATAAGAGTTTTTCAAAAAGTACCCCCAATATATATTTGCCACACCAAGGGAAAAAAATAATGCGAGCCGAATAATAAAACGCTTCTGCCCTATGAAAACATAAAATAAACAACAAAGGTTGCTAATCAGGTTATGGCTATCAGGGGAAATGGTCTAATCAGCAAGAAATTACCATGGCCAGTTCAGGAACCAATACTAAAATCCAATTAAATTTCTTATAATATTAAGAAAGTTTAAATTCAACTCTCGTCTGCTTGACAATATGCTAACGCTAATAAAATACTTTAAGAAATAACTTGACCAAGCTATAGGAATGTCTTTCACAGCTCTATTATTCGATGCAGCAGAACTTGTAAGTTATTGAGTCTTTCTTGATATACTAGTTATTTCAAATGAACTCACAAAAAAGATCCACAGGCACAAATATGAGAATATTGCCAAGCACTTTCCGCACCAATAATCCACAGCTGCACCGACACAGGTGGCCGAGGTCGTTAGGGCGCGGACTCGTGAGCGGGAGGTCTGGGTTTCGAATGCCGCCAGGACCGACCTCCCTGACTGAGGTTTTTTCCAGGTCTTCCTCAGTCCTCATAAATGGCATATTCATTCATTCCATAGCTGTATAAAACACCGGCCTTAGTACTGACAAACATTCTTCCCGTAGTGGGCTGGAGCTACATCTTGTTAGAAAAAGATGTTATATCCGGGTATCTTTTGGTTGCCTGGATTTATAAACAAATTGGTAATAAATACTACTGTGCGGTTTCGAAGCAAGTCCAAGTGCCTATTTTCGTTTAGGTTCAATTTTTCTGGTAAACGGACTCGATGAATGTTTGTTAATTGATAGTTATATGCAGAGTTACGTGGAGAAAAAACAAAAATTGAACCGCTACAGCTTTATCAGTCGCACGCACGCACACACATACATTTTTACACTGGTTTTTGGTGTCGACAGTGATTTGAACACGTTTAAAAAAAAAATAGTTTCATTGCATTCCTTTGAAATTCAAACATTGAATAAATTTTTTGTATCAATAAACATATTTCTATATTTCCATAACATGTTCTATTTTGGGTTATTACTAACAAAACAAAGTAAACGAAAGGAATGTTTTGTTATTCAGTACCCAATTTTTGTTTACTTTAGCAACTCTAATTTATAAATAATTAGGTATCTAATGTTGGTACTTTTTGAAAAACTGTTGAACATTATATGAAAATCTTAAAATATATTGTTTAATTTAAAACTAGAGACATAGTATCACTTCCGGCTAACTGCAAGTAGAAAACAAATGGTAATATTTTTTAATTCCCAGTATATGACCATCAATGCACACAGAGTTTCAGGTCAATGACCACATGCTTCAAAACTCATTTAGGTGGTGCAGGCGTTCTAATTAAACTTGTAACGATTGTCAGATTATTTCTTGCCAGTAGATCCTTAACACTGAATTTTGATCATTGGTGGCTTATTTTGAAATATAAAACTTTCAGTAAAATTTTTAAATGGAAAAATATAACCCATGACACAATAACTTAATTAAAATACTAAAAGTTGATCGACACTAAACATTTAATAGGACTTTGTACACACTTAAGTTATCCCATATGAGAGATCAGGTTTAATTTACCTGCTGAATGTATTATGTTATAAGCTCTCTCGAGTAAGACGTTTGTTATGCAGTTATTTCTTGTCTCATTTATTCATCCTAGACTTGGGAACGACAGACGAAATTAGAAGCAACGTTGCACAAGAATCTTATTATTGAAAGTGACAGTCAGTCGTTGAGAGGTCTATTTAATTTTAAAATGCTAAAAACAAACCACGTTAACATTTTGCTGTCTATGTTCCTTGCATGAGTTCTTCAATTGTAAATGCAGGAGTACGCCCAGTGTATAGCTGTCTTCAACGTGATTGCTATGTTTCTTTAATTAACAGATAGTTCAACTTCATCTCCTATTTCATTTCCCACTTGCTATACTTTCGTACTTCTCACAGAAAGGACACAAGTAATCTCATGGCATTATTTTATATTGTTAATGAAATAAGCGTATTTAAGCTTAAGGATTCGTCTTTAATTACAATAAACAACCCTCTCCCCTGTTTTCTTTACTTACAATAAACAACCCTCTCCCCGTTTTCCTTTTTTCACATGTTTTAAATTTAAAAACTGTGTTACACTGTCTTACAAATCATATTTTTTTAGCTTTTAATTTCATCCTTGAAACTCATATTAACATAGAGTAAAAAATTTGATTCGAATTGCTTTTTTTTTTTTTTTTTACCGCGTGTGTTTATTTTAGGCTTTCTCTTCTTAGAACAGTTTTCTCATGGGTTTTTTTTTTTTTTTTTTTTTTTTGCATATAAAAAGATGGACGAGTGAAGTTTCCCACCAATACTTTTAAAGTTTTACCATAAATTATTTGATATTCATAAAATAACTTAATCTTCATCACAAATTCAATTAATAATTTTTTTAAAATTTAACATAGTCTTACCTGTGTGTTATATAGATTACATTACCTCCAGATTTCAGTACGGAATTTAACATTTTAATTGTTAAATTTACAAAAATGTTTAAGATGATGTATAAAGCACGTTTGATATATTTAATATTAATATTTTATTAATATAAATTGGTATTTGGTTTTTTACTTCTGGCTTTTTGAGGTCCTTCAGAGTAATGTTTGGCTTGCGTTCGCAGATGAACACAAACCGCGGGTGGCCAAGATCGAGTCAGTTGCCGGCTTCGTCGATGGACAAGTTCCCATAATTTTGATCAATAATGCACACAATATTATTTTTATTTTATAATAAGTACTAACCTTTTTTAATAGTGCTTAACTCCCGTTTTTACTATTGAGGCACCACAGGTGGTGGACAATGATGATACATGAAATGAAAGGATAAATTCATAACATGCAAGTTAAGGTTTGGAAAGATACCAACATCACTGAGAGAGATAATCTCTAAATCAGCAAAGGTCATAATGGCTATGAAGATTAACCATGTTGTATAACATACAGGAACGGAGAATGATATCTAAATCCGAAACAAAAATCAATATCACCACTTTTTGATCACCAGGGAAGAATATTAATACATTCGTGTTTTTTGTTTGCAAATACACAAAGCCCTCCCACTCGGAATGAGTAACGTTCATTATCTGTAAGTTGAAACATTAACTGCTGTAAGTTAAATAGTTTTGTACTAAATCTTATATTAGCATTGCTAATAGTCAAGACTAATAACAGCTGCGGTCAAAGTTGACAATTTGTATTACCTAGCCCTTTAAGTATGCAATGAATGCCAGACCAAATATAATGGCAAAGAACTCTTAACGCCTTTTTAATGAGCATTTAAGAGTTGTTCCTGAATAAGTATGCTGACAAAAAACAAACAAATAAAAACAAAAAAAAAAAAAAAAAAAAAAAAAAAAAAAAGGAACACGTGAATAATCACGCAATAAGTACGCCATTCACAATAAAGACAAAGAATAACGGCGTTTCTTTCTGATATAATTTCTCCAATAATTTTTAAGGTATTAGAATTAGTTTTCTGTTCATTCCTTTTAATATAGACTTACCATTCAGTTTTCAATAGACTGCCTTTTGGTACCTCTGTAGTAAAAACAAGCGTTAAACATTATTAAAAAAATAGTTTTCAATAGAAAATTATTGGCATATTTTGAAATTGCTTTAAAACTAAATGGTAATTTACTTTATATTTTACGAATTTGCATTTAAAATAATTTTATCTTTATTTGCAAAGGAAACAGTCTCTTTAAATTTCTTAACAAGGTAAAAAATATTCCGTAAAATTCTTATACATGAATTGGAGAATTGGAGATAAAGTTTTCGGTAATTCATACAGGAATATGATGAAAAATATTTGTTTGATACCCTTTCAACTAATGAAATAAATTACTCTCTACTACTGCGGGTCCCTTTTTAAAATCGAAAGCTCCATATAGGATAACCGCATGCTGTAAATGAAATCTTATCTCTAGTAATAAAATCGATTATTACTTCCGGAATAAACCTTTTATCTAAAGTAAAAATTGTTGTATTTTTGAACTATCAGATCATGCATGGATAATATTTTTATAAAAAATACAAATTACAAAAACATGAAGAGAACGTAACTTAGAAACACATATGCCATTTGTTGACGTAGAAAAAGCCTTTGTTAGAACTTCTTATTATTATGGAAAAGTTTATATTATATATAGAATACTTATACATCTAATAAAAGTCGTAAAAAACTCATATATGAATATAAAAATGATAATACACGTCAATGGGAAGCCAACACAAGAAATTAAAACAAATTACGGCCTAAAACAAGAGTGCAGTCTTTGCAAATAAAGGAAGTAATGACAAAATAAATCAGTAATATTTTGCTATTTGCAGATGATATTAATTTTTGACAAGAAAGATAAGAATATAAAAAGGAATAAACAAACAAAATAAAATAAACAAACAAAATAAAATAAACAAACAATACAAAATGATAATTTCAAAGGCTAAAGCAAAAGTAATGCCGTTCAGAGCTAAATTGCTTTTAATTACAAAAACTGTGATGGAAGAAAAAAATAATATAACAAGTATCACACTCTCATTGTGATGTCACACATGAAGAAGATCAAGATGTTAACATAAAATACAAAAGTTCCAAAATGCCTGTGGAACAATTACAATATTTTGAAAACCAAAACGAGAAAAGATACACAATGAATATTCTATACAGTCATGAACTGATAAGGTTATTTATTTATTTTTATAGAAGTGAGGCTTGGACATTAAAATAAAAATGAAGAAAATAAATTCAAGCAGCAGAGATGCGCTTTTTACATGTCACAGGTAGCACAAAAGTTGATCATTTAAGAAATAACGATATAAAAAGAATTAGAAGTGCAACCAATATTTCAACAATTAGAGAATTATATAAAAGAATGGGTTAAACAATTGAAAAAAAAGATAATTAAAATATAAAAAATATGTTGACATACAACCTGAAAGGAAGATCAATTAGAAGACGAAAAAAAGATATTTAGAAACAAAAATGTGAGATCGGAACAGGCAGGATCTAATGCGTGATGGAAGAAGAAGAAAAATCTTTTTTCTATATTTTGTTGTTCTTCCCTTTTTCTTAGCCTTCACGGGGCTTGGTCGATCACAACTATCGCTGCATCCTCTACTTCTGACTTTAAGACATCGCCGGCAGAGGGCAATACTATAGGGGCCATGTGATCATCACACCAATATTCCGCCAATGACGCAGCTTTCTAGATCAAAGCATGCCACCTGTCTATCAGGTAGCTCCCCAATTGTCCTCACGAGGTTGGATGAACCCAATTCTAGATCTCCCTAACTTAAGAAACTTGTGAATATCGGGAGTTGAACTCTGGACCTCCCGAAAAGTAATCAGCAACGCTAACCACTAGGCGGTCCCATTATATTTTGCATTTTTATTTTAAGAAAATCTTGTATACATATTTTTCTTTTTATTCCATTCTCTTTCCCCCCTTCCCTTCCTCATTAAAATTCCCGCCAACTTCTAATAAATACTTTTCCTCCCTTCTTTCTCCCCTTTTTCAATATGTATGCACATCTATTTCCCTGGGTATAATCTAGGCTTCGTAAATCACCTTGGGCATGAATGGATTTTAATATAAGGGACTGGCAGGGACTAAGCTTGATAGGATATTTGTGATTTATAAAAAAGTATTTTAATTCTTCAATGACTTTCACTTTTCTTGATTAGATTGCTGGTTAATATCATGCATTTTAACACAAAGTTTACTTTACAAATTTCACACAGCAAAATAAAATCTTTTTATGATAATCTAATAAACAGTAATTACTACTCTCTGACTGCCTTCACATCCAATTGGCAAAAATAGCAATAATTAAAAAATAAATAAAAGTTAAGTGAACTATCTTTTATGAAAACGTAAATGAAGTATGAGTTTTAGAATTACCTGGAAATTTGGGGAGAGCCGCACAAGTATTAACCACTCGCGCGGCATACAACCTTATTTGTCAGTTATGAATACTCTTCAGGATCGATAATGCTACCAAAAATACGAGTACACCGTTTTCTCAACAATGTACTCAACAAAATCATTTAAATATTTAAGTGTTAACCTATTAGGAAAGGTAAACTGAAAAAGGCCACATTTTGCCAATGCTTTAAAAAAAACTGTTATTGTAAATTTCTTTGAGAAATGGAAACTTATTTTCTGATTGATACAAAAATTCAACTCCTTCAAAGGGTAGAGATTTGTTTGTACATCCTTTCTTTTGATTTACCTCAAAAACAAACATGCATGTTCAAATCGTGCTGAAACTTAACCAGTATGTGTAAGCCATAATTCGTTAAAAAAAACATGAACTGAGTTATAAAACACTTTGCAATTATCGTTTCACAAAACAGTCGTGTGCTATTTTTTGCTAAATACCTCAGAGTAAGCTCTGTAGAGTTGGAAATAAATGCCGCCGCAGTTATCAATACTTGTATACCTCATTTCATAAAGTAGATATAGCTAACACTTTTTGTTTAATTATGCTTCAAAAAAAAACACACACAAGTCTTTCTTCTTTTGGTTATATTACGAGAGCATTCATAAAGATTTGAAACAGCTTTTTCAAAATCCAAGCTTAAATTGTATTGAGATTCTTAACCGTACATAGTTGCACGACTTGTAATTTATTTTGTGTACAGAGTATATTACACTTCAGAAGAAACTGTCCATAATGTGGTATTACAAGAATTGGTAGAGTAATGAAGTATTACTTTTTCCCCATCTGTCAAAAATATATACAAACAGGAGGTAAAATAGTTATTATGCTGTATGTGTTAAAAGGAGCACTTTATTTAAGGAAACAAGGCAGAAGGCCGAATTGAGCAAATTTACGAATATAAAAATATAATTAAGATGTGTTTCCTATATAATTTTTAAACAATGCATAGTATTTGTAAATAAACTAATTTTATTGCAGTTATTCCGAAATGTTCTTTGCTTTCCTTAAGGAAATAGTTCGCCTGTTTTTCACTACGAGGATGATGATTTTTTTTTTTTTACGTCAATCAATAACGTGAACAAGAACAATTTGTATTTAAACATTCAGAACTTTCAGTAAAAGACTACGAAATTGTGTAAAACGGGAAACAAAGAAAAGGAACCTGCCTCACAGGGCTAGCAAAATTTAAAAACACCTCGTAGCAGGCAAAATTACATAATACAATTAAGAAAACAAATAACTATAGTTACATTCCAGTAGTTATCTGAAAGAAATTCTTTACAACATTTAAACCCAGTAAGTAAAAAAGCAAAATGGTAAAACTACTACCGAGAATAATTGTATTAAAATTTTACAATTGATACATTATTACAAACATTTACGACAATACTGATAAAGCCAGTTAAAAACCAGAAATTTCTAAAGAAAGTCGAAACAAAGTTCTACTCCCCGGGAACTTCTTGGCTACGTCCTATTACTCAAGCAGCTCAGGAGAGAATCTCCTAGCATTGTCATGGAGCGATGATACCAATAGCAGACATTTAAAAGTAAGACGCGTTGACCAATGAAATTAAAACTAAAAGCCACGCAACCGCGATCACATGAAGCACCAAGAAAATAGATGTGCACTGAAATATCGATTAATGTGCGATCTTTTAAGCAACAATGACATTTTATATATTATATCAAAAACTATTTAAAATATCTAACTTTCTCACACTGCAAGAGAGAGGTGTGTACTTACCCATTAGCAATAATGGGATCAGCTGCTATTGAGTTTCTTCTAGCTTATATAATTGCATTTGCCAACATGGCTACTTATACAAATATAAGTTAGAAACTAGTTTCTTCATTTTTGTGTAATATAACTAATTGCTAGTGGTTTGATTTTGAAACCGCCGTGAGGAATGTAAGAATTAAGAAATTATGTGATAGGCTTTAAAAGGTGTCATACAGATTAATAATCATCACATTGCGTATGAAGTCAAAGTTGGTGGCACTGAGTACCACAAAAGGCGGTTTCTAGTTAAAGTGACTTGTGTTTAAGGAAATATTTATTAGTATGAGCTGTCTAAAAATATTTTTATCAATTTTTAAAAAGATTTTACATATAATAAATATTTTAAATAATATGACATTAACAATACAATAGACAAACGAATTATATATTACAATAACGTCGTTAGTAAATAAAAGAAGGCATTGACATTAACGTAATTATAAAATGAACACTAATATTAACTTTATTTTATTATTAATATTCTATTGAAATTCTAGTATACAAAACATAGCTTATGAAACCAGTTCATAACGTTACCCTATTAGTGCATTGGTAAAAATTCGCTTACATCGTTTCTTAAACATGTAAAATTAAAATTATCAACTAATATCATAATATACCATGAAGTATTCATAACATTTGTTTACTAACTTTTAAGTTAACTCTGATGCCATCAGATAAAAACAAACATGTTTTAGAATATTCTTCATTTTATTTTACTAATTTCCCAAGAATATCAACGTAAGCGTTCTCTGTATAGAAACTATTGTATTTTATGAAATATTTAAAGTACACGATGTTTATAATTCTTTATTCATTAGCTATTAACTTTTTTACATTAATTTTATACAAGCTTGTTAGTTATCTTTCCATGTTGGCTTTACTTTGCATTTTGTGTCGTTGTTGCGCCAAGCGCTTCAGTCGACCGCTGACGGCTCCCTGCAGGCCTCTTACCTCTCAGAAATTACAGGGAGGCTAGCCAAGGTGCTTATCTTCCCTCTTGTCTTGTTCATTTTTTGTCTTTTATTATTTATTATTATACATATATAGTTGAAAAGATACTGCACTCTTACTTCTTGTTATATATTATATTGTTGTCGAAGGAAAAGACTTTTGGCCTTGAGGCTTTACGAAATTATACCGAAGTGCGAGGGGTTCAGTCCATGGCCAACTCGATGCCAAGATGCATTCTTCTTACACTTTCACTGCCTTCTGTATTCCCCGGAGCTGTCTAAAATTTCCGTGTTTTTTTGTTTTATGTGCGATATAAATTCCAGTGGAAGACAATTAATTTTAGGGTTGTGAAAATAAGTAGATCAGATTCCTGAGGCAACGCATTTGTTAATTTTTTATTTCCATGGAAGCTCAAGTATGACAAAAAATATTTTATATTTGTCGCAGTGGAAGAGAAAAAAAAAATTGGGGCCACAGAAGGGTCTTATTCAAAAGGGAAATTACCAGGGATATATTTCAGAGTTAATGAATAAACATCGCCATATATCGTACGCTATATTGTTCAATATACAGCGAAAGGTAGACATTAAAAACTTGGGTTCTTCATTAAAGGCTTGAAAAAAGATAGTTCTTTGCCAAGGGCCATATCACATGAAGCTGAAATTAGAACATCACGCACCGATAAGGATGTAGAAATACTGCAAACCTCTACATAAAAAGTAGTGTATTTTGAATGATACGGCGAATATTAATTTAACATCTCTACTGGTGATTTAAATCAGCATCGGTTACATCATAGGCTACATGGAGTAGATCGTTAGACCTGTTCCGGTCAAGTTTCAGTAACAATATGCATCTTCAATTCTTTGGTAGTAATCTTTTCACTCTTTTTCTTGAGAACAATTCATCACTTGTGGAATTCTGTATATCAGTATTTCGAATACATGTTCATTTTCTGTTAATACTGTTGAATTTGCTGTGCCGTCAGTTACAACCATAAAATAGAGATGTGCCGCTAATCAGTGTCCGCCTAATCACGCGATCTCACTTGTCGGGCAGAGCTTGCAGAGCAACTGCGTCAGGCGGCAGTACCGAGGCAGAGGGTTGAGTGGTATGCTCATGTTTGTTCAAATATTTTCCACCTTAGTGTGAATACGGTTGATGAGTGATTGTTTCGGTGTTGTTGTCTACACTTCATTGACAATAATTTCTCAGGGTAAATCCTGCTATTTTGTTGATTCGTACTTAACAGGACTGGGAGAGGAGTTCAATAGATATTCAAGATATTTCGCGTCCTCTGGTGTTTTTCGTACGATAGACTTAGCTGGTCGAATATAAACTCAGTTACCGCGTGTGAAACTTACAGATGAGTTTCGCGGCGCGTGAAACTGAAAACTCCTTAACTGATGTATCGGAACTGCGTAACTGAACTGATAACTATTTCTCAGCTGAGTATCAACTTAAAAACTGCCTAACTGACGTATCAAAACTGCTTGCCCGCGTCCGAAATAGAACCTGTTATCTGCATCTGAGCTGGTTCAAAAGTGTGTGTCTAAGTAACGTCGAGGACTTATGAATAATGCAAACTGTTTTTGCGAATTGCGTGTATCTTGCCGCGTGTAGATCTTATAACTTCTTCTGAGAACTGAGCCAGTCAGCGAGCAAACGCTTCCTTATATATTAAATCAAATCAAGTAATCGTTGGCTTAACGCCACGGGTCACATGGCCATGCACAAGTTTCGCACATATCTTTAAAAGTTCAAACATATATTTATCATTGGTTCAAATACACCTGCCCCACGTGCCATTCGCTTTTTTTGGAAGTTTAAAACATTTTGTTGGCATTGGCCAGTTTAAAAGCTAATAGTATAACGCTGGTCGGAGTCAAAGTCCCAAACGGATTTTAAAGTCCTTCAGTTTATTAACATTGAATTGGCAGTCCTTTTAAAAAATGGAATTCACATTCAACTATCAGGTTTCTTTCTACTGAATAGAATTCTATGACCTTGTTTGCTTTCTAAGCTACCGTAACGGAAAAACATCAGAGATTTTCTCTTTTGTTGATAACATTATGTCGTATTATTCATATACGATGCATATATTACTAATTACAATACAATACATGAAATATTATAATTAAGTTTGCAATATACATATTTTATTACATTTATATGTCAGCGGGGGTGTGTCACAAGGACCGTTTCAAAATAAAGGCGCTATCAATATAAATTAATAGTCACCTAATTCCACAAGTTGAAGTAGGTATTAGGTGTAGCCGTAGATTTGAAGCTACATTCCAAGAGGCATGTTGTAACTACAAGAAAAGAGTTAAATATCAAATATAAGAAACTTTCTTGGTTCATTGGTAGAAATTTACTTTACGTACATAACAAGTTAGTGATATACAAACAAGTGGTGAAACCGTATGGACATACAGCTATGGGGATGAATCAATGTTAAGTACAAACAAACCTTTCAAAATAAAGTCTTAAAAATGCACCATATGTGCGTAGACCTCAAGGTTTACGTAGTAGGGGAAAACATAAAAAAGACTGCAAAGAAACATTAGAAAAGAATTCTACATCACGAGAGCCCTAAATGTTGAAAGTGTTGAAGGAGTGTAAAATGCAACTATTGAAAAGAACTAAACCGTTCGACTTAATATTGTAAGCATGTTATTTAGTGTGTAAAGATTTGTGGGTTTTCATTGGAAAACTCGTCTAAGAACTGTAAAATATGTAAAAGGAATATTCCTAGATAATATTTTGCTTAGTTGCAATTTGTTAACTAATAAAAAGTATTATGGTTTATTTTCGAAATTGTAAGGGGTTTAAGTTTTTGTGGATTTATTTGTTATATTACATTCAGAGTGTTACTGGGTAGTGTCTGTTAAGAATATAATAATAATAATAATAATAATAATAATAATAATAATAATCGTCATAATCATTTATATATTTCTTTAAGTTTTGAAATTTGCTAAAATTTTGATTAATATGTTTAAAATATTCCTGTACTTATTAATTTCCTGTAACAATGTCCATATTCATATCCGTTGAAATTTGTAGAACACTATTTTTACAGCGTTTTTCTGTTTTTGTGTTCACTTTTTAATAACAGTTGATATTTTGCGATAATTCTTAAAGAATATACAGAGTGAAGCATTTATAGTGTCGCGACCATTTTCCTCTGAAACGAAGGGGAAAATGAAAAAATGCTTCAGATAAAAATTGAAGCGTTCTTAGGGGGACATAAGATGCGACCTTAACTCGTTCTTGAAATATTCTCAATGTCATTTCAAGGCCAAATTGATTCTTTTCAAATGGAATGGTGTATTTTGTTATCCAGGAATGGAAAGAGCATTCGATTTTCCGTATAAAAGTTCTAGTGCATCTATCAGCTATGGGTGATAGATGATGTAATATTGGACAAGTAAGACAACAAACGTTTTTCACTTAGTTTCACTTTACTGGCATCAATTTACGTGTGTTGGAAAAGTTCATGTTTAGAATTTGTAGTAGAGCCATTGGCAAAATTCAACAGGCTTCTGAAAATCATCTGATGAAGGGCTTGATGTAGGTTAATGTGATATGGATACTACTAATGACACTTAATCTGTCTCTTTTGAGAGATTCCAGAGTCATATTCCAGTTGAAGGAAATTTCGGTGAGGATTAGTGGCAACTGCAGCGAATACAGCGACTTCCGAATTTTCCCCAGTAACACTTTTCATTCGATGGTGTTTTTTTGGTACGACACCTCCCGTTTGGGGGAGTAAGTTTGCAAGTCGTTGACATTTTCTAACAGGCGGCTGCCTCCTTTCAGGACATCAATCTCCGTATAAGTTGCAAGCTGCTCTAGCGTTCTTACGAGCTTGGCCATAAATGTAAACCATATCGATCCGCTTGTTAATCGTGTATCGAATATTCATGGTTGAAAACGAAGTGAAACTGACTGAGAATGACGTCCTTAGAGGTTTGAATTGGCAACAATGAGCACTTGTTTGTGTACCGATGTCAACAAACGAGCTTCTGTGTAAATAAATTAGTTTCTTTCATAGCAATAACAAAATAAGAGAGAGAGAAGTGACAGTGAGCGAAAAACATTAACTGTCTTATTTGTCCAATATTACGTCACCTATCACCCCTTGTTGATAGTGGTATTAGCAATTTTATACTGAAAAACGAATGCTTCTCTATTCCCGGAAAAGAAAATACACCATTCCATTTGAAAAAACAATTTGATCTTGAAATGACATTGAGAATTGGAGTAAAATGGCCAAGACAAATGCCTCACCCTGTATATATTAATTTTGCGAAATAGTGTAACAATCCTGAATAAAGGAACAGTAAAATCTTTGCATTAAACAGTAATAAAAGTTTTGCACAAAGTAAACTGTTTAATTAATATTTAGTTATTATTATCATATCATTAATATTACCAGAAACCCTGTCATTGTTCATATAAATATTCACTGCTTTAATTGTAATAATTCTGTTAACATAGCATTTAGCGTTAGGACATAATTATTTTGCAATAAAATCAAATCAGTTTCCAATTATCTTTTCTGTAATATTAAATGAAAACTTTACATATTTATAAAGATAGAATGTACGCCAGCGATAGATTCGTGATGTATGTGAATGCGCTGCAGGTGCTTGTTTTGTGATCACTCCCCAACCAGAGACATGCCACGCCACGCAGTGTCCTAAATATGCATCCTTATGTCGCGGGTCAGAAAAGCCCTGAATGCTGACGTCACAGGGCAGTGAGTTGGTGGACACTGTGCTAGAGCTTTACGACATACTAAAATTGATATTTACGACTTCTGTGTATTAGAATTCTGTACAAACACTGGCATGGGTGAACGAAGTCGTTAAGACCGGAATTCTGTGACAGGAGAAATTTGCAAGAACGGTCCTCCTAGCTAATATTTTTTTTTTTTTTTCTGATTTTTGCCAGTCCTCATAAAAAATTTCAAGTACATATTCTAAAATCAAACCTGAAACGCTTCTTTGCTTCTCCCCTAATTTCTTTAGCAATTATTTCATCTCATGTAACGTCAGTGTAGTAATATAATAAGAAAAACAGGTATTAAATACTTTTAAAAAAGCAGGCACACAAAATTGTTATATTGCATTTTATTTTGTGTATAAGAAGTTTTGTTATAACTATTGCACAACCCAAATAATTAAATTCCCTTATTTGTTCCATTGTTACGTTATTAAGTAAACACTGTTTTTGTTTTGATTATTTTTTTTCTTTCCCAGATGAAGGAGTGTCTGCAGAAAACAACTTGGTCTTCAGCAAACAGAAATGTTGAAAATTCATTTGAATTAACATTAAATACATTTCTCCATTCAGAAATGGCATGGTTCAGATATGAACTAAACACTGTGAAACGTTTTTCGAACGCCTTGATTTAATTAAAGCATATTATGATATTAGTTTATAATGTTATAGTCTTCATTGCGCAAATAAATGTTTATAAATTAAACGAAACGAAATGCAATTATTACATAGTATTGTAAAGGATTTTCATTATTTTTTTGTATATTTATTTCTTGTATACCAGAAATGTAAGAATATATTAATAAAAAGAAAATTAATATCAATGTCGATTTACCAATGAATTACTCCGAAGGTAATACCTTTTTTATACTTACAACTTATTGTGTTTAATTCGTTTGTGCACTATTACTGTTATTAGCGAAGATGAATTTACCGCAAAAGTTTTAAAAAGGCTGAATTGTCATTAATACCGAGAAAAATATTATAACATTTAGGGATATTTCAGAACAGATTAGTATTATTAAATTCTACTAATTAATTTGGTAACTAATATTATCTTATTTATTTACTTAGTTAATTATAATGTAAGGCTGAAGATAATGTATATAGTTGCAGATTTGTCAAAATCGCAATTTCCTCCATTTTCTATTTCAAATTTTTTAAGCTGCATTATTACTACCTTCACGTTCATAAGTAGACCTATGAACATTTTTATTCATTCTATAATTATATGTATTATGCAATAGAAATGAACGAGGATTACGTTTCCAAAAGCACATAAATAGTTTCTTTAATATTATCGCAATATAATAATCAGTTAATGATAGTAATTTCTTCTATGGTCATTTTGTGCAACTATTGTCATAATGTAATATTTCATTATGATTTTGTGCAACAACAAAGACTGTTTACAATAACTGGTATACAAAAAACATTTTTTGCTTCTTTTATCTACATGTCAATAAATACCTTTTGATTGCTGTTTATTATGCAATGTGGCAAAACTTCGCTTCTAAGTATATCTCTCATTATGTATATTTGTGGATCAAATGCTTTAGTATATTCTACAAAGGAATCGAATGCCAAAAGATTAATTTCTTTCCTTCTTTTCTAATATTTTTCTAGGAGTAAAAACAAAAGTTATACATGAATGAAACTTCCTGAAACCTGTTTTCATTTTTAGGAATATACTGCGAGCTTGACAGGAGAGGTTGTTTTGTCTTGAAATTTATAAGTAGTGAATGGATACTTTTACATTATTACAATTAGCTTCAATGAGATCTCGGAAGAAAGGTAAAGGTAAAGTATGAACTGATTTCAAGGTTTCTTTCAATTAATTATTCCTGGATAAAAATCTGGTGTAGAATTTTCTTGTGAGCACCTAATGTTTTTTAATATTTTGTGCTACTTATATTTAGACCACTTCAGCTAATTGCTAATAACAATGGATTACACGTACTCTTTATGTGACGATACAATGACAATGGGTTATAATAAAACTATTGTTAATATACTTTCTGTAAAACTCTGAGTAAATAATAAACGCATTTTAATAAAAGGTTTTCAATTACATATCTTTCCTTAAAACTTTCTGAAAATATCTTAAACGGTTCAATTACAAATATACATTCAATTAGGGCGATGCTTACTTATTTGTTTCCATATATTCCTCAATTATATATTATCTACAGCCTTCCTCCATCCTCATTGCTGTAATATTGTCCTATGTCTATGCCGGTTTAAGTCTTTCTCGTTTTATTTTTCCTATTGAAATTTACTCTTTGGCAATTGGCTTTATTGTAATTTTTTTTTGCTTTGATTGACTGTACAAGAGAGGTTTCGTTTTCTCTATGACAACGCTATTTCTAATTAGTTTTCTTGAAACTTTTACTTAACAGTACTAAAGATTCATTTCAGAAAACAAACATTATTTAACACGTATATAATTTTAAATGACGTGTTTATAATGCACCCCGTTTATACCTACAATTTAATTTATATATTTATAACTAATTTAATTTTCAAAAATTTAACTTTTATCGTTAAGTCTGTTAATAGTCATATAAAATATTTTAATCTTTAATAATTTATAAATATTTTAATGGGCAGTCATTGCAGTCATTATACAATGATGTATAATTATTTTACCGTTTATTAAAAGCAGTTCTTGAGGTACACGTTTTGAAAAATGACATACTAACAATTTGTTTGGAACTTTCAAATTTTTTTTTTCACAGCATGATAATTTTTCTCTGCAGGAGGGGAGGTTTTTATACTTATTCTGTACGATAGCAGTGGTAAGCAGCCTCTTTAAAATTAACGTTCCCCACCCCCTTGTGTCGGGATAAATGTTGAATCATATCTTACATGTAGACTGAAGGAAGGCACGTTCCAAAACACATTGGCCTCATTACTTCTCCTTCTTTCGATCTTAGATAGCCTCGACTATTCCTTCTATTACGATCCAATACTGAATTAAACTGTCAACACCAGAGCCATTAGTTTCCTTCGCCAGACTTCAACGAATGAATAATCATTCCTCGCTGCTGCACGGTCCATCCTTTAGCACGGAGATTTCAATGCGCGAGTAGCATTGAAGCTTAAGGAAGCATTATCACTCTGCATTCCAACATGAAATATTTCTATAAAAATATAAAATAAGTATGCGCGACTTCTGGTTTGAAATTATTTATCGAGTAGCCCAATATATGGAAATAGAAAGTCAAGCCCAAACGTAAAATTGTTCTTGAGAAGGCTTTGTTTTATCAGATGATTTTTGTTTTATGGATGATGATCCCAGCATTACCGATGAGCTTAGGAGAAAACGCTGTTAGGAAAAACTCTCCTCTTGCAGCAATTTTCACGATAATGCGTATTTTGAAAGTATTTTGTTTTCCAAATTGAACTTTTATTTGAATTTCAGGACCATGTAAAAATATGAAATGTTTTAAGTGTCATAGTTAAGACCATAAGGCTTTCTTCACTCAATCAGCCCTAATTAATAAATTATTAATACAAAACATGCACCCAAAATTTAAAATTATAACATACCTGCATGTTGAGTTTATGTCACACGCTTTAAATTACCTCTAAATAAATAATGCACGTATTTCATAAATGAAGTATATATTTTACACACTAGTCAATCTAGTACAAAATAACATCAACAATAAATATTATTAATATTAGTTAACTTTTATAAATATTCTCTTTGTGAAGTAATGTTCTGGTCCCAATATACACAACTCCAGGTTTGATGTATTGGTTACCATAATTTATATTACTGTATTATTCTATCCCTTTTTATATTTATCTAGTCTATTATATTTCTAAGATTACATTTCCTTCCATTTTCCTCTTAATCATTCTTATGCATTTCTTTCTAACTGTGCCCAAATAGTTCTCTACAACTTTTATATTCTTTTCTCATTTTACAATTAAAATATTTTTCATTAATATTCCCCATCTAAATTATTCTATGTTGGTTGCCATGTCTGTTCTTTACATAATTTTGTTTGCTTACAGTATTATAAATAATGAAGTTCTTTGTCAATTTCTCCACGCAATTTCTACATTTTATCTCATTTTAACCCTTTTAAATTCATATTTCTAGTTCTAGCCCATGCAAACGCTTCCAGCTTTCATAATTCTATGATTATTTCTTTACTCCATATGTTTTTATTTCCCTATAAAGTATCAAAGAACTCCTTCTGTTATACTACCGAATAATTCTTGCCAATATCTTTCAGTCTCGCGTTTATTTATTCCCAGAATCTTCTGTTTTAGGTAGTCCCTATTTTCCACAAGTTTCCCATACCCATCTGTTGCAAAATTTCCTGCAATTTGAGATATCATGGTTCATTTCACATACATTTTTCTTGAATACGGAAACATTCTTTAATAATATCATTCCCTTCCAATGTGATAATTCTATTTATGTTTCATAACTTTTGTGCTGATTTTTATCTTGGTGGAATGTCTACCTAGCTCTAACTGCGCTACACCATTTGGCGATGCTATCCATAAACACAAAATCTTTTCAAAAAATTCTACTTTTTTATCAACATTTTCCATGCATCCATATAACATTTTTGCTTCTACTGCGGATGTATAGATTCTTTCAAGTCAATCTACTCATATATCTGGAGTTTTTCTTAAACACGCTCTTATAGCAGACACAGTTACCTTTCCTTTTGCTATTGCGATTTTTTTCTGCTCATTCCAATCTTCCATTAGAATTATCCCCAGATAATTAAATTTCATTGCCAGCTCTATTTACCTCCAGTTTACCTGCCATTTCTCATCCTTTCTCAATTTATACACTCTTTTAAAAACTATTATCTTTAATTTATTTTCAATTTATTTTTAATCCCCATTCATTACAAAATCTATTCACTATTTCCATTGCCCTTCTAATGAAGTACGAAAACTAGTGAAATCAATATCGTGGAATAATTGCTCTTAACTATGTTGTTGGTAAAGGTGATAGGAGGATAATTTTTAGTATTAACTAAAACTTCCGGATCACTACAAACAGTATTCTATTTAAAATCTTAGTCCCTGTTCTAAAATAAACTGAAGGTTTCTTTTCCATTCTTGCGTAACTGCATCAATGTATATATTAAACAGCCTGGTCTTGTTCCCTGGTTGGTTCATTCATAACTATAGCCCTTATAGACTTACAAAAGCTTTTGGCCGAGTTATAACAGAAAATGTATACGTAAGTATTTTCCAAAAGGATACGCCTCAATAAATCGTTTAATCTATTTTTAGTACCATTGATGCCAGGTTCCTCCATGTATGAACCAGATAATATTAAGAATGTTTTAAAATAATAAAGGATTATATACTGTACTTCAATTCGACGAGTTGTCAATAGCTTTCTCAAAAGTCATGACTCATCACAAAAAAAAATCGTACAATATTTTTTTGGTGAAAATCTCACTTTCTGTAATACTTTCTTATAGCAACTACCTTCGCGTGCTTGTAAACTTAATGTCCTTGAAATTCCTAGAGAGATGACTGATTTCCTCGAGCATAGTTTTCTTTGTGTTTTTAAAGATGCCGTCAAAAGTCGAGCACGAAATGGAAATAGTTCGTCCAGCACGTGATTTGAATATTAACTCATAAGTGGTGTAGACTAGCGCATGTAATTAGATCGCCTTGATTACAAGGATGGTTGAAATTATTACAACAAACGTCGATGATTAAAGACTTCATAGCCTTAGCTGAGCATTGGGCCAACGGGTGACGGAAAAATTAATTGATAGCTTCATTTGAATGGACAGTAGTGAAATAAGTGAATATATATAAGCATAATAAGCAAACTTGTTCTTATCATAAAATTTAATGTAATTGCCTTATGAAATGGGTCTTCAGAACTAGTTATTAGGTGACCGTAATAACGTCGAGCTATGAAAAAAAAAATATATATATATACATAAAGAGGCCTAGAACGGCAGCCATGGACTAAGGTGATGAAATGTGATGCTTATACGCAAGACATTTTCAAATTCAGTCAACGTAATCGTGCACGGGTTTTAAAATGCCTGCAGCAGTCAGCTTTAAAGGATTTAAAATGTCCTAAGTAACTCTAATAAGCATGCAGATTAGATACTTTTCTCGCAGATATACTAAGCTTCTATATCATTTGTTAGCTTCCTTAAAACATTTACAGGCACGTAATGTGGAACACTTAAATGTTATTTTATCGCTAGAATCATCGAGTATTGAGGCACTCTGGAAGAACATAAAAAGTCACCAGAATATCAGCACTACTTTATATTTGAAGCGTACAAGGGAAAAACAATCAAAGTTCACTCTTTACGTTTTTACAGAAATGTAATTTAAGTTTAAAAACGCTACAAAATTAAGCACATTAGATATACAGAAATATTTATTTCTATAATAATTCTTAAAGTAGTTTTTAACATGCATTTCTTTTGAAATTAGTGTCATGTGTTATTTGTTCATGTTATTTAACAATAAAAAGTCAAAGTACACATACTTGTAGATTAAAACAATCAAAGTCCACAACTATTCATGGAATGTACCAAATTAAATTAGTTATTTGCTGAGGAAAATATAATCATTAATGGAACACTATTGAAAATAATCATTCATTAAAAAGTATTCATTTCTATCAGAGGTAACCTTGAAAAATAGAGCTGAACATTTTCGAAAAGAATCTCCTCAGGCGATGTAGATCATCATATTTTGCCTTGGAAAGTGGAATTAACTTGACTAGGAAGGGGCAGGCTGTTCATGAGTCTGTGTACGGCACATTTTGTCAACAATAACATGAGATGAATGTCATAAAGTTAAGGCACCACGGACTCCGAGCTTATTTGCGCCATCATTATATAATTTCATCTCATGTATCATAAGTGTCCACCGCCTGTGGTGCCTCAGTAATAAAAGCGAGCGTTAAACACCATTAAAAAGTGTGCATTTTAAAACTAGTACAATAAAAAGACCAATACCACGACTACTTATTCAATGCAGAATATTAGATATGCCAATAAGCAAATTTTACGAGAGAAATGCGTGATTTTGTTACAGAGATAAAAAATAAACATTTCTCTACATTTAGAACAAAACTAGTGATTTATCTAGTTATTTCTTGTATGTAGTATTTAGAATTAGATTTTTATTGAATAAAAACTGTTTAATCTATTTCGATTCAATGGATTATTCTGTGAAATGTCTTAAAATTAATTTTGTTAAGGTTAAAATGAATACACAAACTTCGTCAAATATACATTCCTGATACTGTTATTCCAGTACTCAGATTTACCATCAGTAAAGTATTAACTTTACAAATTTAACTAATTTCTGACTCACACTTTTGTGTCAATGCAAAGGTTGTGCTTGTTTAGCTAAACACAGTTCTTTAATATAAAACAAATATTAATGTATCTTATCTGCAAAATTTTTTACGCACCACATGGCAATAGCTCGAGGAAGAACATCTTATGACGCTACTGTCAAGTGTAAAGTAATTCTTTATGTTAACAGAAAGACAGGAAGAGAGTTCAATGTAGCTGAGAGTTCACTTGTAGCGGCAATAGAAATTGACATTATTTGCAACTAAAGCCAGTAGGAAGAAATTCACTGATCCTGCTAAGGAAGACATCCTGACATTGAAAAAAAAGTTTTGGAATTCGTACATGAAAGGAGGAAGTAGGGGCAACCTGTAACTAGTGACACCATAAGAAATAACTTTGACCTGCACCAACTGTCCTGACAACAGCACGAGTGCTCCAATATGTAACAACAGTTCACATATAAATTCTATGTTCTGTTTGTTTTATGAAACGCACGGGCTTACCTCCAAAAAGCATACAACAATATGTCAAAACTTTTTTTTTTTAATGATTTTAAGTTTGAAATTTGGGGTGCGCATTACATTCGATTGCGCATTAGATTTGCGTAAATGCGGCAGTTATAAAATGAAGATGTGAATGGTGGGTTCATTTAGAGCGAAAAGATAACACTAGGAAACAAAAAGTGTTATATAAAAACCAAGTGGAAAGAGGAACTTAATTCTGACGAAGAAAACTTTTTTTTTTTTTTTTTTTTTTTTTGGTAGCCAACAATATAGCTGCAATTAATAGCACAGAAAAACATGGGCAATGTGACATTACAGTAAATTGTAGTATACAGAACACAATAAGACGACTGGCGCAAACGAAATGCGCAGAGTTTGTTGACTTTGATAGTCTTAGAAGTGCTTAACTATGACTTAACACATTAGTCTATACTCCTCCGCTTCGCAGAGAGGGGAAACTCTCCAGGTTGCGTTTGAACATGGCCGCATAGAGACGGAAAGTAAGTATATTTGGCACGTACATAAGGGGAGCTGTAGCCTGAGGCGAGGGGACGGACTGCCTCGAGAGGCGAACGCGTGGCCGGTAGGAGAGGTAGGTTTTCGGAACGCGCGCACATAGCCTCCTGTCTCGTGCCATTCTCATCACTGGGAACTCTCGTGCTCACTTCCCTTCACACTGCCTAATCACAGTATACTTAAGTTTTCCCCGATCTTACATCGTTGAAATTGAAAGACTCTTGAGGAATGTATTCTGACCAGTGGTTGAAGAATTCCAAAAGTTTTGAATCTCTGATGCATGCTCTTGAAAATACTTGCACAACGGAGCTTGAGCAATATTTCCTTGCAGAGGACCCACCCACTTGTTTGTCTCAAATCAGCACATTGAAGACTAGCTGTTTAAATTCTTCTATTAACGAATTTACATTAAAACGTTGTTAGTTTGGAAGTGGTGCACTGAGTCTAGATATTATTTATTGCAATGCTGAATGGAAAACTGTGAAGAGAAGATATATAAGAAAGACATAACTCGTCCAATTTAGAGGCTCGACTCCATTCGAAGACACTGTCTTCAAATCAATGAAGGAAACGTAGGATGACCTTTTCGATGTAGCGATATATAGGTGCTAGTTACATGGTTTGTTTTTAAGGGCGTTTTTGCTCCGCTAAGAACTTTGCCTTCCTCTCGATTCTCGATATTTCCCTTCCTGCTCTTATCACTCTAGTATGAATACAGAATCGACTGTGTTTTTGGTGAAGTAACTAGTTTTGACTCCGAACTTGTCTACGCTAGAGGCTTTGTTCTGATTGTATGGGAAATTCTGCCCAATCGTTCTTCAGAATATCCTTCAGCAAGGCTTACTCACAAACATTTTTTTTTTAATTTGGTAAATTTGGAGTCTGACTCATCACCGGTGATGGAAACAGTGACCGGGAAGTAATTAATTATTTATTGTAGATATAATTTTCTGTAAGACATTTATCTTTCACTATCTTGCAGTAGAGTTTTCATTGTAATTTTATGTAGGCTTTCAGCTTTTAGGTAGCCTTTTGTTTTTACGCTCAACATTGGAGTTGTTTTCTTAACGAATGAAAGATTTGTCAGAGAAATTTATATGTTACATAAATACTCCTTAAGACAGGAATTATTAGAGTGCCTTACATTTAGTCTATAGTTCTTTCATTGGATATAAAATTAAGAATATATAAATAAAGTGCATATTTTAGAATATGAAATATTTCTTTTATACAAAAATGATTTACCTAGAAGTTGAGGATTAGAATATGTTATAAAGTTAATATATTTTGTGACTGATAAATTAACTCATTATAAAAATTATCTACAGCTATGTTTCGGGGTTTCTCGCCCAGTTCTTTCTCATTTAACAGTTTATCCGTTTGCACTTGTGTCAATATCAATTCTTAAAATCTAGACGATCGCTGAATGAGACGCTAACATGCAAAATAAATAAATGAATAAATAAATATGATTAGAATGTTTAATTTTTGTAGACACTAGAAAATAGTATACAGAAACTTTCGCACAGTAAATACGGAGCTACTTTTCGAAAACTTCGGCTTTCTCGGAATTGAAAGATTTCCTCTAAACTTATTTAATTTGTATTTAACAAACAGGCCACAGATAATGAAATTTAATTAAAAGATAAACAGTATTTCAATATAAATATTAGAGTGTCTCAATGAATGAATTGTGTTTAACGTCCCTTTTTACTAATGAGGTACCACAGGCGATGGCCACTAATGGCACAAATGATATATTGGAAAAGGATTTATTTTTAAGATCTAAGTTTAGGGTACCTCCCCAGCATTTACCATTTATGAGGACTGAGGAAAATCTGGAAAAAATCTCAATTAGGAAGGACGATCCTGGCGGGATTCGAACCCCACACCTCCCGCTCACGAGTCCCCGCCTCAACAACCTCGGCCACCCGTGGCGGTAGAGTGTCTCAAGGAACTGCTCTAGGGTTCATATCATGTTTAATGTAATAAATGACTTGTTAAAAATTAACTTACAAATATTTTAAATCTACAGTTTCTACGAGGTATTGCAATACACAAGTAATATTTAGTAGTATAAATTGAAATGATGCTTGCAGAAATAATGGTATGAATATAATTAAAACGATTATTACACTTCTTAGCATTCTTGACCAAGTTAATTAATTTATTTGAGATCATATGAACATGAAAGACAGAAACAGAGCCTATTCCCATTACTGAAAAGAGAGACAAAGATTAAAGATCATATTTTAAACAGTCCTCGTAAAGTATAGCTACCAGAAACTTTATGGTCCACTATTTTTTTTTTGTATAAACACACCATCTTAATAAATCTTTTTTTTTTCTTCAGATTAACGCTAACTTATCAACTACCATATATTACCAAACTCTAATGCCCAACATTTCAGGTGTAATTTTTATAAATTTTGAGAATATTTCAGTTAGGACATTCATTTGTAAAGAAAGAAAACTTTCTTAACATTCCACACGTTAAAGTAGTGACGCTAGGATAAAATATTGTTAACGTGTTATTTTGAACATAAAATATACCGCCAAAGACTAGTCTGATTAAGTTCAAAAACCTTTAGAAGCTTTTAGGGCCCCAATTTATTATTTTCAGTCAGGATTTGGGATAAATGCTCCATAGTATACTTTTGGGGGATAATATTCTCCGTTTGGGCTCATTCACAATATTTCTGGGGATATAGTCTGTTACTTTTTCAGGGGTTTCATGAAAATAGTTCCGAAGGTACCCAAAAATTAACCTGGTCCTAGGCAGTTCAGGAGAACATTATAGGGCATTAGATCCAGCTGCTGCTCGATGCTCCCGTCCGTCTACCGCTCATGGGAAAAAGCAGTCGACCTTCACAAGTACAGGGCGGGTCAGCATAAACACGCTCCTTGCTTCATTACTACATATTCTCTTGTTCCTATGCTTTCTCTGCCCACCCCTCTGATCACACGCCGCGGACGTTCGAATTTCCGAAAGTACTGCATGGGTTATGGTCAACCGGATTACTAATGTCCCCCGTGAGTTGAATGAAATGATTTCTACCCCTAGGTCGGCGATCCAGAGATCGTCGCTTCCGCCCCCGACCTGGGTGAACACTGACAGTATTAATGTTCGTATCTACAGAGTTATTGTGCTAAACTTCAACTTCTCGTTATGTGATTTCGTTTTCTTTATGAATATTCATTGTTTTTTCAAAAATAGCTTCCATTTATGTTAAACAAATTTAATAAAGGAATCAATTACCTGACAATTAATATAACATAAATATATAAGGAATGGAATAAAAAAAATTGGACATTATTATAAATATGAACTTAAAGGATGCTTAGTACAGGAATTTCCCTTTCCATATTTGTCCAATTCTGTAAAATAACCTTTGATGATGCCGATGATCACCTTATTCGGCACAAATTCTCCGGTCTTAACTTTATGGCCTTTAATTAAGCTTTCAAGTAACTAAAAAGTGCTTCATAACATTCCTGTTATGATTTCACTTTTTCTAAAGTTGGTCCTGGTGGTGTAGTGGTAACCATACTTGCCTCGCACACCCAAAATCGGGTTCAATCCCGGCCACGGTCGATGGATTTTTTCGGACGTAAATATCATAAGTATGGCTTCCTTCGGAAGGAAAGTAAAGCCATGAGTCAAGCGTCGTAGATTTACGGCAGTGAAAGAAGCTCAAGCCTGAAAGAAGAGCGCTCTAAGCAAAAGCTATTGACTGGAAAGTTTTCTTCCTTTAAGAAAATCCTTTCCCAATATATCATTTCATGTATCATCAGTGTCCATCGCCTGTGATGCCTCAGTAATAAAAAAGGGCGTTAAACACTTTCCAGCCAAAGAAACTGTTTTTTGCACTTTTACTGCTGCTTTAACTCCCGCCTCCACTCAGCTGTGTAGATCCAAATTTCATCCTTGGTCGCGATAGACACAAGAAAAGTCAAAACATATATCAATTAATGTCCTTATCCTTTACACAGCTTCGGCACATGGAATAAAAAATATTATATAGTTTAGTTGAAATGCTTATAGCACCAAATGTGTGTGACAGTTGGTGACAGTGTTACTTTCACTTGATGATTTTCCATCATTACACTAAGGGGAATGTTTTTAACGATATCATTCATTGTGACCTCAACTGAGTGTCAGGACCATTCTCATATTTGGTGCATATACGGCCACGTTTAAACCAATTTATATTCACTTTTTTACGTAAAAATGTTTTTATTATTATTCAGAACGTATTTTATTCCCTACTTGCATGAAAGGTCGATTCAGACACTTGCTTGCTACAGTGAGAACTATTAATAACTTTGGATACAATTTCATAATATATGTTTGAGAAAAATGTTTGGCATTGTATCCATAACAAGTGTTTGCAATATGAATGAAAAGTTTTACTTAAAATAATTAGAAAATTAAATAACGTTCGACTAAAAGATACAAGTAATAAATGAAATTGCCTATAATTTCAATTTCAGAATCTACTAATGCTTATATGGTAAATCTTGAACTGTTAGGAAAAAGTGTAAGATTATATTAAAAACTGTCGAAATGGGATACGTGAAAGGTTGCACTATAGAAATAAAAGTATAAATTATGCAACCACAAATAAATAATCGAGCGGGGTGGTCCAGGCGATAACATTCGGGTTCAAATTCCTTGGAGTCGCCCATCTATAACTTAGATCCCCTGGTCGCTTAAGCGAATGCTGGAATGCACCTTTCCTTTCTACTACTTTTCCTCTTCCCCATTTCATGTTATTTCATTCTGTTGGCTCTGTTACAAAGTTAAAAGCGCCAGGACGAGTTGGGCTGGCGCAGCGTGACGGTTACTTGCGCTTCGGAAAGGTGTTTGCGCCAGCGTATGGTATGAAAGCAACCCTTCAGAGGGACTCTTACTCTTTGAAGGGGGAAGGTGGTTTTTTTATAATCTATGTTATAAGACACGTTGAAAGTAATGCTCCTGAGCGGCAACACATTGCTTCCTTCGGTATAGAAAATTCCTGTATTTTATGTAACTTTTCGGCTTTAAGAACACGTTTCTTGTCATTGTGAGATCTTGTTTCTCGTAATTTTTTAACAAGTTGCCGAACAGTTTCCTTACCCTGTGATACGATTGCCAGGTGTTTTTTTTTTTTTTTTTTTTTTTTTTTTTTTTTTTTTCTCCCCAAATAGTCTTACCACTTCTCTGTTAGAATCCTTTTTCACATATGTATCGCACTTATAACCCATTCTTCAAACAATTAGCACACAATTTACCGACGACCACTAGCTGGAAAAAATCCTTCAAACGATTTACAAGTTGCTATTTGCACAAACTTTATACGGCCTTGACGTCAGTGCGCAGCAGCGCTCTACCAGGCCATAAGTCAACCTCAACCTGTTTTAAATGTTCGTCATAACACGGTAACTTTTCAAACCTGTTATATGATCAGTATAGTATTTAATTTAGCTCTGTTTTTCCAGGATAGCTATTTTATAGCAAATTAAAAATAAGTTATTAACAGTAATCCAGCCCTCCTTTTTGACAAACAGACAATGCTCTTCTCTCCTATTAGTCTAAACTACAATTGAAGATACACATCTTCAATATGTTCACGCAGTTTGTCCAAGTTCTCAAACACCTCTCTCCTGTTACCGTATACATGTTTTATATATTTGTTGTGTGTTTAAAAACGCAAGAAGTATGTGAATATGAAAATGAAATGTAATCCTGAAATAAATACTGAACATCTTGCTAGATATCAGAAACATATAAAAATTCTGCATTTTGTTGTCAAAAAGTTCCTAACATTTACGGTTCAGATTATAGCCGTCCATGTTCTTCTTTCAGTAACAACAACAACACTACAGTGATAATATAGTTCCCTATTTAATTTTTTCCCCTTCTCAACTTCACAATTAGATTAGTTCATCTGGATGTTGTATTTTTATTGTATTCATTATGTATTTATAATGTACTTTTTTCTATCATTTGTTTCACCATCCATAATTTTAATTATAAACATCTTTACGTCTTCTTTTTTTCTTTCCTTCTACTTCCATCACCACTAATTTAATCATAAACGTCTCACTCTCCTTGTTGTCTTTTCATTTCTTTTTTCTCGTCATAGATTTCCTTTTTCTTCCACTGTTCTTCTATGGTCCACCATGCAGTTGACATGCTACTTTTTCATCGATATACCCTTCTGCCTCCTTTTCTATTTTTTGTTTATTACACATAAAGTACTAGTGGACTATTATTCCACATCCAGTACTAAACTTGTTTCTTATGCCAACCGAACTTTGACAAGATCCAAGTCTACTTTGGCTACCCCTTGCAACATGGCATTTATCTGAGGATATCCATTCTCTGAAAAGCAAAACAGTAAGCAATTTTTAACATTTGCATTATTCAGTTACTGTTCCGAAAACCCATTAAAATTAATTAAAATTAAAATTAATTTAATTAATTTAATTAAAATTAAAATAATCACTAGTTGTTTATTAATTCGCTTTTTGATTAAATTACATTTTATTCCCTAGTTTTATATGCGCCCCTTATTACTATGCGTTCACTAGGAAAGTTGGCCGGTAGGCTTCAGGAGCGCATGGTAGTTCTCCTGTTGCAACTACCGGCGGAATCGAATGTACATATTCATATCATAAAGTGATAGTTTTCTTCTATTAAAAGAGTTCACAATAACATGCATTCCAGTACATCCACAAAGTATGACATCTTCTTATATAAAAGGGGGGATACATAAAAAATGTACTTAAATCGCAGCACTTTCTCTGCTTATAGCCATTTTTATTGTGTGCTAAATAGGTCTATCCATACACTATACGTTTTAAGTTCATCAAATGCAAATAATACAATGCATGAATATCAAGAAGTTATAAAGCTACGCCAATTGTTCTATCTCAAAAGTTTTCCTGAATTAAATTTAAATTGCCGTAAGTTATACACGCTATAGCAGAGTATGCCTGAAAAATTGAATATTTAAACTCATTGCCCAATAATATATAATTTACCACGGTTCATTTTTTATTTATTTTAAGAAAGAATTCCAGGCCTAAGTTTAAAGTACCTCCCAGGCATTTGCCCTATTTGACTAAGAAAATCCTTTAAAAAATCAGGGAGGACAGCCCTGGCAGGATGGAATCCTAGTCCGCGCCTTAATGGCTTCGGCCACTCGTGCCGGGACAAAATTTAACCGTGGAAAGAACACAGAAAGGAAAACCCCCCAGATATAGCCGGGGAAAGGTTCTTTGCAATACAGGAGAAGAATAACTTACAATTTTAATCTATTTTAATGAACAATAACAGTGATTCATAATGCTAAATGAATTTAAGCTTCTCGAGTAATATATTTTAGGACCATTTCACAAAAAAATAAGAATTTAAATATAATTCCCGTAAACTTGTTTTACAAAATTGTAATTGTACTTAACCTTTTTCAACAATCCTGCGACAGAAGAATGTCCATTATCAGTAATGCCAATATAGAGGAATAAAATATCGGTTTAGGACTATTTCATGAGTAAAAATAAAAGTGGTACATATTTGAAATTCGCGCATAGAATATTAACATTAGTATAAAATATTACACTTATGAATATCTATTGTATTCAAAAACCATGAGACTGAAATGAACAAAAGTCGATTATTACAATCGCTACCGTTCGATTTTGTAATACCAACTGAGAGAGAGAGATAGAGAGAGAGAAGAAAAGATAACATAGTGTCTCTATTTTTCTTTGTATTCTGTAGTTTGGAATTCCTAATGATAAGATCAATTTGTACATTTGACGCAACACCAAAACGCTTTGAAGAACTCTTGTTGCTATCAATAGCTCCCTACCGCCTCTAGCAAAAGAGGTCAGTGATGTGTGTTCAGGAATTATATAGTGGAGGTATAGAGTTGGCTACACTGACCACAAGACAAATGCACCTAGCGTGATAAAACGGATTTGATCATTTTTATCCTCGATAATTTAATTCCGAAATCCAACTATGATTGGTTAAACTTCTTAACTTTCTTTTGTTTCATTTGTCGATTTTAATATGGCATCAAATAATTGAAATAGTCTTTGTAAAATGAATTGATATTCTATTTAATGTCCTGTAAACGCAGTGTTTTTTCAGAGTAACCGGAAACTGTCAATAGCTTTTGCAACAAAGAAAATAAACCCTTTCAGCAGCATCCCTATACAACCTGGTGCCTGCGATAAGCAAATTTTAATGCCGATGTTTAATATTAAATAAAATTTAAATTTGGAATCTGGATGTTGAAATCTTCAGGAATTAAATTCTTGAAGAATTAGAAATGAGTAAATTTAAATCTTCAAGAAGACACATCTTTGAAACTCTGTTAAATAACTTTAAGCAATTTCTGGACTAAACATCTCAGATACAAAAAAAAAAAAAATAATAATTCTTGGTCTATTCGGCATATCTGCGCGATGTTCCGTTTTCATGCGCGCACATGATTAAAAATGAATACAGATTCTATCTACACTTTCTTGAGTTATAGTAAGATTTTTCAACGTTCATTAATAGTTTAGTGGAGGCAGCCTACAGCAGAACCAATAGAGTTTTAAACGTATATCCTGGAATTGTAGTGTTGCGGCATGTTTGGCGGGAAACATGTTTGATGAAATCTATATTTTATCTGCCATACATGTTGACTGTAGGCGATGTGGTAAGAACAAATGCAGAGCTATAATTTTCAGGAAACTACTGTTAGACAAATGAACGTGCTTAATGTACATTACTCATTAGCTGAACATGTCTAGGTTTCAAATTTGCAACGGTTTAAAAGGAATTACTCCTGTCAACGCTGATAACAGGATGTTCCCGGCGTAAATGGATGTGAACAGCCTTTTACACCTAACCTTAAGAATGATGGATTAATGAAAATAGCATGTTTCGAAATTAACTGCCAATTTCATAAACTCTCAGTAACAGTTGCTAATATTTTTTACTAGCAAAGATTTTGTGGTGGTTTCATTAATTGTTATTTGCATTTAACTTATGTATAACAGTATAGATGATTGCTTTAGTGTTAAATGTATTAAAATTCGTTACCTAAATTTACTGATGCTCAAATTATGTTTAAATTTAGTTTCAAAATTTTCAAAGAACTTATTTTACACATCACTTTTGAAAGTTACTGCAATATCTAGTATTGAGAAAGCGTTTGGTTCATATAAATGTTTTTTCTGGTGTATACTGCAAAATGATAAAACGACAATGGTTTCAGAAATGGTGATATAATATTACCCCAACATCAAACGACTACGGTTTTAAAATCTATTCCAATTTCAATTTCATATTTTTCAAGGTCTACCAACGTCTCTTTTTTCTACTACGGAATGATAAATTATTTGTTTGAGATACCGGTTTTGATACACTATGTTAACATATTTGTAAGTATAGCTTTCTTTTTATTAGTGCTGAAAATGTGTTAAAACCTGTCTTACAACTTCATTTTCAATTATATAATTCTCTTCTACAGTTTTTTACTAAATGAGTAAAATTCATATTTGAATTTCTTTGTATTGTTCCACACATTTAATTAAATTTACTAATTTTTTGTTTATAACCAAATTTTTATGAAAATAAATGTTATAGTCCAGATGTTAAAAAGTATGTAACTGTTCTATTAATATTGTTTTTAACAATTTTTAATATTATTTGTCCTTTTCCTTGATCTTGACTTTCACAGCTGAAATTTCGAAGTTATATTTTGTGCATATCTGATTGAGTTTCAACATTTTCAATTGAAATTCATAATTTTTTGGAAGCAATACCTGGATCGTCTGAATCTAATGTTATTTTAAGATACTATTTCTTTCCCAGGAGACACTTTGCATCCTCTTTTGTTTCCATTCTTAAAGAATTTCATTCGTGTGAAAATTATAAAATACAGGTGATAAACTACACCCTTTTAAGGCTTCTTGATTAATCATGAATACTTAACTTATTCCCTAAATTTAAAACTATTTTAATACTTTTTTGAAACAATGATCTTTGTACAGTACAATTGACTTTTGAATTTATTCTCCTTTTCTTAAATAAACCTTTTTTTGCAAAACTTTAGTCATTTTTCTATGTGGAGACTCCAATTACAGTAATAGTATTAAACGTTAAAAATAAATCAGAAAACTTCAGAGAAAAAGAAAATGTAAAATATGAATTTATGGCACCATTCAAGCCTTTTTACAATTTAAATGAAAAAGTTAGCGAATTTTAACAGTTTGTGTATTTGATTCAGATATTATATTATTACTTTATACATTTAACTTAAAAAAAACATTAAACAATTTTTGATCTTAATTATGTTACTACAACAAAATTTAGATTAGAATTTAGTCTCCAGACATTATGTTTAATTTGAGCTGATTTTTTTTTTGGGGGGGAACATTGCATATTGTCCGAAACCCTCTTTAATGAATGAAATATTCAGAAACGTATGGCAGAATGCTGAACCTTATAACACGAAATCAATTGCCTTGGAGCAAGGCGCTTACCCCAGATGGCGTGCAGCCCAAGAAACCTGGACCCTGGGCGATGTTTTTGTTGCCGACCTCTACACGAATGCCTGAGGATGGGTCCTACACTGCCCGCCCAGATTCAGGTTGGTGCCGGGATATAATAACAGAACCCGTCGACTTCTGTCGAGATTGTGTTATTTACGTAACGCAGACCTCAGTCAGAAATAAATCTGAAATGATCTGTAGTGGTGCGCCGTACGTAGCCTAATCTAAATGAAAATGGATAATATATTTTGTATTTTTATCTTTTCGTTTCGGTGGAAAAAGTTATTTTACAATCATACAAAATTCCAAAACTAGGACAAAATTCGAGTCGAAAATTTGCAACTAAGGCACTATCGATATCGTACTCAAAAATATTAATATTTTATCTATAAAGCATATTTATAAAAAACATGTGTGACACATTCAATTTGAACTAATTTAAAATAATTCTAAATGTTATGGTATTTTAAGCAGATCTTAAGTCAAAACCTCTTATGTTCATTATTTTATTCACCTTATTCATTCCAAAAGTTGAAGTTGGGATAAAAATTAAATGCACCTATAAATGCTCATGTGTGTAAATCAGTGTAAAGGGCGCAATTTTATATTTCATTTTCACTTGATAGACCGTAATACATAATGTTTGAAGAGCCTAGTTGTGCATGAAAGAATAACAAGTGCAAACTTCTGCATTTTAATTGTGTCAAATTCGTGAAATTCTTGTGGAGTAGGCTTAGTGTAATTTTCTTCCTCTTCTTCTTCCTTTTTCTTTCATAATACCGATTATCAGTCAGGTACTTTATATTTCAAATCACATACCTACGAAGCTAGTAAGTGGTGACTTCACATTTTGGCATAGGCTGCCACTTTAGAAAATAAAAGGCGATATGTTCAGGGGTGTATTCACACTCGTAGTGCAACAATGATGCTATTGCACATGGGGATACTAATCTAAACTACATAAATAAGATGATTTTATCTCAGGATTAATTGCTTTATCGCTATGAAATGTTCTCAAAAACTGAAGGAACATTTTCAAAGCAGCATACACAAGTGTACAACTTGATTGTTTTATTACATTTGACGCTACAAACAGTTTACAATCAAAATTTAAATCGCTAACGACCGGATGGAAACAAGAATTAATAAACTTGACCGAAAACTGTATCTATCGTTTTCCTTGGAATTGAGAATTGTTACACAGTTTGGCTTAATCCCGTCTTACGGATTTACCATTTCTAACAGTAGTAACGAAGGTTACAAGCGTAACTGTTTTAACACCATTACATTCTTACATTCGGGCGATGTTCGGTGTAATAGATACTACAAGAGCCTAAGAATGCCGGGACATGACTAATTAGTCCTGTGTCAAAGTTAGGCTACAGGCAATTTTTAGATGTTATATTTGCCCTGCGATAGCTTAAACATGTAAAATCTCCAGTAAAGACTGACTGGAATCATGTGACGTGCATTTAGCTCTGGCCATTTATAATGGTGCAATTTTGTTTGCAGGCGCGAGACAAATAATCGGTTCAATTCCAGCACCTTCTATATGAGTAAAGACTTTTAGGAAGTAAAATTGAAATAAGTACCTACTAACCAAGAGGTGTTATCGAACAAGCTGTATAACTTAAACCCTCGTATATGCAACATTCTGGATGTTCTTATGCGAAACTTAAAAGAATGTAAAATTTCAGTATAGATTTGCCTAAACAGCATAACATAAGATTTTATATCTAATCTTTGGCTTAAGCTACATGTAGAAAAGTGTTTCCAGAATGTGTACTCACCGCTCGCAAGGGTTTTGCGTCTCGGCCATGGCTGGCTGCCCTCCCCACATCGTCTGCCTGCCTATCTGTCCTTGAATTTCCTAGTAGTTATGAGTTTAGTTCATTCGCAAACATGGTAAGCCAGCTGCCTTTAGAACAACGTATACAAATCAATTCGTCGTGTTCATGGGGATTTTATTCATAAATTCCCTGAGCAAGTGTCTCCTTCCAGAACTGCACTTCACGATCTTTTGATTAAATTTAATTATACTGGTTCAGTGCTAAACTAGAAAACACACATACAGTTTTAAAAGAAGACAAATTTCGAACGTTCACAAATTACTACTGAAATTAGCACATACAGCAACAAAACAGCTAAAACTCAAATCTTATTAAGTGTACACCTGTCCATTGTCTATGACAAGGTGATCCCATAGCACGTGTGCATTATTGTGAGTGGTTTCTTCCATCAGTGCCTGAAGGGTTTATCTATTCACAGTTAGTATTCTTTTCGGACGAGGCGTGGTTCCAGCAAAATGGTGATGTGAACATTCACATCAATCACTATTGGTATTCTGAAAATCCAAATTACATACAAGAAACCCCTATTTATGATAGGAAATTTTTTTTTTTTTTTTTTTTTACGAGCACACAGTAAATAGAAAGAGATAGCGAAATGACATTCTGGCCCCATATTTAATCCGCTGACGGAAGAAGAGAAATCATAAAGATAGTTTTGACAAGATTTTATACTGGTCATACAGTACAAGAGTATACGGGTAAATTAGGTAAGTATTTGAAGATAGTGATTAGTGCCGGTGCATGGTCCTCTCCCTCTCCAGATCTAACAATCTATGAATTTTATCTGTGTGGTAGCCTGCAAGACAAAGTGTACAAAACAAATCTTCTCACATTGGAAGAACTCAAGGAAAACATATGAAACGAAAGCAGAGACATGAAGTTACAGTGGTCTAACTAAATCGTGTCAATTGGATTGTGTTTATTGGTTACAATGCCTGTTTACCTGAGGGAGGTCAGCATTTGCTATAAGATAAGATTTTATATACTGTTTTAAGAAGCGCAAGTGGCATGGCCAGCTGCTGAGATGCAAAACCCAGTGCGAGCGGTAAGGACATGAACTAGAAGTTCTGTATATGAAACAGAATATAAAGTTTGTTATTGGATAACGTTAGATACTTACAGAAAATTATTTGAGAATGTAGTAATGAAGGAGAATGAAATATATCTACAAGCTAAGAACATGAAACACTTAGGGGTCTATTTTTTTGCAGACAGGTACTGTATAATAATCATTTGTTAAGAAGCTTGATTAGGGTTTCGCAATCGGGCGGCACGGATGTATTACTCTGTCTGGAAGAACCGCGAGTTTTAATACATAATAATTCATTTAGTGAATTATAGTCTCTCTACAAGAAGTCGGTAGAACCGATTTGTGTTCAGTTTACTAGAAGTGTGCTGCCAGCCTCAAACATAATAATTAGCTGTTCGGCTCGAGGCTGGTACTCATCTTCAGGTTAAAGCATGGAGTTTGAAACGGTAGCCTTGAAATCCAGGGGTTGGAGTTTTAGAACAATAACACCATTACAGCTTCATAAAAGTGAAGGATCAGGCTCTTGTTTTAATGTTCAAATAGCAGAAATACCTAGAAAAGTATAAATGAAATGGCCGCTGTCTTCCTAACTAAACCTACCTTTCTACAAATTTTGCAAGCTCTGGCCCATTTCTCAAATAAATGCATTCTAACAATATAATTTGCTTATTTTCATCCATTAATAACTTGGAATAATATTCTGTATCTGGAATTAGTGCATTTTTTGCGGGAGCGTTCATTTAAGTAACTAACAAGCCTTTTTATTCAACTATGCTAGTCTATTTGGAAAATAGACAATGTTTTATGTGTGGTACCTTTGAACAATATCTCATACAGTTACACCCTTAATGTGAGTTAAGACTATTTTGAGTAAATTATTTATTTTACCAATTTTACAATGAATCCAATTTTAATTTAATGAAGTATTGGTATTTTATATGGATTCCTTATCCTTAATAAGTTACTGTGTATGTTGCTGAAACCTGCAGGAAGTAAGTTCTCTAATTCACATTTTTAAAAATGAATCCCTACCCAGAACCTTAAAGAAGATCTTACAATTCCTGGCGATGCCTCACTTCGACTACCGCGATTTTCTGCTCACAAACTTAAACTCTAACCTAACGCAAAAACTACAGCGTGTTCATAATATGTGCACACGTTACATCTGCGATGTTCGTCTGTTCGATCATATAACACCCTCTCTCGATATGCTGTCTTGGTTCTGCCTCAAAGACAGCAGAAATATTCATTGTCTCACATTACTTTTCAAAATTATCTATACATCTTGTATTTTTGCAGGCGAACATTTCTTTTTCTTTCTTTTTTTTTTTACATATAATGTAAAAAAACGTCCTATATGAAAAACACTTTATGCTGCATTGATGTGATTGATTTTTTATTTATTTACGGACGCTCTTTAACATCTCAGGTGATCAGCGTCCCATTCAATTCAGGGCGTGAAACGGCCGACAAATTTTGCTCAGAGGCCTCTTCTTTCAGGCTTGAGGTACGATACGGGACCCACGGCGTTACCTTCCTTCCGAAGGAAGCCATACTTAGGATTTTTACGCCCGAAAAAATCCATCCATCCTGGCCGGGTTTGAATCCGCGATCTTGGATTTAGAAGGCAAGTATGGTTACCACTACATCACCAGGACCGAATTTATGCTACATGCTCTACCAAAAATAAAAAAATACCTCTAAAGACATATTTTTACTTATTAATTTTTTTATTTTCACTACCCCAATCTTTTGTCTATTGAGCTTGTAAAAGCAAAAGAATGGATTCTGATTCCAAAATTAAGAACATGGTGTGTTCTTATAGCTTAAAGAAACGTTCTAAACCTTTCAATATTTCAAGAAACTACATATTCTATTAAGAGCTACGTGAAAGCATGACTAAAGAATTCTGACCCTAAACGACCAACATAACGGACAGAATGGAAGCTGCAGGGTTTGAAAGCAGAAGCCCAACATATGTGCCGCTGCCCTGTTCAAAACATTTCCACTTTGTGCTCAAGGCACGTCATAAAACACGAGCTGAAGTGTTGGGGCAAGATGGGAAAGGTTGCCTACATTCATAGAGACGTACTAAAACTGCATCGGATTCAAATCCAGCTGATGCTAGATTAACATATGCATGAGTAACACGGCTTTCCACGCTTTGTTACTGGCCCTTGGCAAAAAATACTCCTTTATTATTCTTTTTTTCTTAATATGGGTTCACAGTAGGCTTCTTGCCTCCCCCAAAGCAATGATAATGCATTTTTAATATTTATTTAGATTACATTTGGCTACTTTTATCAGATTCCATCGCAAGGCATTAACTTGCCGTAATGAATTAATCATATTATCATGTATTTCCATTATATTCCACGTCAACACTCGTAGACCTGGGGCACCCGTTTTGAAAATACTTTGTGTATGGACTGATTGATTCTCAACAGGCTACCGAACCGTTCTTTTGTTACGAACCTTTTCCCTAGGGCTCTCTCAGTCACGAAAACAGTAAAGTTTCGTTCAGGCAAACAATACGCTTTGAATACGTGCCGCTTAACACTTCGCCCCATTCTTTTATCTCGCAACAAAACAAACAATCTAAATTGAAACGTGAATATCCAAAAATCGCCCCACCTTCGGGCTACTTGAAGTTGCTTCTGAACACCTGGAGAGCTCTAAGAGCCACAAAACCTCCGCTTGTTTCAGACAGAAAATTCAATTTAAAGTTCTGAAACATTTGGCTATTAACAGCTAATTTATGAGGACATTATTTTAGCAACCATTATCAAGAATCTTTTTTCTTGTCATAGACTCTCCAAAAACATATAATTGAGTTAGTTGAAGTTTATTCCATCTTCCACTTTTTCCCATTCAAAGTCTGGGTGCTAATTTCCTATTTCGAAGTAACCATTTTCAGAAATACTGCTCTATCCATCTCCTCCTTGGGCGTCCTATTGATCCAGATCCTCTAGGTTTGTATTGAAGCACAACCTTAGGTAATCTGCCCTCTTCCATCCTATTCACGTAGTCTTTCCATTTCTTTCTGTATGATTGAATTTCCTCAGTAATATTTTCAACTCCGAGTTGTTGGTGAATGTAATCGTTTCTGACGTGATCTCTTCTTTCTAATAATGACCTTAAAATCACATCTGAGCTGTCTCAAGTCATTCTTCATTTTTAGTCTAGACCCATGCATGATTCATCATCATACATTAACAGAGGTTTACTCACAGTATTATAGAGTTTTAATACCACTTTTCTCATTTGTTTTATGCCATTTCTTTTTAAAATCAACTGAACAATTTATTTATTACATGTATGGCCGATTTCACAAATCTTCTTTATAATGTTCAATTTAATTTATATTCAAACGACAACGTTAAAAGCTCTGTGAACTTTCTAACTCCAGGGAAAAGCTAAAGTAAGAAACATCTTTAAAAACACCAACGTAATCAATGTAGAAACGATAGCGGAATCAGTCCTCTACATGTCCCTCAAAATTGACGATAAAACAATAATCACCTACAAATAATAACAGGGAAAAAAAAGACACACAAGTTTAGAGAAAGAAAGATCATGCAGTGGTCATATATATAAAAATAATAGAATATTACAAAAAGACGAGAGATTAACTTATCAATAAAGAAATATATGAAAATGAATATAAGAATTCGGAAAGAAACTTAAGTTGAAGAGCTAAATATAATAACTAAAAACTATGGAGAAAACGGAAAGAACAGTTGGATAGAATGTTAGATAGAATCTCCAAAACAGTTTTTATTATAAACAAAAATTCAGGATGATTGAATCCATATTGCAATGGTATCAATTAACACACTTGATCACCACAAACAGCTACCAAGTCCTCGTGGATTTTTTTTTTTCGCTCTTTCACCGGCTTATAGTTTGTAAAAATGTAAAATGTAAAGTTTTCTTTAGTAATATTCATGATTTTTCACCATCTATTGACCTCAACAGACTGTAGCACACTGAATGTGCAAGTTTAAACTTACACTTATGCATATTTTGATAGCTTAAGATCCATTGTTGCTAGCTGCGTTAGTTACATTTTGTACAACAATGGATAGGTTGGTTGCAAAACGTTTTGAATGTCCCTCGTAATATTATTTGCCCATAGTATTATTATTTTGTGAAAATTTAAGTTAAAAACGTGTAGACCAATAAATAATAAAAAGCAATATTCTGTGATAAATATTATACGAGATAAAAAGAGAAGAAACTGCGACACGGACAAAGAAATTACTTCAGAAGTTCAAATTAGAGGAGTTTCCACACCCGCTGTACAGTCCAGATTTAACACCAATAGTTTTCACCTCGTAACCCGTGTGTGAGGTCAATGACTAAAAGCTGAAGATAAACGCAAACCAATGACTTCAAACCAGGTGGCAGCCAACAATGGAGTTTAAAAAACAGGCCTGTTATGTTTTTTAAATGCAAATAGTGGTAATCTTTTAGCATATTTATGCAGAAAGATTCAAAGTTAAATATTAAATAACAAGTGATTTGTAGTGAAATATGTATGAAAAGATATAGGTTAGTGATAGCGTTTATTGCAATATTTAATTCCAGTTTTAATGTGTCTAAAAATAGACTTTTATTCCTCAAAAATTGATAAAAAATTGGGCATAATTTGATCCAAATAGTTTTTTTTTTTTACCATATATACAAGCCACACCTATGTCATGTCAGTCAATTATTTTGCTAATGTACTGTAACACAGCGTATGGTAACAGATTCAAACCCATCTTATATATTTAGCTATAAAACCTTAAGCCCGAACAGAGATTGGAACATATGGCATACACCAAATTAGTGACCCCAAGTGCTGAGGTATACAAAGCATAGGCGACTTTTTAAGGTGTTAGCTCAGAACTGGTACATGGTTACCGCCCTAAAAGCTGTGGGGGGCATTCTACGGGGAGTCCACACGCGTGAAATCCTTCGGACCCCCAAGGAGAAGGGGACAAGTCCGCATATAAGGCCACCCTAAAGTGAATTTCAACATGAATATGGTGTCCTAAAAGTTTAGTCTGCAATTAAAGAAAGTAAAACACTAGATTAAAGCGTTTTGTAAAATTATAATATAGCGAACCATGCATAATTAAACATTTATTATTACTGATTCCTTTATCAATTTCTATTCCTACTCTGTTTTCTATTTTCATTTTATTATTTTATTTCTTAAAGTCCAACTCTATGATAAGAACAGTCTATGATCAACTCTCAAAAACGTTCAACTCTGAATTTTTCATGGCATAATTATTTACTGTTCAAAATAAACAATGCTTCGAATCTAGATTTTATAAACTAGATTAAAGGGGGCTCTTGAGATCGCTATTGGCATTGGCTGTACATACGATCAGCGATTGTGCATTTGCCTGGCAGAGTCAACCTGAAACCTTTTAGCGAATTCCGAATATTACAGTCGTACTTGTAAAGCACTTAATTTATTTATTTATTTATTTATTTATTTATTTATTTTTTAGCAAATTCCAATGGAATGTAAAGTATTGCTGTTGTACCCGTGGAAAGATGCTTTAATAATCTATCCAAATATGTAGGCATCGATCGTACCTATTAGGTTCCTGCAATGAACGAAAAAATATATAAAATTATATATACACAATAATTATAAAAGCAGAATATATTAAAACACTAAGAAAAAGTCACAGAGCTGTAATCGCTATATTTTGGACTACTTCATTGCTTCTATGGCAAAAAGAACTCAAGTAGTTCGAAATATAGCTATTACAAATCTGATTTTTTCTTAGTGTTTTATCTTTTTCTGCTTTTCTAATTGTTATTACTTTAGTTACCTTGTTAATAGTGTTACATTGTTTTCTTTCATATATATATATACATATATAATGTGTGTGTGTGTGTCCATTAAAACATTTTTTTCACAACGAAACTTGGTATATAATCATTAATTTACAAACGATTCGTCGAGTTCGTTAACCAGCAAATTTGGACCATTGGGAGTGTAAGTTAACCTAAAGCGAAAATTAAAAAAAGAAGAATAAAAATGAAAAATTGCTTTATCGGAAGCAATTTTATTTATTCTGAACTGAACTCAGTAAATTTCTTTAAAATAAATTGACAAAAGTAGTTTCTGAAAATTATAGCAATCGGGCTACTAGCAAAGAGAAAGTTTAAAATAACTATTGCGGCAACAATTTAAACTTTTTTTTAAAGGAATGTATCCGTCATTGAAATTAAATACGAACAATTGTTTCCAAAAATCAGTGAAATCGAACTATTTGGAGGGCGGTTTACGTGAAACCCAAAATTTAAAAATCGCTTTAGCGGCATTAATATTTGTTTTTATGCATCGAAACTCCGTATATATGATTTAAATGAAATAAAAATATAGTTTCTGAAAATCAGGGAATTCGGGTTATTAGGAGTGGGTCTTTAAACGCAAAATTTAAAAATCGTTCTAGCAGCACAAATATTTGCTTTTTAACAACTAAGTTTGGCATATACCATTTAAATTAAATAAGAAAAATACTTTCTGAGGGAAATCGGACCTTTAGGAGTAGGGATATACTTGAAAACTGATATTTAAAAAGCCAGCAAAAATCGATAGAACTTCCGATTGTTTATTGTTGATTGTATATATTTCCTTAGTACATTGTAATTGCTTTTAAATAGTAACATGTTTTTGTTTTATAGAAACATATGAGCTTCATCTTAAATACACAATGCAACTCGAAACGTTTTGTTATTGCTCTATTTTGATGAATGTAATGATAACATCAAGGGTTCAAATCAATTTCGATTTAAATAGTTACATTTAATTTTTTTTAAAAAATACTCACATAGTATAGCTTTGTCTATCAGTGGTCATATATTTCATTTAATTAATAGTGCAGCTTTATGTTTGTGATTTAATAATAATAATAATAATAATAATAATAATAATAATAATAATAATAATAATAATAATAATAATAATAATAATAATAAGAAGAAGAAGAAGAAGAAGAAGAAGAAGGATAAGAAGAAGAAGAAGTAGAAGAAGAAGAAGAAGAAGAAGAAGAAGAAGAAGAAGAAGAAGAAGACGACGAAAATTCTAAAAACTGATTTTTCTTTTGTAATACTTATAGATTGCAAGAATTCTAATTTTTCCCCTAATACCACACAGTAATGCCACAATTTTTTTCATTTCATTAATTAATAAGACCATAATTTGTATTTTATATTCATTTTTATTGAAAGTTATTCAACTCCGTGAAGAATTCGCTTAGTTTAAGCAGCTTTTGCGTAGTTTTATATTTCGTGAGTTGCTTGCTCCGTGCGAGGCGAAACTTCTTTCTATTGCAGCTTCAAGTACAAATTTACATATGTGGTTTCTTGCTTTAGAAATCTATTCTTGTTAATTCTGCAGTACATAGTTAACATACTTGTTAATATTATGTATTGTTTCAAACAGCTATTATACACGCATCATTCTTAACGTGCATCTAAAGTTTGAGGATGCTCCTTTCTGTCCTGTAGCCCCGATTGTAATTTTTTGCCTTGATTTTTTTTTATAATAAAAAGGATTGTCTAATTAAAAGAAGGCTGAAGGCAAAATCCACCTTCGCAGAGAATTAACTGTGCACGCGACAGCCTAAACAAATCGTGTTTATCATTTTTTATTTAAACCTTGAACGTAACAAAAACATTAAATATATAATCGAAAACATTTATTAGTTTTTTGCTGTAATTTCCGCATACCCTTGTCTTAATTTCTTCTTATTGTTAGTTTATACTGCCGCAAAGTCTTTAGTTTCTCTTCCCTTTTCCTTTCACCCTTAATTTCACACTGCAAAATGCTTTGTAGAACTAAACTAGGAAATCTTCCTTTTGCATTCTTATAAATAGTGAGCGAGCATATAGTTGGTTTAGTTTTTTCTATAATTTGATTTGAACAGAAAATGTTATTAACAGAGCCCGGAAGAAAAACAAAAGACCTTTTCTATTTGGATGGATACATTTAAGAGCTCCGATAGAAATGAACATGTGTGTGTATATAGGGCCAGTTTTTAATTTGCCTTTATTGCATTTTTAAGGTTAAAAAGCTTTTTTTTTCCTCTATTAGATCATTATAGGTTTTTCTGCGATTATTTAAGCATTTTAAAAAAAGCATTAAGAATTTCAATATATCAGATTCTTGTTACACATTTATTTCTTTTCAAGTACTCAAAATTTTCTCCCCAACCTATTCACCTAAGCTCTTTAAATAACAGAACCTTCATTAGTGAAAGGAACGCACGGTTACCTCGGGCATACGAATACCATGAAATAGAGAGGATGAGGGAAGCTGTAGTTTTGAATAGTCTTGGCGAATGATTGTATCAATCTGCGCGAGACAATCCAAGGAAATTTGTGGTGGAGATAACTTCTCAGCTACATAAATGTAACAAACAATTGCAAGTATGAAAGACGAGAGCGGTACAGTTGTGCAATAAACCGTCCCAAAAATGTGTTCAGTATGGAAGCAAGAGATTCCCCTATTAACCATAAATAGAAAATGAACTCGACTAGAAACCAGTCCGCGTCTTTTGCTCATTTGCTAGGACTATTCAAAACCACTTTACTTTGTCTTGATCAACATTTCTATGATGTTCTGAAAGGTGAATGTTCTGCTGTTAACTGTTATGAGTCCTTCCGAAATATCTTGTTTAAAGTATTATCTAATCCCTTCAGTGGAAGTGGAACGTTCTTTTTCCATGTTGAAAAATGTTCTCTATGACAAACGGCTGATTATGACAGTTGCTACCTTGAAAAAAAAAAAAATATATATATAATAACATTGTATGAAGATGCAGGAATAAAAAATGGATTAGTATGTAAATTGACAATTAGTAACTTTAACGTTATTTTAGTCGTAAGTGAACAATTCACAACATATGTAGCTTTTCTCATAAACTAATAAAGATAGAAGAACGAAATGTTACAGCTGATATACATTATTTCATTCATTACTGTGCTCTAGTTTCAGGTCATTTGCATAAGAACTTTTTGTAATGAGCATTAATATAATTTGATTTTTATAAAAAAGAAGTGTGTTAAAAAAAACAAATTATTATTTTTATAATTTACATTCTGTAAAATAGAGCTGAGAACTTATATGTTAATGAAATATAAGCAGTAAATTTTTTACTGAGATATCTGTAATACTTTCTGAGAAAAAGGTGTATAAAATTAATAACTTCCCATTAGTAACACAGAGCCTCTGATCTCACCTTAACATAGACACTGCACTTCCCTCAAAGCAACTGACTCGTAACCACCAAGATTCAGCAGCACAACTGTCGACAGTGCAAATAACATGTAAATGGTTTATAGCTGTATGGCGGCGCATCCAGCGTATGAGCAAGAATCATTGTATAGATGAGCTTAAACTTTGTTAGAGCCGGTACAGGCTCAAACAGACAGAAAATAACCTTTATTTTTAAGATTTAAATGTTACTAATTGTAAAATCGTTATATTATAAAAACTTGTTTTACAAATTGTGTTTTGCGGACCTTTTTACACACATGTTATGTTCTTAGTTTAATATTCGTGTTAGACTACTATTGTATAGTCTTCTTTATATAAAATATGAGTTTGCTGGTATTTATAATTTTTGTTGTAGTTTTAATATTTTTTAAAATTAAATAAGCAACCAATATATGTATTTAGCTTTTGGTGATTTCGAAGAATTAAGTAACTTTCCCTCAAAGAAGCAACAATTGGTAAATTTGGAAACATTTTTAGTTATTTTGTCTCATTTCTCATTTGAATAAAAAGGGAAATAATAGCTTTGTATTTTATAGTATAACAAATTGTAGAAGGTTTGAAATTATGTGTCACAAAAATGCTGAAAAGGCTACTGCGGCGGTATATTGTTCCCACTTTCAACAGACGTTTTTTGTGGTTGGACCACAGTGACCACCAGATCGTGCCGTAGCCTGATGACGTTGCTCGATGCTGGAGGGCACGCAAGAATTAGGACAGACAAAAGAGAAGAAGAGAAGTGATAGAGCAAATTCTACAGACATACATCCAAAAAATATTAAATAATTATAGCCACCACACGCAGCTTGGGTGAGAAAGGATTGTTTCACAAAAAAAATCCAAATATTTGACCACATGAAAGGTATCTTGTAGCAACCAGCCCGCCAATTTCCTATTTTTTTGTTCCTCCAGTTCCTGGTCCTGCAATTAGTTTACAGATAATTTGGAAGACATTTCTGCAAGAACAAATTATTAATAGTTGCTCTCGGAAACTCTCCCGTCAGTTATTTGAGCAGTTGCTGCAACTCCAGTCCTGTAGTGTATGAGCGTGGTGTTTGTCAAACACCTGGCTGGCTCTGGAATTCCTAGAGTTTCTCTGTTTTTAATAAATTTCACATAATAATTTCAGTGCAAGGAATACACTTAATATTTTGTACAATTAGTAACAGCGTGTTTTCTATTTGAATTGGTTTTGAAATACACGCTATAATTATTATGTTAATTATAGAGCTTCTACTTCTGCTCTTTTTTTGCTCCTTTGAGCGTTCCTAATGCAGAGCCAAAATATGAGGCATTTTATGTTCTTTTCTTTAAATAGCGTTCATATTTAGCATTATAACTTGAGTTTTTTGTTTATTATTTCATTTCACATACAATACTATTAGTGGTTGGTTAATATTTCAAACCACTTTAAACATTAGTGTTTTTATTAGCTTTTACACAACAAAACGAATATTTGGTTTCGTTTATCTGTAAACTATTAGTGATACATTTTAATTTTTTCTAAAAATTGGAACTTTAGTCTTAAAATAGACACACACATACACTAGTCTTCTAATTATAAATTGTTATGCAGGTAGGATTAATTCATACCTAATACTGGTTTTATATTGACCTACATATGAGGAGAGACGTACTTTTAAAATCTTTCAATGTTGAAATATATTTAACTAGGCTGACAATATTTAATTATGTTGACATTAAAATATATTTATTAGGCTGACATGCATTTAATTAGGTTGACATATAGTTAATTATGTTAACATACATATAATTAGGTTAAGTGTATTTAATTAGGTTGGCGTGCACTAATTTAGATTAAAATATTTTAATTATTTTGCAGTGTATCTAATTATGTGAAATGTATTCAATTAGGTTAATTTGTATTTAATTAGGTTAACATGTATTCAACTAGGTTGCCAGGTATTTAATTAGGTTGGCATGTGTTTAATTAGGTTTAATGCAGTTATTAAGATTAAAATAATATAATTATGTAGCAGTATATTTAACTAGGTTGGCATGCATTTAATTAGGCTTACATGTATTTAATTAGGTTGACACATAGTTAATTACGATGTTATGTATTTAATTAGATTGGCATGCAGTTGTTTAGATTGAATATTTATAATTATATTGCAGTGCATTTAATTAGATTGGCATGTATTTAATTGTGTTACAATACATTTGTTTAGATTAAAATATTTTTAATCATGTTGAAGTGCATTTAACAAAGCTGACATGTATTATCATATATTTAAGGATGACAAGTATATAATCAGATTTAAATGCATTTTATATAAATAACTATGCTGACATGCATAATGCATAATGTACTGAATTAAGTGAACATGTATAATTGTAAGTACAAGCTGTAAATATTGTAAATTCATTATTTCTCTACTGCCACCGAGTGTAAACCCAATTGCAGATTGAACAAATACTACGTACATATATAAACCTTTGTTACGTTTCATAAACAAGAGAACGCTTTATTAACACACTGCACGCTTGCCCTATTATTAACTGAACATTTTATTAGGATAAAGTCCTAAATTGAAGAAACAGGAAGGAAAATATCCGGTTTGAACAAACTAAATCGTGCTACAATTCAGTTATAGGTCATTTACTTATTTCTAAATTCAATGACGATGTTCATTTTTCTGTAAAGCGCCGAAGTTGTTCCAGGGTTCCGTTTATTCACTCTTCGTTCGGGTTCGAATAATTCGTCAAATGTCAGTTACAGGGCATTTGCCTTCCTTCAAATTCAATGATGACCATTCGCTTTCTGTAAAACGCCGGAGGGCTCAGTTTAATATTCCTTCGTTCGCCTTCTACTACGCCAGGTGCTTGAGTTGCGATAGTTGTTTTCAGAACCTCTACTGCAGCATTTCTCGATTTTCTTCATGAACGTCGAACCGTCAATGTAGCTTACTACTACCTGCTTCTGTCCCAGGAAAAACGTATTTATCGGTGGAAAAGACGTAACATCGATTGCGAAAGTTCATCTTCTCCAAGACAATATTCGTCTTCATACACCTGCTTAGGATAAAACTCGAGGAAATATACTGGATAGCATTGGAACCCTCTCCCTACAGTCTAAGCTTATAGTTTTGTGATTATTTTACCTTTGGGCCGTTAGAAAAATCATTGGGAGGTCGGTGATTTGACAGGAATTAAGGTGCATTTTGATGTGTAATTGGCTGGAAAACCGAAATTGCTTTTTTTTTTTTTTTTTTTTTTTTTTATATAATGTGTTTAAGAAATTACTCATCCGCTGAAAAAAATGAAATAAATACGCGTCCTGTATTATTTAATTTAGTTTCAATACATTTTTTTTAAATCCGGTTTATATTTGATTCCCTCGATATTTACTATCTTTTATTATAAGATTGTCATAACAACTTGACCATGCACCAAAATAGGCAGACACTATATACAACCAGAAATATTATTTTAATTATCAGGGGCCCAAATTATTTCAAACCGTTTAGTTTAATTGCCGGAGTACTTGACTGTTGACTACTGTCTTCTACGGTACCTGCAATATTTAGAGCTGTATGCGATATCTCTGACCGCTGCAAGCATGGTAAATTTATGCACTCCTTCCTAATTGCCTTAATTGAAAACGTCCATTTTTGGTGATCTTGGGAAGATTGCCTAAAACATAATGAATTTTAAATTAATTAATATTTTAATTTTACCTAGACAGTGCCTTGGCAGCGAAATCACTCTTGTTTAATAGTATCATATAGTTGCCAATATATTCCAGAATTCACTTGGTTGGTAAATGTTTATGCAAAGAAAGGATAAATTTAAAATATCGAAGGTTACGTTCGCTAGACTGATGAAGTATTTTATTTCGAACTTCGTAAACATTTTCTTCTAGTCAACTTCATATTGCTCGAGACCGCCTGGTGATTCGAAAGGTGAAGACGTAACTTTGCGGGAGAAGAAAGGGTACAATGGAAAAAAATAAGTTTTCATCAAACATAAAAAAAGATACATGACGCCTTCTTTTGTAGATAGGAATCAGTAATTTGGGTGGTTTTTCTTTTCTGTACAAGAGCAACTGGCATCTTTAGTGATGATCTTGACAAGCCGGACATTTGTTTACTAGAGCAACGTAAACATTCAACGCTTCCTTTGTCTTCTTTGGAGAGAATCAATCAAAGCCAGGGCAGAATCTTATAAGAAGGTGGAGGGTTTTCAATTTCGTGGAGGGTGGCTTCCATATTAGATTATTTTTTTTCCTTTCTCTCTTACAAACGCACCCCATTCCATCATACCTTCCCTAACTGCTGGTGAATTATGAGAAAGGAGTTGAAAGATTTCGTGACTGGTATGGACTTTTCAGAAGAAATTAATTTTGCTACCCATATCTACATCTTTAGAGGAGAGACGGACGTATAAAAAATGTAGCAAAACCAAGCGCCTACTTTTGACTGTCATGTCAAGAAATGAAACACTAAACTTTAATATCAGGACTCCCAGGATGAAGGAGCCAGGATTTTTTTTTCTTTGTAAAGGTTGCTATGTTTTCCCTTTTAAAAACTGCCAGCCAATTACAGCGTCACTCTATTATTTTCTGAAGGCGTGAAAGACTAATGATTCTAAATCAAACTTTCGTGCCCAATTTCTATTTCGGGAAAAGAAAATCAAAGGTTACTGCAGCTTATCTCTACCGGCACGCAACCTTTTCCAAATAAGTTAAATTAACTGCAAAATTTGTTGACTCAAATCCTCATATTCACATATTTTCAAACAGAGTGAAATTTACTTTAATTCCATGACAACAAAGAGGGTGCGGGAAGTAGATGAACGCGTGTTAAATATTTATCGCGAAGAATTGCGGACATTGTTCAACTAGAGTTTTATCTAGTGGCAAAGTATACAAGTACTGAAGTTTTAGAAATATGAACCTAATCTAACTTAATCTAACCTAACCTAACCTACAGGCAGTCTCAAAATTGTGCTATAACGCTATAACAGCAAGGAGGATGCGGGAAGGTGATGAACAAGTGTTAAACATTTATGGTGAAGAAATGCAGGTATAGTTCAACCAGGGCATCATCTAGTAGCAGAGTATACAAGGATTGAAGTTTAAGAAGTATGAACGCAACCTAACCTAACCTATGCAGGCACTCATAAAAATAATCTTCGCCTCTTTAGGTCTCAAACAAAACAAAGCATCTTTAATTTTTGAAAAAAATGTTTATTGTTATTCTTTGCTTATTATGGCCGAAAACAAATTATACACATATAATATCAGCTTGGATGGTACGAAAGAAAGCCATTAAGTACCTTACACAAAGAAATAGATCATATTCAAATAAGAGTACTAATTTGAAAAATAATTTTATTTCTTAACATAATTTACCTGTACATGGCCTCATCGATTTACGAGCATCTGAATCCCAGCAGCATAAAATTCCTTGGGCTGCTCTCAGAACGAGGTGGCGACTTCCCTTTTTACAGCTCTCTCGTCGAAATATGATGTTTAAAAGGGCCAAACAAATGGAATTTGAAGCAAGGTCGGGGCTATATGGAGAATGCAAGAGGACACCTCACTTGAAATTTCGCAGCGTTTCATTTGCCTCGTTGATAGTATGAGGATGCGCATTGTCGAGGAACAGTAACATGCCTTTGGCGAGGTCACTTTCGTTGAATGGCCTTATTAAGTTCCCTGAGTATATAACAGTAGCAATAGGCATTTACGGTTTGAGGCTGGAATGCGGTAAGCAGTATGCCTTTGTGATTCCAGAAGACTGTGAGCATCAGTCTCCCAGCGAATGATGTCACTTTAAAACATTTTTTTTTTTCCGCAGTCAACGTAACATGTTTCCATTGCATTATAGGACTGGTAATAGATAACCATGACTCATATCCTGTGAGAATTCGGGCTTGCATATCGTGTTCTTCATCATGGAGCGATTGAGATGCTTAATTCCAGACCCATTCTTTGCAGTTTATGTTATGGGATCAGCAGGCGCGGCACCAATCGTGCACAGATTTTGTGAAAACCTAACCTGTCACGTATTATGCAGTAGGCCATACCATGTGAGCAATAGCAGCGCTATGGTGTACATTGTTATGCATTTGTCCGCTAGATTGTCAACTCATTGCAAATTTCCCTCTGTGGCAATCTGTGTTGGTCGACCGAAGCGGGTTTGTCTTTGCTCTTCAGGAAACTTCTGCACCCAATTGTAAACAGCTTGTGATAACAGGCCCTTCTCACCGTAGATGGGAAGTATTTCTTTACGAATATTCTTCGATTCCATACCTCTTGCCCACAAAAATCGCACAACGAGGCGCCGCTCAAGTGTTGTGCACTCTCAGAGGCGCCGCCATTTTGCAAATGCTGTTTTGCTATTGTGAACATACATTGTATCTTGTTGAATGTTATCAGCTGCCACCGGACAATGCTACCATTTAGTGACAATAGCTGCAGGTGCCTCATTCAAACAAGTAGTGCCCGTGCATCAAATTGCAGCTTACTTAATTACTTACTCTCATACATAGTTGCGGAATCAGATTCAATACTGTGCGCTTTTTCCCAACTTTCTACATTGGGTACGTACAGTTTTCCTAGCGATTTTTTGTGCCACAGTGCACAAAAAGATTCAGGAACCTGTTATTCTGTTACAAGTGCTAAAATACGAATCTGGAAAAAAAAAAAAGATGCAATTAACGATATTTGGTCTTTCTAAGAGGCTAGTAAAGCTTCGTGGTATTCAAACAAAAGATTAATTTGTACTATTTGAAATATTAAGTCACATTGTTAATCTGATTTATGACAATGCCTCTTTCAAATGCTTTCTTTTGATTGCAGTGAAGGATAGTGGTTTTAGCAGATTAAACATCCAGTCTAATCAGCTAGCTCTAGCATCCATTCTTCTCCGAACTAAATGTAGGTCTTCAGGAAAAAAAAATTTTTTTATAAAGATGCGAAAAGTACCTTAAAGATACACATTCAGAGCACATTTTAACAGGCAATTAACTATTAATTTAAAAGTGCAAATAGTGTACTGTCAGTGTGCCAAACATAAAGGGTCAAAAGGAGAGAATTCCAAAAACAATGCTCTCGAATTTATGCAATCCCACAAGATGAGTTTAGTGAAATTAATTACAATAGGACAAAGACCGTTAAGTATTCGTCAATTATACACTTACGAGGGTAGATCCATAAATTTCCGGCCTCGCCGATAAGGGTTATCACTTCACAAAAGTCTTATCTGGTGTTATACCTATCTGTTAAGTAAATAATTGCAGCTGTAACTTTCACTCCGCTGTGTTCAATTGTTCAGATATAGTTGCATAAAGTAGGCTATGTGTAGAAGATCGTGACATGTTCAAAATGATGCATCAAGCTTGTTATTAAGTTCTTCACAAAAGAAGGACTTACTCCAAATCAAATTAAACAGCAATTGGACGGTGTACATGGGGAAGCATCTCCCTCATATTCTATCGTAAAAGAATGGGCCAAACTTTTTTCAAATGGGTCGAGAAAACATTGAAGACGAAGAGCGTGCAGGTCGGTCCTTGGAGGTACTCGCTTCTGTTTCCATAGATTCAAGCATAATGAAAAGACGTACTCTTTATATAAACGTCTTAAAACAAATTAAAAAATTAAATTATATATTTAATAATAAAAAATGTAACACAATAGCGTGTATAGCAAATTAACACGTACATACGAGTACATTAAAAACGATTTACCCAAAGGAATTCCACAATTTGTTCTTTAAGGAACCCCCAAAAGTATACAGTTCAAAATACTATCTAACCAGAATGGATGAAAGTGGAGGTGACCAATGTCCTAATAAATTTTGCAAATCCATGCCGAAACCGTTTAATATTTTCCCTGTCCCAACACAAACGCTATATTGATGTGAGAAACAATGATGTCACGAGCTAGAACCGATCAGTATTAACAATCACGTGCTCACACCAATGAACAACAACCACGATTCTAGAGAAAGATTTGCAGTAAGTGGGCATCCTAATGAAAAGGGATAGATGTAAAATGACGGATCAAGTTACAAAGTGAATTGAGACTATATTAAAAAATTACACATTTTATTTATTGTCGCCCCAAAACCGATTTTTTTTCCGGAAATAATCTTTTACCTGCTTATTTTATGATTTGATTTTGTTAACAACTCCCTCTGTATATTCACACACTTCATAAGAACTTATGGAAAGAACATCATAGTCTAATAATATTATTCTCTATTATAATTTATGCGATCTATCAAATTGTTTAGCATTAATCCATAAAGTTATAATTAAGTTTTGTCATTTTTAAATACAGTCTCAATGAGGTAAGTTTTAAAACTAATGAGAATTTGATTAACTAGCAAATAACTGAATGCACACCAATGGCTTTTAGAGTACTTCTTCATAGACCTATGCTGTAAGAATTAATGATTTATTAAGAATGTTACTAATAGGATTGTAGGGAACATGTGAGAATTAGGAGGATTATCAAATCACGAAAACACTGCTAGTTCATTCGAGAAGTAATAAGTAAAAACAACAAACATGTAACAGAAATAGGGGAGGCAGAACTGGTGTGTTTTTGTGAAACAAGATCCGGGCGTAGCACGCGGCAGTCAAAGTCTCGGCCTGTTAAATTCCTGGACACAGCTGTTTGCTAGAAGAGGTAAATTTGAAAGGGAAATTACCAATTCGTGACTGGTTTTGGGTTCATTATATCCTGAATAAATCAAATTTTATTGGTATGTGTGCTAGAAATTATTCAGTGGAGGCAAAAAGAATGATATATCTTTTCACGGCTACTGGCCATAAATTGTCACGTGTCATTCCTAGCACGCGGCATTATCTGGGAAAGAAAGCGGCATTTTCTTCAATCACAGTAGCCGCTTACAGGAATGGTAGCAACAAAGTCATTTAAGTCATAGAAAAAGTAGCTAAATCTCTACCACTCTAGTCCCAATATTTGAGTGTTTATTAAGTTAATGCCCCCCCCCCCTTTTGTGTGGTGCTCTTTAACATCTCAGGTCATCAGCGTCCCATTCAATTCAGGGCGTGAAACGGCCGACAAATTTTGCTCAGAGGCCTCTTCTTTCAGGCTTGAGGTTCTTTATCGTGCCGTAAATCTACGACACGGAACCCCTTCCGAAGGAAGCCATACCTAGGGTTTTTACACCCGAAAAAAATTCATTGACCCTGGCCGGGATTGAACCCGCGATCTTGGGTTTAGGAGGCAAGTATGGTCACCAATACCCACCAGGATCGATTTATTGTATTCTCTCGTATATTCGTTATCCTATATAATTCATATATTTTTACTATACTATTTATCCATTTTAAGCAGCAGAGTTGGCGACTAAACTCGCCTCACACAAGTATTAAGGGCGCAAAGAGATGGTTTGGTCCTGGTAGTAAAGTGGTAACCATATTTGCCTCGTGGAATCAAGGTCACGGCTTCAGAGTCGGTGGCCATTTTTAGCAGCGTAAATTCCTTTGGAAGGGAATGAAAGCCATGGTAGATTTACGGCACGTAAAAGTATCTTAAGCCTGAAAGTAGCCTCTGAGCATACCTTATCGGCCGTTTCACACTTCGATTTAAATAAAATAAATCTAACTAAACCTAGTGAAGAGATTGTTGGGAAGGTACTTAAGCGGAGAGAAGGTGGCATAATCGAGCATGCGCAGTATAGTTCATCCAGCTTCTAATCACGTGATAATGCTTTCACTCACTTGGAATAACCGTAAGTGGGACAATGTTTTTAGTACTAAATACAGTACAGGAGCTGCAGTTCCCTTTCCTCTTTCTTAAGTGCTTCCGCTATAACATGCTCAAAGCCGATAACCCACCGTACAGCGGCAATCGGAAAATAAACGTGGTAGATACATGTATTCTTATAAAAAGAATATTTAGTAAAATATTTTTATGAATGCTTCTAAAAATTACTTGTATTGATGTATGGAAATATTGACGGCGCACTGCGAGATAAACGCTGTAGCATCCAAGCATTTTAATTCATAATAACTCCTCTTCCCAAATGTTGCCCATCTTCTCTCGGTTGTTTTATAGTATATCAAATATTTGTGGATTTGGTTTAGAGACTCTATCTGTTAAACAGTTCACAAATAAATATCGCAGAACGTTAAAATTAGCGATCGAACAGGTTACTAAAGACATTTGTTGTTTTCTATGAAAATGTAATTATTTTAGAGCACATCGTTTCTTGAAAAACTGAAAAAAAGTTTATAGAAATACAACAGAAAATACCAGCACTGTGTAAGACGCTAGATTCGCTATTCGGGAGCTGAAGGACAAATCCAATTAACTTATGAAAAGCGGAGTGGCTGTCCGACAACTACAATGACTCCATGCAACATGTCGAGGAGGTCATTCGTGCTGCCAGTCCCATAACAACTTACAAAATGTGTTTCATGCTCAGAACTATGATTTTTACTGCACTGCAACCGACGAAAAAGAGACAAAATATATTTATATGCTACGTGCTGCATAATTAATAGAGAAAAAATTGGAGGCATTACTTTCTGACTGAATCTCGTTTATTTAGTTTTTTTTTCTAAACGATTTACCGGCTTTGAGCGGATCGCATGATGCATTTTGTTATCAGTGTTTGAGAATGCCTTGATGAATTATTTCCGGATAGGCGCGGATCGAAAGCAGCAAGGGACTTCCTGGCCCGGTTACCAAAGTTCGGTTAAACGGGGTTCTGCTGTACAAATTTCTTGCTCGTTTCACACATTGCTACCCTGATTTCTTCCCAGTTCAAAGACGCGTGCTTCTCTATCCTTGCCTCCGCTCCTCTAAAGGCACGTGAAACGAAATTAATTAGACTGATATTCTCGTCTTTGTCTACTCGTTTGACTCGAACTTAATTATTGACTATGCAATAGCAAAGAACTGCCTCGACCAGAGGGTAAGGGCTATTACTTAGTTTGAATTGGTAGGTAAAGTGATCTGTGTATTAGGTTAAGTTTGGGCATGAATAATTCGAAGTGGACTGGCAATTTGGGGCGTCTTATTACTTCCATTTTTCTTTCCTTCTGCTTCTCTCGTCTCAAACACGCGCTTACTTAGGAAGGTTTAAACTGTAGTAGAAAATGTCTTGTTTGCATAGTCTTCGGTAGCAATACTCTACTATAACGTTAGATCATTTTCAGTCCCACTGCAGTCACTGTGGCAACGCTCATAAAAATGAACACTTTTTCTTTGAAAAAACATTGACCTAAAAGAAATTTGGTCTATGTTTTTGAATTCATATTTTTTTAATTTTATGCTTTTATAAAGAATTTTGCAACCACACACACAAATTATTATTTTAAACAAAGTTCATGCAATTTTAGAACCCTTGGAATTTACTAGGAAACCTTGAGTTAACTACCTATAGCTTTTAATAAATTTTAACCTTTGTGAGCGTTGTAATATCTACAAAAACATATAGTACATCCCGAAGGAATTGAAAAACACATTCGAGAAAAGATCGCCTCTATTTCTCAAGTTGAACTGCATCGAGCGACATGGAATTTCTTAAGATATAGAACAACTTTCACGCGCCGACAGCTTTTCCGGTGGGTATATAATTCGATCTCTGTGTGTAATGAATCGAAACAGGATTTTCATAACTCCAAAATTGGAGAGGGCAGTTAATTCAGAGAGTAAAGCACAGAAGCAAGTAATGTTAAAGGTGAAATAACAATATGTTAATGACGAATCTCTATTGGATCGATTTTGGGACACCCTAGTGGTAGAATCCGTTATCAAAACATAAACACTGACGATGAAGAGGGATATAGAATTGTTACGCATTTGTAATCATATAGTATGCAACCCTGCTTCAAACAAGTACAGAAACTTTAGCCGAGATTGCGTAGATAAGAGGAGGCAGCGGTCGCTGCGGTTGACCAAAGCCCGTGAAGGCTTCAAAATGAAAATCTAGTGGATACTTTAAAATTATTTTACTCTTAAATATGACAAAACTTAATTATAACTTTATGGATTACAATTTGTTAGATCACATAAATTATAATAGAGAATAATGTTTTAAATACCGTCTCAATGAGGTAAGTTTTAAAGCTTTGGTCAACCGCAGCGACCGCTGCCTCCTCTTATCTACGACCTGCGATATAATTGGCAGAGGGCGTATTGCTGGGGTGCACGTAATCAGCATACAGATAGTCGGTCCTGGTGGTGTAGTGGTAACCATACTTGCCTTCTAACCCCAAGATCGCGAGTTCAATCCCGGACAGGATCGATGGATTTTCGGGCGTAAAAATCCTAAGTATGACTTCCTTCGCAATGGAAGTAAAGCCGTAGGTCCCGTGTCGTAGACTTACGGCACGATAAAGTACCTCAAGCCTGAATAAAGAGGCCTGTAGCAAAATTTATCGGCCGTTTCACGCCCTGATTTGAATGGGACGATGATGACTTGAGACGTTAAAGAGCGTCCGTAAATAAAACAAATAAAAAAATCAATCAGTCACTAAAATATGACTTTCTATAATACACCAAAGGGCGCCATCTCTCCATCAGGCAGCTCCCCAATTGTCCTTAAGGGGCTGGATGGAACTCGTTCCAGATCTCCCTTGCTTCAAAAACTTTCTAAGCAGAAATTGGTATCGAACTCGGGACCTTCCGAACAGCAGTCAGCAAAGCTGATGACTAGATCAAAGAGACGGCTTTTGTAGCTTAGCAGAGAACCAAATTACAAAATGATATGCAATGGTGACACTATAGAATATATCTCTCTCATGGAGTGTTACAGATAAAGCCCTGAAAATGTCTAAGTTTTATATAACCAGATTTGTAGAAATAATTTTGGAAAAAATGTCCATTTTATAAACAAAAATTTAAATACGCAATAAAGAATAAAAATAGCTTGGTTTAAAGCTATTCGCCTTATTAAATTATAATGGCAAATTTACCCATTAAAACACATTTCCTCAGTCAAAATAATAAAGAGCGGTATTATGCTTATCTTAAATTTATTTCAATAAAATGTTCGAATATAAAAAAAAATAGAATCAGCAACAAAAGAGTGTTAACATGTAGAAGATAGGTTAATAATGTCTCATTTTAAACCGTTTTAGCTAAACTATTATTATTATTATTATTATTATTATTATTATTATTATTACTATTAGATATGTTAATAAGGTCTCATTTTAAATCGTTTTAGCTAAACTATTAGATTATTGACTATTATATTATTATTATTATTATTATTATTACTATTATTATTATTATTATTATTATTATTATTAGACGTTAGGTTTACATAAAAAAATTCCCAATTTTTTTAAATTTAATTATCAATCTACTATCTACTTAATTTTTTTTTATTTGCTTTATTTACGGACGCTCTTTAACGTCTCAGGTCATCAGCGTCCCATTCAAATTAGGGCGTGAAACGGCCGACAAATTTTGCTCAGAGGTCTCTTTTTTCAGACTTGAGATTCTTTTTCGTGCCGTAAATGTACGACACGGGACCCATGGCTTTACTTCCCTTCCGAAGGAAGCCATACTCAGGATTTTTACGCCCCGAAAAAATCCACCGATTCTGGCCGGGTTATCTACTTAATGACAGAGAGAATAACACAGAATGTTTCTAGTGGGTATTACTGGCAGAGATTAGGGCCATTACGCTTTCTTAATAGTTTTGCTTAACTGGTTCTAAATAAATGTATACGATGATACACTTCATTGAAATTCAGTTAATTACCCTTTCAGTACTCTAATCTCGTAAAATAACAGGATTATGTAACTATTATTATAAGAAATATTTCATAAAAAGTTTTAAGTACCATGTTTAACAAAATAGCATTAGGTTAATTGTACATAGGTACAGGTAATAAATAGCAACAAAGGATACATTTTAACTAAATATGTATAGGTATATTAGAAATTGGCTGTTGTTAAATGGATCAGAACTGTATGAAAAATAACTAGTTCTGTACAATATTATATTAACAATATACAATTAAGTAATTGAAACTTTCATTATGGACATGAATTTACTAGAAAACAACTTGTTATTTAAACTACAGGTTTGTCCCTTAGACTGTTTAGTATTTATATCAACGAAATGACAAGAAACTGCCAAAAGAGGTTTAATTAAAACGTTATAATTAATAATATAGAATTAAAAAAATCTATGCAGAAATTATGATATAAAATACAAACAGGGAACATTTTGGAGAAAACACATGTAAAATATAAGGCTTTCGTAAATGGAAAGAAAACAGAACAAGTGAATATTTAAATGTTTGTTGAGTTTTTAACTCTTACTGCCAAAAAGAATACATACCTTTTCGGAATTTTGTGGAAAAACACATCCATACTACCTTTCACACAAATTAATTACTTTTTGTAAATAAATCGAAACTGTAGATATAGAACTCTAAGGATTAATAGCAAATGTTACTCATGGGCCAAGGAAAGTTATACATGAAGAGATTTGAACATTTTCAATTTAACACAGTGAATATAGCTATGAAAAACAGTGGGCACAAAAAGTATTTAAAATTGACAAAAGGTGTACGTGAAATGGAACTAAAAACAAATCATTCTACGACAAATGCAAGTTACTGTTTTTATCGATGCAAAATACTCTTATTCCAATATTACCATCAAGAAAGGCAGCTCAACTATAAGTAAGGCTAAAATAGGACTTATTCCAGAGGACAAGAAACAGGCAAATTCATGACTAGCCACCAGTCGGAAGATTAAGGATTTATTTTTAATCCACATGCAGTAACACAGAGAATCATTTCAGTGAAAGTGAATAATTCCTACAACTGTGAATACCATTATTAAATATGATGAAACGGTCTGTATCAAGCCGCTATTTATGGAGGCAAGAGAGAGAAACAAGAGTACATTCGATCCCTTAAAGCAACAACCCTTTTAAACCACTTGATAGGCTTTGGAAAATCTGTCAGGGCTGCAGTGGTACCTCGCGCTTGAGACCACCACATAGAAAATTGCCACTGATGGAGACATCGTTTAAGTTAAAGTTGTTTGACTTTGTTACCATAGATCGTAAACAACACTTAGTAAAGCTCAACTCAAATCGATATTCTTAAAAAATAGTGTAACCAAAAGAGAGTTCGTTAGGTCCATCGGCGCCTTTACACATGGGGAAACACTAGAGAAATGTAACCAATTTCAGGTATTGAGGGACTGAAAGCAAAGGGTGATGAGAGAAGACGGTGAGTAAATTAAAGTTTGTCTTTGCAGATCCCTGCCTTCAGCTGTTCCTCTACGTTACACCACATGCTAGGTCAAAGATGACTGGGCCACACAGATTCTTCTTGTGGTCCTGTAGGAACCTTGCACCTCCTACTCAGCATCCCATCACTTTAAATACATCACAGAAAGGTTCGTTGCACCGGACTTCGAGTACTACCACACGGAGCGCTAATAAATACAAGTTGTCGGAAAGGGGGCGAAGGAGAGGATGTGGTGGTTTATCTTTTATTCCTGTTGCTGGCCAGCCGTCTTTCCAGGCAGCACTTTTAGAGCTTGAGGGCATTCGATAGCTTGGATGGATGGAGCAAAAGAGAAGAGGAGAGGTCCATAAGAGGGAAAAAGAGGAGAAGGTTTGATTAATGTTGAGTTAGGAGGACCAAAAGCATGCGGCTGGCAGCTTGAGAGCCTCTACCAACTGCATCTGTTCTCTCCTCAAGCAAGGAGAGGGAGAAAAAGGGAGAGGGGAGATTCACGAGGCTACTTTTTGAGCGTATTTGCTCTATTTGCAAGATTGCGGTGAAGTGCCTCAAATTATGGCTGATTTTCTTTATCGGCAGAGGCTGTTCGCTTTTTCTGAGCTTGAAGATTGAATGAACTTGTTTTCTGTTTCAGTGAGGACAATAACGACTGTGCCGATAGTCGTCTGGTAATTGGCGCATTTGCTTTCTTATCCGAGAACCATGTGTTCGTTCGTTAGTTCTTACTTATGACAAGAAGCCTAAAGCAAGTTCAAATAGTTTAGTTCTTAAGCAGGCATATTCCAATTAACGCTTTGGTCTGGTTTGTCTTAAAATAAAAGGGTGGCGTAACTAGACAACATGAAAAAAATTCCAATTTTTGTAAGCAATCAACTCTTGCTTAACAAGAATGCTTTTCTTTTTAGTTAAGTAAAATATTTATAAAAAGTTTAAAACAAATAGACAATCCTTCTTGGAGAAAGAAGTTTTCAAGTACGAGTACTACAATAAAAGCTCTTTTAACATCATAATGCATGACCAGAACCTTTCTGGGCAATAGCATGAAAACTGCACTATACCAATGGACCAGAAAGAATATCAGACAAGATGGGAGAACGTTGTACTTAATAGGGGTAGGAAGCACTTGGGAAAGCTATCGGAATGTTTGCTCAATACTGACCATTTCGGAAACACCAACGAACGATGGGCCTCTACCATGGAAATTCCACATGACTCCATGTGAATAGTCTGATGAGATTGCAAAACACATCTTACCAGAGTGTGAAACTGCAGAAAGACAACCGCCACGGGTGGCCGAGGTCGTTAAGACGCGGACTCGTGAGCAGGAGGTCTGGGGTTTGAATCCCTCCAGGACCGTCCTCCCTGACTGAGGTTTTTTCCAGGTTTTCTTCAGTCCTCATAAGTGGCAAATGGCGGGAAGGCACCCTAAACTCAGGCCTGGAACCTTTCCTTCCTTAAAAAAAAATAAACCCTTTCCCAATATATCATTTCATGTATCATCAGTGTTCACCGCCTGTGGTGTCTCAGTAGTAAAAACGGACGTTAAACAGCATAAAAAAAAAAAAAAAAAAAAAAACAGAAAGACAAAGTATCTCTATTAGAATACAATACTTTAGAAGATATATTTCTTAAGCTTGTAGGAAATATTCTAGCGCTTACTTAAGTTCTAATTCTGAAACTACAAAGTTAAATTTGAAGGATTACATAAAGAGCTCTTGTGACTCAAGTGCCAAAATATATTATTGCAAACTTCAACGACAATCAATAAGTCAAGAATTTTGATACTACGGTCAACGATGAAATATTTCTTTTCGAAAATCGGTTAACTGCTTGAGAACCAAATAGTAAATGACAAAGCAGCCTGGGAAACCCATTACGTCTGTTGTTGACAGTTTCCTAACTAACAAAAGAACTGAACATTTTCTTGACTCCTTGCCTTAAAACTGTGATGCACTGAGTGACAAACTTGGAGAACGCTTCGACTACTGACTTGTACACCACAAAGTCATATAAAGGGCAGTTCTTTCACTACATATTACCTTGCGCGGGAGAGATACTGCGGTAGTTCACCGTTGCTTTCCGCAATGATGAAAATGCGATGATGGAGCAATGACGAAATGAGTGGTAGGGAAAACCGAAGTACCCGGAGAAAACCTGCCCAGGCGCAACGTCTACGTGTGGTCCCCTAGGTGGAAGACAAGCAATCATACTGCTCCACCATTGTGTCGCATACGTAAAATTTACTAAATTGAATATTTTGTTATATTTTGAGACTTAAAACTAATTAAAGTGTTTAGTATAATATTCTGCTCTCGCACCTTTTAGCAAGAACTGGACTTTTTTGTATACTAGTATATTTAGATATTCTTTTGTATGTTGACAAAGAACGGAATAATGCTTCTTCTGTTAAGTAGATGATTCGGGCGGCAACGCTTGGAACGCGCATCCAGAAGGTCCCAGGTTCAAATGCCTTGAAGTCGGCTGACTTTGGATATTTCCACGAATTTTCGGTTCTTCCATTTCATAAATTATAGTTCGTTGGTTCTGTTATAGGGTCATAAGTACCAGGACTTGGTGGGCTAGCGCGGTGTGCTTTGGAAAAATGTCTGTCTCAGCGTCTGGTATGGAAGCAACCTTTTGATAGATTCGAACTTCTTGGAAACATGTTTAGGGGCTCTGTCTACGATCACGCCTCATCCTGGCCTTCCGGTGTCTCCGTCGCCTCATTTCTTTCTCTCCCCCATTGGGGGCGTTGACACAAAACTGCCAGCAAATATCCTTCTCCTGCAATCCTAATTTGATCCTAATAAATTTTCTGTTAAGGACTTAACTGCCAGTAGCAAATGAAAAGCGCAGGCAATGTTCCGGAAGAACACATCGTTATTGAATAATTACAATCTAGCAATATAATTGCACATGAAAACAGACAAAAATATAAAGGTCTTACTAGAACACGATGAAGACAGAAGTTAGCTTATGGGAGATGCATTGAAATTATTCCCGTTTTGTTTCTATACAGGCATTCAAATCTCCAGGCAAGGTTAAGGTTTTTACCATGTTAAGTAAAAATGAACAGTTTTGGTTTATGAAGTAGTATGTAATAGACGTTACATTTTTCCGAAGGTCATTTACTTCGACAGTAGCTGGTCTGGATTGATAGCTTCAAGCGTTTGGCGTATATCTTGAATTTCTGCTGTCCGTAGCATCCAAAGCATTGGTGTAATGGATTTCAAAAAATAAAACGGCGCTCTCAATTTAAGGATATCCTTATATTTAAAAAGTAAAAATAACGAGGAACGGACATATGTTGGAATAATATAATTGCATGAAACTTCTCTAGAGCCTTCAAACACTAACAATATTCTATTAACACCATGGGTGGCCGAGGTCGTTAAGGCACGAACTCATGAGCGGGAGGTCTGGGGTTCGAATCCCGAAGATTAGCTCAGATCATGTTATAAAAAGTCTTCAAATATTTTAATCTTTGGACATTTGCACAACTCGACTATTTGTGATAAAATGACAGAATTCAACAATTATTTTCGTGAAGATCCCTCTTTAAATTTCGACGCCCCTTGTTTTCAGATACTCAGTACGGTGTTTAACACGGAAAAAAAAAACTCTCGTTGAACTCAGAGGTAAGTAAATTATCTTTATAGAATTTTGGTGTGGATTTGTTTGTTCGAACTCGAGAGCTATTCTTGTAAATCACAAATAACGTTTTTTGGAGTAATTTTTAGCTAAAGTTTAAACAGGACATGCGGGTTTAACTACGTCTGAATAAATGTCCTGAAAACTTTTTCTTAAGTATCAATATTTTAAAGAAAGTCACTGATAAAAAGAATTAGCATTCTGTGGATTTTTTCTGCACCAATGTCGCATATGCCAAACAAACCGATTTAATCTTAAGACGAGTTCGAGTATTTGCATGCTGATAATGGTTGATTAAGTAGCAATGGCGGAAACAAAGTGTAGCTGGACTTTTGGATAGAATTTTAGGAGTTAATTTCGTATTTAAGAATCTAGTGGGATGGTTCGACACTTCCATTCGGGAGGTCCCTGTTCAATCTGACTATGGTTTATCCCTTGTAATTTCCTTTCCAAGAATTTTTGGGTCTACCATTTAATTCAATTTCTAAGTTTTTGCTGCAGGGTTGAAGGTGTCAGGCAAGGCTGCTGGTGCCGTGCGGCTTGGCGGTGGATTTGCGCCTGGAGAAGCTTCCTGTAATAGCGTCTGGCTGGTTCTGCTATAGGGTTCTCTCTTTGCCCGCGTGGGGAAATGCCGTTAATCTCGCAGGCAACGTCTGGGACCTAAGACCTGGATAATCCCTGGCTCCCGGTCACCTGATGGCACTTTGGTTTCATCCTTTCCTCCTGAAAGTGCCTTCCTTGGGGGAATTACGTACATAAAATCCATATATTTAATAGGAATCCAACACATACGTTCCCGGTTGATCTATTCCTGGAAGCTGTGGACATCGCTTCCTTCCATCCATGCTCCACTGAATTGCCAGTGATACATCAGGTTTTGGAGTTAAAAGCACTACATTTTCCTCATCTTATAGAGTATATAAGGTCCAGTGTTCACCTTTTTCTACATGTTCTTCACGCTATGGAGTTTATCATGAGTATCTCAATGACTGGCTTTCAACGGACGTTACTAGGTCCTTTGTCAAGCTGTAACTGAGTGACGCACGTACTAACCGAAGCTCAGGGAGTCATTGATCACCTGGCACTTTAACACCTGTTACATTATGTACGGTTTTTGTAACCTGATCCATGATTAGAGTTCACTTTACACACAAAGCTAATGCAAGTAAAATGGGCAAGCGTTATACAGCGAACATTTTTGCATTGCACACTAAAACGACATGAAATAAAAAATTTACCAATTCTTATCCATCGCGAAGGCGTTTTTGGAGGCGTCATGAGTCAGCTGGAGTGATTTGGGAAGGTCCTCACCATGACTTGCTTCATTCGCTCCGTGCAGATTTCCCCGTCACTTGATTGTCCCGCTTGCTACAGGAATTTGGTTCTTGTGAAATTAAGCAGGTATTGTATATCGCTATGTGGCCAGCTGCCGCAGCAAAAACCGTACTTCTAACCGGCAACATAATGATGGTCATGTCCAGGCTCGTGCCAACAGAAACTTCTTGCGCTTTGCTCCATCTTGCGTGACCAATTTGCAGTTTTAAGCTGTTTCGCACTTATTATAACTAAATATTAAAGACTTAATAATACGTGACCAAAGAAATAAGCAGTACTTACATTATAAAAATAGTAATATAGAAACACCTCCTCTATTGTATATGAACAAGGCAAAAAACTTAATACAAATATTTGCACCTTGTTAAACCTAATAAGAACATGTTCAGTGGAATGATGTGCGATTTCTTCCCATCAATTAAACTTTTCAGTTCAGGAGTAATATATAAGGGCTGATTTGAGGAATAAGATTGCAACTGCGAGGCTGTCGATGTGTGGAACAGCACATTGTTCTGGAGAAAGAGTACTTTTCAGGTGACTATTTTGATTGTTATTTTTTTCAATTCATCTTTCAAATGATCTAGTCTACCAAGATTATTCCTTGGCAATCCCAAACAGTGGTCAGAACCTTTCCAACATACAAAATTACTATCTCCTTATTTGGCGAACTTCTACCGGTTATTGTTAACTACTTTCATTGTCACATCATCTCAGGTATGTAATGGTGGATATGAATTTCGTTCCCAATCAGGAATAAAAGCAGAAAGTCCTGAATGATACACCTCGCTAAATACTGCGTTGAATGCACTTTCATTTTTGGTCCAGTCATTCAGCATCCTTGCCCAACAGATTTTTGTATGCCCAATTTTACTTGATAGTTTTCAACTACAATACCCTAAGAGCTTTTGTTCTGTTGTGGAAGGCACCGCCGAAAAATTGCCATATACCAAACTAGGTAAAAAAACAAAACAATCTACAAACTGATATGTAGATTGTTTTGCCAAATTGAAAGATATTCTTGTGTTTACCTTTACTCAGGTGTTTACCTTTAAAACAATTTTGAAATCTAACACTGGTATTGAATGAGAAAATTTGCATAAAAAATCTCCCTGCTGTTCCATGTAGATTTCCCTAACAAACAAAAAATTATGGAGGATTTACTTTACATTTATTTAGTTTTTAAACACCTACGCGTATCTCATTAAATTTATGAAATGGATCTACATCAACGATATACAATAAACAGAAAAATATTTTATGTGCAGATTAAAAAAACATTGTATATATTTATTATTATTATTATTATTATTATTATTATTATTATTATTATTATTATTATTGTATTTTGTGAATTTGAGTGTTTTCTTTCAAATAATTAAACGCAAATTTAAGTTACATTAAATTTATACTGTTAGCTATACACTAAGAAAATCAGATTCTAGAAGCTCAAAACCTGTGCATATTCTATATTACTCCATCAGTACCAGACATGATCACTAACAGAAAAATAAAATAACAAATTTTAAATATGCCAATGAAAAATCCAAATAAAGACCCTGGGAATAACTTTGAAGGACAAAATATTTACACTAGAAATAAACCAACTATCTCAGACATCGCCCAAATAACCACCAGAATCAAATGGCAATGGACCGGCCTTATCTCAGGAAAGCAGGACAATAGTGAACCTACTAGATCTCCATATGAGACCCCCGGATAAGAAAAAGGAGCATTGACCAAGAGTAACAAGAGGAAGAGAGAAATGAAAATTTCTGGAGATTTGTATAGTAAATAAACTGTGTAGTGGAAAATAGTGTACCAAAGAGCAAATCAGGGTATCTTAAACAGCATACGAACAACTAGCGTGGAATAGCTCACCATGTTAGGAAAAAACGAGTTTTCCCTGCCTGTTAGGAGTCTCTGCCCTTTAAGGGACACAGAAGGCTATCTATCTATATCTTTATCAGGTCCCCAGAAAATGAATTACTATTATTTCTCATGTAATCACTATAATGTTATTAACTGATTTCATTAAAGCAGTCAGGAAAAGCTGTTTATTCTAGATGCTAGTCCTCCGCAGAGAGAATCGTATCTCTCCAGGTTGATTCCTTAAGCTGCAATTAATACATTTTCTTTTACATAAAGCTGTTATTATGTCCTATTAGCTAAATTCATTTCTTCGGTTTAGCGTTTTATCATTCACTATCCTTGTCTCATCCTATGTAAAACAGTCAATTTTCCTACCTCCAGAAATATCACATTATGAGCGGTACATATTTACGTTAAAAACGGGAAGAAAAATGTTATCGAAGTTTATCCATTCAAAAGAAACTTAATGATATCATCTTATATTTTTTATTGTTGTGTAAATGTTTTACCTATTTTTGGAAAACACTCACTGCATTATATATGGTAAGAGCTATTTTCATCAGAAGTGCCAAAAAGGGTATAAAAATCAACATTTCATACAGAATGCTTTTCTTGCTAGAGATTTCAAACTATTTTCTATAAAAATGTGTGTTGTTTATATAATGGCTTGCAAATGTATAAAGCACACATATCTACAACGTGCCCATAATCTGCGCCAGACCCCATGTCAATGGGTTCAGATTCTTCGCTTAAGGCTTCTTTGAGTTGTTCGATTGTGCGCGGTTTATTTTAGTACAAGTTTCCTTTCAAATATTCCCCAAAAGAAAAAAGCTGGGAGGCACTAGATCCGAAGATTAGAGTGGCCGAACAGGTTTCTCCTGGTTCGTCACATTCAGTTCTTGAACACCTGACACAATGTAAGTGTGTTGTTTGCTTTCTTTCTTACTTTTGACTGTTGGAATATGGGATATTAGTCCTTCGGGAAAGTTTTAATGATTTTAATGGCAAAACAAGGCAATCGCTCTTTAGCATCGTTTATTCATTCTCCAAGAAAATTGCGCCCTCCTGAAGTTGAATGAAAAGGCTTACCGTTGTCTATATCTTTTTTAACAAATTTCAGGACGCAACACTTTGATGGTACACGTCTTTCGTCTTTCAATACATTAATGCTATCTAGCAAGCTTTAAATGAACATTTTTGTTAGTATTTATGACCAAGGAACAAACACGCTCTGTACTATTGTGTGTATTGTTATCGTCGTACTGCCGAGATGCGATTACGCGGAACAGTGATGTCGCTGGATCAGTCTATCATTGTAGGGGTTTACATGTTATGCTAATGTTCAAGCCATTATCTAAATAATACATTTTATTGACAGTAATTTGGGGCCTCTGGCGTGAGAATTGCCCAGTACCTAAACTTAACAATTAAATAGACTTATAGCCAGTAGCAAGTAACTCGTCTGCACGTAAAGCCAGTGCAATGCGACAGTATAATGCCTTTGTAAATGAGTTGAACCTTAACAAACTACATGACAAACACAAAGGAGATGCTATGTTTCCTGCGATCATTAACAGAAGGGGATATTTAGGCAATCAGAGAGTGGAATAATAAAGTGTTGCAACACTGTGGTTATACCTCAAACTCATTCTCAAGATATCTAATCTATAAGCAGAAGCACAGAAGTACAAATATATATATAGGAAAAGCTTACCCGAGGCACACGCGTCTATCCATTGTGTAAATGTAGAGGTATGACTTACCTAAAACAAACAGAAAGTTGCATAAATCACAGACTTATCAATTCTAGTAGGAACATAAACCAAATATTGAGAGAATAGCTTATAATTACATAACTTTAAGGGCTGCAATTTTTTTTTCAAAAACATAAATTGCTCAATTTTTATTTTTAAATATTCTTGCATATTATAAAATATTTCTTTAATTTTTCTAGAAAGCCATCGTTATTTCATAGCCTTGTACATCTGCGAGTAAAATGCTGCCGGAAGCAAAAATGATGAGAAACTGAAGTGTCAGTTATGGGCTGTAAGGGCAATGAGAAGGAATATTATCCCAACTTTTGCGAACTGGTGTAAAATGTTGTCTATTAGTCCGTCAGCATTTTTGGCACTCCCAAACTCTTTAACAATGGGGAACCTCCTCTTTCAGAATGCATTTTCTGCAGTAATGCACGACTTTAATTATTTTTCTCTTTTCAGTCTAAATAAATTTAAATACATTTAATTTAATTTGAACAGAAAACCCGCCAGTTTAGATATCGAGGGGTAAGTCTAAAACTAATGCTGCAGTTTACATTTCATTCTCTCAGTCTCAACCATCTGATTTTGAGCTTTCAAATGATGCTTAAAGTTTGAAAAGGATGCAATTGTTAGAACACTCTTTATGTTTCTCTAACCGTTGATAGGCTGCCTGAATTTTTGTCATTGCTGTTTGAATTTGGAGAGAATAATGCAATAAAAAGTACTGGGCATATAATGTAATAGTTTTTCGGTTTTGATAATGTAAGCAGATCAGTCAAAATTTTCGAAATGCACTTTATTACTGTAATATTTAACATTTGATTTACAGCCAAATTTTTATCTTAAAGCTAACAGTTTTATTTTTTATTCAATGCAAAGGTTAATAATAACAGCATCTATAGGAAGCAAAAATATGGGATAACAATTGCATTCTCTTTCAAATTTAAGCGTTAAAAGTAAGGAATGTCATTTTAAATTTCAAAGTGGGGCTTGCTAGAGTGAGAGGATGAAACAAAAATTTTAATCAATTTGATTTTAATATTTTCTTTAAATATCTAAATTGACGTGTACTTCGTTTACATTAAATTTAGGTTAAATGGTTAAGTTATTAAGGCTGGGAAGTTTGGAATTGAAAGCCCTGTATATTGATGATGTCATTGAAAAATGGCAAACAATTTGCATGAATTAGAGAGTATTTTTAACACAATATTATTTTCAGACGGTCAGGTTGTATTCGTGAAGAGCCATTTCATTTACAAAATTTAGATAAAAATGAAATGCTAAAACGTTACCTATTATAAAGAAAATTATGGATTTTAAAGGGAAAGGTACAATGCGCTATAAAATTGCTGTAGAGAATTAGAGTAAATTTCAACTTATTATTTAGGTGTCAAATTATCTCACATATAAAATGAAACTATAAATAATTAACACAATAAATATAGAAAAATGCATGTATGAAAACCGAACACAAAAATTAAATTCTACAAAGCAATGGCAGGGTCAATACTTAAAGGTTTGAACGAAAATTGGTCAGTGAGCAGATCGGATAGAAGAATAACTGAGAAAGAACTTTTCAAAGCCGATAAAACGATGGGCGTTAATGCATTAGAAAATGTAAATAAAAACAATTAAGTATATAAGGTGAATAAGCCATATAACCCCATGTATACCTTTAATATCAGACTGCAATAATGTATTACACAGGCAAGCATTCAATTTTGATTTAGTGATGAAGTAAGTTAATAGAAATGCGGAATCATTTACTACTTCCACCATTTCTATTGTGTGTGGCTACTGAAAGGTTAAATAGGAGTAATATAAACTTTTGTGGATTCAGTTAGGAATATCTATATAAACTACAATATTCGCCTGTTTCTTAATTCTTTCTCTAAAGAGAGAAGTTAGATGTTACATTATATCAGCTAACTTCGAACGAGTGAATATTTATCACCTTTAACAGAAACTCAAGTTTTGGTGGATATTGCTTATATAGGTTACCTGATGTTTAGTTATGAAACACAACTCTTAATTCTTTGTATAGAAAAGAAATGAACATTATCTGGTTCAACCATTTCTATTAACGCCAGTATGCACGATTTTCCGAGTTCTGTGTTATTATTAGGCATCGACATTCTTGAGCACTTAATATCAAATTATGTACACTCAAACTAAGGTCAATATAAACAAAGAACGAACAAATGCACACAAGCTATGAGCCACCACCCGGCAGATAAACAAAAACTGATGAGTGACAGGAAAGAGTTGACATCACCTATTATAACCCCCACACCTTTGTCCAAGGCCAGTAACGACTTAACTTCATTTCGCTTCATGCTAGTTTTAGTGCTTTGAAATTGCGACGCATAGTTTGCAATACTGTTGTCTTAAGAAGAGATTAAATTATTATTGTTGTTTGGTAAAACCTTATTTACAGACTTATAGAAATTTAAATGTTAATATGGCGTTGTTTGGGCAATTTACCTTACAACATGAATAGAGAAATAGAAAAGGAGGGGGGGAACACAGACTAGTTTTAATGATGGATATATTATATTACCTTCGGGTTTTTGATTTGGGCTATTTGTGTTTGCCTTCTGTTATTCTGCGACTGAGCAGCCTCTTTGAAATCTGTCAACGACGTTTGTCCCAATACTGTTTTTTTTTAATATCGTTTAACGCCCGTTTTAACTACTGAGGTACCACTGATGATGCATGAGATGAAATGATAAACTGGGAAATATTTTTTTTTTTTAATTTAGGAATCTCCTTGGCATTTGCCATTTATGACTGAGGAAAATCTGGAAAAAACCTCAGTCAGGGAAGATGCTCCTGGTGGGAATCGAACCCCAGACCATGGCTCACGAGTCCATGCCTTAACGATCTCGGCCACCCGTGGCGATACTGAGCATTGTGTCAACGATACTGTCTTTATACATATTTTTAGCAAGAATGGAAATATAGGCTTGAAAACATTTACAAGCAGAAACACAAATTCAGTAAATAATGAGCTAACAGAACTCTTCTAACATATTTGAAAATGTGTATATCACTTGAGCACGCCTCAAAATTACCGACTAAATATTATTTTGAAATTTCTTCGAGCCACGCTGAAGATAATTTCATTTTAATTATTCGCATATGTGAAAAAGTATCGAATATAGCTTTCAATATGTTCAATCATGTTCGAAATTGCTTTTAAGTGTAATAAGGCTTAAATAAAGGTATTAACTTTATATGTGAACGAAACTCTCCATTAACTTTATTAAAAGGTTTGACCTTTAGGTTCAACGAACCCCTTATACTGGCGCGTGTTAAGGTTTAAAATTAACTATTAACTGCTACCAATATTATTACATCAAGGCAGCCAAGAATCATAATAGTAGAGCGGTAGCACATGCGTTAAGATACTTGAAGAGTAAAAACACCTGCGGCGAAAGTGTTATTGACAGTCGTGATGGAAGTCACGAGTAGGCCGCCCGGTGTTTGGACCAAACTCCCATTCATCAGCAGCCTCCCTTGTCTGTGTGCCTCGATCATACCTCACAGGAGTTGTCAAGGCCTGCCCTTGAGGCAACGCCGCCCATGTATGCAAGCGCTATGTTGAGAATAGGTCAGACATGAAATAACTCGTGCATTACTAAGGGTGAATTATGCAGCAAACATTAAGATTGCAAATTAGATATTCAAAACAGTACTAATTTTGATTTATATTTTTACATATTTCATTCAAAAGCCTCTATTGTACCGCCGAATAAACTGAATATGTAATCAAATCCCAGTGGTGTGAAACATACCGAGGATGCCAAATAAATAAATATATATATACACCTTGTTGAACCGAAAAACAACAGTAATGTGTCGTATCATGTTCTGTAAACAGATGGAACTCATATACATTATGATATCGTTGCTACGTGACAGGTGAATCAACAATGAACAAATGAAGTCAAGATTACAGCATGATCTGTAAACACATGTGACTCATATTACGTTATGTTAGCGTTGCTACAGCAAATAGAGTTAAGATTATCATTTGAGCAGCGAAAATTTTGAAGTGGTATTGGAAAACCGAGAATATTGTTGAAGTTCAAAGGCAATGGAGACGTGTGTACAGTACAGAACCGTCAACACAAATAACAACTGCACGCATTCGAGAGAAATTTGAGACTCATGGTACCGTGTGAGATGTTCACAATGGCAGATTTGGAGACCTCGTATAGCAACAAGCCCTACGTCCTCGGCTATGGTTTTGGAACGTTTTGAGCACTCACGAAGAGGTCCGATTGAGTTTCCACCGCGTTCTCCGGACCTAACTCCGTTGAACTTCTACCTGTGGGGAACTCTTAAGGAAGTTATATACCGTAGAAAACCAGCTACACTGGCAGCACTTCGGGAAGAAATTGAAACGGCATGTGCTGCAATCGCTGAGGATACTTTCGCAAACGCTGCTCAATCAGTAGTTCAACGTACTCAGAAGTGTATCGATGCCGATGGTGGGCATTTTTAGCAACTGTTGTAACTGTAAAAGTCTAAGATGATTAGTCCTCGTCATTTTCTGTTATGTTAACACAGTTTTTTCTTCGCTTGAAGTGTGTATATATTTGTTGGCACCCTCCGTATATCAGAAAATAAGGGGTCAGGAACAAGTGAAACACCCCGTAGAATGTTTGGCAGGGATTTATCTTAAAATAAAAAGCCTACTCTTGTAAAATGAAAAATGAAATATATTTTGACAACTGAGACAGTAAAAATGTACTTTAGTAGTTACAAAATAAATTCTGAGCTGACCTTTTTCATCAATAACAAATACAATCCGGATGAAAGAAGAATGGTTTGTATATTTCTTTTAATGTTGTATATAATAAACATCTCCAATGTTGAACAGATTAAGAAAATTGTGTGGTTTTTGCCGAGAATTCCCTCAGAGCTCCTAATTAGCTCAACGCACTGAAATGTTGAAAGCCTAGCACAACAAATTTTATGACCGGCCGATCCGGATGCTCTTTAAATAAAGGAGTGTAGTTTTTGTCAGACTCACAGCTGGGTGGCTCGAAACTTACCTCCTCATCTGCCTTCCTCTCCTTTCTCCCTCGCCCATTACAGCATCTTCATGGACTCAAAGACCCACAACGCGGCAGCCACAGACGCTTGAATTCCGAGATCTGATTAGGCCCGTAAGGTTTTGTGCCATGGTCAGACTCATCATTAAAAATATTGGGGGGTGTGTCTATTGCCCTAGATCATACACTCAATAGAGTTCTAATAGTTCGCGGCATTTCTTATACCCAACTGAAGGTAATAAAATTAGCAGGATATGAGGTGATAAAACCTAAAGGAGAACGTTACCTAACGGTTCCAAGTGGAATAAACACAAGAGGTTAGTGCGATCTTATTAGAATGAAATTCCCAGAAGTGAGATTGCGGCATCTTCAGGTACTTCGATTTAGGCATTACTTCCGTTGCCAACAAATACATAGTCATACATTTCTATTTTTCGCAAGAGGGAAATTTTGAATTTTCAAATTACTACAACTGTAATATATATTAAGATTTTGCTTCAAAATCGTATCATCTCTTCCTTTGTTCAAAAGAATCCCATTTTAGTTTTCCATCTTGCCCAAATTTTTAAAGTACTTTTGAAGGAGATGTAACAGCTACTTCTAAAAAACTATTTTCACCCCCTGGATCACACCCATATTGTCGGACACGCACGGGTGGCCGAGGTCGTTAAGGCGCGGACTCGTGAGCGGGAGGTATGGAGTTCGAATCCCACCAGGACCGTTCTCCTTGATTGGGATTTTTCTAGGTTTTCCTCAGTCCTAATAAATGGCAAATGCCGGGCTAGTACCCTAAACTTGGATTTGGAACGCTTCCTTCCTTAAAAAAAGTATCCTTTCCCAATTTATCATTTCATCTCGTGTATTATCAGTGTCCACTCCCTGTGGTGCTTCAGTAGTAAAAATGGGCGATAAACACTACTGAAAAAAATCGTCGCGTGAAACGCCCACTGTCATTTACTTCAGTCCGATCCTTAACCTTCATTTTAAAATTCACTCGTATACAAAATGCTCTTAAAAAGTGTTGTGTATATGTTAAAACTGTAAATGTTGTCCAGTTTTTTATATTGGTTCATCTTAACTATGATTTCTCTTCGGATGAATAATCATAAACGGTACGTTAAAACTGACAGGCACTCAACATGTAAACCCGCGGTACTTTACTTGAAATTTTTTTTAATAATTTAATTTATGTTTTATTCTTTGTTGCTATACACGCATTGAACTCTAAGGCAAGGTTAAGGTTTTTCTCACATTAAGAAAAAAGTTAAAGTAGTAGGTAATATATGCTATATTTTTTCCAAAGGACATGTTTCTCTTGACAGTACCTGGTTCTGTATTGGCGACTTCAAGCATCTTGAATCTCTGCTCTCCGTAGCTTCCAAAGCACTTGTGTAATTTATTTTAACAAATAAATCGGTACTCCCACTTTAAGGTATCGTAATGTTTCAAACAAAAAAAAAGATGAACTAATAATACGCTCAGAGAATACAGTTGCATGGACCTTCCCCAGAGTCTTCAAACACTAACAGTCTTCTGTTACTTTTAATCTGTTGTCCGTAGCTAATTTTTTGAACATTTGTATAAGCTCCGTTCTTACCTTTTCTCCTTCTCTTGAGTTCTAACTTAATACACATGCTCAGAATTTCATATAAATGTATTTCCTTTGACTTCTAAAAGAACTCTTAGAGAACAAGGAGATGGCTGTCATAGTTTTTCATAAAGCACACACACCACCTGGTCTACGATAAATTTAACTAATGTCGCTGATTTCTTATTCACGCATATTCATTAAAATTTTGGTGTTGCCTTCTCTTGAGAAGTGTCTTGTCAAATTATTGGTTTTCCAACTTGTCAAACCTTCTGTTTGTATGCTCAGGATGGTATTAGTTGCCGCCCATTTCAGCATTTTCTTAGCGGTCTACAATAAAAGTTCCTCTTTGTTAAAAAGGGCTTCAGCTTGAAATATTGAACTTATTAGCGTGTTTTATTAGTTTGTGTTCCCTTTAAAAGTGTTGAAAAATATGTTTATTTTGGATTAACATTTCTATAATCAAGATCATTTTACTTTTTTTTTTTCTCCACTTGATAACAAAACTGGTCCGGAATTGCTTTATTTCCTTGTCAAACTCCTTTTTTTACACCAGTACCATATAGCAGAATATTCAAAATCAGAACTGTGAGAGACACAAAATCATATGAAATGTTCAAAATGTCCTCCGTTAGCACGGATGCAACATCAACCCGCCGTCGCATGGACTCCCTAATGCGCTTATGTATACCTGGAATATCTCTGGCAGCCTTGCAGAATATAGAAGAAGAATAATTCATTTTAATGTTCCTGGAACGAGGTCCATAAACACACAGAACTGACACTACGTGCTCGGTGCTACGTCAAGCAATGAAGTGAGTAACATAACAAGCGGATTACGAGATACAGAACGACAACCACCACAACAGTAAACCTAGGAACTAAGAGTAGTTACAACCCCCCCCCCACTCCCATTTAACCAGAGGTAAAAGCAAATGTATGCCTACTGTACGTATTAACCAATGATTCTGTTTTGGGGTTATTGCCACAAGCTATGCTGGCACTCTAGCTCGCATAATCATACCTTGTAGGCGGATTGTAGGCAAAGGGCTATAACAAAGAAATAAAGCATTTTGGACCCCTGTCCACATTATGAATAAATTGCCTTGCATTTGCCAATCACATTTTTACTACAGAGATGGGGTAAGTATGCAGTGCATTTTGCCACATCTGGTCGACGACGAGGTTGCTATGACGCAACAATGCGAATACTTTAATATATTGTCATGTGCAATGTGGAACACCATCGCAAATGTTAAAAACTGAAATCGAAATTGTGAAATATTTTTAAATAGTATAGAAATCTACACTTGTGTAAAGTTTTATTTCTAATTATTTTCTCATGATTCGCTCGAGTTTTGGTGTACACATGGAAATAATTTTAACTCGCCATTATCTGTAGTTAAGAGTTAGTGGTATTTAGCATTAGCAATAAACGCGAAACTTGCCCAAAATATTTGCGACTCAGATATTCATTTTTCACCAATTTTACAATGTATTTCTGAATTTGCGACAAAATGAGTTTGAAAATGTGATATGCTTTTGGTTTTGCGAAATTAATGTTTATTAAAGCCACAAATGTTCCAGACAAAGGTGTACAGCTTAATAGTTTTGCTTCAAAATTTGAAATTACATTCCTTCATTCAAAAAAGTTAAAAAGTGTTTTTTTTTTTTAATTTACATTCAGCTCCCTTATATCCTGTTTTCAGCTCCAGTAATAACAAGATGGAATCCTTGATTTCATTTTGCTATATATGTTGATAAGTATATTGCTATCCTTAACGAGTGTCGGTCGTGGTGGTGTAGTGGTTACCATACTTGCATCCTACACCCAAGAACGCGGGTTCGAACCCGGCCAAGACCGATGGATTTTTTCGGGCGTAAAAATCCTAAGTATGGCTTCCTTCGGAAGAGAAGTAAAACTGTGGGTCCCGTGTCGTACATTTACGGCACGATAAAGAACCTCAAGCCTGAAAGAGAGGCCTCCGAGCAAAATTTTCCGGCCGTTTCACGCCCTGAGTTGAATGGGACGCTGATGACCTGAGATGTTAAAGAGCGTCTATAAAAAAATCATTCAAAAAAAAAAACGAGTTGTTTGAATCTCTTGACGAAAATTCTCTGGCTACCAGTAGTAAAACAGTATATAGATATGAACGTGCCTTACTCTGCTTAATTTTTAAGTCAAGATTGCAGCAAATATTGCAGTAAAACCATTGACTACTGATCTCTAATAGGGGGTTCGTCTATATGGATACAAATTGTTGAATGTCCTCTTAGTATTATGTGGGGGATCTGGAAAGGGTATGAATGGGTGGTTTTCATTATAAATAAACTACATAATGGATAAATGTGTTAGTGAATACACTAAGACTGAGATTTTATCACAAATTTAGTTCAGCGAATATGACTGTGAACAAAAGACACATTTTATTCAAGGTGAAGGACTTGGCTTTCACCAAACCATTGTAGGGCAAAACTACAAGTGCTTTATCGAGAATGACTCCTAAGTATGGAAATATTCTTGATAGAGGAATTTGAATTATTTTCCTTTACCTCTGCAGCTCTTAAATGCACATAGATCCGACACATTTGTAGATGCTGAGAGATGTTTCAATAAATATACTTTTATTGTTACAGACAGACGATCTAGGATGAAAGACATCACAACTGAAACATGTAAAACGTTCAATTTAAATAGATGAATATATTATGGTAAAGTTTATAATGCTTTCATAATGTAAATCAATATACAGTTTTATTTCATTCCAATGCTTGTTTTAAGTTTCCTATCAATAACGAGCAATATTAAATTTGAAAAGCATAAGTGCCATAAAATGCAGAAATTATTATTAAAATGCCAAATTTTAAAACCATAAAAGCCAAAACCACGAACTTTAGATATAGAAACACAAAATTATGCATGTATATAGCTAAAATAATAACAAGAAAGCAGAAATAAATAAACCACTAAAGTGACATAATTATTTTCAGAATAGTTATGTTCTTTTTCAAGGCAGTAGACAAATGAAAGCGATAGAAATAAATATTGAATTTCGAAGGTAAAGTAAAACATTGGATGACTCTTATTTCAAAAACTAGCCAACACGTGATAACTAAATCTAAAACATAAAAATGGGTCTTATTAGACTTTTCTACAGAGTATATTTCAATACTTTCTGGTCTGTTGCTTTGTACGTCATTTTTCACCCTATAGACTGGGGTTTTTATGGTTTTTGTATGGCTCTATCTTTAAACTGTAATTTAAATACATACATAATGCTCAAGTTCTTCAGTAAATGTTAGTATCTTATCATAAGTATGTTGTTTCTAAATAAAAATAATTCAAATAATTAATAAATCGACATTTATACAAATATACATAAATATTACAACGGTGTAAGCCACAAACACATTTATGTATATAATGATACAATTCTACACTTCTGGCAAGACATAAGAGCATTCTCATACAAGTTATACTTTTAATGTACGAGAGATGTCATAAGTTATGGCAATTATTTTTTTCCCCCTTTCTCGCGAACAAGAGACAACATGAAAAATCAAACATATATGATTGATGGAGTATGTAATGCACTTTCGAATGAAGCCACCAGTGGCATATGTGAGAAGAGCTGCTTGTCGCAGCACGTCTCAAAGTTCAGTTGGTGAGCAACAGTGGTCACAAAGAGTGTATAAGCAGCAAATTTTTGTATCACTGCTAGCATAGCTTCTCGCTCTTCATGGCTATGGCAGCACTGCGAACACAGCCCTTAGTTAGACCGGAAAGTGTTAAGCACACCCAAATGCTCTGTTTAATTTAACTGAAAATTTTACTACCCAAAATGCCTAACTCTTGAAATATGGCAGAAAATAGTAGATACAAGCAGAGTAAACTTTGTAAACATGTAATACTAGTCATTATATGAGAGTTTCATATACTAAGTACATAAGTAATAACTAAAAACTATAAATTTATTCACAAACAGTGACTTTTAGTGATACTGACAGTATGAAACTATGAACGCTGTCTGAAATAGGGGAATCAAAACATTGCAAGCAACTACATATGCCTATTCATTATAAATAAATGAAAATACAGTTAAGTCTTTTGCTGATTGCGGTTTTCATTGAATGTTCGATTTAAAATGCATGATATGTAAGTAAATTCAACATATTCTTAAATATTGCAGCAAGCTATGATAACTATAAATTAACTATAGAGAGATTAACCTCATTTGGATATAGATAACACACAGTAAATGAAACAATTTTATTATGGCAGCAGAAAAAGAATTATAAAGATTGAATGCGAGAAGCAAACGAAACGCAATAGTGCTTTCACCAGCTGGCAACAGCTTTCTCAAAGCACCACAGTAATTTACAGTATTTCCGTTGCCGTAACGCATGATAAAATATTCCAGAGGAAATGATACACCTCGCCATTTTGAATGAATTAATTCCGACCTTCCAGCAACAAAAACGAAAACAGAAGAGGAGCCGGCAGGTACTATCTATATCTTTTATTAGCAGGAGTGAAATAAAGGGCGGAATATTGGAATATTTAACCTTCATCCCACGGTCTTGAATATTTTGATGCCTAAAGAATGATATACGGTTGTGCATTTTTGAGTCTGAGTATGCTACAACAGCTTTAGAAGAATAAGTACAACATTTCTGTATATTTATGTCCAACATCTATAGCAGTTTTTGCTGTTCATATTTATGGCTACTTAAAAAATGGTAGTGAATTATTAAGTTGCTTTGTGATAGACGAAATAAAATTAGGTGATTATAGCTGGTAATGATAAATTAAGATAGCGTTGTCTGTCACCTGTCCTATGACCCTTTGTCCTGATTCTGTAATCTTTTATTTTTATTTCATTTTACTATTTTTTTTTTTTTCGCTTTTTCTTGAATTAAACTATTCATTTTTTAAAAAGAAAGGCACAGTGATGTTCAGTTGAAATGTTACCATTTTGATTCAAGAATCTTGGGAACTGCAAGCAACTTTAGCCTTTAGGAATTGCTACCCACATTTTAATCATGTTATGGGTGAATGTTGCTAATCTGGTTAATTTACATCTTTAACATCTCAGGTCATCGGCGTCTTTTACGTACCGTAAATCTACGATACGAGATCCACGGCTTTATTTCCCTTACGAAGGAAGCCATACTTAGAATTTTAACGCCCCAAAAAATCTATCGATTCTGGTCGAGATTGAGCCCGAAATCTTGGGTTTACGAGGCAAGTCTGGTTACCACTAAACCATCCCGAGTCGGGTCGCGTCGGCTCGGCTCGGCTCGGCTCAGTTCGGGTCGCGTCGGAGCAGATTGAGATAGACAAATAGGATACAACATAAAAAGCAGATATTAAAAATGAAATTAAAATAAAATTGAGAGAAGAGAAATATATCAACAATAGATTTAAAACTTATTCTATCTATCCTGGCTAAAACATATAGTCCATGAATTTCTATCCCGCGTTGAAATCTCCAAGCAGTAGTTTTGATATTTTACTGCTACCAGTAGTTAGCATGAAAATAAAATTAACTTTTTGCTTAATAAGCTTAGTTTTTCTATGATATTCTTTATACGTCGCGAAATAGATTCTTAAATTAATATAAAGAAGCAACTCTTTATTTTGGTTTCGCAGATTTTCTCTGTGGTCTCTTAACAATGTAAAATTTGATTATAATTAACTAATATTAATATATACTATCAATAATATCATTATTTTTAAAGGCAGCTAGCTTTTATCTACTTTATTTCTGTTTTATTTTACTATAGCAAAAATAAAATGACTATTATGAAGTATAGAGATATACTGTTGAATGACAGCCTATAAAATATATGTAAATTAAATATTTTTAACGAATACATTGTCCGACGAACAATGTGGCTTTAGGAAAGATTTAATATGCTTTGATTATATATTCAAAATTGAAGTACTTCTATAGAAGCATAGAAAATTGAATATTGCGCTTATATTTGCTTCCGACAGAGTTTTGAGAACTAAATTGTGGGAGATCAAGACTTTACGAACATCTAAAGGTAATAGGCATGGAAATAAAGAAATAAAACAATACAAACAAATCAAAGTCCTTTATCTCTTGAACAATTTAGTATTAACAATGATGAACAATGATGAAATCATTATAAAACGGAAACAGCTTTCAATTAAATATTTTATAATTTATAACATAGAATTACATGCGATTTTGTTTCCAGTTGAACCTGCCTTCATTGTTGAATCATGTATGTTCCCCAAAAAGACATCAGCGATTTGATAATTAAAATATCAACATAAAAAACTAAAACTTAGGGAAAAGCCATGAGATGTGAGATGGACTGATTAGATTTAAGGGGCAAAATAATACCTTCCACACAAATAAAGTTTTGTAAAGTAGTGACAATCCATTACTGACAGATGGTTGCAAAAACTGTACAGTTATTGGGATAGGTACAAGAAAACTCGAAGCTACAGAAAGTAATTTCTTACATTAAAGAGTAGGAATTACTTATTGGGACAAGAAAATAAATTGAGGGGTAAATAATAGGAAGAGGTATATCCATTTTAAATTTAACATGGGAAATATCAGAAATGAAATACAAATTAGACAAGTTTATTCAAAGAATGACAAAACAGAATACCAAAAGTGAATGCTAAATTATAATCTAAAAGAAGAAGAGGAAGTATTGGACGCTTTTCAAATCAGTAGCAGAATCAAGATTATTAATAAGAAAGAGTGTTGTGGTGACTACATAAATTTGAAATTTCGTGAACTTGAAGGCACGTAAAAGACCTTAAGTCTAAAAGAAGAGACCTCCTAAATAAATAAACAGAAAAAGGTGAATAGATTATGAATTTAACAACGTGAGTGCAGTAAGGCCTTTAACAGCGAACAAGATGTTAATGAAATGGAGATAAAGCTTTGGCTATTGAATGACAATGACCATATGCCGAAAATATGAAACAAAAATACGTTTCGTTTTTAAAAGAGAAGAAAATAAAATTAAGCTCTAACCTCATATCTGGTGTTTTTCATGAACCAAGAAGACGAATCTTATCCACTCGCCGAAGCGAACGTATTTGAAACCGTTAGTAGTACACCTTTATAATAACGGCCAACCGAATAAACCGATGAATATGTATAAATAGGAAAATGAAATAAGAGAACAAAAAGAAAAGCGCCTCTAGAATGAAGGAAAAAAGACAAAAGGAGGCACGTGCCAGTCGCTTAGGTCTACTCAACTTAGAGCCTAGTTCCAACTCCTTTCACCCTCCTTCTCCCTCGTCACCATCTCCTCCTCGTCGATATTCTCTAATTTTTTTTTCCCTCACTCCTGCGGCCGTTTTTTCCCTAACCTTCCTTCCATCCTTTTCGTTTTCCAAAGTAGTTGGACGGGCAGACGGCCAGCCAGCTAAGGCCTCCTGCAGAAAACGCAATTGCAGGTGTTTCTAGTTCAGTGGCTCCTACTGCGTGTTAAATCAAGCGCCCGACCTCTAACACATCTCCTCTTCCAAATTAGATACCCACACGACAATAATTTGAATACCAAAAATGCCTTCTTTCCATTATTGACAGCACCTTTACTTCTTTTGCAGTAACTGCCTTACTGTTTCAATTTGAGAAATGCTCATATCCTAAGAAGTATTTACGTCATATTTAAATTTAGAGTAAAACCTAAACAAGAACATATCTTAGAATCAAATACGACATGCTCAGTGCACCGTTTCAAGATCTCCGATAAAAAGCACAGGCTCCGTACAATAAAAGTTCATTGTGTTACAATGATCAAATTCGATTCTTATTCCTTCCCATGGTCAAGAATTCCACATTCTGCCTAAGTGGTTTTATGAGTAAAATGACTTGGTGTAAATCTACAGTCCTCTATGTAAAAGTATTAATCTCTTATAAATGTAAATAACACAAGAGATATTAAAAATTGAGAATGGAACACCAAAGAACCATAGAAATAAATATTTCCTGGAAAAAACGTAATAAATACATTAGTTTTCTTGTAGAAATGTGATATGTTTAACATAAATAATATTTTTGAAAATCAACAATTTCAAAGGACATGAAACCGAAAAGATTTATGCTAAACTTTTCAAAAAAATGTAATATCGTAGCTGAGTGTGTACATTCTATAAATGTATAGTATAAGATTTAATATAAAGTTTCAAGATGGAGATAAACCAATTAATATTTTATTTGCCTGTGCAGAGAAAGCAATAATAATAAAAAGAATAGTTAAATGCTATCTCTTAAAAAACATGTATACCATATAAAATACTTTCATTAAATTGCGATATTTGAAACATGCAGGCTGCTAGTTGCGTCCACGTAGTCTTTTTTTTAACAGTGCTTAATACCCATTTTAACTACTGGGGCATCATAGGCGACGAACTGATGATATATGAGATGAAATGAAAACTGGGAAATAATTTTTTAAAGGAAGGAATTCTTCCAGGCCTAAGTTAAGGAGTACTTCCCTGGAAATTGCCATATATGAGGATAAGCATCCAATCCCAGGCCTCCTCACGAGTCCACGCCTTAACACCTCGGTGCTTTAAGTTGTGCGGGCATGAGAGAGAAGTCAGCTGTACTACTTTAGCTTGAGAGTGACTGATATACGTTCTCTCTGCGTGGAAGATAGATATAAATACTGTACTTCTAGGTATGATACGCATTTTCCTTGGGACACAAATCTGAAAAAATGTTCATTTTTCTTAATAATTTCCAATTTGAACAAATTTGCATATAGAGCATAGAATGCTTCTACAACGAATGTTGTATATTTTCCTCTTCCAGGACTGCATTCAGCATGACTAACACTTATAGTAAATTTATTTTAATGGTGTTTAATGTCCGTTTTTACTACTGAGGCACCACTGGCGGTACTTAAGGAGAGACATTCAATAACCCATATCATTTCTTTATATTGCAGTTTAACTCCATTCATAGGTTGTAAATCCAATCCTCTTTTTAACAATCATTATTGCGAAAGGAAGTAAATATGCATTATAAACATATTTGATGATTCTAATAAATAGTAAAATATGTGCTTAAAGTGCTTAAAATGTAGCAAATAATTTTTTAGTTTATATATAATTTGACTAAAAAAAAAAAACAGCTTTCACATGCAATTAAGAAATGTATTGCAATGTAGTTGATCCTAGTGGTCTAGTGGTAGCCACACTTATCTCATAGACCCAAGATCTCGGATTCAATCCCGGCCGGATTTTTGGGGCGTAAAAATTCTAAGATTTAAAAATGAATGTGCATCCTTTATTAATGTTTTTCTTTCCTAATAATAATTTAAATTCTTTATTTGGCTTCCTTCGAAAATAAAGTAAAGTTATGGATCCCGTTTCGTGGATTTACGGTAGGTAAAAGAACCTCAAGCCTGAAAGATGAGACCATTGAGCAAATTTTATCGGCCATTTCACGCCCTGAATTGAATGAAACGCTAATGACATATGATGTCATAGACCGTTCGTAAATATAGGTACCAAATAAATAAATAATATACAAATGTATGCGGAGAAAAAGACGTTAATTATTACACAATACTAAATATAATAATTTCGAAAATAAAATTACAAATTTCTCCGCACTCGGGTGATGTGCACCGTACAGGAGAAAGTTAAAACTCCTATTTTTCTGAAATTCCTTTCTTCCTTTGAACCCGGTTTTAAGCAGGAAATCTGCCCACCATTGCTAAGGTTTGGACTTTGGAGTGAGTGCATGCCTTGGTAGTTGAACACAATTACTATACGCTCAGCGTGCGGTCAGTGATGCTACCCGAATTCACTCTTCCAGTAAAATATCGGCTGCACAATGACTGCTGAGTGCCTTCTCGATGACCTTTTATATTCGCAAAGAAATGTAAAAATATGCACATTTTGCAATAGGGTCTGACATGAAATTCTCTTATTAGAACCACAAATTATTTGAATGGTCCTATTTTGTGGATGAAAGCTCGCGCCCTTTCAACGAAAATAATTCCTATTTCATAATTAAATAATAAAATAGATGTAAGCATAATACAAATTTAATGCAGAACTGGAACTGAAATAAGAAAGCTATCTAAGAGCATAGATAGCAGTTCTTAGTTTAGGAATAACAATATATTAGACAAGTATTTTCCAATTTAAATATTTATCAACTGGGAGACCTATAAGCTATTGTTTCATACTTAAAAGCAGATCTATTAGGACACAAGACTTGTAATTTATGGGGGGGTAAAGGAAATATAAAGCTCTGTAGCTGGTATCTGATCTTAGAAAACATTCACAACAGATCACTATCTGCAATGACAAGCATTTAGGAGCCATTATAATGGTAACAAAATGTGAAATATTGTTTTAGCACATCCGCATACTTCAAATTTAAATACAACAGAATCGCAATTTAAATAAGATGGTGAACAAAGATAGTCCAGAAGTGAGAAATCTCAAGATAAAACGTGAAGTTTAACTTTATATGTTTATTTTTATAAAGGGAATAATGTAACGTTATTTCAAACAACACTCTTTAAGGGAACTCGTTCTATATCAGCTAAAAGAGAATATGACAGCTCATGTAAAAATGGCAATCCACAGTTGCTTAACATCCTCTTGAATACTGTTCTATTATTTGATGCTAGCCATGAGAGTAAACCTTGACAACCAATCCAATATTGTCACGAGCTATTTGACGTGGTATTCGGGCGCTTACTCAGCGTAGTTTTATTCTAATAAAACACAACTATAGGATTACAAAATCGACTAGATTTAATAACCAACAAAGCACTTGGGCTATTCCTCCATTATAGGATAAAGGCTGCTGTTCTTCTTACTGACTTACTGACTATCAATTATCCACCTTACTACTGTATTTATTCTCTCAATTGAGATGGTTTGTCGGTGGTGATAGTGTTGTTCTTGGCCCCAAGTGCAAAATTTTAAGGCGGGTTTAGCAGGTCCCGACAATTAGAGCCTAATTATGAAGCTGTTTAGTAGGCTCCGGCTGTGTGCCCCAGATTGGGCAACAATTTTGAAGCGATCCGTTGTTGTTGTCGTTGAGAGGGCTTCAAGTTGTGGTGCCAATTTTTAAGAGATTTTGTAGAATTATTATTAATCGCTTCGGTGTTGTTCACCAGGCTTCAATGACAACTATTACTCAGGATGTATTCTATTTTATTGACTCATACTCAACAGCACCAGGAGAGGGTTTCAATAGAATAAATAAGCATAGATATTAATATTTTATTCAGTCCAAAATCTTTCGCGTCTCTGGTGTTTTGCGTACGATAGACTTAGCTAAGTCATTACAAACTTAGTTGCTGCGTGTGAAACTTACAGACGAGTGCCGCGGTGCCTGAAACTAAAAGTTGAACTTATAATCAGTACTACTAAGCCTACGTCTTACCGCGTGTAACATTTAAGACTGCCTATCCCACTGTGTGTACTACTTGGAACTGAGAATGAGCCGCCAGGCCGAGCCACAGGCATGAATTTAAATCAAATAATCGTTGGTTTCAACTATGCCAAAGGAGTCATAAAGGCAAGCGCAATCGTCGCGCATATCTTTAAAAATTGAAAAATACATTCTCCATTGGCTTGTTTAAATTCACCTGCCTCACTTTCCATTCACTATTTTTTTAACGTTTGAAACATTTTGTCATCATTGGCTGTTTGATTCCGACCGGTTAGCAGTACAGCAGCCGGTCGGAGTCAAAATCCCAAACGGTTTAAAATTCTTTCAGTTAATTAATCCTCAGTAGCTGTCCTTTTAAAAAAGAAAGGGGTTTCATATACGCGACCCTCGGTTACTTCCTCTGAATAGAGGTTTTATGGCCCTTTTGTTGGCTTTCCCAAGTTTCGGTAGCAAAACACTAAAGAGCTTTCTCTTTTGTTGATATTCAACTCACGTGTTAGCCGTATGCCGTAATATACATATATAATATCTACATTACTATTTAGAGTACATGAAATATTATTATTGGGATTACATAATAAATATACATTATAATTAAACTTCAGTGGGGGGTGGAACGTAGGAACCGTTACTACACATGTAGGCAACGAATGGACATGGACAAGACATGCAATGGAAATGAACAGACATCTTTAAATGCCTACATATCTAGAAACAGCTTGGGAAGTTGTAACCGGATTTTACTACAAGCAACACACACCGGTATAGTGTAATAAAACATTGTTAACTACATGTAATTGCTTGTTATTTTGTTTACGCAAGTCTTAATCGAATAATTTATTCTTGCTATTACTGCTTTATTCCACTCCCTCTTACTTTTGTTAGCGGTTGAATAGGATCTGATTAACCTAATTCTTCTAAGTGTCGACAATTATCACCTCGACATCAGCGGCGGGAATCAGTTGATTGCGCCACATACGAACCGATTCACCTTGAAGCAGAATGGACTCCCTCTATCAGCGCCTGAACAAACCTATCGCCAAACAATCATCGATTGGCGCAAGGAAAGGAAAATTAACTCCCGCAGTTTAATGAATGTTATCTCAAACTCTGTCGATAATTAAAGATGGTATCCATTTTTAAATTGTAAAACCTTTGACGTCCGTAGCCACGCCTAAAGTACTTGTTTTATTGGCTCAACGTGAAAGAGAAATCTCTCGACAGTTCATTCTGCAGTGCAAATGATGAAATGGCACCTGAGTAAAATGCAGTCTGAATGGTGTTCAGTACCCATTCACTTGGGCTTAATCACTGCACAGGATGAAAGGCTATTTTTTGTACACTTACGGATGCTCTTTAACATCTCAGGTCATCAGCGTTCCATTCAATTCAGGACGTGAAAAGGCCGACAAATTTTGCTCAGAGGCCTGTTTTTTTTTCAGGCTTGAGGCTCTTTTTCGTGCCGTAGCTACAACATGGGACCCACGGTTTTACTTCCCTTCCGAAGGAAGCCATACTTAGGATTTTTACGCCCGAAAAAAATCCATCGATTGTGGCCGGGATCGAACCCAAAATCTTGGGTTTAGGAGGCAAGTATGGTTACCGCTACACCACCAGGACCGACTGGGAGGATGAAAGATGCGTCTGATATTTGGTTAATTGAAGATAAACAGGTGGCCCTCAATACGTATAAAAACGCACAAAAATCAATAATTATACATTAATAATATAACGGATAAATTTTCAATAAAAATCTGTGAAGGGGGTTACTTTATACTAACTTTCTAAATTTTTTTAAAAAAATTTGTGTGAAATAATTTTACTGGAGGAACGAAGTTATTAGTTATTGTCTCTATTATTGAACTGCGTAATTGTTTCAACATTCGTTAATGTTTTTTTATGAAACAATGATCTGTCAAGGGGGACTATAAAGTGTCCCTCCCTCGCCGTCGATAGCTCCTGTAATGTATAACATGCCTGGAATTTTTTTCTTGAAAAATGTTTTATATGTCTAATTCTGTTTGTACCAACAATGGAGTCCGTTTATATAGTTTACTCTTTCAATTTTGATTGTTAGCTTGTTCTGTTACAACACTTCTACTGTTTTACTTATTCAATATTCAGTCTGTCTGAATACCGTGGCGGTAATAGATAAAGATAGGCAGATTTTTTATGCAAAGGAAGTGAGTGGTGAAAAAGAGACGTTACTATTTGTGTACGAGTGAGTGCCGGTCTAAGAAAGAAAAATACAACAAAATTAGTAAAACAACAATCATTTGTGGCAATTTCACAACTGCACTTGTGCTAGGCACAGAAAGAAAACCTGATTTGTTCAAAATATGGAGAAAGTTCCTAGAAGAGTGATATTGATATGTGAATTTACCATCAAATTTGGATATTACTTTGAAAATATTTTTATTGTCAGTTTAAGGATCAATAATTTATTAATACAAATTTTATGCTTACGAATATGTAAGTCACGCTAGCACACAGCCTATTATTTCAGTCTAAATATTGTTGTATAAAATATAACTTTCAAATAAATTTGTTTAAAACATTATTTTAAAAATTACTGAGATATTTTGTTTCTCTAGTAGTCATAAAGTACCCCCTGCCAATCCTGGTGGTGTAGTGGTAACCGTACTTGCCTCCTAAACACAAGATCGCGGGTTCAATTCCGGCCAGGATCGATGGGTTTTTCCGGGGTAAAAATCCTAAGTATGGTTTCCTTCGAAAGAGCAGTAAAATTATGGTACTGTGTTGTAGGTTTACGGCATTTAAAATAATCTTAAGCCTGAAAGAAGAGGCCTCTGAAGAAAATTGATCCGCCGTTTCACGCCCTGAATTGAATGGGACGCTGTCGACCTGAGATGTTAAAGAGCGTCCGTAAATAAAGCAAATCAACAACTACTTATATTAGAATTCTAAAAACGTGCAATGTATTCACCAAAATTGCGTTCTGCACTCTTCCTCTACATTGCCATGATGGTTATTAACTTTAATTAAATGTGTTGTTACTTATATTTGTTGATATAGTAGTATTGTATTGTGGAGTGAAATTTATTTGCTCGATATATTAATTTGTCTTATTTTTCATAGAGAATATAGATAGGTTGGAAAGGAAGTAATGGCAGCACTGTAACAACATTGCTTATGAACATGTGAGGGCATTATTGCTCTACACACTCAGCGTCACTAGTACTAATTGTAAAATTGAACCGGCTTAATTTCTAAAGGTGAGTAGCGTGCATGGATGATCATTGAGATGGAGGAACGTTAGTGAATATCGTGCGAGTCTCTGGGAAACCTGAAGCCCTACGAGGGCGCGTTAGGTGTCAGGCTTTCGGTAAGGACATGATTATGTGGAAGATGTACTACAAGCAGATTGTCCTATTTTCGAAGGACGTTAATTTGATTTGAAATGGATCGGCGAGGGAGTTTGCCACACGAAATCCAAACAAGCCACACTGAAGTATTGCAAAAAAGCGGTCCTTCACGGATATAAAAAATACGGTTTAGCTACGGATGTCCAGCCTCTTTTAGAAATGTGGCTGTGGAAATAAATGCATCGGGATTACATTGAAGGGTTGCAAAAATCTTCAAGTTCTAGAATAAATAATTTGCTCCTTGTATCTTATCATTACTTTCTTTCCATTCCTCCAAATTGGTCATATATATTATATTATTTAAAATTTTGCCATTGGAATAGGTTAACAATTAAAGATTTCTCGACATGACGTGCTAGCATAGCCGTCCTGAAAAAGATGGGTTAAAAAGTTTGACAACTATACTACATCGTTTTCCTTGTAAGCCACTGGACCAAAGAAAAAAAAATGACGTTAAGACTTCTGTGCTGGAATTGTCCCAAGACCTAAGTTATGTTACTTGCACCAGATAAATTATTTTCTCTGTCATGCCTCAGGAACAATAAAAAGGCCCAGCATTAGTTAGGCATAACTCATGGGCATTCAAAAATATTTCTTGCGGTAGTCGGCGTATATAAGTTACATGAATACAGGCTGGGGAATTCAAAGAATCGCCTCCTCGTTAACGTGCAATTAGCAGTCTGGACATCATCTCGCTCTGCTAGTATTAAAGACGATAACAAAAACAGACATCTACTATCGGCTAGTTCTTACCGATGTACACGGCTCCTCATGACAAGCTATGTATATGTACGCCCCGGTGTTTGTACAGATTTATCATAAAGAAATTGAATAATGATGCTGCTTTACTTTTTATATACTCGACTTTTTATAGCTACCATTTTATTCAGCGATCTAAGCCGCTGTTACCAACCAATAATGCCACTCTTGCTACGAGAAAACAATGACAAAACTTCTTAGAGCTGAGAAAGTCGTTTAAATCTGCAATAAAAAAAGTCCGTCGAGCTGCGTAAACTAAGCCAGTTCCTCATCAAGTTGAATAACTTTTGATAAAAATGAATATAAAATCCAAATCAGGCCTTATTAATTAATTAAATTAAATAAGTTATAGAAATGCTATGCGGTATTAGAACAATATTAGAATTCTTGCAATCTGTATCACAAAAGAGAAGTAACGTTTATTATTATTATTATTATTATTATTATTATTATTATTATTATTATTATTATTATTACTGAGACTAAACCAGAAAAATTAATGGCATACTAGTAAATAAACGAAATATATGATCACTGATAAACAAAGCTATAATGTGTGGGTTTTTTAAACATGTTTAAATGTAACCATGTTTATGAACTGAACCCTTGTGTCATCTTTACGTTCACTAAAATAGAGGGAAATAACAGAAATTTTCGACTTGCATTGTGTAATTAAGAACATGTTCATATGTTTCAATAAAACAAAAACTTGTTACTGTTTAAAAACAATAAGCAGATAAAAACAATCGAAAAATATCCATGGATTTGAAATTTAATTTAACAACAAACCTCAGTCAGGGATTATGGTTCTGGTAGGAATCGAACCCCAGACCTGCCGCTCACGAATCCGCGTCTTAACACCTCGGCCACCCGTGTTGTTATTTTCGTCAGTCTTGAAAAACATGGTGGAAACAATTTTGTGACAGGTTCTTTAGATTCTCTTCCGCAGCCTTCACATTGCTTCTAATAATATACTTAATGAATGTTCAATAGAAAATGAGAGGGTGCACCTTTGCTCAATAGCCACATTCTCTGTCTTATTTTAATTGGTAAATATTTCAAGCTCTTTTTCTCTAGAAATGATTATTTTTTCAAAGTGTTTACCCAGTTTTTTACTGTGCGTTTCATTGAAGAACTTGGTCCAAAAGTTCTTCACGTCAAGTTTAAACAGACTGACAGCGAAAGACGAGCTGCGCTTGCAGAAGGAGTAGTAGCTGCCAACAGTAGTTGAAGCCCCTGAGTGAGTAGCTATTTGCAAAATGTGGGAACGGCATCCAGACAGCAGGTTAATAATCATACGCTAGGCAGTTGGTTCGCAACACATTACAAGAATAACAGCCGCAAGCAAACCTCCAGAGATGTGTATCTGAATTCCATTTCCATATGTATGTACCCATATGACTGACTGCCGGCTCCATTAACACCTTCCTGAACAAGAAGCTGAAGAACGACTTCACTCCAGGCGACTAAAACAAATTTGAAAAATTACAACTAGCAAGTAGGAGGTGCAACATAGCATCTTGTAGTTTATGCCAGTCCATGGTTAGTCAATACTCATCAATTTATAAAAGCCATACCACGTTTGTAGACTACAGATTAAACAGAGTAGTACTTCAGTACATAGCAACAAATGCAGTGAGATCTCTGTGCGATTCAACAGTTGCCCCTCTGTTAGGTGCCTATTGTTATCGAAAAATGAAGTATAATATGAAGAACTTTCGAAAAAACACACTAAAACATACACGTTTTAGTTCATATCCATTACAAATATTAGATTAGTGATTTATATTTTACTAAAAATTACATTTTAAGTAATGAAATTAAGTTTACGGTTTAGTTTTGCTGCTTTGTCTTTGTTTTTCAACAATTTTAAAACGACGGAAATTATTTGAAATAAAAAATATACTATAAAGATTAAGAATATTTAAGACTGCCTCCTAGGTTCAGTGGTTATATTACTGAAGGCTAGAGGTCCTGAATTCGATCCCCAGTACGCACTTTGAAATTAGAAATTAGATGCTCCAGCATCTTGAGAACAATTGGGAAGCTCCTGATAGAGAAGTGGAGACGTCTGAACAAACCCGCCGTATGTTGGCGACCACTAGGATACGGTGTGATGATCTCATGACCTGCAATACTGCACATACCAGTGATGTCGTAAGACGGACGTAGAGGACGCAGCGGTCGCTGGAGTTAGTCAAAATAGTGGCTAAAAACTTCGGAGGAATAAGATTTAAATATTTCTTTAATTGCAAGAATAATTAAATGAACATCTATCTCAGAGAAATATACACGTTAATGTAGTCTGTAAGGTAGCTTTAAGGGAACTGTAAGGCAACTGATCTCGTATCTTAAATTTCACACAGTCAGAAGTTGTTGGGAGATGTGTGGTTACAAAATATTAACCCCTCAAACGAATACGAAGCTTTAAGAACAATATGCAGTACCATGGTCAGTAGCTCGTCTTCCTACCCGGTCACTCTATTTACAAACTGTGTCACTTTATGATGCCCCTCAATGGCAATACATTGTCAGCATTTGTGTGGGAAATTCTTGAATTTCATCCAACTTTTCTACCACAAAAAGCGTAGTTTGGAACATGTTTCTTGTCAGTGAGAGATGCTATCTCTCGCAACATTTGAAATAACTGGGAGACAGTTTCTATATCTGAAACATGGTTGACAGGTATTTTCTTGCGAATCGTCTTACTGCGTCTTAGCAAGAATTCGTTTTAACATATGTATCTTACAATAAATTAATTTATAGTTTTTATTCAGTTTACTATCTAAAAATAATTTCTGCTGACGCTCCCCATCTGAATTCCAGGCAACAGGACCTGGACATCAACGAGATTGCTGCCGGTCTCAAGCAGCGGCTATACTAACCATGGTGTGTCGACATGCAGTTTCCTCCTCCTATTCTTCTTTTTTATAGATACATTTGGTGCATTTTATTTCTGTGCTTTTCTTCTTTCTTCCACTTTTACTTTTCTCCTTCTCTTGTTCTCGCATTACTTCTTCTCTCAGCTGCTTCCTTTCCGCCCAAAGACGACCATTATCCTCATCTGATTCAATTTGGTTATCTCATCATCTTGTTTTTGAACTTACTCTTCTTGCATTTCTCTGATTCTCTGGGATCTTCTAGGGGAATATACGATTTCTGATAGTTGGATTTTCTCCCTTATTTGATTTCTATTGTTTATATACTCTTCTGCTATTTTACACGATATTTTGTTACATAATTTAATACACTAAAATCATCTTGACCTCTCATGATGTTCCCAATGAATTTCCCTACAAGTATCCGTCTTTCCTCAGTTACAATTGACTGGTATTTAGGGCATATGAATGAAACGCTTCGGTGTATAGAATACTTTACAAACCTTGCATATAAATTTTGCTTGTAACTTAAATTTTTTGCAAATATGAGCATTATGGACCGTGTTCTATTACATAATGTAGTAATCCCTTACTGGGTTGAATATGTTTGAATTGTAATCTTTGTTTTATGAATGGAAAAATATCATACGCTCTTCTACCTTCTTTTATTTCATCCCATTCTTTTTGCCATATCTGTAATAAATATTCTTTGGTTTATTTTTATTGCTATATATTTGCCAACAATATCCAATATTTTTAATTGTTTGTTTTAAGTCAATAAGAAGCGGCTTTTAAGCGGATTAAATAATCAATTGACCATATACCCAAGATTACTAAGTCTCATTATAAGAAATGTGAAAATGTAATATAATGTAAATTAATTATAAAATTAAAAATAAATAAAAACACGTTGTTTGAAATACAAGTGAAGTGTAAATACCAGTAGCAATTGTAGGGCTTAATAATAAGTTACAGGTTAAAATAATTTTTGCACAGGTTTCCAGAAATGGTTTAGTTTTTGAAGTTTTAGTTTTGTCAGCTGTAGCATTAGTACTGTAATTTAAATATCTGTAAATCTATACGTTGTAATTTAGATTGTACTGATAAATTTAAAAGAGGAATAAATAAGAATTAATTTGGAATTTTATGTCCTGATATAGAATCAAGTTATTAGGATATAAACATTACAGAATAAAAATATAAATAAAAATATATTTTAATTAAAAACCCCCTTGTTCAAGACTATGTATGTGTGTATAGTGGCACAGCTACTTGTGACAAAGCCTCCTCAAACCTTGACGGCTGTGTTCTTCTAGTAAGCAGCCGGCTCTGCTGGCCATAACTAAAACAATCTCACTCTGTCAGCAACTTTTAAATATAAACATTCAAATAAAATAGGAATTTTCCGAATTATGGTCATAATCTATAGCCTTGAGTTTTTGGACAACACAAAACAAAAACATTTTGGTATTGAATATTTGTGCTGCCTTTCGCAGGCTGGTTGCGATTGTTTAGTCATCTTTCGGTACCCATAACGCAATCTAGAGATATTGAACGTGTCCATTAACGCTATCTACGCATTATAGCAGCTCTACAAATACTATCCAACAGTTATAAATCACAGAAATTGCAATTAATGAAACGGTAGCCGCTTGTTTCACTCAAGTGGTCGATACTTGAATGGCATATGCAATAAACGGCTTTATACTCTCTCTAACAAAAATGCCTCGACCATTGATGTCTCTCAGAACGCTATTAAATTTAAAATTGGCACATGTTACACCCTGCAACCTCATCAAATTCTTGGGCAAAAACTTGCCTTGGTTAATCGCATCGTTCCTTACTATGCATTTAATGCAGCATAAGAATAACGAATTACGACCATTGTTATATTTTAATGATCCATTATAGCTCATAATGTGCTGACCTTAATGGGGAAGACGGTGCATAAAGCCTTTTATTTTGGCACTTGGAGCGACAGCTTATCTGGAGGTACTAGAATTTTGATCACATGTAAGAAAGCAAGTGTTTTTTCTTACATCTCTTGTTTTTGAAACGAGCGCGTGTTTTCGCCCTCTATGGTAAAGACGGGATTCGCCAGGGAAATTTATATCTCCACTGTCATCAGAAGAACTATATGGCTATATTTAGGGAACACAAAAACCTAATGGAAGGTGAAGACAAACATATGTGCATATCTACGCGACTTGTCCAACACGGTGGGTCTCCAGCGGCTCCAAAATTGTATGGAAATCCATTCTGTAGTGGTAAGGGGCCGGAATTGTTTCGTTCCTTTAAAGACAGCGGCCTTTGTTTTTTCTTACTTTTTTGTGCGGTGTTAGAGAGACATAATATTCGTGCGATTGTGATGCAATAAACTCCCATTTGCCAGAGAAGTGGGGATTGAGAAACACAAGGACCAGTTGTGAACAGCCTGGTCGTCAACAAATGAATTTATAGCTGGTGAACAACGCGGAACGATCTTTGCTGTTGTAAGATAAATATGATGAAGAAAGTTGTTCTTTCTTTTATTTTTATAAAGAAGTAGAGAAATATTTCCAAGAAATAGTTCAATATTGAGTGTAAGATACAAGGCCTATAGTCACATGTGGTTATTATCTCTAAAAAGCCCAAGCTCCTATAACAAAATTTTATACAGGTAGTTTTTAGAGCCAAGAAAAAATGCTTTGTACTATTTTAAAATATAAGCCAACCTTTAATTACTTCATTAAAATGAAACTTTAATTACGCTTCACACTTAAAAAATAAAAATTAATCTTTGACAGTTAAAAATCACAAATGCTCTTTAGAGATACACGAATATATAAGCTAAACATATTTTCTGCTGTTCCTTAATGCCGAATGAGATCCTCTTGTGTAAATGAAATTTTATATCCAGGGTATTTTAACAATGAAACACCAGGAGTTCAGTTTTTAAATTATTACGTAACGGGCGTAACCCTGGATAATAGAAAATACACAGTAGGCCATGCATTTTTTGACATCGAAACGTTTCTTTTGTGTATTGTTGTCCTCATCTCGACTTCTTTAAGTTTTATAAAACATTTCTTAAGGGCATCATGAATGTTACAAAAAACATTATAGCTTTATTCCTCAAAGTTAAGTTTAAAAACGGGGTTTGGTTGCATTAATATATACTTGCATCCAATTGACAACAGTTTCAACGACATTGTATGTTACTTTCATTTACCAATTTTTAGAAACAATGTCATAAACAATATTGACGAAAATATATTAGTCCTTATTCATAACTAAAAGGCTGATGTGGTTGGTAACCATTCTATTTACTTTATGTAAAGGCTGTGTGAAGTAATACGTCATATCAGTATTTTATATCGCTAATTTATATTTAAAATGGACATTAGTTAGTAATTGAAAAACAAAGTTCTTGTTTAATTCTTTGAAAGAAAAAGAAAACACAAGCAGATTTGTTTTTGTTTCGTTATCATAGGGAAAGAGGCTACGTTCGATTAGGTTAGGTTAGGTTAGGTTAGGTTACATTCGGTTAGGCTCCGCAAACTATGACATTGTGAAATGAATTAAGGCTCCATTTAAATTTGAACATACAGTATTAGGTACTTATGGGGAAAAAATCCATGACAAAAAAGTCCCTGTCGCAGCGATTGCCATACATCAATTTTTTATTTTATTATTTGAGTTCAATGCTAATTTCCTGTCATAATAACAAAAGTTCCAATGAATAGTTAATAATCCATTTTATTGTTACAAGAGGCTCTGCGCTGCTATAGTTCAGTTTACAGCTAAGAGATCAGTACAAATCAAGTATAGGCTCATCACAATATGTCAGTGAAGTAATTTATACTGAGGTATATTTGTATTAAGTATTATCAATAAATATAGAAAATATCAGAGCGGAATTTAAAGCAATTGCGGAAGAGAGTTGTTACAAATAAACTAAAATTTTATTACTCATGATATTAAAATAATATTATTTGTATTCTATAATTAACCAAAGTAGCATCTCTGTAGAAACGAGAAAGGAATTGGTCCACCGAATGGAGTGAACAATTGGCATGACTTTGGTACCTCCAGGTTTGGGTTTAGCTGCAGAACACGCCAAAAATAACTACCTATACTATACTTTTTAAATTTCATATCTTATTAATGTTGTATTTTATTTTATATATACCATTAAATAACAAAACAATTTAAGGTGATTATTAATTCTTCTAATAAGTAAACTATTTCGAATTGCTCTGGGTATTAAGATAGTAGGGTTATAAAATAAAAATGGGAGAAGGGACAAAAAGAATTTTATACTATAATTATACCTATGTTTCTCAAATACTATTTTTAGTACTTGTTCTTAATCTTAAATAATAAAACACCTTAAGCTGAAAAAAACGAATCAAATGCTTCGTGAGAAAAAGTTATAATATGTGTGTGTATTATTAATTTGGGTTATTTATGGACGCTCTTTTAACATTTCAGGTCATCAGCGTCCCATTCAATTCAGGGGGTGAAACGGCGAATAAATTTTGCTCTGAGGCATCTTTTTTTCAGACTTGAGGTTCTTTTATCTGCCGTAAATCTACGGCATGGGATCCACGGCTTTACCTCCCTTCCGATGCAAGCCATACTCCGGATTTTTACGCTCGAAAAAATCCATCGATCCTGGCCGGAATTGAACCCGCAATCGGGTTTAGAAGGCAAGTATGATTACCACTACAGCACCAAGACCGACAGGTAGGTAGGTAGAACTAAGACAATTATTGATAAGTGAAGGTGTTAAGCATTTTGCCTTGTCTTGTCTTTGAAGAACACAAATTATTCGAAATATAGTGAAACCTGTGCGACTATTTAAGTATTTTATCTATTTCTGCTTTTCTAATTCTTCTTATTTTAGTTACATTGCTCCAAGAATTACTTTGCTTTTCATTCTTATTATATATGAAATTCGTTCAAAGTTGCGAAGATAACGTAAAAACGGTAAAAACGAAAACAGGTACACAATTCAAGAGGTGACTTGTAGACTGTGAAGAAGGATATTATCTATTCGAAATAGGTGAAGATCGTGTCCATTTAAAAGCAAAGAAAAGAATATATGTGAAAAATAAAATGACAGTAGGAACAGTGTAGGTAAAACAACAAATACTAGAGAAGTATAAATTCATAAAATACTGAAATAGTAACAAATACATTATACCGCTTGTGTTCTTCAAAGGCAGAAGACAATTACAGACATACTTATATTTCTAGAGATGCTGAAACCGAAATTTGTAAGAATATTGAAAAATATTCCTGGTTAATTACGCAAAACTTTTTTGAGATATGTGAATACAACGAAGTAAAAATTAAATGAATAAGAAGGAACAGAAATACAAGAATTTAATACCAATACATTCTGCTAGCAGTTACAAACGAGGCTACTAATTAAAATAAATTAATAGCCACATATTTTCGGTAGAACAATAGAACACAAGCAAAAAATACGCTTTAAGGGAAAAAAAATAAATGTACTTAATCTATGACATTAATATGGAAAGGCAATCGAAAGACATCAAGACCTGAAAAAAATACTATATATGGTTCCACATGACCAGTGTCCAACAGATGTGTTTAGCAACACAGATGCAGTTAAAGTACTAGTCAATAACCTTATTAAACATAGAAATATAATATATCTTACCTAAATATTACAATTCCTATTAAATCAAAGATGAAATATTAAAACATAGCGAATAAATTGAATCCATGAATAAATAAATGTTCTTAAAGTGTTCCTTTAGTTAGATAATGAAATTTCAAATTGGCTTTGTTTTTATAAACTAAGGTTGTACATCAGAATGACTGACAGTCTGTCAGTTGGAACAGATGCTTGACATTGTGAAGGAAAGAAAATCGAGGTCATTCACCCTATCCCTTTCACATTCAATACTTTTTTCTATTATTCCTCCCATAATTGTAATTTCAGTGGGGAGTTTTATTCTCAATATTCGAACATAAATGCCAATTAACAGGTTCGTTAACAAACCCTTTCTACTTGAGAAAAAGTCTCTTGGAGTTTTAGAAAGAGATGACACAAATGTAAATGTAAATTTTTTTTGTGTGGCTTAATTTTAACGATGTAGTTGTTGTACGTCGTTTTAAATATTTTCTAGTCAATTAAGGTGTTAAAACTAATTGGATAAAATAAATAGCTTAACATAGTAACCCTTTTTTGAGTTAGGAATAATCAAAATACCATTTTTGGTTAAATAATCTCAGAAAACTTTTGAAATCAAATGTGTAATAAATATTTTATTGTTCCTCATGAATTCAGAGTAGAATATTGAACTTCAAGAAAGGCAAACGCTTACTGAAAATAAATTATATATTTTTCATTTCGCATTATTTTGAATATTACTGTCTATTTTTCTGAATGTCAAATTTTATTTTAGTATATTTTTTTCCGTTCTATCGAAAAGAAGCATTTGTTAAAATTTCCGGTACAAGTAATTGTCTTTGTAAATAAATAAATAAATAAAATAATAAATGCTCCTGTTATTGTTTTGCTCTTTTGCAAATAGTGTGTCAGCACTATTCCTTTGGAATTGTAATTATCCAATTGCCAGAATCCAAAGTGGTCTCCGCTTTCTATGATAAGTTTTCGTGAGTCTTTGGCTCAGTTGTGTTATGGTGGGTCCAAGTTTGCTCATCGTTGCGAAGCCTAAGGTTTATGATTCGAAAACTCAGACTATGTATTGAAATGCCTTCGTATGCGTTTTTATTTATCGTTGGTGAACAATCGCGGAACCCATTGCTCACGAAGCTTTTTCATATTGAATTTTCATGCTTTCATTCACTTGAGATACCCATAGTCTCGGTTGTCTCAACTGAACTTCCGGAGCTCACCTCATTTTCGGTACTTGTACGGCCACGTTTGAACAGAATTTATTCTGAAATAAATAGTCAAAGCGATAGCAGAATTAATTTAAACTTCCTTATTCCCCTTCCTATTTTATATGGGATGCGACAGTGATAGAATCAGATGATTGTCAAACGTCAATTATCCGTCACGTCTGGATAAACAAATCATTACAAGAATATGCTCGCCAACGATAATGCCACTTGACGAATTACCTCACCATTTCATGTAATTTCAAATTACACTTGTACAACTTGATGTATGACAAATATATTATATTTTCTGTAATTAATGAAAGGATATTTTAAAAGTTGTGTTTGGTCACCATCCCTAGCTTGTTATAGAGATAATGTGATTTTATTGCGTCAATTGTTCTCAGGAATGGTTAGGAAAAGGACTTAGGATAATTGTACCTGAGAAGGCGTGGTTAAAAACATCTCTACAACAGTTAAAACTACACGCTAATTTCTGTAACCCTACTCAGAGATTGAGGTTATCTCTCAATTCTGCGGTTAACCTGAAATTACTATATATACCTATATCGTGGTCTGCAGGGAATTATTCTGTCATTTTTAACTAAGGAGGAATTCTTTGTCGATATCCAAGTGTAATTTTGACATACTTGTCTCACAAAAGGAGAAGAAAGTTGTTAATGATACAACCAAATGGTTGTATTTTCTGAATTGGGGGCTCTAAAGACGCAGAAGTAAAATTGCTATCCTCTCTCAGAAACTCAGGTTTCTTTAAGTGGGAAGTAACCGAAGGATGGAAAAATCGGTTATGTAAAGGTGAGAAAGCTGGTAGTGCAATAACTCAGCACCTTAGTTCATGAACCGACTGGGTCTGACAATTTGAAAACAATCAAAATGTTGAACAATACAAGTATCCATCTCTTTCACGGCAATTCCTACCACAGTAGACAGAGGTCTCATTAACGAGTGCTTAACTAGTAATGTAACAGGCATAGTTTCACCATCTCCAAAAAAAGGCATGTCACGTGTGCTCAACATAAAAGGTAAGGCCAGAACAATACTTATTCCATAGGGCAAGAAACAGGCAAATCTACGACCAGTGACCAACCACACCTTCGTGATAATTTGGAAGGTTAAGTTAGACTTTTAGAAATGCTACTTTTTTTAAAAAAAAATTAGCTCAAAAATTATAAACATAAGACCCCAAACACGTAAGATTGTATGCTATCTCTTTATGAACAATGATGCCAAATTTGAGCACTCTATGCTAATTATTTTAGAAAAAAGCATTTTCAGTATAGCCTCCCCTTAAGCACTTCTGCTGTTGCCCAAACGAGGTCGGATGCATTCAGTACATTTCTCAGGAATGCCGAACAAGTTGATCTATTGACTACAGTTTGTGCACGAACATGTTCACAACCGTCTAAGTGAATTAAATTAAGAAAAGAGCAATCTAATATTTTAACGTTAAAATAACTTCGGACAAAAATAATAAACCAAATATATTTTGATTGCAATGATGATACAGGCCTTGCACTTTAAAGCAAACGATGTTTTAAAATTAATGATTTGTGTTTACATAAATGAGATATGTTGAAATGCATCAGAAAAACCAGTATTTTTTAAGTTCAGTAACCTTCAACTGTCGCACCTGCAACGTATAGCAGTTCTAGAGGAACTTTTCAATGCAATTGACTCGAAAAGAGAAAAATAAAAAGCATTACTTGTATTACTCCTTCATTAAAAATATGATCGGTACGCATGCTCAAGAGTGCAAATACAGGTTTTCAAGGTTTCATAAGAGTTGGCAATTCTTGTTATTTTTTAGTATTTTAAGTAGTGATGCTGTATATCTATGTAAGCAAATGAAATTGCATGTGTTAAATGAAGGAACGAACAAATCATTTATTTCATTTATTAGCTTTTATAATAATAAATGCTGTACGACTTATCTATGATACACACGGAGCAATCCTTCATTTTGATAATGCATTTAATTTCTAGACAATGACCAATTTTATCTGAAAATATAAAATTCTATTTACTTTTTAAAATATATTTCTGCTGTATATTCTCTGTGTTAATAACCTCCCATTCCACTTTTCACTTCTTCCTTTTCACTAACCTTAAGTTGAGTTTTTCCAAGAGCCTTGCTGTTGTCGAACAAAAACTCTGCCATGAATTAACAAGAAATGTTCAGAATGTGTTAATGTAGTGCCATGTTACCGCTTTCCTCTCTCTCTCTCTCTCTCTCTCTCTCTTTCTTTCTTATTTATTAAGCATCAGTAATAATTTGTAAAGAATATACCTAATCTTAAGGAAAGATTAATACTAGTAACAACTTAATTTATTAAAAGCTATAAACATTTTGAAATGGTAGTGAGTTAAATATAAATTACCTTATCCATAAAATACCGGATTTAATATCTGTACAATAAACAGTATTCAATGTCTCTAAGATTCTTGTCAACTGTAGAATGCCGTAATACGATCTGATAAAACATTATAAAATCATAACACGAACCCCTTATCGTTAAGCAAATGTTTTATTGCAATTTATAGTAAAACCTTTACCATTTAATTTTTATATGAAACTTATGCTTTACTCCCATGCAGTAATAAAATATACTGACTGTGTTTTTATTATGCTGTAGCATTTCTGCGCGGATAAGTCCTGTTTTAAAAATTATTTTCTCTATATTCTTTATCAAACAATAAAAATGGCATAAATAGCTCAAAACGTTATCATTTCTTGTGTAAAATGACTTATTAAAATTCTAAAATAATATTACTGGATTGAAAACAATCATAAAATAAAAATAAAGTTCTCAAAATAATCATTCTAAGACTATTAGAAAAAAGTAGCTATGATATTAGTACAAGTAAAATATTCAGAACAAAATTTTCATCATGAAATACAGAGAGGCGCTTTTAAAAGTATTGGTCCGCAAGTCGACCGGTCAATGGCTCAACTCACAAGCTATTGCGGTCACTCGTAATTATTAAGTGGCGGTGTAGTTCCGAGCAGTGTCATACTATTGGCAGATCCATCTTAAGTCGGACTTCATTAAGAGTAATACATTAATTTATATTGTGCAATGTTTGGTTGGCAGAACAAGGGGAACATTTAGATATAAATTTCGTGATAGCTTAGTCTAACGCGAAAAACATTATTGGATTAGAACAATATTTCCAACTCCTACTAAGAGCAGGATATACCAAGCTCTGTTATTTAATTTATAGTATCTGGTGAAGGGTGAAGAGCCATAAGTTTAGGAAGGCGATACCGGTGGTAGCGTGGAAGTTGCATCACTAGCAACTTGCAAACCAATACTTTTAAGTGTGTCAGTTTGTATGACATCTCAGAGGTAAAATGGAAGACTGGCGCCCACTAATCCTGAATATTAATCATTTGAAAATGTTTTTAATCAATTCTATTTCGAAGAATTTTCTTCTGAACTTCGTCCTAATGGTGTTTAATATTAATATGTTACTGAACTTATTTTTATAGCTGCAGAAACATATATGATATAAAACTTTTTCTCTTCACAAAAGTAGTACTACAAAATGAGTCAAAGCGAGAGAACGCAACAAATAACACTATGCTTTATGAATAGGGAAATTCCAACGAAAGATAATTAAATTCAATATTTTGACAAATATTTATTAATGTAAAGCGGTGGTAATAATTTAAGCATACATGTGCGTAGTAAGAGTGTTGATATATGGTCACCAACTACTTAGGTATGGCCATCTTGGTCGACGCCCGTCATGAAAGTAAGTGTTATTCATAGATGTTAATTAAATAGCCCAAGTCAATTTGATAATAATTATGTTTTCAGTTATTTCATTTTGATTAGGGATAAGCAGGATGTTACTAATAAATATTGTGAGCTACGCCCCCCGTCCGACCCTATGATGATGAATGTATAAAATAATAATTATTCTTGGATAAAAACCCAAGTGGCTCGTGACAAAAATGCACGTCAGTGATAAGTGAGTTTCAGGAAGCGTGTGACAATGATTGCACGACAGGTCAAGGCGTTTCTTGCAGATCGCAGGAGGTAGCTGAATGGGCGTGTCAACGTTTTCTTCAGCATCACCTGCGATCAGTTATGCGCATGTCATTAGAAATACACTACCTTGAATCTTATAGGATAATGCTCGTAGCGTGGTAAGCACGATAGCCCAAATATTAGCAATGTGGCAAATAGAGGTCACAGAACACCCACCATACTCGCCAATCATGAACCCATGTGATTTCGATATTTTTCTCGGTTGAAAGAACAGGTTTCCAAATATTTCTTGCTTGCTACGCCACATACATAATGATGTGCACATATAAATAAAAATTTACTTAATATATTTGAATTTTTAAATCAATTCCTTTTGAAGAAATTAAGGAATAATACAATCATGAAACCAGATTATTGCATAGTAACACAAAGCATAGTAACCATGATCACAAGGGTTAATAATATTTTATTAAGGAACAAATAAATTCAGCATTAAATACAAAATAAATAATTCAACGTCTAGGGTACCACATTCATCTAAAATTATTGACCCGAATAAATATAATTCATACACTTTGCATCTTTATATGCATGAAATTATTCTACCAGCTAACTTCTAAGCTAAACATGATTAGCATACATCAGATGACTTATTAATCAACGATGATTACATTTCAATTACACTGTGGTACATTATGCGACAAATAAAAATTAAATCTTTGTTGCCAGTTATATTAAAATAATAGGCTTAGAATATTTAAAAAAGGGTTACTGCGTTGACCCAAAGAAACATTAAAAATGATGACACAGCCGAAGTTTCAGAAGAGCGAGTTTGCTAGAAGACGAGTCAGTGCTAACTGACTGTAGGTAGGAAAGGAAAATGAAAGGAAAAGTAACGTCATCCGACCGTTAAATTTAAAGGAAGGTATGTTCCACACAATTTATTGGTCGGAGACGAGGAGAGGAAAAAAGTCGGGTAAGAAATTAAGCTGTCAAATATTGCTACCCTTAGCCTTTATATTTTATTTATTATATACGCAGTGAGTTACATGAAAGTGTTAAATTATATAACAGAAAGCGGAAATGGTTTAATATAACATTTTCTAGTTAAAAATTATCATAAGTTATCACGAAAGGGTCTGACATTACCGATAAATTCACGAACGTAGCGAGTACCTTTATCTGGAAAGATCAGACTCGAGTGATATTTATTAAGAATATTTCACAAATAAAATAAGAATTTAAATATAATTCATCTAGGCTTGGCTTACAAAGTTGTAATAATTGTATATTTGTACTTAACCTTTCAAGCAATCTTGTGACAGAAGAATGTCGACTGTAGAGAAGAGCAAAATAAGGGTTTAGGACTATTTCATGAATAGAATAAGAATAAAAATGTATCCCGCACAGTATTTAACATTTGTATAAAATGCTATACTTATAAATATCTATTCCCTTCAGAAACCGTGAGACTGAAATCGACAAAAGTCCACTATTACAACCGCTACCGTTCAATTTTATAATACTAAATGAGAGGAAAAAATAATAATATTATACAATGTCTCTATTTTTCTTTGTATTCTATGGTGTGGTTTCCTAATGATAAGATCTATTTGCACATTTCACTCATCACCAAAACGCTTTAAAGAACCCTCTATTTTGCATTATGATTGCCGATTGTCCATGCCTATGTTGCTATCAATAGCTCCCCACCGCCTTTAGCAGAAGTGGTCAGTGATTTGTGTTCAGGAATTATATAGCGGAGATATAGAGCTGCCGATACTGACCACAAGACGGTCATGATAAAACGGATTTGTTAAAATTTTCGATAAAATCACTCCGTAATCCGGCTGTGAATAGTAAAAATTCAAAATTTGGTTCGTTTCATTGGTCGATTTTAAGATGACGTCATGGCGTGATTATATTTTGTCAGGGCGTTAATTCGCACCTTCAGAAGTTTAAACAATAAGATTATTTTGCATACATATTCCAGCCAAGGAAAATACCATTGCATTTAAGCAGTTGTTTCCCCAACTAGTTTTTATAAACTACAACAGAGTTGTTGGGTGGATGAAGGCGTGGTGGTGAGGCAATTTTTCATCAAACATCTCCCGAGGATGTATCACTTAAAACACATGGGCGACATTTGATCTGTCGCCGGGAGTAAGAAGGGTGTGTGCACGTGAGAGTTGACGAGTTTTCTAGATTTATTAATTCCCTCTTGTTCTTTCTCGACCTCCGGTCCCTTTTTTGTTTGTCCGCCCGGTGCGTGCCGGTACAAGGGCAATGACCACCGCAACCCTCTCAGCTGCGGTAGGGAGCAGTACCCAGAAGATTCACCTTCATTGCTTCTATCTCTCTCTCTCTGCCTCTTTTTTTTTACAAGTAGTAATTGTTAGGGTTTTGGCCCTTCGTAGCTTAGCTCTTCCTCCAAAACAGCTGGCTCTCTTGAGAGCTAATCTTGTATTATTTATGTCATACAGACAACAATCATTTTTAAACTTTGCGTCATCACTTTAGAAGAGCGCACCAGACGTGCAACTTTTTGTAGAATTAAAAAGCTCAGCTTTCTTAAAAAATAATTAATTTAACATTCATATAAATTTCACATAGAAAATGTACAAATTAATATTACAAATATATAATGAGGATTGGAAAAGAGGCATTATGAAGACCTTTTTTCGATAATGCCATCAGTTTTCTTGTTTTCATCCGATAAAAACAGTTACAAAAATGATACTATGCGTGCAATTTTTAAGATATTCGTTTTATTGGAGGTTAATCTTATTTTATACCTTTAACATCGAGATAAAAGCTACATTAATTTTTTGAAAGGTGGCAATAATTGTGATGTCATTGAATCCATGATAGGATAAAAAAAATGGCACACCTTCCCATGTTTAACAAACTTTAAACAGGGACATAAATAAATTAATTCATATTTGACTAATTTTTACAAGGAACACAGTAAAAGCAAAAATATTCACACATGTTTCTCTCTCTCTCCATCTGATAAAAAATAACAATACTATTTTGATATTCCAGCAAGTAGTTCCTTAAAAATGTCGTTAAATTATATTCGGAATACAATGGTCTTGCCAGTAGCCTGCACGTATGATCGGATAATATATCAGCTATACTAGTTTGACTTGACAGTGTTTGATAACTTTATTTGGATACAACACAGATATAAAACCTCTGCATCTAGGTATGAAATGATTATTCTCTATATTTGTTTACGATGGAAAATAAATATAAACGCCTTATTTACTTGTCTTAATACTTTAAAATGTAATATTTTTATTTTTCGTTCCTTTTTGTTGGAAAATCATTCAAAAAGATATAAAATTATATTTTAACCTGGTAAAATAATGGCCAATGTTAAGGTTTCTAATTTAAGGGGTTTTATAACTATGTCTATAATTCCTGTACTGCAACATGAGCATGAAAAATATATATCAAATGGAAATTAAGTACTCTTATTTTCCACAGTTACAGAAGGTCCTTGGGTTTTAAACAGCATGTCGGTACTGGTGGTGTGGTGGTTACCATACTTGCCTCCTAAACCAAAGATCGCGGGGTCGAATCCGGCCAGGACCGATGGATTTTTTCGGGCGTAAAAATCCTAAGTATGGCTTCCTTCGGAAGGGAAGTAAAGCCGTGGGTCCCGTGTCGTACATTTACGGCACGAAAAAGAACCTCAAGCCTGAAAGAAAGGCCTCTGAGCAAAATTTATCGACAGTTTCACGCCCTGAGTTGAATGGGACGCTGATGACCTGAGATGTTAAAGAGCGTCCATAAATAAAGCAATGAAAAAAAATTAAACAGCAGATAATTATATTTAGAGATCTCCTTATGTCTTCCCCCCCCCCCAGATATTAAGTTCTTTAAGGGAAGTATTAAGGGGAAAGGGGGAGGGGGTTAAAATAGTTCTAATGTTTTTGCACTATTTTAATATTTGGAAATTTATGTTTGCCATTATTATAGAAAATAATAATGGAACAAATTTCCTTCACGTTTCTTACTTATATATCTTAATCAATAATAGCATGCGCACAAAGTTAATTTTATTTAAATGAGTGCTAACTGATGTTAAAGGAGTTGTAAATGGTTTTAGGAGGTGTCAGAAATGCCACACATTTATAACGCATTCTAACGAAATTTGCATTCGCTCGCAACAGCTCCTCCTCTATAATTGTTAGATATAACTACAATTTTCCTATGATTGAGCACTTATGATGCATTTCTTTCATTAAAATATAACAAATACCCTTTGTAGAACTTCTTGCTCAATGCATATATACCGAGGGTGTCAAAAATGTATACACACTTTTGCAGTAGATTTCTATTTAATATATTTCAAAGTTGGACGGAAAAACAACAGTAATGTATAGTATGATGTTCTGTAAACAAATGTGATTCAAATACATTAAGATAGCGTTGCTACGTGACAGGTAAATCAACAATGAACAAATGAAGCCAAGAGTATCGTAAATAAACAATGAGCAAACGAAACCAAGATTATCGTAAATCAACAATGAGCAAATGAAGCTAAGATTATCGTAAATCAACAATGAGCGAATGAAGCCAAGATTACCATAAATCGACAATGAAAAATGAAGTCAAGATTATTGTAAATAAACAATGAGCAAATGAAACCAAGATTATCGTAAATCAACAATTAGCAAATGAAGTCAAGATTATCGTATGCTCTGTAAACAGATGTGACTCACATTACGTTATACTGGTATTGCTACAACAAAATGGAGCTAAGACTATCGTTTGAACAGTGAAAGGCAATTTTGAAGTGGTATTGGAAAATCGAGAATGTTGTTGAAGTTCAAAGGCAACGGAGACCTGTGTACAGAACAGAACCGTCAACGCGAGCGACAATTGCATGCATTCAAGACAAATTTGAGATTCATGGTACCGTATGCGATGTTCACAAGGGCCGATCTGGGAGACCTCGTATAGCAACAAGCCCTGCGCACTGGATCCAAGGCACTATCCAATACCTTGGATACGACGAAGAGATCCGATTGAGCTTCCACCGCATACTCCGGATCTAACTCCGTTGGACTTCTACATATGGGGAACTCTTAAGGATATTGTATACCGTAGAAAACCAGTTACACTAGCAGCACTTCGGGAAGAAATTGAAACGGTATTGCTGCAATCGCTGAGGACACTTTCGCAAACGTTGCTCAATCAGCAGTTCAACGTACTCAGAAATGTATCGACGCCGATGGTGGACATTTTGAGCAACTGTTGTAACTGTTAAAGTCTAAGATGATTAGTGCTAGTCGTTTTATATTTTTGTGAATTCAGTTTTGTTATCTTAACACGGTTTTTTCTTTGCTTGAAGTGCGCATTTATTTTCGCACCCTCTGTGGTGTGTGTGTGTGTGTGTGTGTGTGTGTGTGTGTGTGAGTGTGTAAGTGCAAAAATTGACAAGGTCTACGTTCACAGTTGTTGTATATATGAATACTTGGAAGATCATTAAATGCTATTTATGGTATGTTAGGCTTATATGAAAAATATGTGGCTTAGAACAGTGGAAGTGAAAAGTATTTGTCTAACACTGAAGATTCATCTAATCACCTTTCGCTTTTGCTGTTCCCTGCTGGTATTCAATCAATGAGATGTTATTTAAAATTAATTCAATAATGTATATGGATAACAATCATACTTAATCATACGTTTGAATTCGTGCACCGGGATGCTTACAGTGTCGAAATAATCTCTGCAGTTCAACAACGCGAGTCAGTTTCTGAAGTAATAAAATTTTACTGTTGAATAGTTAAATAGTTTCAGTAGCGCAGTTAAAGGAGTATCACATATGCTGCCTTGAAGAATTTTCTTGAGCATAGGCATCCAGCCTTCGAACGAAAGCGAATCTCACGCACTTTCGCTTTCCTTCTCGGCCATGGCTCGAAATTCCTTCAAGCGACGGTTTCACGGCCACCGAGACTCCCATCATTTTATTCTTCTCTGCCATGATTAATAGTCTGGTGCAGTCCCGATACAGTCATAGTGGATACTCGGCAATATATTGGTAGGCATCTTTCAAGGGCTCACTATTTGGAATTTTAAAAAAGGAATTGTTTTTAAGGAAAAGATGTTGTTCTAATATATTTAAACCTGCAAAACTGACCACAGATTCTTCTTTCTAGTTCTCAAAAGCTTTGAAAATATTTTACACTAGAGATTATTACTCAAATTGCTATATAAAATACATTTTTAAAAGGGCGAAAGTCGCAGTTTTTTTCGAATCCCATTTTTTTTAATATCCATGTTCCCCTACCATAGACACTTCGTTTTATGGGGCAAAAAAGAATTCTGGTACTAATGGATAAACTCGCATCTAAAATGTAACTGTTTATTTAGAAGGGCAAATTTTTTAGATTTCTGACCTTTCAACAAAAAATATTATTTCTGATTATATTCAAAGTTGGTTAACGGCAAACAAAGTGAGTAAATGGTGCACAATAATGCATTACTGTTTATTGTTGACTTGTTCACATAACAAAATGTCAGAGTTTACAACTTTTGTTCAAGATGAGTGGTTCTTAAGTTGAGTTTTTATTGGAAAAAGAAGAACTAAACATAATGGATATAAATGAAATATAATTAATGGGCAAAGAACAAAGTAATCATTATTACAACTATAAACATTGGTCATTATTGTCGGTAAGTACAAAGTATAAATGATGTTCAATTTGTAGTTACGATATTCATGTATATATATTGTAGTAGTTATATCTAAATAATTATAAAACCTGATTGCGATTTTATGTACAAGAAGAAATGTTTTTGTACTGTTATCTCTAAAAAGAATCGGCTGGATGTCTTCAATATTTTTTGTAATAAATTTTCCTCAAAGGATGAACAGAACATATTCCTATAAAGCCTTAGACACTGAAGATTTGAAGTGAAGAAGACTACGAAATGATCTGGGGAGGCAAAGTGGAAAGAATTCATTTAATGGTAGGCATTAAAATAACAGAGATACTCATATGTTTACCTGCACTACTTTCTGTCCTAGTTGTGAGTAAGAAGCGCCTTAGAAGACTGAGAGTACTCGAACTTAAAGGTAAAAGTCCTTTGTGGACAAACGTAAGAAATACCAGTTTCACACTAACCCCTGACACGAACATATCCAGTAATTTCCAGTTTAGCAGTGTCATTGTAATAGTAAGACTATTAAATATCGTAGCTCTGATTTGAAATGTAAGAGGGTAGGTCCATAAGTTTCCGGCCTAAGCATTTTCTAAGTATGATAAAGACTAACTTATATTTCCCTTTTCACTATAGTTACCCTTTATTGCAATATAATTTTGAACATGTCACAATCCTCTACACATAGCCTTCTTTATGCAAACTATATCTGAACAATTGAACAAGGAGAGCGGAAGTTACAGCTGAAATTATTTACTTAACACATAAAGTATAACACCAGATAAGGCGATAAGTATTTGGCAAGGCCGAAAACCTATGGACCCCTATCCTTGTATAAGCTCACCTCTTTGAACTAACGTTTCGATCCCTCCCCAAAAATAGTCCGGTATCTTGTGTGCAAAAACTGGGCATAAACAGAATCCATCGCTTCTTTGTCAAACTTAAATTTCCTTCCTCGAAGGTCCTTCTTGAGTTTTGAGAAGAGGAAATAGTACTGGGAGATAGATCTAGGCTGTAGGGTGGATGGTCGTTCTTCTTGAAGTCACATTTCTTCACAGCTTCCTTTGCAACAAGAGCTGTGTGCACAAGCACATTATCGTGAAGAAGGCGCACGCCACTATTCAGTTTTCCTCGCCTTTTCTCTTTGATGGAAGCACGTAGTCTGTGCAGTAGGCCAGCATAATACCCTCCATTTACTGTGATGTTCCGCTCTTTGAAGTCAATGAAGAGTATTCCTTCACAGTCCCACAAGATTGCGGTCAAAATCTTCTTGTTTGACTGAGTGCCCCTGGCCTTTAGAGGCGGTGCTTCGACGCCGCTCCATTGATTCTATTTTGGACAAGCGATCACAGTAGAGAACCATAGTTTCATCTCCTGTAACAATGGTTAGCAGAACTTCTCTCTCGTTGCTAAGACAGAGCTCCAAAAGTGTCTGACTTGTTGCTGCTTTTGGACTGAGGAAAGAAAATCTAGGCACCCATCTTACAGTAACCTTATTCATATTTAAATGTTCATGAATAATTGGAAGGACTAATATTTTAGAAAGCCCAACCTTGCTGCTATTTCTGTAACTTTGAGTCGCCGGTCCTCCATAATTTCTCCTTCCACAAGAGCGATGTTTTCAGGAGTGAGCACCTCCAAGGACCCATCTGCACGCTCTTCGTCTTTAATGTTTTCTCAACCCATTCGAAAATGTTTGACCCATCCTTTTACGGTAGAATATGAGGGGATGCTTCTCCATATACACTGTCCAATCGCTGTTTAATTTAATTTGGAGTAAGCTCTTTTTTGTGAAGAACTTAATAACAGCCCGAAAGTGCATTTTGAACGAGTCACAATCTTCTACACACAGCCTTCTTTATGTTAGTATATCTGAACAAAGGAACAGCCAAGCGGAAGTTACAGCTGCAATTATTTATTTAATAGATAAGGTATGGGCTTTTGTGAAAGCAAAAATACTTATTAGCGACCCACACTCGTATAAGTTCTTCAAAGAGAATTTCCTAGATATCAAAGTGAGGTATTCTTTTTATTTCAAATATTTTAAAAATAACTTGAATGTGAAATTTGGACAGCCATAAGTAGATTGTTTCTGTGTATGCGAAGGGCTAAAATCCCCACTCTAAAATGACATTGCAAAGCGTGTCGCAGCTGCCGAGCTGGCTGTTCACATTAAAAGGAATAAGATGTTTTACAGTGTCTTGCAACAAGCTAGGTCAGATTAAAAAGTTAGAAAAAACAAAAACAAAAAAGCTTTCGCCATTTCTTGTGATTTATGCAAAACATCCAATGCCTAAAACCCCTGTCCAGAAAATATGTTATGTGAGGCAACTGACTGTCAACGTTTCTTGTAATAAAGCAGTCATATATATCATGAAGGCCAAGCAAAAAAGTGTCCTGATGAGGTATGCCCTTTTCTTCTTCACTATATAAATTCTGTCCCAACTCGGTATGATGAAATTAATTTATTTTCTGATAACTGCTATGGTCAGAACAAAAATCTTACCCCCTATAAATTTTTTAAGTTTAATTGATACAGACAAATTTTTAAAAAAATGAAAATTTATTCCCAGATCATAGCTACTTAAGACTGTGATCGAGATTTTACTATTATCAAAATATGCGTCCGAAAACATGAACCCATTTACACAATTCAAAACTCACTGAACTTAATCATTCAAAGTAATGCCTCCCTTAAATGCACAGTGATTGAAGTTGTTTCAGCCAATCCAAATCCAAATAAAAAAAGCATACTTTGCAATTAGTAACGTTTATCATTTTGTGTCATTGTGATAATTAGCGTCCAGGTGACAGTTGTTGCAAGACATTTCATCACTGGGTTAGCTGAAAACGCATTCACCCTTCGTCTCAATTATCAAAGTAACATTCAGTCCCCAAATTCAGTGTCATACCGCGAAGAAAATGTATCATTGAAAGAGGAAAAAGTCAAAGACTTATTAATTTTCCCGTACATTGAAGATGGTTAGAGATGCAATTACGAAGAAATAATAAATGAACTTTCTGTGGTTGTGCACATAAAAAAACTTACATTTTTCACACATGTAATATTGATCGCACAGTGTGCTTTCTGTAAAAACTAAAAAATTTCTGTGTGTGATAATTTTCTCAAAGAAAATATTAATTTAAAAAATTAACTTAATGATTATTGCTTTTGTTTTCATTTAGTACCATGTATTCTTCATATTGCATCATTCATGTGGTTTATACAACTTTACAAGCAAACATACTTTTATCAAACCCCATTATTTGTTAAACGGGCAGTAATTCCGAGGTAAATAAAGACCCACGGTACTTAAATTAATGCAAAAATTAAAAAAACTATAATATAAAATATTATGATAAAATTTTTGAGATGAGAAAGAAAATCCCAAAGTGCACAGTATTGTTGAAAAACAGTTTTTTGTTTCTCCTGCAAAATTATAATTTTCGGACTTACGCCCTTTTAATAAATGGAGATTCATTTAAGGAAATACATACACCTGTAAAAATAATTAATTTTATTTTCCACGTGTTAACTTGAAACAAACGCTAAGCTTCATGTCTGTGGAAGAATTGCTTCAACATCTATACATTTGGCACAATTATGCATTGAAATAGTTTAGCATGCGATAATTGTTGGATCTTTATATCAACCCCAAACACGCCTATTTTCCCATTTGAGATTTTTCTTAAGGTATTCAATATTTATTGACTAAAAGCTCATGTTCTCGCTGAATTTGTGTGATTCTAATAGTGCGGCAAACTTGTTTATAGTGTGGTTGCCTGTTACATATTGGAAGCAGGTGTTAGCTGTTTATTGTTGTAGATTTAAAGTGAAAGCACATGGTGGCAAGATATATATATATATATATATATATATATATATATATATAAAGTACAACTATAAATGGGTAAAAGAAAGAAGCAACATTTCAAAAGAAAATGTAAATTTAAACATGATCGAAATAGCAATGTGTAAAATGTGAAAAGAAAACTGAAAACTTTTTATTAATACTTCTTCTTGCGGCTACAGCCCGGGATGAGTCTTGGCCTGCCGCAGCGACATGTTTCCTATACCTCCGTCTTATGACTTCATTGATGGAGAGCAGTACTGCAGGGAACGCGTGATCAGTGGATCCCTAGATAGAAGAACAGGCAGCTTCTAATCGTCCTCACAAAGATGGATGAATCTCGTTCCAGACCTCCATAACTTAGAAAAATTCCTAAGCAGATGCCAGGAATCGAACCCAGGCTTCCCGGCCAACAGTCAGCAACGCCAAGCACGCTAAACTAAGGAAGTGGTTTCATTTTAATATTACAAATAGTATTACAACAATCTTTAAGTTTATCACCGTTTTCTCAAAAGTGTGCTTTCCAAAACTGTTTATATCAAAATAACTACTACAATTTTCAAGATATTTGGAAGAAACTTCCGAACTTCAGTCTTTGTGTTGTGCTAAAATATTTATCCACTGGGATTCAGTATATTACGAGGGCTAGTCAAAAAATGCGATAATTGTTTTATTTTGATCGTGCACAGCAAAGAAACATCGTGGAAACAATACTGCATAATGAAAACGGATCAGCTCTGATTGGTGGACAAAATAGGAAATTTGCTCGCGCATGCTTCTGTACACAGGGGACGGGCAAACTACGTCAGTTCGCCATTCGCCTACATATATAAAGGAGTTGATTCGTGAAGAGTAATATGCTGTGTTGAAGTTTTGCTTTTGTTTGAATGGAAGCTTACAGATTGTTGCAACAGGTATATGGTGATGATGGTCTGTCACAATCCACAGCACTTCGATGGTCAATACATTTAAGGAGGGTGTTTCAACAACAACAGCAAGGCGGTCCAGGTGCTCCAGCAACAAGCTGTAAGCGAAACATGATTATCACAGCTGACGTCATTGTTCGTGAAGATTGACAAATAACAATTAACAGACTTGCAGACATGTTACACATTTCCCATGGCAGTACGTTTTCGATTCTGCATGATCACTTGAGTTTGTGCGAGGTGGGTCCCAAGATTACTGACCTCTGAACAGAAGATGGTGCGAGTGGAAGTGTGTAGGGAACTTCGAATGTGTCCCCCATCCTCCATACTCCCCAGACTTAGCCTCCTGCGACTTTTATCTCTTTCCCTGTCTGAAATTGGAGCTAAGGGAGAGAGTTTTGGTACTTCCAAGGCCATCGTGAAAAAGACTGAGACGCTTTTGAAGATGATGTCAAAAGATGGCTTCCAACTCGTGTTCCAGGACTGGCAGACACGTTGGACAAAGTGCATTCAACTCAACAGAGAATACTTTGAAAAAGACCACAGCAATCTGGACAAAATATCGCTTTTATAATGAGGGAATATTATCCAGTAATTTTCAAATGTTTGGGAATACTTTTGTAAATGTCTTTATGATGCAAATCCAAGAGAATATTTTGATAATTAATAATTTCAAAATTTTATAGCGCATTTGAAGACTTTTAATTTATAACTGATAACAATATTTTAGCATTAAGCATACAAAATTTAATTTTAACACATCTTATAGAAACGATGAAAGGAATTGTGAAAAGCCCACATTTTTAAGTGTCAAGTGTGCATGTATCCCTTAGAAATACCAACAAAAACTGATCATTTTTCATGGGATATTTATAGAAGCTTTCGGAAAATATAATAAAAGAAATATCACCGATATTTCTCAAGCTTGAAAATTCGCAAAGCTTGAGCTGTCAAAATGTCGCCATCACTTTTAACCAGAGCGGTTGGAACCTGTAAAGAATTGAGATTTACACTGTACACTCTGGGAAAAATGTATTTAGCATAATACATTTATTGTTAATCTGATCATTGAAGCTTTGGTAAACCCAAAATAGTACCTAGGTACTTCGGTCATTTTGAATAAAAGTATTTTTCAAATATGTTGATCAATTCAAAAATAAACATTAATGAGTTGACGGTAGTTTAAAAATGAGACCTTAAGGGATAAGTGTCCGCAGTTTCCTTCAGCTCATTGAGACATCTGCAATCTTTCTAATCTTCAACTCATGAACCTTTTCAACCAGTGCTTCCTTCTTCCTATTCTTTTCATAATACGTTTGATTTTCAAATCATGGGGGGCAAAAGGTGTATATAAGGCTTTAACTATCAAAATAATAATAAAAAAGCATAAACTCATTGACAGCAATTGCAACAAAGAGGTCACGTGTAAACTTAGAAACAAATATGTATGTGCGATGCATTTTAATGGCCATCTGGCGTTAGCAACATGTCCCCACCCGCTATTGACTTTGTGACAGGTATTCACATCCCCGCCCTCTCGTAAGCGAATTTACATAGCAGATAATTGATAATAATATTAAGTTTAATATGAAGAACTTTGATTATTGCGTGGAAAAATAAAGTAGGGGTGTTGAAATAAAAGTTATGGGGCGTTCGGAAATTATTTACAATAGCGGTGTTTTACGAATACTACGCAAAGTGACGGACTGATATTGTTATGTCATGTAGACGCTATATGGCGGTTGTAAACGGTATGTGTAACTAAAGGACAGTGTTTTTTGTTTTCAAGTAGAGAAAGCCATGTATAAGATGGAAGACGATTATCAAGGACAAAGATTGGCTGCATGGTTTTTGTGAAATGTAGACGTCAAAATTGCATAGACGCATTACTGTGGTATGTGGTCAAGAAACGTCTGCACAGAAGAACGTTTACAACTGAATCAATGCGTTCGCCAGCGACAGGGAATCTACACACAAACCGTCCATCAACATTACCTTTGATGAACTGAAATGTCATACAGGCCTCGGCCTCGCAGACATACGCACAGCTATTCACAACGATTTGAATATGAAAAAGTTGTGCGCACATTAAATTCCACAGGTACAAGGACAAAAGGGTTTCAATCAGCTGTCAGCTGCTGGAAATGTACAATGAACATCCAGATTTTTGGGGAAGTTGATGACTGGTGTTATCACCACACACTAGAGAAGAAAGTCCAATCCATGTAATGTAAATATCCAGGGAGTCCCCGGTCCAAATAAACTTCGTGCTGCTCCATCTGCGGGCAAGCAGATGATCGCCATCTTTTGGGACAACTCAGGCATACTGCTAAAGGACTGACTTCCTCAAGGAACGACTGTCAACATTAGATGCAGGATTCAGCAACGACTAAAGGGGAAGTAGTCGACAGTAGTGTTTCTCCAATGTTTAAATGTGCGGCCCTATGCCAGCAACAGCAGGACCGCAACGTTTGCACTACTAAGGTTCACTGTTGTGCCGCACCCACCATATTCACCAGATCTCACTCCGTCTGCTTTGCCTTATTCGACAACATGAAGGACTCGCTGCGAGGTAAAAATTCGGCAACAACGAGGAAATTCAGACAGCTGTCCGCGAGTGGTGGCATAGTACTCCGAAATGATAGTCGCGAGGTCTTAATTAAGTTGGTAGAAAGATGGAAATGGGCATTGACTTTGATAAGGAGCATATTGAGAGATCTCACGAGCATTAAACTATAATGTATAATAAACAAGGAACATAAACTAGTAATGTAAATCATTTTCAAACGACCTTCGTGAGTGTATGGTGTTTTTGCCTTACCCTTGTATTTTATTTCATTATAAATCTGAACTTATATTATTAAGCTATGAGCAATTTTCTTTGGATATATAATGCTGTTGGTTAACAATGCCACAATCTACTTAACATTAAAAAGGTTATGCATTTTTGCACAATGTTATAGTTTGTTTTCCTTACACGAGGCACATATTTGTTCTCATGACAGAGAAGAGAGTTTACATGACATAGCGTTTGTTTAGGAAGGATTTTGAAGATGTTTTGTCTAAAGTCCTAAAACATCAACAACTCAGAATTTATTCAAACAATTACCAAAAAATAATAAACGTTCAAAATTTAAAACTAAGTCAACGCTACGAAAACTGCGACAACTATGGCACTGTGAAACAAACTTTTAAGTATCTGAAAAGAAACACATGTCTAGAAAACGAAAGATGTATTTAAATCTCGTTTAACATTTGAATAGGATCTTGAAACTAAACAATCCAAGAAGAACAAATACAGATCGCCACGCAATTAAAAGACAACAATGCGGATTTGTGTTTTTGGTCCAAAATTGTCAAAAAGTTTTTTTACAAAAAGGATGATAGTATTCATTGCCAATAGTGTGAGTGATAACTAGCATTATAAGCAATACAATTTCAATACATTTATATTGTCATTAAATTTGCACTATTAATTAAGATTAATATATGAACATAAGCTTACAAATAAAACAGATAATGTATTAATACTATTTCCTAAAAGTATTTTCTGAAACTTATTCATTTCTAAAATTAAAATGCATAACACATAAAAGAATCAACGACGTTTATTCAGCGAAAGCAGAATTGGAAATGAGAGGGGCACAAATGTAACGAAAGCTCAAAATGTAATTCCCATGTCAGCATTAGAAGGCAGAGTAATTACAAGAAACATCCAGAAGCAAAAGCCACAGAGTGGAACAAGATAATTTATGATGGAGTGAAGTTTGACAGATTCAAAAAGTTCCTATTTATCTTCTCTGTAACCACTTGGGAACGCGATAGCTGGACAGAGGTAATTTGTCCTGCTTCTCTAAACTTGTCACTTCTGCAATTATCTCCATGTGGTGAAAGCAAACTGAAGGAGCACTATGGAGATTACTGGTGCCCTCGTGTATTATGGTATTTGTCAACATTGAGCAATATGTTCACTTCAAGCTTGAGAGACAGCTAATCTGGAATTAAAAGCAACAAGCATTTCCATGCAAGCCGGCGGAGCATTTGTCACTGACATCTGCAGAGGCGGATTCATCTATTGTGGATTTTGGTTGGTAAAGGTTTTGATACAGGCAGGTTCTCGTGATAAGAGATTTAAGTTTCAAAATTTGATTTAGTAAACAAAATACAGCTAACCGAAGGAAGTAGAACTACACTAGAAATACAAAATAGAAAATGTTCAATCATAAATTGTTTATTAATATTTCTGCTGTGTTTTTATATTAATCTTCCCTTACATCATTCTCTAACATATATACAGAGTGCTCCACTTAGAAGTATTCAGAAATAATAGGTAATTTTAAGTTTAAATAATGGTTTATTAATACTTATTTATACAAATTGATACAAAAACTCTTCAAGTTTAGTAGAATGGTCAGTGCAACTCTATGTGGTCGTTTTCGGTTGTCCTGCAGGAATCTAGACTTCACTCAATCTACTCACAGTAGGCATTGCTTTGCACAAGTGTTATTTTTGCTTTGCTAGCCATTGAAAAGTTTAATGGTCTGTCCACATGTATACCATAGTGTGTTGCCCTATTGAATTTGTAGCTCCAATTTTGTCCTGGTATTAACCACTGCATGGGCACGCAGACATAGGTACTTCACACCACCGTATTAACTTGAAGATTTTCTGTGCCTTGTTAGGTGCAAATCGTAATATTATCTTCCTTAAGTTTTAAATGGTAAGCATTTAAGTGGAACATTCTGCACATCACGGTATATGAATTATTAAAGATTATGATTTGACAATAATCTACAATTTGTCTTTGTGAAAGCGTTGTGCGAGATATTTTAATAGTTACATTGCTGTGGCGCGCCACACAACAAATCAGAATAATGTCACTTAGGCCAAACATTAACTATATCCCAAACTTACTTCACAGTGTTGGTCCTGGTGATGTAGTGGTAACCATACTTGTCTCCTATACCCAAGATCGCGGGTTCAAACCCGGCCAGATCGATGAATTTTTTCGGGCGTAAAAATCCTAAGTATGGCTTCCTTCGGAAGGCTATTAAAGCCATGTCGTAGATTTACGGCACAATAAAGAACCTCAAGCCTGAAAAAAGAGGCCTCTGAGCAAAATTTGTCGGTCGTTTCACGCTTTGATTTGAATAGGACGCTGATCACCTAAGATGTTAAAGAGTGTCAGTAAATAAATCAATCAAAAAATTATTTTGAGTGCAGACAACTCAAGGTATTTATATATGTCCTTATTTCTAAGTATATGAGCAACCTAGTGACCATTTAAAATTGCTCATTCTGTTCTTAATAGCGTGTACATTCGAATTACACGCTAAGGAGAATGCTGGAATGAATCTTACCTTTCCACGAAATGTTCCCTCTATCATTTCATTTTGTTCCGTTGGTTCTGTTACAAAATTGAAAGTGCCAGGGCGAGGTGGATTAGTGCAGTGTGACAGTGGCTTGCGCTCGGAGTCTGGTGTGGAAACAGCCCTTTTGGGCAGCTCAATTTATGGAAAGGGTTCCGCAGGCGTCGAGGTTTTCTATCTGGAAACAATGCTAGAGACACCGCATAAGTTGTTCGTGCTTCACTAGATCGGGTCTTCTTTATCAGGTTTCTTTCTCCCGGAGTCGCTCCTTCTGCGGGCCTAGGCACAAACTGGGTGTATGACATTTTACCAAAAATTTCAGCATGAAAGATGAACATTCAGTAAGCGACGAAATGCACCGCCATAGTACACACAAGCAAACTTAACTCTTAACTGTTGCCTATGTGGTCCAAAAGGAAAACTAAATAATCAGGTATGTGGAACATAAAATTATTCAGTAACTTTTAAATTTATGTGAATCAAATCGTTGATTGTTTAACCTTTTCAAGAAAAGAAATATGGCTGAGGAAAACTTACTTCCATTCTCAAATTGCCATTACAGATAGATCTTGACAAAATTGACACTTTATTTTCTACTTATATAAAAAGTATATTTGCAATCAAACAAAATACTTTTGTAATCCTGTCCTTAAAAATTAAAACAGTTAATAATCTTCCAGACTGCTATGCCTCGGTCCATAGTTTAATATAATACTATAGCTTTCACCAACTTCTACGGTTGGCATCATCAGTGGATGACGACAACTGACTGTTTAAACCATGGATCATAGTAAAACAATCCGAAAGATTTTAAATGTTCCATTTATAAAATCGTCCTTGAAAGCCTAAGAAGTGTCCTGGAAAATGTGTGGCAATGATCATTATCAAACCACAATAGCCAACATTAACCATTTAAAACCTTTAGAACTGAAACAATGCCATTCTAGCATTATATCACAGATAAGTGAAAATTACAAGATAATCAATAAACGGGGGAAAAGGGAGAGGCTTGCATGAGATAGCAGGAAACTTCGTTCCGCCACTGAGGAAGATGCAGAAATTTAACTCTCGCGGCACTCCTTGTTTACATTAAACTTGTCACGCCTTTCACGTGAGATTTTGGAAAATATTTCTTTTTATAATTAGAAGTTTCGTTCTGAAGAGTGTCAGATAAACTGCTGCAGGACGATTCAAAGTTGATGTCAAATATTCCTTGCAAAGTAATAAGGAATTTTGATGCTTTTGCTGCCTTAGGTTAAAAAAAAAAATTATTAAATATATTTACGTATGGAAAACGTCCGATTTAAATTCCTAAGGAGGAGTTGCTACATTCCATCATGGATTTCATCTTCATACTTGTCTCAAGAGAGCCGCAACAGTTCCCCAAACTGATAAAAAAATAATCATGTCATAGCTCTAGCTTCAGGGTTGAAAGATAAGAGCGAATAGCAGTAGATTAACGTTTTTTTTTTATTTTCTAAAAATTCTCGCGGAAAAATACGTTTTATTATCATTACAAAAGAAATAAATTATTGGATATTATTCAAGTAATGAAAAACATATAAATATCTTTCAATTTTCTGTTCCAACTTCAAGAAAATTGAATTAGTCATCTTAAAATTTGTTTGCCTCTGTTTCTGTAACCTTGGTGTGCAGAATATTCAGAAATCCCTTTCTGGCATTTTCCTTATATAGTAGTACCAGCCCGTTCTTGATTTCTCTATATTTGTTTGTTCATATTGTAGCTCTGTGATTAATCACTTATTTCTATGTTTCTCTTCTGGTCTATTAATCTATATTCAGCTAATAATTGAAGGGATTTCATTCCTGAATTTTCTATTCTTTTTCTTTTCTGTCTGCGTACCATCCAGTTTTCACTTTCATTACAGAAAACTGGTACGTCATTGTTTTGTATATTTTTAACTCGGTAGCTCTTCTTGGATTTTTTGACTGTTCTACAGATCACTAAAAATTTATTCAGTTTCTTTGTCCACAAAAATACTGTAGTCTAAGTACAGAATTTACGTGAATATAATGCGCCGTCGAACGTAATGCGCACCCCACATTAGGAACTTAAAATCATATAAAAAGATGCTTGCATATTGTAGTAAGGCGTCTTAGAGATAAGCATGTCCGATTCATAAAACAATCAGAACATAGAATTTATATTGGACTGTTGTTACATCTTGGAGCACGTAGGACAAAATCCATCACTCTTGCTGTTGTCGGGACAGATGACGTAGATCAAAGAAGAAAAAGTTATTTCTTATCGTGTCACTAGTCACAGGTGGCCTGTTCTTCCTTCTTTCATGTACAAATACCAAAACTTTTTTTTCAATGTCAGGATGTCTTCCTTTGCGAGGGTGAATATCTTCCTACCAGCTTTAGTTGCAAATAATGTCAATTTCTGTAACCGTCACAAGCGAAAGTTGCTCTCTTGAACTATCTTCCTGTGTTTCTTTTGTCATTTTTTTCAGCATAAAGAATTACTTTACGCTCATAAGCATCATAAGATCTTCTTTGTTTAATCTATATTTCTTGACTACCTACAACTCTATGCAATAATAGGACAACAATAAATGTAACAAAGTAAAGAATTGCAGCAATGCATTATGACGTAATAAACGATAAATTTGACTGAAGTTACCGGCGAACTATGGAAGGTATTTGACTCATAACCAAAATGCCATCGAATCTGATGCGAACCACAATTTTGAATGTTATACTTGGACAAAAAAGTGGGCATTAAATTCGTTTAAAAATTTAATCATAAAAATAAATAAATAACAACAATAGCCAACACTTGAGACTCAGTGATACCTTTCCCGAGGAGTCTCCGCCACGCCACTGAAGATGTCCGCCGTAGTTGCGGACGAAACGTCTGGAATTCTCTTCTCCAGCAGACCACGGCACAACAGCCCAGATGAAAATTTTGACTACATTTTGGAGAAATTTGTCATACAGTCTCTCAAACATCAACAAGATCTGTAATAGATGAACTTGTTAGGAGAGTGTTTTGGTAGGTGACTTGGTTTGATATTAAAGAGACAAAGTTCAATCTTGTATTGTACTTTATTTTTCAACAGCCTCCTTGAAGTTCAACGCACTTAGTCTCTTAAAATATTAGATTAATGTATGACCTCTTCATTTGACTTACTTTTGTGTCCATCCAGGGTTTCGGAATAGATGATAAATCCAGGGAGTGAGATCAGGTTTATAGAATGAATGCGGAGGCATTTCAAATCGTAGTTCGCCACATTCGACTGAGCCATGGGGCTTGAGTGCACCAGCACATTGACATGGTGAAACAATGGCTTTCTGGCCATCCCCAGACGTTTTTCCGTGATCGATATCTCCAGTATCTTCAAAAGTGATGCAAAGTATTTTGTAGTAGTGGTTTTCCCTTTCTCCCGGTCAGACGGCTGTTTTTCCGGTGTACAGTAATGAATCCATACTTCGCTCATAGCCACAAAAGCCGTTGACTTATTGTTAAATATTTTCAGGCAGTCGGGCGATGTTTTCGTGAGATTTCGCTTTTGCTCCAGACTAAGTAAACGCGATGCCCATCTCGCGCCAAATGTTTTCATGTGTAATTCATTATGCAAACTAAAATGAACCCGCACACTTTCACTTGTCTATCAGCTGAAGCTAGATTATGGACTTTATCAATGATTTTTGGCTTCAGTCGATTTTGGAGCTCCAGGGCTGGCACTCTTGAGTTCATTTACTGAAGAACATTCGTCACTCATTATAGGCAAATCCTCTCAAGAAGTTCCTTTGCTGTTTTCCTTTCCAGAAAAATCTCACCACGAATTACAAACTTATTCACTTTCTCACTGTTACGGGAACCGCTTGTGTTTAAACAAATGCCAATAATGAAATAACATCAGAATGAATTGTGACCATAGAACACTAATACATAGAATGCAAGCTTATGATCACATATACAGGTGCTGCTGTTGTCCTGTATTAGTATGCGAATCAAGCTATTTATCAATTCACTCTTGTACCAACGTTTGAAGACCTTCAAGATCTTCCTGCGGAGACATTGAATAATGTTTTATTGACCTTGATTGGATGCATGAAGGTTAAAGCGAACAACTGCTACAAACTGCCCCAATGGAGGAAGCAAAGCTTACAATGACAGGGGTATTTGCCTTTATTCTCCCTTGCAATGCCGATAATATCTCCACCAGCTCTACGCCATTTTGAGCAGTCACTGAGTAGTCGTCTGCCAATACCTTCTACTCATTATTTTTGATCAGCACTCCGTGTAAATGAGTAATTGAATTAATTCATTGTCAATTAATATCGCTCGCAAGAAATGCTGCTGTCATTTTGGGACAAAGGTAATGATCTTTATCGCAACATTCACATTTTATTTACTTATTATTAATCTATATTATGTATTTCCTTCTACCACATGCTCTACGAAAATGACAATTATAGTAATCTGTAATATACAGAGGGCGCCAAAAATGTATACACATATATACACATATACACATTTCAAGCAAAAAAAAAAAAAAAAAAAAAAAAAAAAAAAAAAAAAAAAAAACTGTGTTAACATAACAAAACTGAATTTACACAAACAGAAAATGATGAACAATAATCATCTTAGACTTTTACAGTTACAACAGTTGCTCAAAATGCCCAACATCGGCGTCGATACACTTCTGAGTACGTTGAACTACTGAATGAGCAACGTTTGCGAAAATGTTCTCAGCGATTGCAGCACATGCCGTTTCAATTGCATCCCGAAGTGCTGCCAGTGTAGCTCGTTTTCCACGGTATACGGTACCGTGAGTTCCAAATTTGTCTCTAGTGTGTGCAATTGTTACTCGCGTCGGCGGATCTGTTCTGTACATACGTTTCCATTGCCTTTGAGCTTCAACAACATTCTCAGTTTGCCATTACCACTTCAAAATTGCTTTCCGTTGTTCAAACGATACTCTTGGCTCCATTTTGTTGTAGCAACACTAGCATAACGTAATGTGAGTCACGTCTGTTTACAGAACATCATACAATTATCTTGGCTTCATTTGTTCATTGCTGATTTACCTGTCATGTAACAACGCTATCATAATGTGAGTCACATTTGTTTACAGAACATAATACTACACATTACTGCTGTTTTTTTCGTTCAACCATGAAATATATTAAATAAGTATCTACTGTGAAAGTGTGTGTACATTTTTGGCACCCTCGGTAAATCAAAACTAACAGTAAAAAGGGTGAAAATAAATAATTATTTCTGTTCTCGGGTTAACGAAAATTTTAAAATTTACTTCATCAACCATTTTCGACCTGGAAATAAACTGAATTAGGATTTGTACTAAAAAAAGGGAGGACGTGTTTACATGGTATCTTGTATTAAGCAACAATCGCCGAGTTATTTGAATATACCTGTAATGTATCCTTGAATTTTATCATGGCTGCCTTGTATTTTAAGGGGGCTGTTTTAGAACTAATGAACATTATTCAGATTTCATTTTAATTCCATTTTCATAGTTTTTTTCCGGATTCTTTCTTATGCATTCCATATGTGCATTATTATTATTATTATTATTATTATTATTATTATTATTAGTATTATTCCGCTTTATAGGGTTCACTAAACGTATCCAAATTTGCTGTAATGTGAGAATAACGCATCTCAGGCACTGTAAAACTATCACTTGTTTTACTAACGTAAGAGCTGTTTGGTGTAAAGTGACGTACATGCAGGTCAACGCATCTCCCCATTCCACCTCTACATGTCACATACAGGTCCCCACCCTGTCACTGTCTCGTTCACTCTGGAAACCTGGGCCACGCGACTGCCACACGCCACGTGCTTCTTGTGCGCCTCTAGTGGCACATTCTAGAAACTACTGGGATAATAAGTACCATGCCCTGTGCCTTACTCAGGTGGTCCTGTACGGAGCGACGTTCTTGCGCTGGAGTTTATCTGCAATACCTACGCCATCTTGGTTTAAATTTACCTTCTGCAGTAATGCTGTTTACTTACATCATCGCTTTACTGATTATTTCAAACTGCCTTTGTATATAAATATATTTTCTTTAAAAACTGAACAGTAATGCTGCTTCTCCTATTGACGAAGTACGTTTTATTCCAATTACTAGTTAACTCATAAACTAATCAAATATAAGAATTGAGTCCATTTCTATGTTTTACTGATCTGGGACTCATATTTCAATATATCGGCTTGACGTACATGTTATATAAAATGAAATCTCATAACCACTGCCTACTGGATTACTCCTCCTCAAATTATGAACCATCCAAGAGTTCCCGAAATCTTCTAAGGGGCTCGTCAACAATGTTCTCTAACAACGGGTTTTCAGTTTTTTGTTCAATATTATTATTACTATTATTATTATTATTATTTATATTATTACAGTTTTCAAAAATGTTAGTGTATTTTCAGTAGTCATTTTAAAGAATACTTTCATTATGAACACGGGGATGCACGTCAGGCGACGGAAGTTAAAATACACTTTTAGGTCACTTTCAAATTTCTTTTGTTCCTGATTTCCAAGCATTGTGCCATTCAAAGCAAGCTATGCACTCATCTCTTCATTTGTAATTCATTCAATAGGACGCACAGATTTGTTTAAAAAATTGAAACACCCTGCAAATGCGTAACTTAAGCCCACATGCCATCTACATACAAATTTCAAAATATAGAAAACGAAATCTTCAGTGTCAGCTTAGATTAAAATGTGTTAAATATAAAAATGTGACTTTAAGGATAGGTAAATATGCAATTGTATCATTAACTTATCTTATTTAATTTTGGTTTTAATGTTTTTTTTATGTGTGTTACAAAAAATGTATAAATATTTGAACTGATGTTGTTTCAATATTTTAAGCTTTGTTGCGGTATTTTTGGAATGAAATTCTAAGGAAAGGTCTATTTACACAACTACAGTAACTCTATTTTAATATTTTTTAAAAATATTTTGCATATAAATGAGTTCACTCAACTCAGATATTTATGAAGAGAGTTCACAGGAAGCAGGGCCAAAAAAAAAAATAATAAACTATCAGTTATTGGTATATTGTACTTATTAGCGATAATATTTAAATGTATAGTTTCACAACAAAATATCACAATGCTGCCTTTACAACCCGCCAATATTTACCTATATCCATGAAACACACTAATGTAGCATTAAATAGAATAAAAATAAAAATTTATTTTTTTCATGTCACAAGCATTAGCTCAATGTAGTTACGTGAATTAGACAGATATACCATGCGTCGCATTCATCCATCTGCCGGCCAGAAGTGAGGGCCGACTAACTATTCAGATTTCCAGTTTTATCGATCACCAATTTCCCGGATCAAGGTTTAATTTAGCATTAATTCACTTTGTCAGAAGGTCTGATGAAATTATCCTTTTAGTGGGTTAAGATTGCTTTAATGTACAAGTGAGATTAGTTTATTGAAATTCCATCGCCCAGGTCAACACCACTAGTCGGTCCTGGTGGTGTAGTGGTTACCATACTTGCCTTCTAAACCCAAGATCGAGGGTTCGAACCCGGCCAGGACCAATGGATTTTTTCGGGGCGTAAAGGGAAGTGAAGCCGTGGGTCCCGTGTCGTACATTTACGGCACGAAAAAGAACCTCAAGCCTGAAAGAGAGGCCTCTGAGCAAAATTTGTGTCCATAAATAAACCATTCAAAAAAAAAAAAAGGTCAACACTAAAACAATATATTTGAGTATGACAGTTATTGGAGGAAAAGAAATTATTAAACAGTGGGCAGGCAATTTGTAGAGAAATTTCCTGGTGTTTTCCTTCCAACAAAAATATTTAACAAAACTTGTACTTAGATTCATGAACTTACTAACCGAAAACGACGTGTTTTAGCGAAATAAAAACGACTGGCATTGGAGAAATTTGAAAACGTTTTTTAAAGAAATCTCTACGTCGTGCATTACAGGAAATAGATTACAGAAAGTTCACACCACAGGGTTACTGTACTGATAAAACCGAAGCCTTACAGAGTAATTATAGTCAAAGATTTACTACCACTTGAAGATGCAAGTGACGGTTTTGCAGATTATTACAGATCCGCAGACATTCTTCCACGAGACTTGATTGCGTTTGTTTACAATACTAGAACTGCGAGAGATCAGAAAATTCGATATTTTTCACAAAGTTCTTTGTATCAGAAAAGCATTGTGTGTGGTGTGCTGTAACTGCAAGGCGAATAGTAGAACTCAGTTTGTTTTTCCTCAATATAACAGTAAATTTGGGAGGTATCGCACCTAAAAACTGAATAGTTTTGTTGATGATACTGAAAAACTGAATATTTCCAACAAGATTGTGCCATAGCCCATAGTGCTGTAATTCTAGGCAAGTTTTTGATGACAAAACACTTTCTGGAGGATTAAATCCCTCACGTTCCTCAGATCTTACCGTGTGTGAATATTATTTGTGGTGTACGAGTATTTAATATGCTGGTCGGTAAGGCTGGATCAAGTCGGTCGGCCAGTAGCCATGGCCCAGCACGTGTGGTCACAGATGGCTATAGTGAGTTATGCAGGCTCCCATTTATTTTAACCAAGATATATGCCAGTATACCACACGACGTTCCAAATCAGATTAAAATATTTTACTAGGAAGTGTTATAGAAAGCTTAGTGCACTCTCCATTCACAATTATATCCTACTAGACTACCTAACGTTCTTTTGTACCCGGGCTCATTTGCGTGGTAACTAGGGGTACGCGGGCGCGTCCAGTACTTCGACACTACTGCTACCGATAGTATGACTAATAATAATAATAATAATAATAATATATGAAGTTATATTTCTCACTGAAAATGTCAGTCTATATCACTTCTATTAGGAACAGAGACGCTAGCAATAGGCAATAAACACGTGGATTTTGCCTTGTTTTCAACAAAGCAATACTGGTCCTCCCATTCACTGTTAAAGCTATAATTTTTTGCCATTTTAAAAAAAATATATGTTGAAAATATAACTAATTAATAACTTAATAATTTAAGGTTTAAAAAAGTAATGAAAAAAGCACTTACACATGTTGAAAGTACAACTTATCAAACCAAAAGGGACTCAAAACTTATTTCACAAGCTCACAAGTAATGCTGAATGTTCGCCTGAAAGCAAGGAGCTGGTTGTATGATTGTTATATATCGTTTGTTCATTGTTTGCGGCATAGATTTGAGGAAATTAAAGTTATTTTGAGGGCAATTTGGGTGTCCTATAATTGCCTTGGTTAAACTCTGCCATGGTAGGTAGTTTATGTCACTGCAATTAAGCGAATCATAAGCAAGCGCCCTGTTTTGCAGAATAAATATGCCGTTAAAACAAATTTCCTGAGCTTGAGGACAATGCTTTTAAAACGAAAAGTAAAAATCTTTGTGCAAATTAAAAAAAAAAAACTTTGAATTATTAATTAAAATTTAATTTGGAAATTAGTTGCGAAGGGCGCCATATACGTGCGACATGCTGCAAACTGAAGCTCTGTATATATCAAGTTAAACTCGGATCGCTTCTGCGTTCTAAGGGAATGTAGTGGTATACAAAATTTGACAAGAGCATCCCTCTTTCTTCATCTGTCTCTTCTTACCTATGACAAATGAAGCCTGCAGATAATATCAGATTACACATGTCTTTCCAAGAATACAACACTCAAGAGAAGACCTTGATCGCGAACCTGTTCCAAATAGGATCAAACTGTCATATGTCAGGCAAGTTCTCTGTCAGCTGTCGAAAGGACTTTATATTTTAAATACAAATGTCATGAATCCCGATATCTACTCGCAAAAGCCTTATATGTTTCAGAAAACAATTGTCCCGATAGTTCTAGCAGCACTCTAGACAAAACTTTTTGCAGATCGGGAGTATTTTATGTATTTCATTATATGTAGGTTTCCAGCAGAATTCGGTAAGCATACTTCATCACCAGTAGCAATCTATGGAAATAAAGTCAACTAGATTTTCTCTAAAGGGGGGAAATTATCCTGACGTTACGCTTTCTTATGTTTCAGTATTTCGAGAACCCGTCAAGTATGAGCCTTTGGCATCTACGGCAAAGTTCATGTTATAAAATGTCACCTTGACTCCATGAACCTTCATCAGCACAGGTGACAGAGGTCATTAAGGCAAGACTCGTGAGCGGGAGTTCTGGGGTGCGATTCCTTCCAGGATCGTCCTCCCTAACTAAGATCTTTTTCCAGATTTTCCTCAGTCCTCATAAATAAAAAAATGACAGTGAGGTAAATAGTTTGGAACATTTCCTTACCAAAAAAATCTTTTCCCAATTTATAATTTTTCTTATGTACCACCAGGTACATAAGTTAAACACTGTAATTATAACAGTAATAATAATAATAATAATCATCATCATCATCTTCATTTACTATCATATCTATCTTTTGTGACCGCCATGGGTGGCCGAGGTAGTTAAGGCGCAGACTCGTGTGTAGGTTGTCTGGGGTTCCGTTTCCACCAGGACCGTCCTCTCCGAGTTTTTTTTTTTTTTTTTTCCAGGTTTTCCTCAGTCCTTAAAATCTGGAACGCTTCCTTCCTTTAAAAAAAAATCATTTCTAATGTATCATATCATCTTGTGTATCAATCAGTGCCTCAGCAGGGGAGGAAAAAAAGGGGGGGAGTTAAACACTATTTAAAAAATCTATATTTATCCCATGATGCTGCCTAATTGGAATCATTTTCAATAGACTCCATTACAATTTAAATTTACTTGACTCAAAACATATTCTATAGTCCGAAAAGTCAATCTCTAATGTATACATTTGTGGGTTTGAATTTTTTTTTTCCTTCCCTGAAGAAAATCTTTAACCGATTTTATTTATTACAAGTACATATATACTTGCCATTTTCTGCGTTTATGTGCTGCATTTCAACGCATGCTACAATCTCCAATGAAAAGCTGAATTCTATAACAGATATAAATAACCTAGTTTTTCAACCAATATCAATTGGCCATATCTTTTATTTACAAACAAAGCTCTAATGAGAGCAAAAAATTGAAAAGCTATTGTAGTAAATATTTTTATTTCCAATGAATATTACGATATTTTGGAAATATAGCAAGGAATTACACCTAAAGTATCAGGCGACCCAATTAACTGATCACCTACGTGGCAAAAGGAGACTGCATCGCTAAAGGCCAACCGGGTTATAGCAATCAGGGCGGTTAGAAGTTTACTGAACTACTACGCTGGCCTTGAGTCTCGTCACATTCAGATAGCAAAAGAAATAAATATATCTAATCCTAGAATAAAATCTGTTAAGAATATTAAGGCTTTACTTATTCTATTTCAAAACAAGAATGTATTTTTTATTTATTTGTTCGTACTGAGTTTGCTCATGTTGTCAGGGGATCATTTGAAGAGAAATTTAAGTGATCGAGATGCAATTCCTATTACGATTCACAAAGAATTAAGAAGGGTAATGGGTAAGTTCATTAACAGATGCGGAAATTGAAAGCATGTAAGTTCCTGCATTTCCTTGTGTAACATATGAATAAGAATTTATTAGACTTTCACTCTTAACTGTTCTACACCATCTCTTGTGTTTCTACCACCAACTCTTGTTGGCCGTGAGAGATGGCTTATCATAACCCGATTCAGACGTAACATCAGTCATCAGATAATTGAATGACCTGAAATATGCATGGTAAATTGAAAACTCTGTATTCTTACGTTTTTGTTAGCTTGAACAACCTGGAACTGAAAATATAATTTTCATTTTCATTTAAATGAATATGTTGACATTATATATACATACACTCTTACGTTTAACTCTTATAAACAGTTACAAATTTTAATTTCATTGTAAGATTTCTCTGTACTCCATTATGAATCCAACTATTTCGTCAAATGTATATTAAAATTTCTGCCACAACACAAGTTTGATTCTATTCTTTCATAAAGTACGTGTACTGCCTATTCCAAAATAAAAGATGATTATAAGGAATTAAAGCCATTACAATAATTTTATTTATGACATGACTCAACCTTAGAAACCTGCACCTAGCTGGTTTGTTCGAAAGTAGACTTGCCAATGCTGGTTGTCATTTGGCGATAGCTTTTAAGAACCTACTAGTGTGATATTTTGTGTGGTAATTGTTTACACGCACTCTCAACATATCAATAAATAATGACGTTCTGAGTTACGAGGTACGTTCAAGTCCTAATCTCACTTCACAACGTCGACGCCATGCTTCCATGACCGCCGGCAACACTTCTTTAGGAGTCTGTTTTGACATAGGAAACTTGCCGTGCAATAGCCGCACGACTGGAGAATGTGCGATCATTGAGAGTGCCTTTCATTGTTGGAAAAAGTCAAATAAATTGCTAGGAGCCAGGTTAGGTGAGTACGGAGCATGAGAAAATGCTTTATAGTTATTTTCTTCCCGAAGAAACTCCTGTGTCATGTTCCCACCCACCTGCAGGACACTTTTAGCATTTTCACTCCTTCATGCAGAATTTTGTGGACAGATCCCATGGAAATGGCATGATATCTTCCACACTTAATCGGCGATCCTCCTAAAAGCTTTCTTCACTCCTGCAACCATGAGATCTGATCGGTTGGTGCGAGGCTGAGGTTGTTTCGGTTCGTTTTCACACGACCTTCCGGCTTCTTTGAATTGTCTTACAATTTTCACATCCATGACGTCATCACTACATGTCCCACTCAATTGGCGATGAATTTCAATGGTTGTCAAACCACGCAAGTCGAGAAAACTCATTGTTCTTGTAATTCTTTTAACTATCAAAAACATTCCTCACTCGAGCTGCAGCCTCTAGGGTTCTGTGCACCGTACAGTGCTGCCATTTCTGTCACGCATTTACATAGAGTGCCAGCATATTTTAAGCCAAATTGCATGTTTCTACCTGCTTTCAACCCTGAGAAAAAAAATGGGAAACCTTAGAGCTTAAACTCACCTCGTATATCACAATTGTGCAGTCCATGATGAATAGATATCCACATTTTAAAAATATTTTAAACGTCCCTTCAAATTTCATCAAAACATGTCACTTTTAGAATCAGTGTTTCAAAATTCACTCACTTCTTCAAAAAAATAAATAGATATTCTACGAAGGAATTTTTTGTTTGTTTACTTTTGGTGTAGTACTCAACAGAAATCTAACATACCGAGAAAGGGGGCAAAAAAAAAAAAACCGGAAGTAACAAAAAAGTGGAAATGCTCCAAAACAAGTTTGAGGTCATCCACTCCTTTGTTTTGATAGAAACAGCTGCGCGTCTATGTTGACCTTGGTAGTCTATCCCTCAGTCCTATAAACTTCGTCTGAAATCTATAAAACGGTCATCTCTATAAATGTAACATTTAATGCCATTTCTTTTTCATAAGAGAAGATAAGATTCCTTTCTGTATTCCAACAAATAAGAACTTCCTGGAAAAACTTTACATAAAACACCTTAATTTAATATTTTAAGATTTTAAAGCCAATTGTAAATAGTATCCAATACAGTTCAAGACTAAAGGAAAGCCCTACAAATTACAATATTTCTCAGACTAATATCAACGAAAATAAGATCATAAATACAGTAATTAACAGAAACAGAAATATTCTGAAGGGAGAAGTGTATTGAAACAAGGCAATTCAGCGCTTTAGAAGTTCAGAACGGCTTAGAAACAGAATTCTGGAAATTTTAACTTTTGTCACCTAGCATGATAATGAACCATCAAAGGATGAACCCTCTGTTTTGCAGTACTTTCACCGGTGCATCATTTAAACGTTCTTGCCCAGTACAGTTAATAAAGTTTAGATACCGCCTCCTCTGGCAGCTCATCAATTCCGTACTTGCAATTTTATGACGTTACGGCCCGATAATTGGCTTTCGGCTGAGTTATGCGCGTGCGCTTCTAGTTCACCCTACACTGCTATTAGCGGCGCTTAGCGAAAATGTAGCGAAAAACTACAATAATGATATCTCAAAGCGTGCAGATGGCCAGACAAAAAGCCATACACTCGGTACGCAATAAACAAAAGAATTACCGCCCGTCGTATGTTTGATGTTATTAAGTAACCAGTTCGCATGTACGTATTAACTGAACTAAGAACGATTAATCGATTTACGATCTCGTTACTGCAAAGTACCGAGCGTTTATTTTGACCTGCAATAAGCAAGTCACTTACCAGCCGGAGATCAGGTATTTTTTGCAGTCGTTTGCCAGACCAACACTCTGTGTGTTGTGCTACCAGAGTCTTATTCCACTAAAGTATGGTCTAATACATACAAGTATAATAGTACAAGACCTTGTATCTTTCTGTTCCATGAAAGAATTGCAACACTTGTAAAGTATTAGTAAAAAATTTACAGGTGACGTCATATAAGAGCAAGATGGAGGAACAGCTGTTTGCCACACGTCGCCATACCGCCACGGGTGGCCAAGGTCATTAAGGCGCGGACTCATGAGTGGGAAGTCTAGGGTTTGAATCCTGCCAGGACCGTCCTCCCTAACTGAGGGTTTTTCCAGGTTTTCCTCAGTCCTTATAAATGGCAAATAACGGGATGGTACCCTAAACTTAAGCCTGGAACGTTTCCTTCCTTAAAAAAAATCCTTTCCCCATATATCATTTCATGTATCATCAGTGTCCACCACCTGTGGTTCTCAGTAATAAAAACGGGCCTTAAACACTAATAATAATAATAATAATAATAATAATAATAATAATAATAATAATAATAATAAAAAGACATTAGCAGGATGCATGTATAAACTTTCTTTGCAAATATTGTACCACTTTGTAATACAGCAAGTGAACATCGCCGTCATGATGTTTTGTTACATTTAAAAATTCCATTTTAATACAAAAGATCTTGCCTTTTTTATAGCGTTAAATATTATTTTACTTCCCAAAGTAAAAACCAATAAAATTAAAACATAATAACGCTACAAGTATAAAAATTTTGGAATTATTAGAAGTGAACTCCGGGATGGAACGCTTGGCATGGTCAACTAATAAACGTGTAAACTTTTGTTTGGAGCAAACTTGAGTTAAGTAAGAATCAGGAATTTTAGGGGCGTGTATAAAATCAACGGATATTTTTGAAAGCACAGAATACTTGATAAGAAAAAATGCACTTATGGGTGATTTTTTTCTGGACTTCTATGGCGACTCTTCCGACAAATTGGCTGATCATTCGTTTATTTTAATGAGTTTCCTCATCAAACTCGTAGCGTAGTGAATTTTATAAAGATTCGGTTTGCCTGTGGAAAAGTTTATAATTCCTATTATTTTTCATTTCGTTTATATATGAGAAATATTGTTTGCAAACAATTTCAGGTTCTTAAAAACCGTAGAAAAATTAAGGTCACATTGTAAACGTAATACTGCATTAAAGTTTCATATTTGCTATTGGCAGTAGTAAGTAAATGTAGTCAATCAATCTTGGTTGTACACAAAGTAACAAAAATAACGTTAAGCAACGAACGTCATGCTTTGATTGCCGGAGCCGCCCAAAATACTCGTTACTTTCTCTCCCATGCTACCTTAAGGAAGTTAGCACATTTGAATGCGAAGTGTGTGGCCAGTAGCAGGCGTAAACTCAAGCGGATGGCTTCGCGTCCCCATGCATGAGCACTATGAAACATCAAATAGATACTTAATGATCACCCGTTATTATTTGACTCCAATGTGACGAAGTGAGGAGCTTTATAACTTCCGTGCGTTATTATGCGATATCATTTCTAACGAAAACTTCATTTGTTAGTGACGTACTGTCCTTCAGAAACTATATGTCATAACTTTGAAATGCAAACAGGCACCCTGTAGATCGCCTATCCCAAATTGTTCCTGTAAGCCTTTTCTACAATCTCTTGAAATAGTGTGCACTGTAGTTTAATAACAGCCTGTAATGTCATTTGCTTTCAAAAGTGTTTGCATAGTCCTGATCGCAATATATACTGAAGTTAATTCAGGACTTATTTATTAATTTGTTGCTTTTGCTGTTTGCATGTAAATAAAGACACGTGTATGTTTCTGTTTAGGTTAAATTCTGAATTATATTATTTCCTTTAGCTTTTTGCGTCCTGAGGAACAAGCTCTGAAACGTAATGTCCTTATTTATGATCCTGCCTACACAAACTAATTAGATACAGCTTGTTTTTTTAGCGCGGGATGCAAGAAAGTGCAAGACTAAACGCATACGGGCTTGTGATGATATCCAACTAAAATACCGACGTGGTAACAAGAGGGAAGAAGTAACAAAATAAAAAGTTATCCATAAATAATTTTTAAAAAATATTTTAAGTACACTTTCGAAGGTATTTGTTTTTGAAATACTTTATTGGCACAAGACGAGTTACATTTGGGCATCTGCCTTGAACAAGCTCATTAATACAGCAACAAGCAAATTACAGCCCGCGAAACTCGTTGTGTATTTCCATAATCTATGATCGTGACTAGAGGATTCGGATTTTATAGTCCTCTGTGAACCTTTTCGTGTCGATTACGATCATAAAAATTGAAGAGGTTTTATCTCCATGTTGTAAATATCACATGATAAAGTTAACTGATTAGCATAAGCTGAAAAGTTTGTCAGCAAAAAAATAATATTGTTTACTCTTTTTGAGTTTGGAAAAAAAATGAAACAATTAACGGTGCAACACGCTAAGACACCGCGAACTTACTGTGAGCTTAAAAATAACAGAAATATTCTGCCTAGCGCTTTTTGTTCCATTGGAAGGGTAGCTTTTTTGCCTGTGGCCATTGGAAGTATCGCCTATGGCGTGCTGTCAGAGAAGAGGTAAATACCAATGTAGTAACAGCCGCGGTTATTATCATACTGCAAGATGATTCTATCGCTACACAACTCAAACTCTTGCCTATAATAATGAATATATATTGATAATGCCTTCAAATTCTATATACGAGGGTAAGCAATAAAAGTTACAAATTGATAGGGATATTACATGTTTGAACGAGGCACCTAAGGCTATTGCCACTAGATGGCAAATGGTGATATTAGACACGAGACAACTGGTGTTTACAATAGCGGAACAGCAGTTGCAAAATGGCGGCCCCTCTGAGTTTCTGTACAACCCTCCAGCGGCGCTCCGTTGTGAGATTTTTGTGAGCAAGAGGGTTGGAATCGTAGAATTGCTTCCCATGTACCGTGAGAAGAGCATGTCACGTCAAGCTGTTTACAATTGGGTGCAGTAGTTATCTAAAGGGCAGACACCGCTCGGTAGTCAACCTAGACGGGAAGTCAACGCCTGGTACCAACAGTAGCCCAAAGTATTTTATGCCGCTGGATAGGACAAGTGTCTCAATTTACAGGAAGATTATGTTGGGAATTAAAACAATTTTTTTTTTCAAATCACTACTCTTATTTTTTAAGTTCTGTGTACATTTTAATTTACTTAATCACCTACCCTTGTACACATACTCTCAACTATGTAAAACAACATGGAAATCCACCCTTATAACAGACTGATAAAATGACTTAATGTTTCGCGTCACCGCATCTCGGTAGTTATGAATTGCATATCACATGTTTAAAAATGTACACAATCGCACAGTGGGTTTTCCTCGTTCATAAATACTTGTAAATGGGTTCATTTAAGCATTTCAGACTGAGTTTGTTTAAAAATATCTACCATTAGAGTATTGCAACCAGAAACTAGTTAAAAAGATAAGAGAAAAAACGGAAGGCCTTCTCATTCAGGAGATTGCAAAATGCCTGAAGAAATAATTAGCGAAGAAAGGACAGATTACTGGCTTCATTATTAAAATCATTACGAAGACAGTCCAAGAGCCTGCTCTCCCATATCCCATGGGAGAAAAAAATTGGAAAGAAAGAAAAAACAATGAACAATAACGATGCTATTGTTATGTAGCATGTGCTCAGGAATGAAATGAGGCGGACTGCGAAATACGTGCTAGGCCACCAAAATCTGTCACAACACTTCCACATTTCTTCTCTTGGGGCCTATGGAATAAAAATAAAACCCGCAGAACTCGTATAGGCCAAAATATTGAAGCTGTTGAAACTTTGTGAGAAGTATTCACGGTTTAGATACTTCCTGGAGGTGAGAACAGAGTATTTTCAGCATAGATTATGAGCAGGTCTGGTTTCGCATCATGTAAACTTTGTGTATATAAATTTGTAAACCGTTATCTAAAATAAAAATAGTACTTAGACACTAATTTGGGACTTTAACCGAATAATTCTATATTTCCCTGTAAAGAATCATTAAACTTCACCGTTGGGTAAGAGGAAGTAATATAAAATATGCGTATTCTTTGATTAGTAGCAATTTATTAAGGAGGGATTTATAGGCCAAAAATGTTACATTTTAGATTTTATGCATAAAATATATAGCATAACATTTTACCAGAATCTAGGAGAAAAAATTCAGAAAATAAATTTTTCCTTGTTCATAAACGGAAAGTTTTTTAAAATCTGATTAAAATTATGAGTTTTTGAGCATTTATGCACTAACTTATTGCATAAAACCCAGAAATCTTCAAACAGTTCAATGTTTATGACATCTTTTCACATTACTTTAAAGTTAAGATTTCAAAATGCCTACCTCTTACAGTTATCTCATTGTCCCAACAGATGCTTCTTAAACCTTAGCATTCCTGAAATCTTAGTCGACGTAGGCGCACTTCACACATGATGGAGCTCCTGCACATTTCTATATCCAGGCTCACAAATATCTGAATCGAAAATTTCTTAGTCAATAAGTAAGATGTATGTATTTGATCTCCGCACTTATGTGGTTTAAAGCACTGCATCTTTACTTGTGAAGCCAACTAAGCTCATTGGCACTGAAAGGTATTTTGGTTTACACCCGCAGGGTAGCGCAGCGAGTACAGCCAAGGCCGTGCCCACGCTAATGACTGTATATGGACAATCGGTCGCAGTTTACCGTTGTCGAAGGCAAACATTATTTTTGTTTTGGGCTATTACAGACTAGTGATCGATTCGGTATTATAAAATGTAGTGTATTAGTGAAGCAAAAAATTTTGTAGCTCATTTTTCTGAAATGATACTACTAGAACAGGAGAAAGTAAAGTCTACAGGAACAATCCCCATGCCGTTTCTGAAATTTCTGTTATGAGTGAATGTAAATTTCATTAATGGTAGCCAGAAATGTGTTTTGCAATGAACTTAGAGCAATTATAACATAGGGAGTAATCATTATCCCACAGAAATATAGTCTGCATGTTATTATTGATCTTATTTAAGCAAACAGAAATATGAGAAAAGTTTGCTCATCGATAGAGGCAGCGACTGGGACACCTTGGCCCAGAGCGGCTTGCGTTTAGCTGGGGGACGCAGGCCAAAAACAACTCTGTTGTTTGTTCATCTTTGGTGAATGAATTTGAAACTCTTCGCAATAAAATTGTGGGTGTTTATCAGACATAACAAACAGGCAAGAATTTAGGATACTTAAAACAAAGTATGACATGTATCTAAGTACAAAGTAGGCAGTTTGAAAATTTGCTCTAAGGTAATGTGAAGGCTAAATAGGTGTTTATGGGGGGAGGGTTAGACTACCCTCTCTTTTGTTCCTACAATCTTTCAAGCCGAATATTTTTACTTTCTTAATTAAATTTTTAAATTGTCATATAATAACACTCAAAACGCTATATTATGACATTAAAACTGTTTATTGAATTATATTGAATCGGTATTTGTAATATTAAACCATGAAAATATGTTAACACGGGTTTAAGTTGAGATATATTTGTACCTCTCTTGGTGTTTCATGCGTACTGGAAGACCTTGCTTGGTATGCAACTTAATAATGAGCAAGGACTATATCAACTTTCAGAGAAATTGAACAGCTTTGGAATTTTGTAAAAATAATTTAGAAATTCATTAAAATATTTTTATCTCCAGGCGCGGGTTTAGTGCTAAATAATTTAAAATTATTATATTACAAATATATTCCTTAATGGCAGAGAGTACATAGTAGAATAAAAATAGTAAAAATCAAAGATTTAACGAAAATATATGGATGATTAGTTGAGATCCCACATTAGGACAGGACCATATGCTTCTTTTATACAGGTAAAGAAGGGAAAGAGGAGGGAGATTGTGGATAACAGAGGTGGAGGGTGAGTGGAGTGAGGAATTATAAAACGTACCCCTGAGGGTGGTAAGGGGGAAGGGCGCACATCGCCTCGGACATAGGGAGGTGAGGTACGGCTAGGTGAGACGCAGGGAAGGAGGGAGGGTGGATCAAAAACACACCGGGCCTTCTTCCTTCTCACTCGTATCTTTTCGTCTATGTACGACATTCACCTCATCTCCTCTTTACCACTCTCTCCTTCTTTCAATGTTTGCAGCTGCCTCCAAAACTCCACCGATCGGGTTACTACTCTCAGCTCTGGAAGTTCCAGCTACGTTTTTTTCCTCGGCTACCAGTTATCTTGTTGCTCTAGTCTGTATGCAGAATTTGAGTAAATTGCGTAATAAAATGTTCACAAGTCATAGAACAATCTCCTGCTTTGTGGGGGAAAGTTAAAAAGAAATAAAATTAATTTATAAGGCCTAGATCAAAAGTAGACATTTAATATTCTACGTTAAATAAACCGCCAATGAAGATGGTTTGCAGTTTCCAATATTTATAGGTGTATTTATTAGTTTAATGTTTCTATAGACATCGATACAGAAAATTTCGGCACATGAAAGCTTTAATGTTTAACCAACACTCATTCAATGATCATGATTAAGAAAGAGAATTATATATACACATACATATAAGTAACTTTTATTTGAGAGTATACAATATACTAATATTTAGCACATTAGTACAAATTCATTCAGGAAATAAAATTTAGTAAGAGAATATTTTTTTTTTTTTTTTTGAGTAGTGTTTAACGCCCGTTTTTACTACTGAGGCACCACAGGCGGTGGACACTGATGATACATGAGATGAAATGATATATTGGGAAAGGATTTTTTTTTTTTTTTAAGGAAGGAAGCGTTCCAGGCCTAAGTTTAGGTACCTCCCCGGCATTTGCCAGTTATGAAGACTGAGGAAAACCTGGAAAAAACCCCAGTCAGGGAGGACGGTCCTGGCGGGATTCGAACCGCAGACCTCCCGCTCACGAGTCCATGCCTTAACGACCTCGGCCACTTGTGGCGGTGTAAGAGAATATATTATATATTCCAAGATCTGAAGGGAACCTTCGTTATGTAACTATATTTTCGTTCTTTTTATGTACAAAAGATAAATAATATATTATTTGAAGGAGAAAGTAGCTTGGAAAATTAATTTCATAAATTCGCTAACTTAAATCATGCTGTTTACCTTCGTCACTTTCTAGAAACTCATTTCAATTTCGAAGCTTTATTTGGTTTATTTACGGACGCTCTTTAGCATCTCAGGTCAACAGCGTCCCATTCAAACCAGGGCGCGAAACGACGGACAAATTTTGCTCTTTTTTTACGCTTTAGTTCCTTTTCGTGCCGTAAATCTACGACACGGGACCCACAGCTTTACTTCCCTTCCGAAGGAAGCCATACTTAGTATTTTTACGCCCGAAAAAATTCATCGGTACTGGCCGGGATCGAACCCGCGATATTGTTCGAATCTCCTAATTAGCTATAATAGGCGCTCAGCAGGACGTTTTCTGTCACGAGTTGTAAGCAAGTGATGGGAAGAAGCGAAAGTATAATGTTTAATGAAAAAAATTGTTTAATTTTTAACTTTATCAGAAAAAAAAAATCCTGGACTCTAAACGAAAAAAAAAAAAAAAAAGAACTTTTCCCTTGGGTTGCGGGGAGATAAGTGCAAATAATTTTCATGAAACAAATACTAATTTTGAGCATTTAAGTGACAGGAGTCCTTCCAAACAGGAATATAGAATTGCATTATTCTTTTTTTTATTTTTCAGTTAAAATAAACAAAATGTTAGTATTTTATTAATGTTATTAAAAGGCATATAGGAACAAAAATGTTTCCATATACCAGTATTATTTTATATGTAAATTTAATAGCATCTTTTTTGTATATAAGGGAATATTAGAACACTTTTAGGGAATATTCACGAAGGTTGTTCAACAAAGAAAGATCATAAATATTTTGACAACATACCTTTACTCATCCTCATAATGTTGATGATATTTCTCAAAGAGTCTCCGTTGGATGCAATGCACGTGTCTCAAGGTTTTCGCCAGATATCATAGACATGCTGGAAAGTCTTTTTGACAAATCCTTTAGAATGTCTGCGTAGTCTTCACCGCTGTTTTTACGATAAAAATGCCTCCACAAGATGCTTCTTCAATTTGGGTAAAAGGAAATAATCCCACGGGGCTGAATCTGGACCATAGGGAGGACGAGGGACAAACTTCACTTTGATTTTTGTGAAATATTCAGCAATAACATTTGCGATATGCGGCCGTGCATTATCGTGTGCAACATTCAGCCTGTTACAAGGAAATGTGGCCTTTTCTGTGTAATATGGCTATGTAGAATTTCAGGACATCTCTTGTAGCGCTGCCCATTATAGTTGTGTGTGGAGGTATGACATGCTGGCAAATCATTCCTTGAATATCCAAAAATGAGATAACATTGACTGTCCCAGCACTTTATATATAAAATAAAAATAAAAATAAAGTAACACTATTAACAATGCAACAAATTAACAGTAATAATAAAAGTAGAATGGATAAACACTTAGAAATTGCTATATTTCGAACTCGTTGAGTTCTTCAATGGCAAGAAGCTAGACAAGATAACAATGACAATATATATAGGCAAGTTTCATCAGCAGGGATACCTGTAACATCACTTTCACTACAAGAAAGCCTACACGGGAATATGCAGTTTTGGAATACACCCTGCACAGACAGTTTTCAGTTTCCATTGCGTGGACGGCATCCAGTGAACTTTTCGGAATTTCTGAGAAGTGTTCTTAATATTACTTGACGACCCCTTCACAATGACAACAACGTTTTTCTTCAGTTAGAACACAAACTGCAGCACCTTTGAAATTGAATGCCTCCCTACTTTAAACCTTTTAAACCGTCTTCCAGTTGTGCTATAGAGAAAAACAAGCTCTCAATTAGACTCCTATAACTTTTCATAGACCTCAGTTGAAGACGAAACAGACCATCAGAGCAGCGTATTGTTCGTCGAGTGTTGCCTCCATTTTGCTCTGGATGGATATGCACATTTCTCAACATGCACATCTCTTACCGGAAGTGACAACAATGAAAATATTATCATGTGTACATTATGCATTTTTCTTCTTTTCATTTGGCTCTACAGCTCGGGGTGAGCCTTGACCTGCCGCGACGACCTCTACTTCCGTCTTACGACTTTATTGATACCTCTTTATCAGGCAGCTCCCCAATTGTCCTCACGAGGTTGGATGGATCCCGTTCAAGACATTCCTAACTTAGCAAAATTGCTAAGTAGGTACCGGGAATCAAATCCAGGGCTCTCAGCAAGCAGTCAGAAACGCTAACCACTAGATCATGGAGGGATAACATTACGCATTAAACTAACAAAGTACTGTAAAGTTAAATTTGAGGAGGGAAATAATTCCTGTAAAAAAAAAAATTGGATCATTCTTTATTGAACAGCCCTCGTAGATAAAATTTAGAATTTTTTTCGTATATCCCCATTTGAGAACATTTAAATTATCACGTATAATTGGATTTAAAGTTTACTAAAACCAGTATGTATGACATTTTTAAAAAACTAAAAATAAATGTTATCTAACTGAAAAACACTAGAACAATGTAAAGTCCACGTTTTAAATACTTCTCATACTGCTAACGTTAAATTCCATTCAAAATTGATTTTTTTTTTTTTTTTTTTTTTTTTTTTTTTTTTTTTTTTTACCTTATAGACTTGCCTTTATATATTCAGAATATTTAACAGCTAGCAGGGAAGATTGTAGAATGGATTGTCTTTTTCAAACACTATGAAGTGAAGCAGTAGGAGACTTTAAAAATAGCTGGATTAAAAAAAAATCTGTGATTCACTCATTTGGGTACCAAAATTATTGAAAACAGCAATGTAGCAACCTTTCTGAGTGTAATACGATCTCACTGTTCCTCTGCTAAACATCGAGTATTTCAGTTAGGAGGATTTATAGCAATTGTTTAGCTCTCCGTGTATATTTATAATATGTCTGCATGATTACCTCAGTTTTCAACACGCAGTTCCCTCAATGATGCTCTTAACATTTCTAAAGCATTCTGGAATGTTCATATACTCATAAAATTCACTACTTCGAAAACTTTCCTGCACTTTTGGGAACAGCCTGAAGTGACTGGGAGTTAGATGTGGGCAGTAAGTAGGATGTGGCAGAAATTCAAACCCTGTCTTATCAACTGCCATTATTCTTAGCAATTTTCCATTACATGCTTTGGCAGCTATAGGTCCACATTCTTCATTCTAAAAATTCCATAAATCAAGCTATCAATGTCCTCCAAAGTCTTGCCACAGCCTTTCATCTCCTTAGTTCTTTTCTTTTCTTTTTTTTTTAAGTTTAAAGTTATTATCTGTTTTGACACTGTTTTCAAGTAATTTGTTTGTAGATGGTAGCAGTATCAACGGAATATATTCTTTGCTCACAGATAGCTAATAAATCGAGAGGTCAAAGCGGATTGAGTTTCGAGTTTCTCATAGTATGCCCATTCCACTTTGCGTGCGGTGAGGATCGAATAGATGTATCATTTTTTTTTTCCCCTCGACCACATCGTTAAAAGTTAGTTAGATATTACATTAAAAATTCCAAAACGGCAATAAAAGTTTGCGGAAGAAATAAAATTTGTTGATCATAACCTAATACCTGTGAAACACGTTACACAGGAATTTTAAATTCACGTTTCGTGCTACCTTTTTGTTTTTTGGTAATTAAATATACAGAATTATATAATTCTAGGTTTTCATATGTAGCTAACTGTAAAAATATTATTTTAAATAAATATTTGTATGGAATAGATAAAGACAAAATATTTAAATTTAATATAAAGTTATTTTTGTTACAAGTTTCTAAAGTGTCATTGCTTTTGGAAAAGTGTGAATTTAATAAACCTCGTTTCTTTAAAACACGAGTCTGTCAAAATACTTTTAGAAATGTGGCAGCAATGTTTTTACAGTAGCATAAAATTTATATCAAATAAATATTTGGCATAGATTCATCAAGGGAGCCGTTAGTTTGTGATTGTTAAACTCAGAACCATTAATAATAAGTATTCTTGGAATCGCAGACTGTTTCATTTGTGATCACGTTTTCATGACCTTTTAAACATAATCAACAAAACGTTAAGGAAAAGTTGTATGCTGTATACGGTTGCGGTAATTTCGAAAACATTGAAAAATATTTTGTATAATGTTCCAGTGTCAAATATTCCAAACGGAAATGAAATTATTATTATGGCTGCGGAAATATGTATATCAGATCTGATGTGCCCAAATTCCAAAGGAAATATACAGGATGTAACACAAATTTGTCAAAATGCTATGGATGTACTCCTACAGGTAGAAGCTGAATATATGTTACATCAATATGAGTTTGGAAACGTTTTATTCCTGTTTTTGTACAACTCTGCTTACATATTCGATACATTATGAAATAAAAATGGCACACCACATGGAAATTTTTCTGAAAGCAAGTGCTCATAATGGCCTCCACTAACATGAAAATCAGCTGGTGATAGTGCCTATAAGTGCGGAAAAAATCACGGATACAACAGGTTCTCATGCAACAGTCTCCAAATAGCAATTTAGTCAAAATTACTTCGCTTAGCTACTTGTCTTTAGCTGGCACTACGGTTGTCATCAACCGCATGAAGTATCGCCTCCTCCAGTTGTCTGTCCTCGCTATTGTAGATCTCCCCCTCATCGCGAGTGGCAGGCATTAACGTTTTCATTTCTCCGAGACGATCAATTGCTTGAAACCTACTGGGCATCGTCTTTTATAAATCTCTCCCGATATAAGCGCTGAACGGCACTGCTATTGCAGTCTGCTTCATCAATTCATCAATTGAAGTACTTTTTGACAGCATACGTTTATTCATCCGCATAATTTTGATGATCTTTCTCAAAATAGAAACGTTCCAGCGTTTCTGCTATTTTTGACAGGTCTTTCAGAATTGCTTCCACAGTCTTCACCACTGCCTCTGATGTCCTCAACTGTGTTTCTTCAATTTGGGGAACAAGGGGACTTAATCTGGACTTTAGATAGGGTGAAGTACACACTTCACTTAGATAAGATAATGAGCAAAAGAATTTACAATGTGCGCACCGTGCATTATCATGGCGTCTTGCAGAGTTTTCAGCACAACTGTTTAGTATTGCCCAGTTACATTTGTGTGTGCAGTTAGGACATGTTGGTCAACAATTCCTTGAATTTCGAAAAATAACTATAACTTTCACAGCAGGAGCAACCACTTTGCCCTCCCCCCCCCCTATTTTTATGCTATGGCGACGAAGAAGATTTCCATACAGAGTTTCGCTGTTTGCTTTCAGGATCAAAATGATGTACCCAAGTTTCATCAGCAGTGATTAACTTTGAAAGAAACTGCGCATCTTCCTTTAGTACCATTTTCAATTGCATGCAAATATGCACGCGAACGTTCTTTTGTTCCGCAATCAGCTGTCTCGGAACACACCGTGTACCAACCTACGTAACTTTTCAGCTACATCCCACCTAGTGAAAGTTTAAAAAAAGTATTTTTAATATTCTTAATGCCATTCGCCGATCCCCTCACATAATGACAGCAGCAGTGTTGACATTTTCTGTAAGGCTGGGTCCACCTTCCTTTGAAATTGGTTGCTTTCCCTCTTTAAACATTTCTTCGAGCTGTGCTATAGGGAAGAAGCTTTTCTCCATAGGCCTTCTCTAACATTACATAACCTCAGCTGAAGACTTGAGATGAAAGCAGACTTTCAGAACATACCTCTATTTGCACATCTCTCACAGGCGGGAATCGGAAGTGACAACAATGAAACTAGCAAATATTGTAAAGCTAAATTTTAGCGCCAGAGGTTGTGAAATAATATGATAATTCTTTATTCAACAACCCTAATGCTTTTGATTTTTGTTTTTATCAAAATTAGATATTTTTTATAACTTCCCAATAACAATCTTTATACCTCCAACTATTTTTAAGTTCTTCAATACATTTCCTTATCGAAGCTTAGGATTAAGATATACTTTTTTTTTTCCCCTGGGGTAAGCATATATATATATATAGGCATCAGCCATGACCTCTTTCCATAGCTGGTCAGTCAAGTTTACCACTCCATAACCAGATTTGCAGGTCTGTATAGCGTGGCAGGGTTTTGTATAGCTGTAATAGCCAGAAATATGCACTTCAGCTTTTCTCATATATCACAAAATAATCGCTCGAAAATTATAAGACCTGGTGAAAGGTGCTTTATATTAAAAATAGTAATACTCTCATGAGAATCTTCTTAGCAAATAAAAATGATAAACGAGGTAACTAATGGCGGGCGGTTATTTCGTAATCAAGTATCAAGTGGGTTCTACAGCTTTGTATTAAATAGCATTGGTCACTTCCAGCGTATATTAAAAAATACAAATCTGCAAAGTTTCCGTATTATTTATGTTTATATTTATATGGCGACAAACAGAACCTCTTAAATCAACACCCTGATTTAAAGAATCAATTCAGTGAACGTGCGTGAACCCTTTCATTCAGTTCTCTTTAGTGTCGCTTGTCTGAATTAAAGAATGAGTTTGGTGAATTCTTAAATTCATTGACCAATAAACATTTTATCGTTAAATTCAACTGAACAATAAATTTTAACTTTTGATAATTAGAATATACTGAATTCAATTCTGAAGTGTAAAATTCCGTATAATACACCGTTTTTTTCAGGAAGTTTTATTTCAAATTTATATATTTTAATTCAAAAATTAAAATACATATACTTTAAATGTTTCCTTGACTGCGTATAAAATCAAAGAGACATCCGGATCGCCTAAACCTTGACATCTGTAGGTGCTAAGTATAGTTGAATGGCTCTTTAGGACCTGGAATAGGCTTTACGCCGAATCCTTGTAAGCCAATGACAAATTATATATGTTTGCACTATTATACCAGATGCCTGTTTCCTCTCCTAAATTCCTGAAAGTCACTCATCGATGTTCCAAAAACAAAACAAGCCCTTCATTCAAGTTTTACGAGTTTCCGAAGGAGTGTGGTTGTACTCATCAAAATCCGCTGACATTTTTTTTTTCAAATGTCCATTGATTGTACATACTAGGAACCGAAAATGTTAATGAGAAAGATATATATACCATTGGGGACGGGAGTTAACCTAAAGCGGAAAAAAATATTTAAAAACCCTCTAGCGGCACCAACATTTGTTTCTTCACAACGAAATTGGATATGTGCACTTATTTAAATCAAATAAGGAAAATTTGTTTCTGAAAATTAGAGAAATTGGATCATTTATGGGTATACTTGAAACTCGAAATTTAAAAATTTCCTCTATGTTGTTTTGAAATAAAGGGACAAATTAATTCAACACATAAATTTCATTTATAATGATGCATTTGTTTTATATATAACAAAAGCATCGCCGTGAAGATAGCAAATGTGAAATATTAATCTAATATGTGTGAGAATTTATTTGTATGTAAGAGCGTTCTGTAATAACCTTCAGAAAACGTTTACGTTACATGTTTTTACTGCAATAATATTTAAATTAAATTTCAAAGCCAATGAAAATGATGAAATTTCGATTGTTTGTGGTTGATTTTATATATTTGATTAGTACATTGTAATTGTTTTTAAATAGTATTTAAATATTTTTTTAATTTATTGAAGCATACGAACAGCTTCTTAAATGCACAATGTAACTCGAAACTTTCTGCTATTTTTCTTTATTTTAGTGAATGTAAAGATGATATTAAGGGATCAATTCATAAACATGATTAAATTTATAAATATTTCAAAATATATAGTATAGCTTTGTCTATCTGTAGTCATATGTTTCATTTAATTAATAGTATACAATTATTTTTGCAGTTTAATAATAATAATAATAATAATAATAATTTCTCTAAAAATATGGTTGCTCTTTTGTGAAACTTATAGATTACAAGAAATCAAATTTTGTTGCCCTAATACCTCACATTAATACCATAATTTATTTAATTTCATTAATTAATAAGGCTATAATTTAGATTATATATATATATATATATATATATATATATATATATATATTTTAAAGTTTGATAGCTGAGGAATTCGTTTAGTTTACGCAGTTTCTGCGTGAAACTTTTTTTTTTTTTTTTTTGTTCTTTCTGTTGTGATTATTTTTCAAAGACCATTGGCATGCTAAATTGCAGTTATTTACTCGCAACTATTTGTTCGATACACCCCATTTTCCTAATGAATCATAACACAAAAGGGCATTATTTATATATCTTGTACCTAGTTTCCTTATAGCTTAGCTAAATAACTTCATCACTTTCTCCATCACTCCAATGTTGCGTTTCGAAAGAATCAAGACGTTCTTACCCTATGGTATTACACCTAAGCCATGCGTTAACTTTTTAAAAGTCTGTGGCGTGAAAAAGTAGGTACATGGAGAGTCATGTTTTTATTTTCAACTGGAAAACAGAGCATCTCTTCAAGTTTAGTTTTGTACCCAAAGGATGTATTTATTCCATGTACTAAATAGAAATAGTTATATAAGAAGATCCCAACACATACGACGCCCCATCCTGCAAAAGCGAAAGGCGTTGCAGAGGGGTGGGTTGTGTGATAAATAACAGCAAGAAGCAACAGGCTTGTGCAGGCACGGAGCTATAAAAAGGGGGTAGTAGCGTCTGTAGGGTTGTCGGACTTGTTACCCAAACGCGTGGCAGTTGTTTCTAAAGACTTGTTTGTTCCCTTTGTGAGGATGATGAATTCCCCACGTGGTCTTGGTTCGATTCTACTTCTAAAGCCCCTTTTTATTTCTATGATTTATATAATAATGCATTATTTATTGCTGTTGTCCCACGCAGTTATGCTGTGCAGATAGTTGAAAGAAAACGGTAGGGTTGCTGTAGAATTCTAGCAATGAATAGCAATGCAAACCTGCAGGCAAGTTCAACTCGCTCTGACGCCATGAGAGTGGTATATGAAAGTTGCACCAGGTCCATGCTTTGCCGTTCTCCTCAGGAAATGATCTACTCGTCTTGCTTGCTAATGCAAATGATTTTCGGAACGCTGGGTTGCATTGAAATGAAATAAAAACGTAAACATATATGGCTATATCACCGCCGCGGTTACGTACCATTCGCGTCTCTATTGCATAAATTCAACCAATGAGCAAGACAGTCAGCCCTCATCCTTCAAAGGGTATCTTCTTTTCGGCTCTTGGCTGTGTACTCGCTATGATGCAAGTTTGAGGTGAGGTGAGATGAGGTAAAGCTTTTCGTATTATTTTCCTGTATATATATATATATATATATATATATATATCAAAGCGGGTTCTTCTTATTGCTCTCAATAATCTCTCCACAAATAATCAATTAGACCTTCGTTGAGTTCCTTGACATTAGAGCATACAAACTAATAGAAAGAGATAAAATGGCAAAAGAAGAGCAAAGACTTGAAGTCATAAGGTCAGCACTCTTTGCCCATAGCAGGAAAACTGTCAAAACCGCAGTGTAATAACAATATCAGATAAGACGGAAGTTCCCAGTCAAAAAGGGGCAATATTCTTATTAAAATACCTATAGCATACAGATAAAAACATAAAAAGCAAACCAGGAAAACAAACGAAATAATTACTGGAGATTGGTTATTCCGGAAATACCCATGATGGGACTCTATAATGGTAATCCCATATCCTCTATACGAACAATCTTAAGGCGTCTTACTAGAGTGGAAAGTTCTGTAAAAACAAAGAACATATCTATTAGTATTCAGTCCTTTGGAAGATTTAATTCATATGTTTGTAGGAAAGATTCCAAAGCCTTTTATCTTACTGTCGAACTTGGAATGAACCCCCAACCCCCATTCTGCAGCATATTTTAATAATAAATATGAACAGAGAAACTTTTAGATCTTGAATTTTCAACTGTTATTAAAGAGTACACGGTTTACAAGCAGAAACATAGAGCATTTTACTTTTCTCGTATATTTTAGCGAATCTAATATAGTAGACGCCTCTTTCAACTTGTTTGCTTTATTGAAATGACTCCTATGCTTTATTTATATTAGTAGAATTATATTGAAGTTTTTTCCGGTTTGTTAACTATGCACTAACTCAGGCGTTTGGTAATTGCATAACGTTCCTTTCTAACGCACAAGTTTCATAAAATTTCTGCAAGGAATACAAGCTGCCAACTCGAGGCACACTTCAAACCTTCTTCGAGTTCGTTATTTCTGTTCATTTCTCAGCGATCCTTTAGTACCTCTGTCAAGCGCATTGCGCCAAAATTTATGCCTTGTGCTAATTGTTAATGGGAAACGAAGCGAACGTTGCTGAAGCTTCTTGAAATGAACAGAAGCATGCCTTTGTTACTTAGCAATCAATTGCATGTGTAATGGCAGTACTGCCTCCGCAATAACGTCGTTAACAGTCATATAAACGGGCTATCAAAACGCCCGAAGTGTATGCTGCAAAGTTGTTATTCCTGCGTTTAATGTTCGCATAAAATCTGACAAGACAGGGTTTGAATATTTCATTAATGTTTTGATTTCTTCTTTTTCCATAGGGTTCCTACCACTATGTTTTACCTGAAGGTAGCATGCAATGCATTTGAAGTGCAAAATAAATCAATGCAGAAAAGAACGAAAAGGTACAGCGGCAAAAAAATCAACAAGTGTCTTGTGAACGACATAATTTCATGGGTAATTTATAATCTCGTTTACTAGATTTAAAGTTAATTTTCTAATATTATGAAAACATAGACACCTTGAAGTTCCTTTTCAGTTTCAGAAAGCTGCGATAAAAATTTCTGTCTATAATGGGGATAGCAAGATGCACTTTTTTTAAAAAATAGATCCCCTCTTACTTTTTTGTCATTTATTCCAGTGTTCTGAAGACATAAAATATTTCGATATTCGAACACAAGATGTAGAAGAAAACACCCACATTGAATCAGCAGATAGGAATAATTTATTTATTTATTCTGGTAGGGCTAAGGCCATTAGGCCTTCTTTTCCACTCTACCAATCTAATAATAATTACATTAAGTTATAGCGACAATATTACAATCATAGCATTGATAGTAACGTGGAAAATTCGTACATACATAAACCAATGTAAAATTAAGAACTGTAACAATGTTATGAAGGGGATAGGAACATTTAATATAGCAATAAAATAATAGAATGAATAAGTCTACAGCAGGGTAAAACAAATAAATATCTGTATTGTAACAAAAGGGATCTAAATCTAGGGTAATCTATTATTTCTATAATATTAAACAATTTCTTATGAAATGCTCCTAAAGTTCGGCTGTCTCTCATATCCAGTGGCAATGCAGTGAGACGGGAGGTGGTTACAGTAAATGATGATGAGTAAAGTGATGATGATAATAATAATAGTAGTCTTCGGGAGAAAAGGAAGAAGCTGTAAGAATTAGAAGAAAGAGGAAAATATAAGGAGTATAATAAAAGTAGAAGAAGAAGCAGCATAGAAATAAAAAGCACCAATGATCAATACAAATATGATGAGAATGCACACATAAACTTTGAAATGTAACAGAAGATGAAGGCAAAAGAGAAGAGAAGGAAACGGCACTGTTAACACACCAGGGTCCAGTATAGCTGCTGCTTGAGACCGGTAGCAACCTCATTTATATCCACGTGCTGTTGCCTGGAATTCCGGAATATTATAGATTGTAATTATATAAAAATTGTAAAGTAATTAATTGTAAATGTAATTGAATGTAAGAGTAATAATATATAAAAAATACGTTGAATGAAATATAAGTAAACTATAAAAATTTACTGCTACTGGGTACCAGTAACAATTGGAGGTGTAGGTTTAATTATACGTCATAATTAAAATAGTTTTTGTGATGTTTTCCACCACAGGTTTAGTTTTTGAAGTTTTAGTTTTGTTTAGCTATAAGTATTAGTACTGTAGTTTTAAAATCTGTAGAATTTAAATTGTATTGATAAATGTTAAAGAGGCATAAAGAAAAATTAATCTGGAATATTGTGTTCTGATATTGAATCAAGTTATCAATATATAAACATTGCAGAATAAAATAAAATAAATATAGAAATTCGAACACAAGGGAACAATTTACATTACTAGTCAATCTTTACTTTCAAAACAAGAAAACCGTGGCTAAATTTGAACTTGAGCAGATATGCAGGTTGAGAGAAAGCATCAATTAAAGTTCTATTTAAGATTTGTACAGTATTTTAGTATATCAGAAACTGACCGAAAGTCATTAACTTAATTTTCTACAATATAATATTGTTGGTTACATTGTTTTACCCATTATTTTGTATAAATTCACAGGATATACCAAAGAAATGAAGAGGAACTTGCAAAATTTAATTTTGATTGCAGAACACGAATATTTTAATTTCATTGGTAATGAAATCAAAATAAATGAGATGAAAAAACTGATAGGTTGGACATAAATGGAGAGCTGTGTTGACACATTTTTGGAAAGGACACATCCAATAGTTTTTTGCCGAATTCCCTGCTGTCGTATAGATACTGAAATAAATTATAATACTAAAATGTTATTTATGACAGTATCCGAAAACAGAACAGATTTTTGAGAAGAAACTATTAGTAAATGACTCATTTAGCACCAGTGCACTTTCAGAAGTAATAAAGAAACGAGGTTAACGAAAAAATATGGAATAGGTTCAAGGGTAATTCAATGTTCTGTGTACATATTAAAACAAAATTTTACCGGTATAAAGTGTATAATGCACTCTACTGAAGTGGTAATGTCATATGGATAAGTGAAGTAATTTCACGTTTATTTTTTCTTTCTTATTCCACTCTACAAATCCCCCTTCAATAGTGTTTGTAGGTATCGGCTTTGGAATTTTCAAAAAAGAAATCCTTAGTTTTCGAAAATGATATTAAAAATTTATTTTAGCCATTCGCTTACTTCCCAGGGCTTAATATGAATAAAACAGTTTGAAAAAGGATTATAGAAGAGCATGTGTAAAACTTATTTTAAAAATAGCTCATACTTGCTATTTACAGAATATTTATAAAAATGTTTCAAGAATATTTTGGAGTATTATATTATACATATTTATTTATTATCATCATTGTCTAATAACTTACATTAGATAAAAATTTTTACTTAAAATACAGCACAAGGAAAATATAATTAATTGAAAAACTTAATAGAAATTCTGAAATTAATTAGCCAGAACATCAGCATGTAGTATCTCGAAGACTTTGTAAAAAAAAAAGTCATGAATGTAATATAAATATATACTGTGTTCACAGAATAATAAAAACTTCTAAAAAGCATAAAACTCATAAAGACTCTAAAAACCGTAATAAAACTAAACACTAAAACTTAGTGAATTTTTAATGTGTACTCGTTATATTGCATTCTGGGTGCTTTTATGAGTTTTATATATGAGAGGGTGGGAGCAGCACAATTTTAACCATCGGAAAATAACCTACAGCTAAAAGCTACAATAATTTTTAAATATTTCTATAATCGAATTTATGAATAATAATTTTTCATTTCCCTTATGATCTTTGGAGTGGAATGTACAATTTAAATGCAGGTTCTGATGTGAGTTTAGCACGAGAGATCTTGGCTGCAATAGTCCATTCGCTCAAACCCACAATTTATTAGAAGCTGTATTTTATGCAAGTGTTTCCTTGTGCACAGAATTACTTTGCCAGCACTAAATTTTTTTTAATATTTCTTCTAATTGATTTCTATGATGCTTACTTAAAATTTGCTTTGTTAACAGAATTAATTTTCTTGCATAAAATGCACGCGATCCTAAATAAATGCTATACTGAAATCACGTGATGTAAAAATAGTATCAGATGTATGAAGTTCGTCACTTGGAGACTGGGAGACATTAGTGACCAGAAGTAAAGTAACATCTAATCCAGCGAACGCAAAGACACAATAAAGTTTTTTTCTATTACGTCAAGTGCTGTGAGATGTAGCTTTTTCATTCTATAAAAACATTAGACACAATCTCTTGCCAGAAATTTTGGAGAAAATACTCGTCAAAAATGTGTTACATGAACGTAATTAATACATTGTAACATTTTTAAGGTATAAAAATTAAATTATATTATATCTTAATGTTATTCTTTCAGTTTGAATACGTTATCATTTAAAAAAAATTATAGTATATTATCATATTTTAGTGGTAGTGATTTTATATTTTGTAAAAAATGTCTTTAGGTATTTTCCATTTCTTGCTTACACTTTCATAATTTACTTGAAAAATTATTTTAATGATTTTAGCTTTAATGTGCATTAAGATTTGGAATTTAATTAATAGTTGGGGGTTTTGTATAGCTTTTGTTTTGATAATTACACATTATTTATGTAAATAAAGTGCTATGTTCCAATTTTTTACGATTAGTTGAGAATAAATATAATTTTAAAAATAAGCATTAAAAATTCTCAGCAATAGCAAAATACAGCCTCATGTTTCAGAGTCGATTTTAATAGATCGATTCTCATAATTTGTTCATCGGAAGGAAGATGTACGGAAAGTTGACTTCTAACCACGGAAGGCTTCTCTTCGACACGTTTCATTTGGCCCACGTGCATAATAGCAGGAGCAATTTAATGTTTATTACACGACACCTTGAGGCAGCAACAGCAAGACACGTGGGTTTGGTAAAGTTGTCGCCAGGTAAAACTGAGCGACGGTTTCTTCCGAGATAAGTGCAGCTGCACTTTGGGCACTTCTGGCCCCAGGACCTTCTTCACGTGCGGTGCGATTCCCCGCTGATTATTATGTTAATATGTTCATCGTCCGGGAGAACATTCTCTGCGAGTTGCTTGTTCATATGCAGGTTTTCATCAAGAAGCTCTGCCTCCGGAATATTGTTGATAGTAAATTGTTATATAATTCTCACAGCATTCACGCGCAGTCAGTCATAAAACTTCCACCAGTTTGTTTCAACTAACAAGTGATCTATAAGTAACATGATTTAAAATTTCAAATCTTAAGTAATTTATACCTAATTTTGAAACTCTACACAATGGCGCATATATAAGGGAAGCAGAGAGACAAAATTGTATAGACGTTACCTTTAATTTAACAGCAAATGTAATTTTTGAAACAAAATGACAAAATCTTCTACGTTTAAACTTTGCTATCTCTATGTATAATTTCAAACCATTTTACATCTTAGCCCTGTAGATTATTTGCTGTGGGCAGGTCTATGAATAGCTAGTTGCCAGTTACGGTAAAACGGAAGCTTTGCGAATAGCAACATTATTCCATTTCTCTGCATTTTCTTCTATTGTTCGTTATTTATTAATTGCAATTTGTTAAACTTTTATTAATATTTATTTCTACGAGAATGGAATGTTAAAGTTATTATTTTAATAAATATGGGTTTAATAAAGAAATAAACATTCATGGTTATTATAAGTGCCATTATTAAGGGATACCAAAAGATGCATCCAATCAATCTATAAATATAATATTATAAATAATTATTAAAATTCAAAATGTATATAAACCTAAAGAATGTTAGGAGCAACAATAAGAATATAATTTTATTTTTTAATTAACAAAATATAAATATTTTTTGTAGTATCTGGAGAGTTATATCTTTCAGATTTTTCACAAGAATACCGAAAAGTTTGAATACATTTATTTAAAAAAAAAAATTAAAACATCTGCTTTGGCTCGTAAAATGTAAGCAGAAGTCATCAAGATAAGACGTTAATTCGCCGGAAGATGTTAACCCGCCTGCTCAAAATGGCGTTTGAATGGCGAGGATAATGGTGACGTCACTGCTGTTGCTAACAGCAAGAAATACAAATAGAATGCAGCGCAGTGTAAATAGTGAGAAAAGCTAAATTTTGTCGGATATCTTTCAAGTATACATTTAAGACAGTTTTGTTATAGCAAATACCTAACCTAACCTAACCTAACATAAGCAGATACACATTATTATAGGATTCCTGGTAAAATTTAAATATAGAGGTCACATTTTCAAATTGTTGAATTAGCACGCTGCCAATAACCTTAAAATGTATCGCTACGTTAGGTTTAAATTAACGAATTTAACTGCGCAAGTTTCATTCTTAGTTCTAGGAATGCCCTTATTCTTCCCTATATTAATATTATGTAATAGTTGGCGACTCTGAAAAATAGTGAATAAACGTGAGAAGGTGATGTGCAGAGTAGCCCTGGTAGGAAATAATGGAATGAGTAGACGCAGTGGCGCGATTGGCAAAAAATGAAGGAATCTAAATAAGGTTAAATAACAATTTGCAAAGTATGTAGAACATTAAAAGAATTATAAGATAGTAATAGTTAATAAGAAAAGAGTACCGCGGACTTCACGGACATAAGGAATAAAAATCAAGGGGGATTAAAGAAGTAGAAACGAATGGTTTGCTACGATGTCTCTAATTCCAAATAACAAATCAACCCCACCTGTCAATGTTTTCAGTAAAGTGTTCATAAAGGTCATAGTGTATTTTAGCGAATTCCAAAGGAAAATAGCTATTGCGATTGTAGCCATGAAAACGTTACTGAAAATTTTCTTAAAATCTCCATCGATTCTACCCGATATGCACGAAAATGATAATTAAAAGTGTGTGTGTGTGTGTATTAAAAACGATTCGTCGAGTTCGTTAAGCAAAACTGGACTACTGGAGGGGGGGGTAAACCTAAATCGAAAATTTAAAAAAAAAAATAAATAATAAAAATTGCTCTAGCAGCAGCAATTATTTTTTCTCAACGAAACTTGGCATATATCATTTAAAAAAATAGTTATTTTAAAATCAGGAAAATGGGCCACTAGGAGTTGGGGCATACCTAAAACCTAAATATAAACAGTGCACTAGTGTTTAATATTCTCTCCATTGTTTCGAAATAAAATGACAAATTAATTCAGTATATAAACTGTATTTCTAATAATGCATGTGTTTTATGTTTAACAAAACATTGTTGTGAAGATAGCAAATGTGAAATATTAATCTAATATGTGTTTTATATGTAAGAGCTCTATGTAATAATCTTCAGAAAACGTTTGAGTTAATGCTTTTACTACTATAACACTTAAATTAACTTTCAAAGCAATGAAAATCGATGGAACTTTCGATTGTTTATTGTTGTTTGTGTATATTGCTTAGTATATTGCAATTTTTAAATAGTAATATGTTTTTATTGAAACATATGAACATCATCTTAAATTCATAAACATGGTTACATTTAAAAATGTTTAAAAATACTCACACAGTATAGCTTTGTGGTTTATTCTCAATAATAATTCTAATTTTTTGTAATACTTATAGATTGCAAGGATTCTAATTATGTTCTCCTAATACCACACATAAATATTAATTAATAAGACCTAATTTGGATTTTATATTCAGTTTTTAAAAGTTATTCCACTTGCTGAGGAAATCGCTTAGTTTACGCAGACGGACTTTTTTCTCTATAACTAACTTTCTGAACTTGATTCCTCCTCTTCCACGAGCAGTGGGATGGACGATGTATTCCACGTTTTACTCTCTGTCAATTACAACATGTCTGCTCTTTTAACGGATTCTGTGCTGCACATATTGGAAGATCTCATATTTGTTGCAGTTATAAAGCTGTTAGTGACAAAATTTTGCATACACGGCAATGGTTTACTTGACTCCTACCCGAGAAACTTCTAAGCGGGCCATCAGGCTCAAATGATTGAAAATTAAAGATTATTACAAAGAGAATTCATTACTCGAATTGGAGGGAAAAATATAAAATTGTATAATTTAATAAATATCCTTTCAAAATACATGGATTTTAACTCCTTCCCTCCCCCTTAAAATCAGGAATTAAGTTCATTATTTGCCCTCTGTTCCAGAGGTTTTGACAGCCAAATTAAATAAAAACAATTCAATCAATTGATATATGATTTTTTTTTCACAAAAAAGCCAAGTGTTGGATTGGGTTTTAATATTTATTTTACCTCTACCTTAATCTAGCCTCTTAAAACTTCCACAGTCTCCAAAAATTTGTCCTATCCCCCCGCTCATATGTGGCCCCTCGTTTTCAGAGAGCAACAGCCAAAAAAAGAAAAAAAATAGATTTCTATGTAATTACATAGCGCGGCACGCTGAGGCAGTAAACAAAATTAGCTGACATGAAAGCTTAAAAGATAAATCAACGCCAATGTGAAACGTATTTAGGAAGATCTATGAGGTACAAAACTGCATCTATAAAAAGAACTAATTCAGAAACATAATACTGAAGCGCTGCTTAACGACCTCGAAACTAAATTAAAACAAAATTCAATACTGCCATTGCGATATCCACTGCAGGATGACAGCGCCATCTCATTACTATTAACGAACTGCGGGTTACATTCCCTGCATGATTTAGATTTATACAAACTGTCACAGAGGTAGTCAGGTGGATATTGCCTTGTTCCAAAAAAATAAATCATGTGCTAATACAATGTGACACTAGGCCACGGGTTCATGGCATTTAATTAAATTTAAGGCTTCATAACCTGAAATAAACTTAGCGTTCTTTACATTCATAAACACTTTCGTTTGAAAAATTACCTAAAATAAATAAAAATAAAGCCCTTTGCGTGTTAAAGTATAAAAATTATCATTATCTACTTCAAGCATTAGGAATTCGTTTTGTTGCGACTGCTTAAATTGGTCAGTTTCTCGTTTCGTAGATAAATCAATCTCTCTGATGATATAGTATACTATATCATTTATACTTCCTGCTTGCAAATCGTTTCGTATATAGTAAAGTTATTTCTAACGCGGCTGTTTACTGAGAAAGTGTAGCCGAATCAAACGGGAAAAAGAGAGAGGTAGAGTAGAAAGTTAGTATTTCGATTTCAGTATTTATATCTTGTTCTGAAAGTATAAAATGATAATGTAATAAAACATTTGATAATAAAGTAATAAACAGTGTTATAAGAACTGTTGAAAATGATGCCTCTCAGTGGCAATACATTGCCGGTAGCTATGTAGGAAATTCATGTTTTATATCTAATCATTCTTCCGTAAGAATACGGGACAAGTTTCTTGTCATTGAGAGAATCAGTTTTTACCACCTTTTTAACAACGGATTCCTGCATTTTACATAAAAACTTGTTCTTAAAGGTTATTTATGTTATGGCGTAACTAACAAACAACAATTAGTAAACAATGAAAGGGCCTAGAAACTTACAAATGCTCAACCACTCGCTGATATAGCTAACTCCAAGATACAACCTTCACATTCATTATACGGCCTTAACGACTGGATTCCTCTAGTATGCAGAGGAGTTCTGAGGAGCTCAAATAATCTCACTTGTAGCACAACCATTACTTTGTAAAATTTGATCTTGGTTTCAATTCAATCTCTCTCTGAGTTCCTTTTGAAGGGACCACAGATGTTTAATTCTTTCTTTTTTTTAACTTAGTAGCAGTAATGGATTTTTTATTTTATCAGTTTTAAAATACGCTCAAGTAAGTACAACTGTCGCATGGGCCTTACGGTCGTACACGCTAATATCGTCCTTGTAACAGTCAAAATAGCCATAAATACATTTATACACACATACCTACATGCATACAGACATACATAACTATAAAAATACATTGATATACTTACATCACACGTTTTCTATTAATAATATATATAAACACATAAACATGAATAGAACAATAAAATTGCAATAATAGTCAGGAGCCCTACCAAAACGAACCAATAAATGCACATTACTCTTGAACCCCCCTCCATTTTCTCACCTTCCTCTCCAACTCCCCTCTCTTCTCTAAAGCCATTAACGTTCTTTGACGGGTCTTCTCTAAAAATATTCCCCCAAAGTGTGTATCTCGCATGCACCAACACTTTCCGACTAATGTTCAAACTTCTATTGAAATTTAAAAATTGTGATGGTAAATGCTCATTTCTTAAAACCTCAGTTCCTCTGCATTCTGCCAGAATATGCCTCCAGGTATCGCTTTCTCCACACAGTGCACAGATTTTTCCCCGAGAGCATTAACTGTTTTGTTTCCTTTCCAAGCCGCTAATCAGAGCAATGCGAAACCACTTCTTTCTTCCCTGCCACAGATACCTAAATAAAGTCCTCTCTCCCACACCGGATCTATTTGAGCCTGCAGTAAAGCAATACTTTTTCTGCGCATTGAGACAAAATATTTTGTCTATCTCGCAAATGGCTGTTAACTATTTTCCAAACATTTCTTGTAATGTCCTCTCCCCTTAACCAAATATTCCCCAATCCAATTTTGTCTAAGCCTCTCCTTATTTTTGATGACCATCCCGTATCCCACCCTTCCCTTAGATGCTCGAAGAAGATCTTGATCCCCCGTATTATTCTTAACCAGTATTTAATTGTTCTTATTTTTCTATTCACGTTTTCGTTAGAAATACCAAACTCTTTATGAACCCCAAATCTGGCTAATTAAATAATGCTGAAGCCGGTAAAGAATAGTACTAACCTACTATCTTATCACATAAAAATCGGATTGGCATCATTTTGGCACGTCACCAATTTATTTCGCCCAAGGACACCTTTTCTTATAACGGAATGTAACATGATTTTGAAGAATTTTTAAACAACCCTTAAAAAAATCAAATTACATACAAAAAGAATAGCAGAACTACTCATATTAATATTTACTTGGCAAAAACATACTGCCAAATAAATTGCATTACAAAAACTTGTATGTGAACATGTAATATGTTAAACTAGAAAGCTGTAGTGAATTTGAAACAAAATTTATAACACTTTTGCTTACAGGCTGCATCAGGTCGGTCCTGATGGTGTAGGGGTTATCATACTTGCCTCGCAAACCCAAGATGGTGGTTTCAATTCCGACTAGGGTAGACGGATTTTTTCGGGCGTAAAAATCCTAAGCATGGCTTCCTTTGGAAGGAAAGTAAGGCCGTGGGACCCGTGTCGTAGATTTGCGGCACGTAAAAGAATCTCAAGTCTGAAAGAAGAGGTCTCTGAGCAAAATTTGTCGGCCGTTTCATGCCTTGAATTGAATGGAACGCCGATGACCTGAGATGTTAAAGTGTCCGTAAATAAAACATATAAAAAAGGCTACATCATTACTTCATGTGTGGCCATTAAAATGCACACATAACCTTAATTGTTTCAATGACTTTCAGATTATTGAAACAGATGTATGCTATTATTTTGTAAACCTTTAAGCCTGAAGTTACAGCGGCATGTTCAAAGAAGGTGTTATCTTCACTTTTAAGTCAAAAAATAGAGAGTACTTCGGCTAGGCGTTAGGTATCATTAACGCCCAAATGCCGTGTTGAGTCAAAGTAACATGCCCAAAGGTCGTTGTGGTACGATATTGGTGGAACATAAAATGACCGCCCGTCGCCTCTAACCAACACGCCGCAATTATAGGTAGGAATGAAGACATCTCTATCTGCATGCACGTGGCATCTTGGGAAACCTGCAGGCGCATTCTGAAGATTACAACCTGCGCATGCGTAATTTCAAACCATGAAGTGTCCTTACATCATTTGCTTACATTTGGTACACAGAGAAAGTTTGTGGTATGCGCATTTGAGGACCATCAGTACGTCCTTTGTAATATCTCTGGCATTTATTTGCGAAATATCTACATATTTAATATGTTGTTCCTTTCTACATCTGCCACTGAGACCCAAGTGTGAAAGTTTTAATTAAAAAAATTGCAATACTCACCCTGACTTCTTATTTTTAATATCAGGGCACGTATTCCAAATTTTCACCGTTTATTTTTAAGGAACAGAAATAAAATGTACAATTTGACATTATCATTGCATAGATAATTACTATAATCGTCATGATGTAATAATGTAATAAAATGTAATAAAATAAACAAATTAAAACTACTAAAGCAAACACCTTATATATTCTCAATTACAACTCCAATAATTTAAAATAGTTGTAATGTTAGTTCTCTTTTTTTGGAAGGTTCTTTTTTGAATTGAATTTCTATAAAATTGAATAATATTAAATAAAGATATAGAGATCAATTCATTATCAGGGAATATTAAACGGACACCAACTTACATCATTTCTGCAAGATACTCTATCCCTTCTCAAGGAGGACGTGGGATTGGAAACGCCTCTATCAATATGGTTCCAGCATGATGGGTGCCCCGCACACTTCGTTCATGTTCCCAGAGAAGTTGCGGATGTAAAATTTACAAATCGGTGGCTAGGACGGGATGCCAGTTCGGCGCCCCGATTAGACGCCACTAGACTACTTTTTCTGGTGCGCAGTGAAAGATAGAGTGTATCAGGAACTCCCAACGACACTGGAGAATATGAACAGCGCATTACCGCGGCGTGTGCAGAAATATCTATAGGAACACTACAATCTGTGCAACGCTCGCTTGTTCCCTGTCTCCACATGTGTATTGATGCAAACAGTGGTCGCTTTGAACATCTGATGAGGTGACACATTTTTATCAGATAAGAACATTATTGATTATTTGTGAGTGCATTTTCTGTGCCGCATATAATTTACAAACATACAGGGTTTTTGAGCCGCTAGAAAAAAAAACATACATATTTCATTAAAAAAATGTACCTTTGATTTAAAAACTGTTTATTTAATTTTCTGGATTGTGCATGCCCTTCCATTGCGTGAGCCCCTGACGTGGGTACATTCCTGCGCCAACTAGATTTTTCACATCTTGTTTCATTTCGAAGTTATATGAGGTAACAGAGTTAGGTGAGACACCCGGTATATATTTCTGTCTTTCTTTTTTTAACAATGATATGCCACATTCATTTGAAAGTCAGAAATTCAAAATTTCGCGAAGCAATATTGCAAATGTTTTCTCCTTTCCCCGATTTCTGTATTTCTGCGTTCTCTCCCGGTTGTTGATGACGCACCTCTTACAATAATATTCTCATAAAACTCCCCTACACCCTAAAACCACTCGTAAAAGTACACATGTAAACATCAATAGTACTCCTAGGGCTTCAGAAGCCATTGGCTACCCTAAGCCAAACATACTGTCGAATTTATGGCCAGTATATCTTCCTTGATCACCACTTATAGCGTGTAAATTTACAGTATATAATGAATGTGTTGGTACCCCTCGCGAAAACACTGGTGTTTGAAACATAAAATTCATGACCAGAGATCCCTTAGGAATGTCACAGTAAGGGTCAGACAATGGGATTCATGTTTGAGGCGGCAATCACACAAGAAAACACGTTTCTTTTATTTTAAGCGCCGAGATTTTTTTTAGTGTCACCCGAAATTTACAACTCGGCAATTTATGTTCTTAGGAGAAAATCCTGTGATGTAAAAACGTAATAATACACTTAATTTTCTTTTCTTCTTCCGCGCAGATAATCATCTTGTCCATTGAGTCTCAAAGGTTAGAGAACGGTTCTTTGAGAGACAGGGGAAAAAGCTGGAACTTGCACAGTTTCTACAACCTCTAGAAGTATTTTTATGACAACCTTCCCACACATTTCAGGGCAATATAAACCTATCTTGCGGCATCTTGACTTCCAACGAGGCGAACCAAGTCTGCAAGATCAATCTCTTTCAGAGGTAAAGGACCATTATCGAGAAAGTAACCACTCTTCCTGCCATCTCGTGGAAAATATAATTTTTATCTACCAGTTTTGTTTTCTTTGTGGGGAGAATGGCCCATCTATCTCTTCTTTATTTTTCAACACGTTTTAGGGTAGTTCGTGGTGAAGGATTTAAGACCCTTTGGTAGTCACAGTAGGGATCCGGAAGAGGGCAATTTTCTGGGTGGTCGAACAAGCTTGAGATTTGATGTTGACTGACACGTAGGTCAAAGTTCAACGCTCATCGATAGCAAATGTTTCGATTGTCAGAAATACATTCATTATTTTCCAAATAATATTTAGTACCATAGACACCATGCCGATTAAAAGATGAGATTTCAATGCAGTTTTATACATTCAAATACCTTTAAAAAGGGCAACCAATCACGTAAATAATTCGAAAGAAGTAGAAATAATTTATAAGGCTATTACTGAAGAAGTGTTTGACATTTGTATTTTGTTTTATTTTGCTTTATTTTTTAATTGCATTAAATTGTAAGATTTTGTATCAGATTGTAATTGGGAATCTGTAATGTTGACAAAACAAATAAATGAATGATATTAACGAATGAAAGCGTGTATATTGTACTGCTTTTAAGATATTTCTATTTTGTAAAATGAGTTAATGACCTGATGGCAAAAATTCGCTGGAATTTATTTAATCTTGGCAATTCAAAATAAGGATAATAAATTTTATATTGAGAGATTTATATATTTTCTTGCCGTCATAGTTTTTAAAAATTTGTACTGATTTTGTTAACTATTTAATGCACAAAATATTTTACTAAACAATTCCGATAAATGATTAATCTGAGACTTGAGCATGTTTCCTTTAAGTATGATATGATGAAATGCTATGATTATTAATTTATTTAGAGAAATACAAATTTAATAATTTTATTTAGCATTTCTCAGGGCGGATTCGTATTCATCCCAAAAGCAAACATACCATTTATTTGTTTAAAGTTGGTAATGTTAGAACTATGTCAGGCAGGAACAAAATTAATATTACCCAAATCCACCATTGCGCATGCCCAAATCCATAATTTCTTTCAGCATCAGAAAATTACATTCCAAACGTCAAATTTAATATAATATATAAAGAATATATGGTAATAATAATTATTATAATTCATTTTAATTTCCACTAAATACTACAGATAATGTTATCTACATATTTAGGTAACATTTTAAAGAAATGCGGACACTATTTCTTTGAAACAGAGAACTATTTGGGTTTAATGTTTGATACACCCGTTAAAAATAAAAAGCACTTTAATACTTATATCATAAATAGTAGTTATAGGTTATTTTACCGAAAAACATCATATTGGAGATATGGATCTTAAACTGTTCAATAATAAACGATTTAGCATGTTTCAAAATTCTGATTTCGTCTCAAACAAATCCTTAGCTAATGCTTAATGTAGAGTTTGTTCTACCATAACGAAAGATCACACTAACACCGCTGCTATCAGTGAGAGAGGATTGTCGAATTGCATTAAGAATACTTTCAGAAAATCTGAATATTTCACTGGGTGCCAGGTTGCATATGAGAAGTGTTTGTGACCTGTGGGTTCCAAGACAGACTAATTCCTAACTAAAGGATGTTCGGTGCCGGTTTGCAGTTGAAGATGGCATTAAAGGAAGATGCGAAGATTCTTTTTAAAGGTAATCACGTCATTTCGATCCTGAGAGCAAACAGCAACCCCCCCCCCCAAAAAAAAAGCAAAAGCGGTTGCTGCTGCTGGGAAAGTTATGATCATCTCATTTTCGATATTCAAGGAATGATTTACCAGCATGTCATACCTGCGCGCACACAACTAATGTTCTGAAAACTCGCAAGGTGAAGTAATAAATAAAAGGCGACATTTCCATGCAACGAATTGGATGCCGAAGCACGATAACGTACGACCGCACATTGCAATATTGTTTCTGAATATCCCACAAAAATCAAAATGAAATGTGTTCTCCATACTTCCTAATCAGATTTAGCCCTGTGTGACATTTTCCTTTTCCCCCCAAATAAAGAAACATCTTCGTGGGAGGCATTTTCCATCATTAGAGGTAATAATGAAGGCTGCGGAGGCGATTCTGAAAGATCTGTCAAAAATGTTTTTCAGCATGTCTTTGAAGACTGGCGGTAACACTGAGAAAATTAGAGAAAGATTATCAAAATTATGAGGACGAGTAAAGATATGTTGTCAAAAAAAATTATTCATTATTGAACAGTCCCACTGAATATGGTATAGTTATTTGAAACCCATCACAATTTTCAGCAATCATTAACAAAGCCCAAAAGCATTTCTTTGTTTCCTTTACAGCTTCATCTAGTTCCTCAATCTGACGACTGGAGTCGAGGTTTTCATTGCACAGAGGTACAACACTATGTCGGCTTACACAAAATAATCACTTGGGTTTTAATCCGCACTCTTTGGTGGTCGCAAATTATGGGATAGACTGGACAGGCGACTTGAAGGTCGAGCTTTGTGCGATCTTCCACTTTTCAAATCGTATTAAGCGTTGCACAACTGCCCGAGATCAGTTTCAAAGGAACCTTTATCAACTGGAACCAGATGACAAATTGTCATAATAAAACAAATCGTTAATAACTTTCAGTCTAACCTCCAATTTGTAACATTGACGGAACAAAAAATACGGGTTTTATAAATAAGATTACAGCCCTAGATCATTTTACAAAGTGAAGTAATAGAAAACCTCTCTCAAATATTATGTTTTTAATAGTGAATGTATGGGTAATCAACATGTTTTCTGGAATTTGGACTAGATAGTAGCCATGTCTCAAAGGGTATAGCTATCGTCGACATTGCAAGTTTCCAGTCAAGCATTCCAGTTGTAGACAAAAGGCGTTGGAAAGGAAATGAAGGCAAAGAACTTTATAGTTCCCATGTAATCACAGGCTCGGGTCTGTCATCCTCGAAGATCATACAATATGCTGATATTGCGATGTTTTGATGATGGATGCACCAAAGTTTCCAAAACAAGCCGCTCAATGAACTTATCTTTTCTACTGTGTTTTTTTGTTTTATAGTAAATATAAAACCCTCGTGTGATTCAAGCAGGTTTTCTTAAACTGGTTTATTTACGGACGCTCTTTAACATCTCAGGTCATCAGCGTAGGTTTCCTTAAACCCCTGTACTTGGTCATCGTGTTCAAGCTGTTCAGAGTGTAGAACGTTTTTGATGATTTGGCCAGCTTATACTCCATCATAGAGAATTACGTCCTTTGAGCACTAAATGTTTTTACTTGTTTGGTGACATATTCTTTAAGTGGTAACCAATGATGATTAACAGAACCAATCTTAATCATACATTTTTTGTATATTAGTCAGTAAAAATCAAATGATGTAGCTTGTACTACCTTCTGCTTATGGAGGACCGGCAGTTTACCTTTTCTATAGGTAATGTTTGTGTAGATGAATGGCTTGTCGGTGTTGACCGTTATTATTGATCGCTGTCCATCTCAACTCAGTACCTCGCTGCGGTTCACCCTCGCTGCTGTTCGTTTATTTACAATACCAGTATAAAAAAACTGATATATATTTCATGCCACTCCAAAATTGTATGCCTTTTTGCGCGCAGCCATTTTCCACGATCAATATACTTCAACATATTTTCCTCCCTTTGTCCCTTCCTACCCTTCTTCCTCAAATATTACTCAGTTTTAACCGGATTTTTCGTAGTATTCACCTATTGACTGATGCACTTTGCTTACTAACATAATTAAGGGTGCAGGGCTGGGCTGCTTAATTAGTTTCTCATACACCTTCCTCGTTTTTTTCGAATTAGATACAGCCAATAAGTTCGTGTAGGGTGAAATCATTGAACTATTTTACTTAGACATTTTGTTTGGAGCTTCTTCACTGTGTGCGCCCAGTGATCCATGTATTTTTAGAAGAGCGTTTTCAATATCATTATAAGTTTTTTTAATTGTAAATCGTTTTAATTGGCAAATATTTTTATATGTCGGATTGCTTCATAGTGCAGTTTGTAATATTTTGTCAATGAGTGCGAAATGCTAGAGAAATTGGAAGATGCTGCTATTCCTGGCAAAGTTTTAAAATTTGTTTCTTTAAAAATGGAAGGTTTTTACCTATGTGTCTATTGCTTGCCCCAAGATATTTATTGTTACATAAATGGGTCAACTCTTTTATAATCCTTTGATTTAAACCTTAACATCTCAGGTTATCAGCGTCCCATTCTATTCAGGGCATGAAACGGCCGACAAATTTTGCTCAGAGGCCTCTTCTTTCAGGTTTGAGGTTCTTTTTCGTGCCGTAAATGTACGACACGGGACCCACGGCTTTACTTCCCTTCCGAAGGAAGCCATACTTAGGATTTTTACTCCCGAATATAATAGCAATATAGTTACTATTACACAATAAATGTGTTTAGGTTACTTTTGTCATAATATATTCAAAATAAAGTCTCCTGCCAAATCCTTGCGCTCCGTCTACAGCATCATTTCTCGATATCTCTCTCATTGAACGATCTAAAGTTCTTTGAATGTCAAACTTTAAATGAAGGTGAATGCTTCGCAGAGGTTATTTGATCTTCGAAAACAAGCCATAATCACAAGGGATTATGTCTGGTGAATTTGGTGGGTGATGCAGCACTTCCCAATTCCATCTTCTTAACAAATTGCATACTGTCAGCTACACGACAGCGAGTATTATCGTGTAACACAATAAACCTCTGCTCAATGATCTGAGGTCATTGACGAGCAATGCTGAGCACTAATGGCCACCATGTCCAGTTCATTTATATTGTGACATTGGTTGTCAATAATCATCACTTTCAAAGGATCCTGCACTGCAGGTCTTAGATGTATATAAATGACAATGTAGTACGATATCTTTTTGATCGTGGTGAGACCCATTTCATCTTGCAATAGTTTTATTCCATAAGCTTATTGTAATGCCCTAAAGCAGAGAGTTGTATTTTTTTCCTCTTGAAGATTGGATTTTTTATAAATTTTGAATATTTCGGAAACAATCATACATTTACAAAATATGATTATTTCAAGACTTTCAATAGTACATATTTATGTATAATACAAGATCTCAATGACCATCGCTAGAAGCACTGACTTACAGCATTTTTGTCGTTGCTTTTCAAATGCTTTAGTATCACTGTAAAAGCTTAAAAGGTGCATTTTATATTTTGTTACATGTAACTTAAAATAATTTTGTATATGCTTTGATGTCGAACGAATGAAACGATTTTTGAATTTTTTTTCTTCAAATCACCATCGATTTTACCTATAGGCGACGAAAATTACAATGAAACAAATGTATTATATGTCGGTTAACGCGTTTGTATTTAATTCCCTCTCCCTTTTGTTTTAAAATAAGAGAAAAAAATAATTCAGTCCATAATCTGTATTACTCGTAATAACTTTGCATATATTTTATATTTAATAAATCGTCGTGAGAACAGAAAATATGACATATTAATTTAAAATGTGTTTGATAATTATATTTGTGTGTAAGAGCGCTCTGTGTTAACATTAAGAAAATTTTCACTATATGCTTAATAATAAATAATAAATAACATGCTTAACAATAAATAATAAAACTTAAATTAAATTTCAAAGTCAATGAAAATCGATGAAACTTCCCATTTTTTATTTGCCTAGTACATTGTAACACATGAACATCATCTTAAATACAGAATGAAACTCGAAACTTTCTGTTATTTCTCTCTATTTTGGTAAATGTAAAGATGATATCAAGGGCTCAGTTCATAAACAAGGTTACATTTAAAAAATGTTTAAAAATACCTACACAGTGCAGCTTTGTCTATCAGGGGTCATATATTTCATTTCATTAATTCTGTCCCATTAATTTTTGTGATTCAATAATAATAATAATAATAATAATAATAATAATAATAATAATTTTCTATTGTAATACAAAATACAGTTGCAAGAATTCCAATTTTATCCCCCTAACACCATACAGCAATGCTATAACTTATTTCATTTCATTAATTAATAAACCCATAATCCGGATTTTATATTCATTTTTAAAAACATTCAAGTTAGTAAGGAATTCGCTTAGTTTACGGACCTCCTGTGTGACGGATTTTTATGTTTTCGTTTGATCGCGACTCTCTAGCCCCGTATACTTTCAAACAGCAGTAACAATTGAATCTTGGAACGCGTTTTAACTTGAAGAGACACTTCAGGCTTTGGATCGTATTAAAAGTGGGCGAGTATTTGCATTAACATTCAATAATACCGTTAGCTCCTTCACGCGAGAAGAAAACCCCAGACAACGAAGAAAATAAAGGGTTTAATCTAAAAGCAAAAAGTAAATAATCGTATAAAAAGTAGAAAAAACTGTCTTTCAAGAATCATTTATGGTTCATTTTTTCTGAAAAATAATAATTACCAAGTTCTGCAGTCAAAATGGTATCTAAAAATACTTGTAATACCACGATATATATTTCGCAAATATATCAGTGAATATTATACAGCACAAAGAACGAAGTTGATGTTTTGCGACAGGTGCAGTCTTTTATTCCAGGTGCCAAAACAGTGGCTCATAATGCTTTGAAACAGCAGAGTTCCGCTGAATTCTGTCGGGCAGCGCGTGTGCGGCGCTAAATTGCTACATTCTGCCTGTGCTAGAAAGAGAAAACGAACACGATACCGACAAAGTAGTAAAATCTGAACGTCGTGACTTGCAGGTCACATCTAAACAAGCGACGGTTCGTTGCGGTTCCCAGATTTGTTTCACTTACCTTGCACAAGAGGAAGTTGCCCTGTCTATTATATTAATCTTATGGTTTGAAACAGGATGGTGAAAGAAAAAGCAGGATATTCAAATGAGGTTTCTGCTAAAGTGACAATTATGGAAACAACTAGAACCATAATAAGTGGTAGAAATGAACAAATAAAAAAATTAAAGAGTTAGTGAAAAAAAACTCAAAAATTGGCACACCTTAATTATCTCGGCTCAAGTTGCATATGTACACTAAGAAATAGTGAGGAAAGGTCAGAGTAGAATTAATTTTATGTGCTTGAATCCCTAGTAATTAAGTTGTAATATCCGTCCAACGTTACTACCAAGCAATACCGACAGGTACGTCATTCTGGTTGTCCGGTAACATTGTAAGCCCCCTGCCCCCTTAGTCATTCTTCGACGCAACATGGCCGTTTACATAAAAACATGCACCTTAACAATAGCTGCATTTCGCAAGCCATCTTCATTTACCAAATGCTGCAATCCCTGATATTCGTTAAGAAATTCAAACAGGTAACATTCAAGATAAAAGAAATGTGATATTCGGATTTTTTCTTAGCAGGGAACAGAAATAAGGATCTGGAATTTGAATAACGAGTCAGGGAATAAGAGTGTATGGAGGAAGGTTGATAATCGTTTAAGGAACATGGATAAATAGCATACTATTGCTCAATGCATCAGATGGTTTCGCTAGAAGTAGAACCATTCAGTAGAATCTGAATGGAACATGGAACAGTGCATCAAAACAGAGCCCAAACTCTGATATAGGAGTATTGTGGCTCAGATCACAGACATGGCAGATGATTAAGATCACCGATGAAAATGGTAAGAAATACAAAAGTGTGGGTAAGTACAACGTCTTTAAAAATCTGCAAAACTCAGTTACAGAAATTTAATCACGTGGCTGCAGTTGGTGGACAATGGTGACTCTATAAGATTTCAACGACAGTTATGGAAGAAGGCAAGCAAGAGGAATGTGCGATGTAAATATTAACAGTGTTGTCAGATACTTACCTATGGTTAGAAGTCCAACGGGCGTGCAAGATCTGAATCTGATCGCTTAAAATGTGGCAACATGAATATCCCCACGTACACTTTACAGTGCAGATAAACGGTCCAAGTCCCCCTTGCACTTCAGCCCGCACTCAACTTCTTCGTAATTATATTCGTTTATATCATATGAAAAAAATAATTACAAACCACTTAATTCTATTTTTCTCCTGTTGCGTAGTGACTTGCGAAACTCGTGTTTCCTAAGAAAACTGTGCAAGAGAATTTTTAGCTACGTTCTAATCTTTCCCTAGTTTCATCTTCTTTCGCCTCAATAATCACACGTCACCGTCCTATTTTTAGAGAATACCGATTGCCTAAATTTCTCTACAACCAACTGCACAGATTCTCTTGAAGGAGATTGGATTGTTAGGGTCGCAAGTGGATATTTTGATACCTCAGTCTTGCTTAACGGCTGGCCGTTTGTGCCTACTTCCGCAAGGGGGGTCACCGCGCGCTAGATTCTATGGGCGGTTAGATACCGACATTCCTAAATAGTTGAGAGAATACCCTGACTCTGGCGCAGCGCCTCCTTCCCTCCCCTAGGAGTTGCAGTATCTCAGGAGGGCCGCTTCCATAACAGTCGTTAGAGCAGATGATTTTCCAAAGTGCAAGCCACTGTCACATTGCACTGTAGTTTCGACCCTCTTCCTCTAGCAGAACCGACAGCATGAAATTATATGATACCAGCATTCGCATTAAAAAAAAAAAAAAGGCCTCAAGATGTTTGAATCTGGAACCTTTCAAATGCGAGTCCCACGTATTACCCCTTAGCCAGGACGCTCGAACACTGGAGGGAGCAGGTACATATGAGAATTTTACTGAGTATTTCACTCATCTGACGCCTTCATAAAATCGACCAATGAAATGAAACAAAATTTTTAAATTTTGACCAATTACAGTGATATTTTCGTAAAGTTATATGATGTCCCTTTTATCATGCGAAGTCTTGTAGCCAGTGTAGCCAACTCTATACCTCCACTATATAATTTATGAGCACGCTTCCCTGACCACTTTTTCTGTGCTTTCAGTAATATTGTAAATTGAAATAACTTACTGTGTATTCATTCAGGCAATTCAACAGCCTAAGTTCAGCTATAATGTTATTTGCTGAAACATATCGAAGACAATTTACAGGTGAATAAGTGAGCTTGTAAATGCATTTTTAGATGCGTTCGGGTGTAAATTTTTCACATTTATGTCCCATGTGTCATCAGTGTCCACTGCCTGTGGTGCCTCAGTAGTAAAAACGGTTGTTCTAAAGGAAGTGAATATAGAATGTGGAATTAAAAGAAAAAGTAGCAATTATAATTTTCTTTGATAGCTGGGGCAAGGAAGGTGCTGGTTACCGTCACCATGGCCGTTCAGTTTCCGACGGTAAAATGTAAAAGTTAGCAGTTAACTGGCTTCCAGTAGCTTGCATATAATTAATAAAATGTATAAATGATCTAATGTTTTTATTTGAAGCTGTCATTATATTACATTATATTTATTCTTTTCTTTTATAGATTATGATATATATAATGATTATGTGCAATGAACTAAATAATAAATGATAAAATTTGGAAATATGTCTCGGTATAGTCAACAAGGTGCAGGGGCGGATATTGCAAATTTTATTTTATTTTTATTTATTACGAACAGCATTTTTCTGTTCGAAGGTTCACATTTATATGTTAATTTCTGCTTTATTTACAGAGACAGCAATGCAAAACTATTTTAAGTCCTTAGCGATTTAATTTTGTTATGATAACGATATTTCTTACAACAAAAAAGAGGAAAATGAATCATCGTCTGCGTAAACTTTCAATGCTTCGTTATGTACCGTTTGTTTTAAGTTTCTTTCACTCCACTACACCTTCAGGGAACAGTTTTAAGTGTAAACTTTAGCTGGATATGACGTCTCGAAACGAGCATCTCTTGTCAGAGTACTACCACGCGATCTATAATTACAGCTACATAGTAATTAAAATTCTTGAAGTAAGTGGAAACCCTTGGTGCAAGAACTGCCCAAAAAGTCGCCAAGGGCAACGTTTTAAGATGCTTAAACACTACGTCAAGTTGCCATCAGCGGCAAGGAGGCTAATGTTTGTAATTTGCTAATGACTATGAATTTGTTATTACAATAGTTGTCGCATTTGCTCACTAGAATGCGCTTGCATTTCAAACAGAGTAATTTGCCTGGACAGGTCTCAGCTTTGAAGCGCGTCACGTTCTTTTAATTTGAAGATTTAGCGGTATATTTTTCATTCAGATGCTGGTACACCTGCTCTGTCAGGAGCGATTAAAATGCTTCGCGCTATACAGGGAATTATAAATTTGAAGTTAAATAGAGCAGGTCTAGAGAACATTACAGCAAAATTATAACATGCATAATCAAGGTGAATAAAGATAAATAAAAAAAAAACACCTTGTATAGAAATAAATTATAACTTTTTTAGAACTAGCAACTTTAATATCAAATACGAATGTTAATCCTGCAGTAATTCGAAAACTCCAAATATCATTTTGTTAATGTAATGTTGTAATCATGAAGTAATGGAGAATTAGAGAAATGAGGTGAGGAAAGGTTGTCCAGCAGCGCAATGCGATCAAAATATTACTTTAAAGACTAACATTGTGTTTTAGAAATATTTTTAAGCCATTTACTTCATGTAAAACATTGCTATGTTACCTAAAATGAAATGTAAACACTTATTGCAAAGGTATATTCAATAATAATGATCATAATTTGTTTTGATCAGGTATCTTTATTCACCCTCAAAACTTTGATGATCTTGCTCAAGGGAGTCACCGCTGAATGCAATGAGTCTGTCCCAGCGTTTCTCCCAATCTTCAAAGACATGCTGGAAACCATTCTTTGGAGGTCCTTCAGAATCGCCTCACCGCTTCTGGCCTCCCACAAAAATCTTTCTTTAATTTGTGCAAAAAGGAAACAGTCACTTGTGGCTAAATTTGTGCTGAGAGGGTAAGGAATACACTACAGATTGCTTTTTGTGAGGTGTTCAGCAACATACATTTTGATGAGCATTATCGTGGTAAAGCATCCAGCTGGTTACACGGAAATGTGGCTGTTTGCAAGTGCATGACATAGTCTTGCAGAGTTTTCAGGGCATCTCTGTAGTATACTCCAGTTGCAGTTCTATGTGTAGGTACAACATGCTGGTAAACCATTCTTTGAATATCCAAAAATGAGATGATCACAGCCGATGCAATGCCTCGTTTTTTAGGTTGGTAATGATGCAGAGTTATGTTGTTTGCTCTCAGGATCGAAATGATGTGCAAAAGTTTCATTAGTGGTGATTATCTTAGGAAAGAAAAAAAAATTACTCCGCATCTTGTAACACCATCTTATAAATGCATGCATAACTACAAGCGAACGTCCTTTTGTTCGGATATCAGCTGTCTTGGAACCCACCGTGATCAAACACGTACAGCTTTTCAGTTACCAACGTGTTGGTGGAATTCAGTGAAGTTTTCAGAATTTCTGAAAGCGTTCTTGATGTTATTCTATATTAAAACACCAGAGCTGTTAATGTTTTCTTTAGTAGGAACACAAACTGTAACTTCGGGTCCACCATCCTTTGAAACTCATTGCCTCTCCTTTTTTAAAGATTTTTAATACTTTTCGAGCTGTACTATAAGGAAAACCTGAAGATTTAATGAGATGAAAGCATAATTTAAGACCATTCATCATGCATCACCTCCACTTTCCGTAGGTAGAACTGAATCTGTTTCAACTTGTTCACCGCCATAGACGGGAACCGGAAGTGATAGTAATGAAACTAGTACCACGTGACATTATGCATTTAGATATTGTTAAGTTTAATATTATGGCAGCATTTTACTATAAATTTTATGTTCTTTGTTGAACAGTCTTCATGCTTAAAAATTGTGAATGAATACCAAAACACAGCACAAATATAAACACTTTTATTCATATTGTTTAAAATGTACATTAAGCTTTTTCACAGATGCACGAATCCAGTGGCAGCTCGTGGCCTCTGTAGAAGTTTAAGTCAATGCGAAAATAATCCTTGGTCACTTATGCGTGGCGTCAGTAAACCCCTCAACATCACCTACTGGCTCAAAAGAATAGAGAAATAATGAGGAGAAAGGCTAACCCAAGAAGACAAATATAACTTCTTGTAAATTTTTACTGCCCATAACGGTATAAGTTTAAAGCGTAAAATTTTCCGGGCTGGCCCATGAGCTTCCCTCGCTAACGGAGGACCCGCATTCTACTGCTACTACAGTAGAGAGGAAAAGCGCCTATTGCGTAAGATATAATTAAGAATTAATCGGTTATACATCGCTGTTTTCATGCATTGTTTTATTTTGAAAGTTGACCAGGAAAAGAGAAAATGGAATATAATTATGGCCTTTTCTTTGGGAGGTGCGAGTTTAAAAGTTGTAAAAGTAGCATTTTATTTTGCGAAATAACACCAATTTTAACAACTGTATCACACAGTATTATTAGACATTCCTTAATATTTAATTATTAACTAGGAATTAAATTTTACCGAAACGTTCCTTATTTCAAAGAAACAGTTACGGTGTTTCTATTAGACTAGGAGGAGTATGGAAAAAAAAAAAAACATCACGTAAATAACTGGATAATATTGTAAATATTGCACAGGTGGTAACAAATTTATTACATTTTCTTTATATATTATATTAAATTGCTGTTTAAACATGTAATTTTCTTGTCCAGAAAGATATAATATGCGAAACGACGGTGTCAGCTGTTATTGATATTCTTCTAGCCTGGCATATTTCCAGGGCTACCAACATGTTAACCACTGATGCAAATAAATCTTAGAAATCCGTATAATAGTGTAATATTTATTACACTATGACCTCTTGCCAAACCGCCACAAGGAATATACAGAGGGTGCAAAAATTAAATATACTCACTTCAAGCAAAAAAAAAAAAAAAAAAAAAAAAAAAAAAAAAAAAAAAAACTGTGTTAATATAACAAATCTGAATTCACACAAACAGAAAATGAAGAGCACTGATCATCTTAGACATTTACAGTTACAACAGTTGCTCAAAATGCCCACCATCGGCGTCGATACACGTCTGAGTACGTTGAACTACTGATTGAGCAACGTTTGCGAAAGTGTCTTTAGCGACTGCAGCACATACCGTTTCAATTTCTTCCCGAAGTGTTGTCAGTGTAGCTGGTTTTCTACGGTATACAACATCCTTAAGAGTTCCCCATAGGTAGAAGTCCAACGGAGTTACATTCGGAGAACGCGGTGGAAACTCAATCGGACCTCTTCGTCAAATATCTAGTGCCTTGGAAGTTTGCCCTCAAGGTACGCACGTACATCTCGGTGGTAATGTGGTGGTGCACCATTCTGTTAGAAGTAAAATTTCCGTAGAGTGTATGAATTGCGGGTAAAACGGAATTGTTACTCGCGTTGGCGGTAACATTCTCCATTGCCTTTGAACTTTAACAACATTCTCGGTTTTTCAATACCACTTCAAAATTTCTTTGGGTGTTCAAACGATAATCTTAGCTCAATTTTGTTGTAGCAACGCTAGCATAACGTAATGTGAGTCACATATGTTCTGGGTTTCATTGTTCATTGTTGATTTACCTGTCACGTAGCAACGCTATCATAATACATGTGAGTCACATCTGTTTACAGAACATCATACTACACATTACTGTTGTTTCTCATATGTTTGAAATATATTAAATAGATATCTACTGTGAAAGCGTGATAAAAATAAGTAATATGTTATAGAATATGTAATCCCTTATATAGATTAATCAATTGAACTTCCAGACTTCAGCAACAAACCCTTAGAGGCTTTCTCTTCTGTACAATTCTTAGATTGACGTTAAACTTATAAAAATAAATAATACTTATATTACTAATTACAATACCAAAATATGAAATTGGGCGTACATAAATATACATTATAATTATATTTCAGTCGGGGTGGGCCGTAGGGACAGTTTCAACATCTGCTACATTTGTAGTGCTAATTATATTACACCAAATATTGTTTAAACAATATTAAAATATTTGTTATATTGTAAATTTTATTCCGTGTAGAAGTTCAAAATGCACTCAAAATTTACATTATTTTTATAGTGTTTAATTAATATTTTTATTATTCATTAACCTCTTAGTTTTAATTAGCTATGCATGTGCTTTTCTACTAACATTCTGTCTTTAAATGAGCATTCCTTATTTGAAATGTTCACGCTGCTTTCAATGCTTTGGACAAAGAGAGACAACAAAAGCAGCCATAAACTTGCCCATACTCTTTACTGGGGCTTGTAAACATGACCGAATAGCTTTGTGAACTAGAACATGAATCGTTTTGGCGCAACCAAAATTACTTATTAACATGTCGATGGTTCGCGATAACTTTACATGCTTCAGTTATGATTTAGTGGGTACCTGAAAGCAGCAGACGTGTTATCGGCCACCTAATCTAGGCCGCGCGCAGTTCAACGAGAATGTTCAATAATACCTTAGCTTTGGCTTCACCGGCTGCCATCACTGTCAACCTCCTCTCAGCGGTAAGAGGTGTTACCAGGTCATCTTATATATCTTCTCAACTGTATGTTGCTAATCCATTCAGCATACGTATATTTTACTATTCACCTGTTTACTCAAGCACCCAGCGGATTATTTGCACACTTGTTGGTCATCCAACGATTTCTTTAAGTGGCCTTTGTTACAGAGTGAATTCTTCCGGTGCATAAGTCAGCATCCTATGGAAAATTGAGCCAACACTTTTTATTTCGAAAACGCAGTGCGATTATTTGAGTCACGGGCACCCTGAATAAGTGTAGCGGCCGCAAATGGAAAGAAGTTCATCATGTAGGAGTTGCGTAAACTGAGAAAATTCCCCATCTTGTAGAGTAACTTCAAAAATGAATACAAAATCCAAATTATGGCGTTGTTAATTCATGAAATGAAATAAGTTGTGGCATTAGGGGAACAAAATTAGAACTCTTGCAAACTATGGGTATAACAAAATAGAAATAACATTTTTAAATTTATTATTATTGAGATTACACCAAAAATTAAAGGTGTGCTATTAATTAAATTACATATATAACCACTGATAAACAAAGCTATACTGTGAGTATTTTTAAACATTTTCAAATGTAGTCATGCTTATGAACTGAGCCCTTAAAATCTTTACATTTACTAAAATAGTGTATAATAATAAAAACGTTTTGAGTTATTGAGTTTTTAAGATGTTCATATGTTTCAATAAAACAAAAACATATTATAATTTAAAAAGAATTACAATGTACTAAGCAGGTATAAACATTCGAAGGATTCGCAGATTTTCTTTGGCTTTGAAATTTAATTTAAATGTTATTGTAGTAAAAACATGTAACGCAAACGTTTTCTGAAGTTATTACAGAGTGCTCTTATATTCAAAAATAATTCTCATAAAAATATTAGATTAATATTTCACATTTTCTATCTTCACGACGATGCTTTTGTTAAATATTAAACATATACAACGGTAAGCTGGATTAATTTATCCTTTAATTTTAACACAATATAAAGAAAAGTAAACACAAGAGTGCTTTTTAACTTTTGGTTTCAAAACATATCCCTACTCTGAATGGTCCAATTTTCCTAATTTTCAGAAAATATTTTTCTCATGTTATTTATATGGTATATTCGGAATTTTGTTGTGAAGAAAAAAATATTGCAGCAGCTGGTACGAATTTTAAATTTTGGGTCTCAGGTAATGACCCGATTTCCCTGATTTTCAGGAACTATTTTTCTTATTCATTTAAATTTTATATACGGAGTTTAGTTGCCAAAAAGCAAATATTGATGCCACAAGAGTTATTTTTGAATGTTCGGTTTCGGGTAAACCCACACTCTTAATGATCTGCCTTCACTGTTTTTCAAAAAAAAAAATTGTTTTGTTTCTTTTAAATGATATACGCCGCAACCGAAAAAATAGGAGATAAAGAGTCGCCGCGATAAACTTAGTATTTATACTTTTTTTTACAAAAGCACGAGACTAAACTGTATTTAAAACTGGTAATAATAAGCTTGTGTTATAAGAGAATGTTGAAAATGATGCCCCTCAGCGGCAATGCATTGGCAGCATCTGTATAGGAAATTCCTGTATTTCATCTAACACGTTAGGGAACAGTTTTTTTTTTTTTTTTTTTTTTTTTTTTTTTAATCTGGAATACGATTGTCAGGATATTTTCTTGCGATTCGCTTTAACATTTGTCTGCAAGAATCAGTTTCCACACATGTATCGTACATAAAAACTCATTCTTTACGACCATATTTGTATAGAGGCATAACTAAAGAAGAACGATTACTAGCACACAATTTACTCATAATGAAAGCATCGAGCAACAGACATACATTCATTGACAATGCCTGCCCTCAAACTACTATAAGCTACAGAATGCAGTCTTCACAATTGAATATTTGCAGTATGCAGCCTCACTCTGCCGGCCCGTTGTTCAAATAACCTAACTATATTTAAAAAAAAATGTCAACAAGAGGTTTTATAGGATAAGTTTCAATTCAAATTTCATAGTTCTCTTTTCTGCACTCTATTTCTAACAGTTTGCATTGAAACAGTTAATTGTCAACCTTTTTTCAGAGTACTTCCTAGCACGACAGCAGTTGACCTACTTTCCCTCAAGAACTTTAGGGGCAGAAATTTGCCTTGTACAGACTCTGTAATCCTTAGTTTCCCTGGATATTGCTTTTCTGGATAGCCAAATTCTTGATATCACCTCCACTTCTTAAATCTGGTATTAAGAGACTTGGTGACATCAGCTAATTATTTCACTAGCCATAAGCATTTCATCTGGACATAAATGGTGTCTCGATCAATGCATCTCTCTCGGAAGGGGCTAAGGTTTCTGGTAAGGTGTCAGCAATAGAAATCGCATCTCTAATACAAAATTCTGAATCCAGGTTTTCAGGGAAGTCTGAGACGAGACTTTCAAGATGCTCCTTAATATTCACCGTCATTTCACAATTAAAAAGAATTTCTTTTTCACTAAACAATAGGAAGGGCGGCATGTTGATTTCAAGCTTAGTTTTTTTCTTAAGAGCCGCGATTTTATCCTGTACCAAGCATATGGAAGTAAGCACACCTGAAAACTCTTGTTCAGCCGGTTGAGGCGGCAAAAATACATCTGCCAAGTAAGCCACAGCTCATCAGTGAAACAATTAAATGTTTGTTGTTTGTAAAACAAACGTTAATTTATTTTATTTGATAACTTTTTACATATCATCCAGCACTCACGTACCATCGAAAACCCCTGCCTTAGAGCATCCTCTTGGCGACATGCGATAGCGCGATTTCTCGTTGGCGTTATACGCCAAAGCCGATCTGGTCGGCTTCTTTAATACAATACAAGATTGCCAGCGCCTGATTTACTTCTTCTACTCATTTTTGTGACAGAAATGAATCCCAGGCCTTGAAAAGTAATAGCTCTGACGTTCATTAGGTACTGTAATGAGGGATTTCAGGCTTGTATAAGGGTGGTATTTTGTATTTAAATGTAACAATGTCAGTTCTTGTCCCGCAGTGGTGTTCTAAGGGTTGAAAATGGCAAGTTGTTCCCGTGATGTTTTCAAGGCAGGGGTAGATGCTAAGACAATCGCGAATATTGAAGAGTGTGATGTTGGTGCTGATGATTTGATATATCCGATAGTGAGAGTGATAATTTCAGTTCTGATGATAATGAAAGTGTTATGCCCAACATATTTCCTGGTTTTCTGCAACTAAAGAGTAGGCGTTTGTTAGTCAATTCCCTTAACACCAACACTAATACTAATGTTTCTGATCATGAAAATAGTGATGATAACACCTTTGACCTCTAAGAACATTTCACAGTTCTGGGAAAGACAATGTACAATTTGTCACTCTACACAACAGAGGAAGAGATCGCGTACTGTGTGCGTGCGTGCAGCACAACACAAGTGCCGTAGTTAAAAAAAAAAGTCAATTTAAAGACAAATGTAAATAAAATGTAGAGCGTACAGTTAGCAGAAAGTGTTTTCTTCGTTTTATGTTATTAATTCTGTGTGTTTTTCTTATTTGTATCACATTATCAAAGTATTAATGTTAGTGTTGAACACCAAAGCACGTAAATCAGAATGTATTAAAAGTGTTTTGAGACATCACGCAGTATAAAACACCATTTATCATTTGATAAGTCTGCTTGTGTCGATGGGTACATTTAACTAGTTCACTTCTCTTTCCCGGCTTGCACAAATGTTTAATTTTTAATAGGCCAATTTGCATAACTTGTTTTATGCCATTTTATTCATAAATGAACACCCTAGCATTATTAACATTTAAATTTATTGTATATATTGTATATACTTTTAAAGTAGATCATTAAAACCAAAACGAAACAAAAAAAAACATTTATCTTTTGAAAAATTTTAATATCGGCTGAAACAATAAGGAAAGTTTGAAGTTATTATATTTTTGTGTTAGTATTAATCAATTCTGTACAATAAGCAATGCTAATATGAAACATTTAGTGGCGCTATTTGCTATTTTTGAATTTATCGAAGCAAATTTTCAAAGTGGTGCGTTTTCTCTTTACGGCTGTACAAGTGAGGTAGGTCTTTGACCGCTTTCAGCTATCGCAGGAAGCCAACCAGATCAGCGCGCGGCAGAAAAGGGTTAAGATTTTTATAACTTATAAACTCATATCTTGTATGTTTTGCAGTATTAAATTTGAAACAAATATACCAAGTATAATTATTGTATTTAAATGTTGTGTTTTTCTTTACGTCTAGTTTACAGCTGAGCATAGGTCAAGTGAGTTACACCATTGATTAATCACATCTGTTTTAGAGCGTTCATTTGCATGGAAGGCATACTCAGAAGTTGAAATATCTTAACAACCACAGAAGTGTTGTTAAAGCAAGGATCAATTACAGGCATCTTACGGCGTGAATAAAATGCCTGCAATTTGAACCGGATGATTAGCCAAGCTAGGTGCTTACGTTAGTTAACCACAGGTACAAATATCGCGGTAACTACCGATCGATATCTTCAAATCAATTACCCTTCCGAATTTGAGCACCATCTGTTGACTGAGTACGTGACCCCAGTTTGCCTCGTTAATAGCTGGATGTTAAAAACGAGACCAAGATAGCAATTTTAAATTCGAAACGTGTAAAATGTGGGTTTGTCTATAATTACGGGCCGAACTCAAGATATAGGAAATGTTGCGTGTGTTTTCTGTTTCTCTGAAGCCAGCAGGTTAATTTGCTCTCTACATGCATGCATAAAAAAGAATAAACAGTGTTCCAAGTAGAAAGAGCTAACCTGGGAAAGGCGGCACGGCTTTTATATCAGAAATCACAGACCGAAGTACACTGTAAGCCATAGTATTTAACAAATAAAGGTTTTAAACCAATGAAAAGATTACTGGCTGTACCTCCAATACCTACTGTGTATAGTCTCTAACGGACTATCTGCAATAATTATCTTGTGCTATTAAGTTAATAAGTATATAGCATTCTGCTCTGAAATTAGTTTATTCAAAACAAAAGATAAAAGTGACGGTTTAGAAAGTTTGAGGCCTTCCATGTTGTCTTTAAATGCTATCGTCCACACAAAAAGTTAGGTTAGGTTTTATCAACTTTCATAGGATGGTCAGTTACTACATAAGTTTTGAATTAACCACCAAGTTTTTTCTTTTTTTTACAAAGCTGGCTATTAAGCGCCACTTCACTAGCATTTCTTTGCTAATTTAATTGCTTAATATTTTCTATTTACTTTTCTTCATACTCTCTAGAGTTAATATATTGCTGGATGAGCAATCAAAAGTGGATATAAATAAGTTCTCGTTAGATATAAAAGATGTTATAAAATAGTCACGGAAGTTATTGGTACACAAATTCGAAGGAAAGTACTTTGACTACAAATCTGGACAGAGAAATCAGCAAATGCAATTCAAAATAAAAAAAAAAAAAAAAGATAGCATCAGAGATACCTACCTACTCACAAAACACCCTAATGGTTCTACAAATAAAATTGCTACAGTTTGATAACTAAGCAGATTAAGTAAGCGAGATAGTTGGATGCTTGTCAAACCGACTGAAAGAGATGTTGCAGTTGCACAAAAATTTGGATACAAAAGTTTCAAAACCCTCAAACCAGAAGAGAGAAACCAAGGACCAATAAATCCAATACCTCCAGAAAGATGGAGTGAACAGTATAAGAAAATATGAAGTACAGAAGACATGAATAATATAAATACAGAAATAGTCACTATTAATAACTTTTGATTTGACCGAATAGGCAATGCAAAATCTGGATATTATAAAATAATGACAGACAATTACTGAAATATTTTTTTTATAATACTCTCACAAATAATTGAAAAAGATATAGCGAGAGTAAAAGGGTCTTAGCCTCTGTCTAAATGAGAGGACGATTGTTTTTAAGTGGGGAAAAAATGTCTTATTTTTTTTAAATTAAAATATACGATATTTTTTTTTTGTTTTATTACATGAAATAATCTTAAAAACATTTTGTGGATAAAAGAGTGTCCTTAACTTGTTCCCAGATCGGTAAAAATATGTGTGTATAAAACTGGATTCCAAGGCAAAGTCTGGGCTTTTGAAAATTAGGAAACAAAACTACAGAAATACAGCGAGGTTTTATCCTTTGACGCTTTTGATAGCCTCACATGTTTGTGCCTAATATGCCCATAGCCGATTATAAGCACAAGAATCAACAGTTCACTTGCAGTTGCCCGGTCTCTCACGTAGCTTCGTGTGTATAGTAGAGTTTGTCAGCTTATTTGATAAGAATACGCTTGTGTTGTGCATTTTGTAATGCCGGTCGTGAAATATAATGTACAGGAATGCACTGTTTCATACGATATTCGCATTAAAACAAACACTTTTGGCAGAAGGAAACGAAAATTTAGGGGAAATTCATTTGGTAATCTAGTTCCAACTATCAGCACCATAAAATGACTCAAAGGAGAAGTGAATAGCATGCACAACAAAAGTAATACTGGTTTATGTACTTACAGAAAAAAAATTAAATGAGATAGGCGCAAGAATAAAAGGTTTTAGGCGTTATGTACTTTCTTCCATATTTATTTCAATATTTATTTTTCAGTAATCATTATAAATCTTGATTTTATGTAAAACAAAATTATCTTTGTTTTATACAATTAGTCAATTTTATTGATATGATCATTGCTATATTTTTATGTTAGACTTTATCAGGTAATATTTTAGTTGTTTATGTGGTCCTTGTGATAAAACTCTAATTGGAGAAGTTATTGTTAGTAAAAATACTTAAGTTAAAATAGACCCCTTTAAGGTGTAACTGTGGTTTTTAAAATTATGAAAAAAAAGCATTATTGAAACATAATTTGTTTTAAATTCTATTATAAGCAATCGTATAAAAGTAAAAACATAGTGGCTAAAGGTGTGTTTACCTTTACTCTGATATAGCAGGAAGCGATTGGGTAGACCGTACAGTCTTGTTCATGTTATAAACAACCCCGCTTAAGCATTCTATTAAAAGTCGGTTAGAAATATATCTTCAATATAAATCATGCATATCGTATGCAAGTAAATGTATTCCCCTTTCCGAAACCCTCCTCGATGCAAGAGGGAGGGTACAGCTCGGAAGTAACGATTACTTCCCAAATGGACGATATATTTTATAGCCTGACATCAATTACAATGTATACCAGCTCTTCTTTCTAATTAGCACCATATTAGAGTACTTTTTTTCCTGTTGTGAGAGCGAAGAATGGGGTACCAGAAACCAGATGTTGAGCCCACGTTTAACAATTATTATTTTGGATTTGAAATTTAAAGGACTCCAAATTAATGGTGACAACGGCGCGTCCGCAAGCATGTGTTTATAGCTAAAGCTTGGCATGCGTTGATTACCTACCAAAGAAAACCAAAAGATAAAACGAAACCTCATAACCATCCCTGCTCGTGGCGTTTTGAGACTCTTAAAGGTGGTAAATTAAACATTGATTAACAAGACTTTTACAACTGGGATTATCGGTACGTTTTAACAGAATATTAAAAGACAGGAAACGAGTTCATAAATTAGTAGTTGAAATTATGAACACGGGGCTGTCCATAATGAGTTATTGTTGTCGGAGTTGATTGGAAGTCTAGAGTTGTCTTGTTTCTTTGGGTTTTACTACGTCCTTTGGAGAATATGCAGCATAAAAACGAGTTTTTTCTTTTCTTAAGAGATGCTTTGGTGGTAGCCCGTGTTTCGGATCGTAAATCAACTCTACCAGGCATTATTAAACTGCATAGACGGCTTTCATGAAAGAACCACGCAGGTTAGTTATTTCCAAAGGGTCTTTCACCCACCTTCGCACATTCTCGCCTTAACCATGCAAGCCTGTGGTTTCACCTTGTCACCGTGAAAATTAGATCTGATTTCTATCACAACGAAGGAAATTGCCCAACGAGAAGCACTTGGATAGTGGCCATTATCATGTTCACTTCGAGACATCCAATTTCAGCAGTCAGTTCAACTGTTTACACAGAGCTGTTTATAATTTTATGATATCTTGATGGATATGACCGCAATTCTAGGGCAAGTGCAAATATCGTGTGCTCTCCTGCAGGTGCAAAGCCGCGTATGTGTGTACAGAATGGGTCAAAAATGTGCACACAGTTGGCAAAAGTCTTATATTACAGCTTGAGAAATGTAAGATGACTTTGAAAGATTGTTGTAAACATATAAATAAAGGATGAACTGACAGGTACTAAAAATGGAAGGCAAGAGGAATTTAAAAATCTACCTTACAGGTATTAAACCAAAAAAAAAAAAAAAAAACAAAGGCCGTCACGAAGGAGCTGTATAAACTGAAGCGAATTCCTCATCTAGTAGAGTAACTTTAAAAAATAGTATAACATCCAAATTATGGCCTTACTAATTAATGAAATTAAATAAGTTATGGCATTACTATGTGGTATTAGGGGAAAAAAATTAGAATTCTTGCAATCTATAAGTATTGCAGAAGAAAAACACATTTTTATACCATTGAGATTAAATCACAAAAATTAATGTTATAGTATTAATTAAATGAAATATAGAGGCACAATGTGTGAATATTTTTAAACAAATTTAAATGTAACCTTGTTTATGAACTGAGCCCTTGATGTCATCTTCGCATTAATTAAAATAAAGAAATAAAATTGTTGGAGTTACATTGTGTATTTAAGATGATGTTCATATGTTTCAAAACATGTTACTATTAAAAAACTTACAATGCACTAAGCAAATATACACAATCAACAATAAACAAATGAAAGTTTAGGCGATTTTCAGTGGCTTTGAAATTTAATTTAATTTTATTGTAGTAAAAGCATGTAATGCCAACATTTCCTATTGGTTATTACAGAGCGCTCTTACATACAAATATAATTCTCGCACTCATATCATTTATATTTCACATTTACTATCTTCACAATGATGATTTTTTGTTAAGTATTAAACGTGTGCATCGTTATAAATATAGTTTATATACTGAATGATTTATTATTTTATTTTAAAATAACATGGAGATAATTAAACACAAGAGTCCCCTTTAAATTTCGATTTTCAAGATATCTCTACTCCTATTAGTCCGATTTTTCTAATTTTAATTAAATATCTTTCTTGCTTTATTAAATGGCATATACAGAATTTTGCTGTAAAGAAACAAATTCTGGTGCCACTAGAGTGATTATTAATTTTTGTGTTTCAGGTAAACTCCCATTGGTAACGACCCGATTTCCTTGACTTTCAGAAGCTATTTTCCTTGTGTTTCTTATTTTATTTAATTATTTGCAAAGAGGCAAATATTGATGCCGCTAAAGCAATTTTTAAATATTGGGTTTCAGGTTAACTCCCCACTCCAAATAATCTGATTTCAGTGATTTTCAGAAACTATTTTTCTTGTTTGATTTAAATGGTATTTGCTGAGTTTTGTGATGAAATACAAATATTGTCGCTAGAGCAATTTTTAAATTTTGGGACCAGATAAACTATCCCTCCTAATATCCAATTTCACCGATTTTCGGAAAATATTCTCTTATTTTCTTTCAATAGTATACATGCGTTTTTCTTTAAAAATATTTAAAATTGCAGGCTCTACAGCAATTTTTAAATTTCACTTAAACTCCCACTCATTCTTCAGGTATATCTCCACTCCTAATGGTATGATTGTCATTTTCGTCAACTGCTTTTATAAATTTATTTTCAACGAAATATACCGAGTTTCGTCGAGAAAAAACAAAAATGCGACCACTAGAGCGATTTTTTTTTTTTTTTTTTAAAAAACTTTTGCTTTAGATTAAACTCTATCCCCCAATGGTCCAATTTTTATGGTTATACGAATCGTTTGTTAGTTGATGGCTATATACTGAGTTTCCTTTATAAAAAAACAAAAAATGTGACTGATAGGGCGTTAACGGACACACACATATAAATACATATGTATTATTTTTTCTTTAGTGATACATAAATGACACCGATTAACATTTTTTTAAAATTTTCTATTAACCCTGGTGAACTTAGACATGATATTAGATGTATTTAGGAAAGAAAACGGGGATATACAGCTTGCAAAATTCAAAATGAACATTCCAAATGCTTCGAAAATGAAACACAGGCAGGCATTACTGTTATTGGCAATTGAAATAATAATTTACCTACAAAATACATTGCACCACAGCCTTTTATAACAAATGAGATATTTTCATTTTTATGCAAAAGTGTAAGGTATTAAAAAAGTATCGTGACGTAATTAAAAGCACACTTTGAATTGGGATTTTTCACTAAATGATCAAAAAAATATATATTTGGAACAAAAAATTAAATTTGATTTTTTTTCCAAAATTTTATCTCTGGTCTTATCTTAAATTCATTTATTAGTTTATTGAGCTATAAAACTTTATTTGTAGTTTTCGTACCTAATATATTAAGTACCGATTGTTCATGATTCTAAACATATTCGTAATGTTTTGGATGTGGGAAATTCATAATTGGAGTGTTAAATGCGTAAGTTATTGGTTCACAAGACACTCTGATGTACTAGGGTTTTCAGTCCTATCAGAAAGTAGAGACGAGGCATTTAATGTGTCAGAGCGAAGCTCGTGCTGAACAAGTTTTTCGTTTGTTTGTATTGCCCCCATGGCTTGCGCCCTTGGGCAACCCAATCTTCCAGCAATAAAATCTACAGAGTAGAGATAAAAAAAAAAAACTCAGTGGAGGTAATATGTATAGCCTTGAGTTAGGAATTACCCTGACCAGAAACCAAACAATAATTTCATGTAAGTATATCAGAAATTAAGGGAACGGCGCTAAAGATGGTCATGTTGTGTTTTTTTCTGTTTCAAGAGCAGAGATAGGGTTTCACGCAAGGGCAGTGTTGTATCAGATTGGATAATTATTACTGGGCACAGATCAAATGGGAAGAATAACTTAAAGCCTTGATGATAGGCTCATGTTTCGAAAGAGCAGACTGCCTTAAATGTCTTTCCCCTTCAACATGCCGGATTAACTTACACTAAAAACCGATCGAAGCAATTAGACTCTTAAAAATTATATTTCAAATAAAATTTAAGCTTAATATCAACGAAGCTAGGTATCAGATTAGAAAAAAAAAAACGAGAGAAATATTTGAAGAATTCAATCTGCAAATGACTCTGGACAAAAACAGCTGATGTCTGTGAGCAGAAATATTGCAGTTACATGCATGCATGCATACAATTAAACTAGTACCATTACATAATAAAGGTAGTACATTATGTAACAGGACATGGCCCATATTGTTCATTACAAGCAAAGAACGGGTTGTAAAGCAATCGATACACCGGAACACGTTTCATTCGAATGCTCTAAATATACCAGTCAAATGTACCTGAGAAAAGATGGATACTTGCAGGAAAATACATTTGGAACATCATGAGACATCAAGATGATTTTTGGGTATTGAATGATTTAACAAATAAAATATCGTCAGAAATGGTAGAAGAGTATAAAAACAATAAAAGTTCAATAAGATATATAATCCAACAGTCAGAAACCGTATGATGTTCTAGAAGATCCCAGAGAATCAGAGAAAGGCAAGAAAGATATATGCAAGAAGAGTCTGTTCAAAAACAAGAAGATGAAGATAACAGTCACATTGAAACAGAAGAAGAGAATAATGATAGTCTTCGGGCTGTAAGGAAGAGCAGATAAGATATAGACAGAGAACAAAATGAGGAAAATATAAGGAATACATAGAAGAGTAAAAGAGAAAGAAATAAGAAGCACAGAAGTAAAAAGCACCAACGACCAATACAAATATGTGATAAAAGTACAGTTGAAAGTTGAAAAGTAGAAGAAGACGAAAGAGAAGAGAAGAGAAGAGAAGAGAAGAGAAGAGAAGAGAAGAGAAGAGAAGAGAAGAGAAGAGAAGAGAAGAGAAGAGAAGAGAAGAGGAGAGGAGAGGAGAAGAGAGGAAAGAAGAGGAAAGAAGAGAAGGGAAGAAAAGAGAAGAGGGGAGGAAAGAAGAGGAAAGAAGAGAAGGGAAGAAAAGAGAAGAGGGGAGGAGAGGAGAGGAGAGGAGAGGAGAGAAGAGGAAAGGAAAGAAGAGAAGAGAAGAAGACAAGAGGAAAGAAGAGGAGAGGAGAGAAGAGAAGAGAACGGAAGAGAACGGAAGAGAAGAGAAGAGAAGAGAAGAGAAGAGAAGAGAAGAGAAGAGAAGAGAAGAGAAGAGAAGAGAAGAGAAGAGAAGAGAAGAGAAGAGAAGAGAAGAGAAGAGAAGAGAAGAGAAGAGAAGAGAAGAGAAGAGAAGAGAACGGAACAGAACAGAACAGAACAGAACAGAAGAGAAGAGAAGAGAAGAGAACGGAACAGAACAGAACAGAACAGAAGGAAACTACAATCATGGGTATAGCTGCTGCTTGAGACCAGCAGCAACCTCACTGATGTCCAGGTCCTGTTGCCTGAAATTCCGGTGGGGAGCAGCCCGGATGCCGAGCGCTAGCAGAAATGAAGGTTTTAGATAGTAAACTGTATAAAAATGGAAAATAATTAATTTTGAATGTAATTAAATGTAAAAGTTAACATCTAAAAAGTACGTTATTCAAAATATAATAGAAGTGTAAAAAGTTATTACTATTGGGTACCATTAGAAATAGTAGGTTTAATTATACGTTATAGGTAAAATAACCGTAGTGCTGGTTTCCAGTATTAGTACTGTAAATTTTAAAATTGGTATAATTTTAATTGTATTGATAAATGTAACAGGAATAAATAAAAATTACTGCAGTATTATGTTCTGATATAGAATCAAGCAATCAGGATATAAAAAGCCTATATATTGAGCTATCGAAATATTGTAAAGTTAAAATTAATGCTTGTATTCGTGCTTTAGCTGCAGCACTTAAGGCCTGACAGTTTTTGGCTACATATTATTAAGGCAAATTAAGTTCAATACGACTGAATCTTGAGAATATTTTAATGATACTTTTAACACATGTTCGACATCTGTTTAGCCACCTTTGTGCACAGATGGAGGGAATGTTTTGCCTGGAGCAATGTCGGAAGACACGCGGTCCAAATTGAGAGCTCACGGGCTAATCACTTGGGAGTGTCGATCGAGTGACACGAAGATGCGTAGAACCGTATAAGGCAGTCACGACTGTGAAGAACCTGCAAACGCTACAATTATCGTCATCTTTCGCCTTGTGGTAACGTGTCTCAGGTTTGATAACATTATTAAGGCTATAAAATCAAGCAATTAGGCTTTCTCCTACCTCATAATTTTTTTGTTCCTCTTTTTTTATATGTCAACATCTCTAAATCCGCCATTTGGATCTTACTTTCTGGTTTGGCTAAATTATAAGAAACTATTAGGCATATATTTTAGTTTATTAGCTCTGCGTGGCTACGCCTGATTCTTCCGTTGACATTTAGAGCTGTCAACATGAAATAACGACAGTATTAAGAGCTCTTGCGGGATCCCTTTGCTAGCAAAAAGCAGATGCCTCCATAATTTTTCACTATATGCAATCGCGCAGAGTACTCGGTGTTATTAAATATGAATATAAAAGCGGTTCTGGTTTCGGTTTCTATTGTGATGAGTTTCCTTTAGTTTTTCCTCAAATTAAAAATAGTAATGTCAGAATACTGAAGCGGCGAAAAATGGGTTCATTTTACCGTTCTTAAGTAGCCACCAGAGTATTAGAGGCTCTAAAAATAAAAGAAGGGAAACTGTTACAAAGTAGTTTTGATTTGTGCTGTCAAGCCATCTGTAGGGGAAGCGATATAACTCCTAATAAGTGCAAATTAACAAAGGGAGAAGTAGAGTTAAAAGAAAAGCCCTGAAAACTAAAAATAAACAATATTTCGGACAACTGAGCATCTGTTGTCCTACGAAGGATACGCAGTTATCCGAAGTGAGGCATGTTGCATGTACCAATTTGTATTGCTTTTACATTTTGTTGTATAAAGTCCTTCAAATTACACTTCAAACTTTAAAGCGCTATACGTATTATAATAACCAAGACAGAAAAAGTATTGCGTTGGGTAAATAGTGACATTTGAATATTATAAAACTCTTTCACTATTTAAGCTCGAATTTCAAGGGAATGCAAATTTCCTTTACCGAAACGAGAAATACACCTATCATTTTGCTTGACATGAGTTCATATTAACTATCACTGACCTACCAGATTTCTTCCTATTAACACCAGAACCAGTTTCTTCAAATTTTCTAAATAAATCCCCATAATTTTATTACGAATAGAACATGTGCCTTCTCTTAACTTTCACCTGATGGTACCTTGAGAAAAATTTACAGTGCTTTCATTATAGCATTAGACCAACATTTAATGGTAGAACCATGGTTTGCATCTTAAAATTCCTATTGCAATACTAATAATAACATTGATGTTTTAATGAACAAAATGGTAAATGCGGAATGACGAAAAAAATTAAGTATCAAACACAGTTTTTTATTTTTTCTTTCTCAGTTATTATATTTATAATGTTCAAAGTACAACTGAAACTCTCGAACTAACTGTATACAATCCTTTAGGCCCGAACTCCTCAAATGTTTCAAAATTTAAAACGCAAGTATACAAAAAAATTTTTTTCAACTATACATACAGCATTGTTACATTTTTAATTAATGATATGTACTGAAATATAACAATGAAGAATATACATTCAATGTGTTTATTGAATTTATATTTTAATCAAGAAATTATAATTCAACAGAATAAAACACAGGTTTCCTATTTTTTCTCTAAATTAGCACAAGAGATATAGAATGAATAAGTAAAAAAATAATATCAATATAGTAACTATAATCGACAATAAAACTATCGAATCTACAATTATTAAAACATTGAAAGATTTTTAATATCAATACCTAAAGAAGAAAACTATAATTTATTTTTCCAAATGGAGCATGTAATTTTTTTGTATTTATTTTAGAAAAGCTAAGTTCTTAAAAGTGTAGACAAAAGGAAAACATTCGATAGTGACAAAAAGAGTAAAGTAGGTTTTTCTTCAACATTAATATTTTTGATCCACAAATGCACCGATTTTTACACTTTTCTTCCGAAAATACTGCATTAATTGTGATAAAATTCCCAAAAGTTCTTTATAACATATTCATTAACTGAATGAAAGAATCCCTTGAGTCTCGAGCAGAAGATATCAAGACAGATTGAATATCTCATTCAAAACCGTTAAGTCTACGTTGAAAGTAATGCCTTTGTCCTATTTGCCTAATAAGTAAGTCTAAACAGTCACTCAAGCCTTTGCAGCTCGAAAGGACAGTTCACGAACAAACATTTTGCACAGTTTTCAAAGAATCGTATCAATGTTCAGTCATGAGACACCAACCACTTTTGTGGGAGAGACATTGTTTTTTATTAAATGCATTTACACAGATCATGGACTCGTTCAACTACTAGGATGTGCCTGCTGAATAATGGGGCTCACGCGGAACACACTTTGAGAACTGAATGACAAACAGGCCATCTCACCCCTAGCATTTTTTGCAATTTTTATTTTTTTAATGCCACTGACTTAATTTAATTGCTTCAGAAGAGAAAAGAAAGGGAAAAAATCGACAAACGCACTTCTTGAACCGCTGGCAATACTTGCTTCCCACTAAAGTTAGAAAAGTACGGTAAGAGCAGTTTAAAAGTTCCGGTATACAATTTAGCAGATCGGCGGTTATACCCCGCGTTGCCTCAGGTATTTTCTTGCGTGGATTTGAGGCGCTCAATCTCTTCACCATTTTAAAATTTAGGTACAACATATTAAATAACAGAATTTGGTATTCATCCTACTTACACAGGTGCTGAAAATGTTTATTTTCCTTAACACAATACGCATCTCAGACAATTATCACCGATAGGCATCAATTTCCCACACTAATGAACCTAACTTTATTTCGATTGTTTGTTTTAAGCTCCTCCAATGTGTGAGGAATATACTCTCTACTTTTTAATGTCTCCCAAAGATAAAAGTCACAAACCGTAACATCTGGGAAATACATACTCTAAAGGCAGACTGTACAAAAATTGCTTACTGCAGATTACTGTAATTTAAAAGCAACTAGAAGTCAGTTATCATTCCTGTTGCATAAACCTCGAGTTTGCAATAACAGTCAAACCTATGACAACAACGCGAAACTTGACTTTACCCGCCGGGCTGAAAACACTCAACTGGTGCTAAGTACCCAAGTAACTATCCAGAAGTAAGGCAGCGGAGAGAGCCGAAGGTAGTGACTGGCATGCTATTAGCTAGATAATAACGCTCCAAGATCAACTGTGCAATAGTGCAGGCGGTTAGAGCGTCATGTTGCATTTGTAAACAGTGTGGGTTCGAATACTACTTTCCTATGCTTTTGTTCTCATGGAGTTAAAGGAGATTTGCCACAATTACAATGATTTATTTGCTGAACCACTGGGTTCATCGGTTTCTAGGAATTGACGGAGGTTCTCCGACAGCTTAGGTTAGTGTGTGTATATATGAAATAGTTGCGAATTGGAATAAGAGTACATTTTTCATCGTTACAATATTTGAGCTGCCTAATAATGCTCTCATTACAATGATTTACCCGTCTCTATCCATTTATATTAACATAGTAAAGCTAATTTCGTGTGGATTAAGTTATGGAAATGAATTTTTCTCTCTCATGAAATACACTAGGACCACAGTAAAATTCATCATCAGATGAAATATATGAATAATCAGAAATCTGTACAATATGCCGCTTGTAAGGCCTAAATTGAACCCAACTTATTACGTGAAAAGTGAAATATTGTAGATCCTTTATCTACTTGAAATTAAAATAAATTTTACTCAGCATTTTATTTATGAATGAAGTTGTTATTTTTGCGTAATTTGGGAAATGTTTTATTTAACAATTAATAAACTCTAGTTCGTGCTTTAATTTGTGAAATACTGCAAGTATTGAATATATTGAATTTGAGGTTAAGATGAAACAATCTTACATTAATGCTTATACAACCAAATTTTCTAAGTTAAGCATAATGGTTAACTTTTTGCTCTAAACTCGAGTGAAACCGCCACGGGTGGCCGAGGTCGTTAAGGCACGGACTCGTGAGCGGGAGGTCTGCGGTTCGAATCCCGCCAGGACCGTCCTCCCTGACTGGGGTTTTTTCCAGGTTTTCCTCAGTCTTCATAACTGGCAAATGCCGGGGAGGTACCTAAACTTAGGCCTGGAACGCTTCCTTCCTTTAAAAAAAAAATATCCTTTCCCAATTTATCATTTCATCTCATGTATCATCAGTGTCCACCGCCTGTGGTGCCTCAGTAGTGAAAACGGGCGTTAAACACTACTCAAAAAAAAAAAAAAAACTCGAGTGTACTCTTTGTTCAACTGATTCATAAAGTGTGAGACCCTGTAGAGCAAAATATTCCAAGTTTTTGGTTTTCAATCATATAATAATATGGATGATCCCATTATGGGATTAAGAGATACGAATTCGAACAGCTATGAGTGGCCATGGGGCTGCACATAAAGCCTATGACTGAAGTGAGAGAGTCTATAAACTCTTCTCAAACCCCTTCACTACCACTACTACCATCACCACTACCACTACCACTACCACTACCGCTAACATTGTTCATCATATTGAAACCGGGCTATCAGGAAAGTTACGCCTATACATCTGTCGTTCTGCCACACGAATATCTGTACCTGGTTTATGCCTTGAGGATGAATATACAACTACGAAGTGAATATCTCACTGTTGCATAAAAGTACTGCACTATTAAACGCAATCTCACTTTCGAATGCACAACACAACTGCCCGACGTTGTTATAATCCCGCTCGCAACTGCCTGGAAGAAAGAATGATACCCGGCAAGCCGCAAGGGGGAATTTTGGCGATTGGAGGGGGTAGTTCCACTAGTTGGCCGATGTAAGTTGCGAGACTTTTAAACTGTCACTGTACTTATACAAGAGTATTTAATTTATGTATTTTAGTGAGTAACATTATGGACTTAAGTGAGATTTCCAGTTACTACAACTATGTATTATTGTTTATCGCAACTTTAAGTTTCGAGATCAATTGGAAGCTACGCCCATAATAAGGCAAGCAGAGATGAATCAAATATTAAAAAGAATGGACGATAGCTTTTCCAAATTAGCCTCCAAGACGAAGGGACACTGACACGCCAACTAATGTAGTTTTATGCCTTCGCTCAAGGGGATGAAGGTCATTTAATGTATAAAACATACAATAATCGTAGAATGGGCATCATATCTGGTAGTTAGAAGTAAAAGGACTAAGGCATTTCATTTAACAGAACGAGCTTTGGTCGAGTTCGGCCAAAAGCGTATAAAATTAAAGCAGACAGAAATACTCAGCATGAAGGCAGTACGAAGAAAGAGAATAAATATTCCAAAACCTTCGAAAGTAAAAGTTAATAGTAGCGCTACCTACATTACTTCTTTCACATAAGGTAGAGTCAAATTAAAATGTAAAAAAGGTTAACATAAATAACAACTGAATATTCTCTTATGATTTTTTAAAAATAAATTTGTAAGATCGTTTTTACTACTGTAGCATAATAGGTGGTAAATGATAATATATGAGATAAAAAGATAAAACTGAAAAGCAAGCGTTTCAGGCCAAAGTTTGGAGCCTGTAGCGATTGACATCAACGAGGGTTGAGAGAGGTCGGTTCTGATGTAATTAAAGACAACCTATGTCAGTATTTTCTTATGCATGAAATTAATGTTTAAAAGTGTTTTTCTGTATATCTGTCAATTTCAGTGTCTTTAAACTTTTGATAAACGCACACACAGCCAAAAACACATACACAAAGGTGAACTACTCCAGAAATTGGTTTCGTTACTTCTTTGGGTTAGTCAAGAACTTGCAGGGACATTCCAGAAGTTGTAGATCCCTTTTTACTGCCTATATCTGCCGGGAAATTACATTTTCTTTTCCAATTTTATTTCATTTCTCTTACAGACATCCAGAAATAAAACCTGATGGAAACCAAGACTAGTTTGTTAAAATATTGGCTGAGACATTTTATTTAGAAGATAAAATATTTATTTTTAGTTATAAACCTCCTCCGCTCATGCATAAGCATATTGTGGCCAGCGACATTCGTACTTTAACTGCACTCTACATCCCTCCGCCCCTTTGTCATTTCCTTGAAAAGGTGCTTGCTGAACCTGCTTCCTGCCTGTCCCACGATAGTATATATTCATTCACGAGATAGACCATTGATGCTAGAGCAAAGCTGTATTTTTTAAACATTATTATTATCAGCTATTCGTGTGTGTAAAATTGTCCGGAATTTGCCTAATTAATTGCCTTCTACTTGGTGATTTATTCCTCGCGGGACCGCTCCATGTGCGGTTGACAGCAGTCTGCAATTCTCGTCTTGTTCCAACGGTTGAAAGTCGGCCGGGGAGCTGGAGGAGAAATCAGTACGAGTATAACTCTAGGAACGTACGGAGTGTTCTTGTGTTATGTGACAGTGTATCAAGTGTTCATTAGGCGGTGTAATACAATGTTTAATGCATTTAATATGATTCAATTAAGGTATTTTATTCCCCAATTATACCACCACGGGTGGCCGAGGTCGTTAAGGCGAGGACTCGTGACCGGGAGGTATGGGATTCGATTCCCGTCAGGACCGTTCTTCCTGACTGAGGTTTTTTCCAGGTTTTTCTCAGTCCTATAAATGGCAAATGCCGGAGAGGTATCCTAAACTTAGGCCTGGAACGCTTGCTTCCTGTAATTAAAAAAATTCTTTCCCTATTTACCATTTCATTTCATATATAATCAGTGTCCACCGCCTGTGGTGCCTCAGCAGTAAAAACGGGCGTTAAACACCATTAAAAATACCCATAGAGTATTTTTTTTACGATTCATAAGTACATACAGAATCAACTCGTAATGTACGGAGAATGTTTCAAGAGATTCAACTTCCAAGGCGAAGTTCGATTCACAGATTGATAAATAAATTTCGTTAAGCAGGAAGCATTCTTGATAAAAAAAAATCACACACATCACATAAGGGACTTTAGATAACATTGGACACGCTCTGGAACGTTCCCCTAAGAGTTACTTTCAAGTCTTTCTCATCAAACGGGAATCTCCTATTCCTTTGTTCCAACAGCTACAGAGCTGGACAGTTAAAATTCTTATCAAATTGCTGCAATGCGATAACATAAACCGGCTGACCCTGCATCTAGGAGTAGGTGTTGTTCTAAAGGTAGAAGTGTAACGCGACATTAGCTGTGAGAGAATAATAGGCCCCATTTTTTTTGAAGAAACAATAAATAGTGAAATGTAAATTTTACAACACTTTATCCGTAAATTAACTGAAAGGGAACGTAGTTTCGCGACTTTCCAAAAGGACTCTGCAACGGCACGTACAGCCCATGTCTCCTTGCTTGCAATTCATGAAATATTGGACAATAAAGGCATCACTAACAACATACGGCTCATATTTAGCGCTCTGCAATTTTTATCTTCAGGGGGGCATTAAAGGTAAAAGTGTACAAAACAATTCCACACACACATTATATTAACTGAAAAGTAAAATTCGTGAAGAAATTTCTTCCATTTCTCAGAAAAAATTGCAAAGGGCAATTGTTAATATTATCAACGGATGCAGATATGGAAAATGAAGGGAGGCAGTTCCAGTATATTCTTGTTTAATAACAGTGAGTAAATGTAACTTTTAAGTGTTAGTAAAAGCTACGTGGCAATCATAACTGTGGACTTTCTCACTCCCAAAGTTTGAACGTTCGCCAATAAAATCACTCCCAAGTAATATAAATGAGTGTTTCGGAAGGTAAAGAAAAATATTATCAATGAAACCATTATGCTAGCTGAACTCAATCGTGTCAATAAAATCGATCATTATGTCTAGTGGTAATCATACCTGCCTCATAGACCCAAGGTCACGGGTTCAAACCCGTCCAGGGTCGATGGATTTCTAGGATATAAAAATTATATTAATGGCATTCTTCGGAAGGGCAGTAAAGCCGTGGGTTCCATGCCAAAGGTTTACGGCACTAAAAGGAACTCAAGCCTGAAAGAAGAGACCTCGATTAATACCCAGAAGTAGGGTGCTTATATTTGTCTTGTATGCCGATAGAGCATCAAACTTATCACACAGTTAGCACCCTCAAATCAAAATAGAACATTTGCTTTCTCGATCAGCCAAGCATGACCACGTGCAAGACCCGCAATTTACAAATGCAATTAAACGAAATATTTTAAGGCGTTCTTCTTAATAATAATATTGATACATTTTTGTTAAAGAAGGGGAAGAATCAGCCGATATTTCAGAGCTTTTACTGCTTGAACTAGGGAGTTGGAAATATGAATTAATTTATTTATGTCTCTGTTGCTTATATTAAATATGAAAATATTAAGTATGAAATATATTATATTAAATATTGACGCAGAGAGACAGAGAGAGAGATAGAGAGAGAGAGAAATGCAGCATTTACTGAATGATAAAGACAGTTAAAATTATTTTAAATAGGTTCAAGCATTTAAAATACAATACTTATAGCTGATAAGCAATGTGTATACGCAAGTGATGAAGATAGACTCCAACTAGCTTGATTTCAGTTTAATTAAATACTGAATAAATAAAATTTTCAAAATATCTTCTGAAAAATAAATATTATGGTCGTTAAAGAAGAAGATCAAAAGCGAAAGAAAATTATACACAACAATATTGTGAAAAATCAAGTACAACATTTAAAATATTTGGGAAATTAAATGTTGTGTTTATGCTTATGTTCGTAACGCTTTTTTTTTTTTTTTTGCTATGATTAAACTTTAATTTGAGATTAATAGCACATAGAAATTAATTTAATATGTTCTCCATTATCTATGACTGTATCCTAAACTGGGAAGATTGCACGTCTAAGAAATCTGCTGGTTTGGAGCAAATGAAATGGTCAAGACATACTTTTAAAGCATCATCATTATCGAAGGAGTTCCCCTGAAGTTGTTGGGTAAAGAATGGAAATCTGAGAAGCAAGATGGGATGAGAAATGACCTCCCTACCGAGCTCCTGGATAGCTGCTTATGTCATGTTAGCTAAGTGTGGGCGTGCATTATCGTGTTACAGCAACAATTGGTCTGTTTCTTCAATGCAAGGGTTGCAATTAAGAGCCCTTTTCTAAACTTCAATTCTGTAAAAGCAGCACTTGTATAGCACTTTTCATTTAAAAAATATTTGGGGTTCAAGTTTATATGATTCACTCTGTACACTAAACTTCCCATGGAGGAAACAAAACAGGTATCACGACTTAAGGGAACGACCATAGTAACATGAAGTTCTAAATGCAACGTGACCAAATGAGAATCGCGCGTTGTTTGGGATAAACAGTCACTTGTCTTGTGAGAGAGTCTTTATTGTTCTCAATTGATCTTCTCTTCTGTACTGTAAACGTCTAAAACTTCACTTCAATTGAAACACTTTGTTTGTGTTAACCTAAGCTACTTGTAGCTTCACAACAAATAAATCTCAACAATGATGCCAATGAAAAGGTAGTACCAGCGCTTAAATTGGGTATTTGGGTTAAACAGTGAAAATAACATACAGACCAAGGGTTTTACGCTATAAGGTTCCAGGAACTACCTGTGGCTGCTGAAGATGATGAACAGGAAGGGGGGGTCTGTAACAAGGCGTTATTGATGGCTTTATGAATATCATGCTTACAAAGTTATCCATTAATCCAAACCTTGCACTGAGAAAACTCATCAACAAGAAACCACCTTTGTTTTAGCGGTCGCCTTCTATCACTAAGAGGTTCATGAACTTTCAGAAGCAATTTATTGATAAGTTCCATAATCAACTGCCTATGAAAATTATTACACTTATAATTAAAACTTCTTTCAGATACTTTCTGCCGCAGTATTATATGCAAGTACAGCCCGATCTGTCATTCAAATTTGCATCTAAATCAGACGATTATGTTAGAAAACTTTTCTCATATCCTCAAAGAATTGTTCAATATTTCGCTGTCATGCGTGATCGCGACCTCATCAGACAGATCATTATATTTCGAATTACTATCAAAATCCAAACGAAGACCATTTTCTTTAGATGGGATCATGTCAAATTTACTTGAGATTAATTGTGGCGCAGATTAAACTTTACAATTCTTCAAGATCATTGATCCTTTGGATATTCCTTCTCAGAAATGAAGATTTTTTCTCTCTTCTTGTCAATAAATATATAAACAGGAATATATTACCCTTTTTACCAATAGTAGTATTGTAGGAGTATTTATACTTTATAACGTTTTTCTCAAAATGTGAAAAAATTCCTGCAGCATCTCTGATATTTCACAGACTGCAAGTATTTTTCTCTTATAAAAGTTTAACTTCTTTTAAATATACTGTCACTTATTTCCATTGTGATGAAGAAGTTTCCAGTTTCTGATTATTTTGTCAAAATTCTAACTTAGCTCTAATATGCAGCATCAATTAAAGGTTTGCTTAAATAGTGAAATATTTAGCTTTCCCTATTATTTATAGATACATTTAACAGCCATGTCTTTTGCAATCACACAAAAGTGATGCCATACCTTAAAAACTGTGCAGTAGTAGCATCTATATATTTAAAAAAGTGTCTACTTTTAATATATTTTTCTAAATATAATGCTTTATATCATTTTATAGCCACATAATAACGAAGTGGACAATAATTTAGAAGTCGTTAGAGTTATAAATTGATTCATCATGAATTGTAATTTAGGAGGGGTGTTCTAAAAGCTCTCCACCTGACTCAGAGATGTCGTGAAGATGACCAAATTACTATGTTAGTTGTTGAGTATCATCCTTTAGATGGCGTGCTGTAAAGTTTCAAATGCATAAGTGCAGTCATTTGTTTGTGATGATCGTGTATACAAACTAGTGTTAACAATTTTCTATAAATGGATAAAACTGAAATACGAGCTGTGATAAAGTACTTCCTTTTGAAGGGTTTAACCCCAACAGAGATACAAAGGGAGTTAGCCTCCACGTTAAAGGATTCTTCCCTTTCATTTTCGACGGCTAAAAAGTTTGCTGCGTGATCTTTCTATACTACAGCTGATGGTGGAGTCATTTAGATCGGTTTTAGACCGTTTTGCGAATGTTTTTGGGAAGATTAAGCAGTTTTGTTGCTGTCCTCTTAAGCTAAAGTTCTCCTTTCCCTCATTTGCCAGCACAATGGACTTTTTAAATCACAACTTCAGGTTTGTTACTTTTAATTGTGCTAAAAGAATTTTAAATGTTCATATTAAATATCTGTACTATTTCCTTTGGTTTTTAATATCAACTTTTCTAGTTGTTTGCCCATTATCCCATTTTTTATCTTCTCTGAAACATTAAGGAAATAAACGTTTTAATTAGCAGCATCAAAAACGAGATTAAATACATGAATATACAACGACTACCTATGTACTAATTTTAACTTAGTGTTTCGAATAACTGAAGCAGTCGATAGTAGTTTTTTCAATTATTGTAAAATGATGTGTTTTATTTTAAAGTATTATAGTGTTGAGCTTATTAGGATAGCTCTGTATCATACGATACTTCCCAAACAGCATTTTTTTACTGCACTGGAAGATACCAAAGCGTTCTTTAAATAAAACGAAAAAGACCAGCTTCTGTTAGAACAAATTTTATAAACTCAACATGAAGCAAACTTTTTTGCCTCTCTGTATGTTAGTCAATTTTTCTTGAAAGGCATTGATCTTTCCCCTATGTAAAAAAACGAACACTTGCTGTGGTCCACCAAACTGCTTGGTAATTACTCTTGTTGTACATGATTTAGACCAAAAAAGCGAAGACAAACAGTTGGTCGTGTGTTAGAAGCATCACCTTCATCAGCATGAGGTACTTGGCCTATGTCAGCCCCCTGGCGATGGAGTCCTCCTCTTATCCATTCAAACTTTGACCATCCCAGAAAGACAGCGACATTAATGATGTACTTTATTTTATTTCCGTCCTTACATATGCATGAGCCAGTACAAGAGTTTACAAAAAAGTGAATTGAAAAGTTTTAGCCATAAACTTGCTTTATGCTTTACAAAACATATTCAACATTCAACGTTAACGACCTACCGACATTGTCGACATGTTGGTGGGCGTTCACAATGTCCAGAGACCAGCGTTTTCTATAAAACAATAGGTGAATTTCTGTAACGTGGATATTATCATCGTTTAAGTTTGAAGTAACCGTTATATAAGGGCTTCTCCAAAGTAACAACAACCTATGTTCTGGAGGTAAAGTAACTACGTTAAAGTAACTACGGCAGCAGGTAGGATTTAAGGCGGGCTGATCAACTACTGACAATTTACAAACATCGTCTAAAATAACTGGAAAAACTTAAGAATTCAGTCACGAAATGCACATAGCTTTTACTAACTTCAAGATATTTCTCTTAGACGTACAAACTCTTATAATAACAGCGCTCAAAACTCAAGGAACAGAATAAATTATATTAGAATTTTAATTATTACATACAGAAACAGATCAAGAGCAAGATCGAAGAAGTGAAAACAGAAAATACTATACCTCTAAAATACTCTATAACTGTCCTTGAATATATTTACACAGCCCAAGAGGAAAATTGTATGTACAAGTATAAATGATAAAAACTTTACCTCAGTTTAGTAGATGACCTTATCCTCTGAGTAATATTACAAAAGAACTGGAGGAAACAATACCTGAAATAAATGAAAATCGAATTAGACATCATACCTAAATACTATCAAAAGTAAACGTATGACAAAATATAATGTAATGTTAACAGTGAAAAAAATTTAATAGATATATGACAAATTCTTTCCTTCGGCAATAATACCAGAAAAGGAACCTTTTCGCAAATAATTCACATTAAAGATATAAATTCAAAGATTAAAAAGTTTGGTCAAATTTACAAAAATGTATTCATAAATAATCTATACCCTGAAAAATATATTTAAGAAGTTTAAAAGCTTTCGTAATAAAGTAACCTAATATTAATAACCAAAATTTTATTTCGTAAATGTTTTTCTACTTTCCATATAAAATAATTAGTCTCTAATCATAATTAGATACGAATACGAGCAAGGTGAGATTCAATAATGTATAACAAAAACTTTTTATATTGACGATCTTCATAGAGTATAGAGGCGCCGCATATTTTAAAGAACTTAATTTGCAATTTCATTAACTATAGAAATATTTTAGACAAGAAATTTGAGATTAGGAGAAAAATAACGGAGTTATATAGCGATAAAGAAATTGAAATTAGATGCCGATTTATATATAGAAAATGTCTCCAAAGAGAAATTAAAATACGTGTGCAAACCGCAAAGAAAGTATCTAGTAGGCGCAGTACATATAATTGAAGGCAAAAGTACAGAGCAAGTGTCCTATTTCTACTACTTAGAAAGTGACAAAATCTTTGATATGAAAGGACGGAAGAATTTAAAAAAGAAGAAAGAAAACCCAAGTTGAAAAACAGGCAGGCTTTAGGAAAGATCAACTATTGATAATATTCATATCACAACTCAAGAAGAAGGGGGGAAAAAAGACGTCAATTTATATTTTCAAACACCTATACCATTTGACAGTCTGGAAAGATATATTTTATGGAAAGTAGAAATCCTATGGCATTTGTCGAAAACAATTCAAACGTTATATGACAAAATAAATATTACAATAATCTTAGGAAATAACAAATATACAGAATAAATGGATACAAATCGAGGTGTAAAACAGAACAATCTCTCCTCTAATCTTTTAACCTTGTGTTTAGATAGTTTAATAAATGAATGAAAGGAAAGAATATCCGACGGGGTAACAATTAATGAGTAAATTAAATTTAACCGTTGCTTTAGCGGATGACACAGTAATCCTGGAAAGAAAAGAAGGGGAAGAAAAAAACTTTAAAACTAACAAATAAAATGTGATTATATATTAGATGCTATAATCTAAACATGAAGTACATAGAAAAGAAAGATGATGACTTTGTATGGAAAACACGCAGTCTGCTCTAAGCACTAAAATCAGGAAGAAGAGGAATGAAGTTATGTGTACACAACAGGTGGGAGGGATATAATGGGTAACGATCTACAAACCACCCACACCTTTAGGCCTTTCCTTCTCAGTTCTTGTCGGTCGTGGTGGTGTAGTGGTAACCATACTTGCCTCCTAAACCCAAGATAGCGGGTTCAATCCCAACCAGGGTCGATGTATTTTTTCGGGCGTAAAAATCCCAAGTATGGCTTCCTTTGCAAGAGAAGTAAAAATGTGGGTCCCATGTCGTAGATTTACGGCACGTGAAAGAACCTCAAGCCTGAAAGACGAGACCTCTGAGCAAAATTTGTCGACCGTTTTACGCCCTGAATTGAACAGGACGCCGATGACCTGAGATGTTAAAAAGCGTCCGTAAATAAAATAAATCAACAATCAACCACGCCTTTAGGTCTTTCACTCTCATTTCTTGTTTACCTGCCGTGAAACAAAGCACCTGTTCGTGTTTTGTTTCATTGACCTAGTAAACTTGACGTTAACTGCTTAAGAATATCGATGCCTAGTTATAATTATGTAATGAAATCCTATAAAAGTGTTTTTCTTCTTCTTCTTTGGCCTCCAACTCGAGATCGAGCCTTGGCCTGCCGCAGTGACCTCTGCTTCCTCCAACTCAGTCGTTTAGACTTTATTTATAGGGGGCGGTATTGCAATACTGCCAATTGTCAATCAGGCACTCATCAATTGTCCTCACGAAACTGGATGGACCCCTTTCCAGACCTCCCTAACTTATAAAAATTCCTAAATAGGTACCGGGAATCAAACCAGAGTGCTCCCGGCCAACAGTCAGCAATGCTAACCACTAGACCAAGGGGGCGGTCTACAAGGAGGAATATTATATATCTTATAATGTGACAATAAAACTACAAAACTTCGAAAAACTTTGTGGAACAATTAGAAAAGTTAAAAAAAATACCAGGAGATAAACACAGATGATCTTTTATTTTTTAGCAGTATTAATTATGTTACACGTCATTCAGACTTGGCTCATGAAAAAGGAAAACATAAATAAGACGTAGGGGATGGAAATGAGAATTTTGACAGCAGAAAGAGGTTGTTCTTTTACAGACAGATTCCAAAATACAGAAATGAGAATTAAATTTCTGATATTTTCAAAAAGGTATTGCATAGAAACATACAGAAATAAGTGCATACAACACTTGGACCACATGTAAAGTGATATATTACCGGAACTAATGAGTTATAGAACTAAACTGGCTGTTCTTAAACTTTTCTTGTCTACGGATCCCCTTTAAAGCTATCTCGATGTTGCGGACCCCTAAGACTACTCAACTGTCACTGTCAGATGTCACATCACAAAATGCCCACACCAAGTCTTCAATGTACTGAGAATGGAGAGTTCGAAGACTGGTCTGCGTGGGACCCTGTTGCATCTCTGCTCACAGTGCACGGGAAACAACAATATCCCTACGGTCCAAATCTGTCTCCCAAAATAAAGAAGAAAATGTTGGTTAACCAAGTCGCAGTGGGCATACGAAGAACGAATTTGCACTCTATGCAAAGAACCATTGACCCTTGAATGACAATGCACATAAGTTCTACCTGCCTATTTGAAAATTCCCTCAGGAAAAAACAAATCGCCTTCAATTTTATTCTAAAATACTTAACTTCAATAAATGAAGAACTGAAATGTCAAACATTCTAAGTGCCATTTTTTAATTTAATTGTTTTATTTCAAAGGCACGCTCTATGTGCCCAGATGTACATTTCTAGTAATGTTCTAAGTGCCTATACACGAACGAAATAGCTCAAATACCAGTTAACAGATAGTACAATTCTAAATGCCATGTTATGCTGTCATCAGGTGTTCTAAGTACCATACCACGATAATATTAATTTTAAGAAGAAAATATTTAATGTAGATTAAGCTAAAGCAATAAATCCTTTTAATGTAGTTTCAATGAAGTCAATTTATTTCTTTGATTTTAAGAATGTTGCTGATTTACTGTTAACATTAAATATGTGCAACATTTCAAAATGCACGTGCTTAAACTATCTCCATCTCATCCATCTCAAAAAGTTTTAAAAGCACTCGCCATTAGAAGGGTGGAGGTTTTTGAAGTTTAAAGAGAGGAATATCAGTGGTTGATATACAGCAACCTGTGCTTCGTCTGAAATATCAGCTGCGTTTATCGGTTTAAGAAAAGAAAGATCTCTCGTCCTTGTTTTCATTCCTTCCTTAAGAGCACAGAGTGTTTTATGAGACATCTTCTAGGAGACATCCCTGTGTAAGAATGAAAAACTAAATTCTTCCTGGTAGTTGTGAGGAGAAAATATGAAGATTGGTATTCTTCAACATATTTCATAATACATTTTTGTACATTTGCCTTTAATAACTTGTAATATAATTCCTGATAATCATTAATGCTATTTTTGTAATTATTTCCCTCTGAAACCTGAAATAAAATGTAACAAAAGTTAAAATGACACTTGTAATCGCCTCTTCCATCATATGGCACATAGAACCATTTTATTGTCATAATTTTTTCTCTCTGACCATTGCATCTTTAGCAGTGATTTGTTGTACAAAATAATTTTGTAGTAAAATATGTCTTCATAACGATTTTGGATGTAATAATTTAAATGCTAACAGAGATGAGTACTTGCTTGTCTTATAAAATTAAAAAAATGTCACTTGGAACGTTTGAAATTTCCACTCTTCGAATACACGTCGTAAATGTCTTTACTCTTTTATTTTATTTTAATTTTAATATTGAGTTTATAAACGCTATTTTTGTCGCTTTGGTCATATATGGCCTATGTTTTACGTTTTTGACCCTCGCCTGGTTTCCTAGCATACGTACCTGTTTCAGTGAAGCGCTTCTATGCCCTACCAATAACAGATTAACGACATTAAGCTCAGCAGTTCAAACTGCCTGCAGCAATGTGATCACTAGAACAGTTGTTTATATGGTTTATTTACGGACGCTCTTTAACACCTCAGGTAATCAGCGTCTGACAAATTTTGCTCAGAGGCCTCTTCTTTCAGGCTTTTCGTGCCGTAAATGTACGACACGGGACCCATGGCTTTACTTTCCTTCCGAAGAAGCCATACTTAGGATTATTACGTCTGAAAAAAACCCATCGATCCTCGCCGGAATTGAACCCGCGATCTTGGATTTAGAAGGCAAGTATATGGTTACCACTAGACCAACAGGACTTACGCCACTCGAACAGTTTCTACTTCAGTCAGGTGTCTCATGTTGATAACACAAATGCTAAACAAAGTACAAAGGTAAATCTTTCACCTACAGTCACTTGATGTCTGCTATAATGCTAATCGTTTTACACCACTTGTCTGTAATTTCGGTTTTCAGCATTCTTGTTCAAAATTAGAAATAAACAAGGCGTACACTGCTGTTAAACATTAAATTATCTGTTAAACTATGTATTTACCACTCTAAATCCAGCTACGGCAGCAATATTTATGTTCAAACGTTTTTCCTTTTAATTGCTTAGTGTGGTGGAAAGAAAATGGAATTTTCAAATGTTATTTAAAAGTGAAATTTAAGGGAAGCCAAAAGTTGTACTAGAGAAATTATGTAAATTAAAAATGAAGTGGGGAAAAAATAAGAAAAAACGTAAATAGAATAAGAGAGACAATTGAATAAGAAAAATATTAACGTTTAAAATGTAAAATATTTTAGTCAAATGCCTACACCATTAAGATAAGAATATGAAGGATTTAAGCCTTATAGAAGACAAATACTTTAAGGAATGTTACATTTTTCATGAAATGGATTAAACAGATAAAACGGTAACGTTTGTTTATGCGAAGGTGTGTGACATTTTCACGAGCCCTAGACGACGATATACTCGCAAAGAGCGCCAACTGCTGCTCCAACTTCTCGTCTTTACACCCAGAACAGGTTTCCACGACAGCGCCTGAAAAAGGAGTCAGGGCGGCTAAACATCAGATACCGGCGCACCTGCTTGGACGCGCGACTGCCCCAAGCTGTTCCCAAAAAACTAATTACCCTAAAGAACGAGACAATGACAGTAACAATATACCAATTTAAACACATACACAAGACGAGATCCTTATGGAAGTCAGCTGGGGTAATTACAAGATTGCACCTCTAGGGAAATTGGAGCATTATATCCTTCAAGTTGTCGTGCCTCGCTCACGAGTAAAAGATGCTCTAATTTCGTAATCAAGTTGCGGGGGAGGAAACGTCTGCTGCCCATTGTCCAGGAACTGAGACAGAAGATAATGAGGCATTAATATTTAACAGGCCTTTAAGCACAGGAGATTACCGATGAATTATACAGCCGTTGATGGTCTATTAGCAAATTATTATCAGCGCCATAAAACTCCCAGTAATAGGCAAGGTAGCACGCGTACCACAGACTGGCACAGTATGGAGTGTTAAACCAATTTGTTTATATTTGAGGTTAGGTTTGTTTAATGTGCATTATATCTATAAAGAGTTTCATTAACAAATTTACATTTAACTATTTTTTCTAAAACAATAAATTGACAAGGTTACACGTTTCTGCAAAAATTGAGGTAATTGGAAATTGTTTTTGAAACTTCATCTGATTTTATGCAATTTGGTGTGTTGAACTGAAATATAACTAACATTTTTTCCGTCAGTTAAGGTTTTTTTTCTTCACAAAGTTAATTTGAAAATATGGGAAAAGAGTAATTTAATTCACACTATGATCAAAACACTGCTTTGAAAACAAAAGTAAAAAGAATTTAATCAGAAAATCACCCTCAATATGCATTTACCTTTACAATTCCTAATAAAGACTTTCTTTCCCCACCTCGAAGCTCTGTCTGTTACCATTCCTCTTGTAAGTTGATTTCGTCAGTTCTCTGTGCAACATGCAACAGTAGCCCACATTCATGTTGATATTCTGTCTACCCTGGTACCTATGCTCCATTTCTCTCACCCTGTTCTTCGTTTAGAGCACCAAATTTTCGGGAAAGTATTCCAAATCCGTTCAGACTCTATGAATAGCTCAAAATCCTTGAATTTCACTGGCATGTTTTCCACTATACAATTACAATTAGGTGCTTGTAGTTTCCAAGAAACTTTTGTGCAACTTCTTTGAACGCTTCTCAATTGTCATTTTTTGTTTCGCTTGCTTCATCTCTAAAGAATTTCCGAATGTTTGGACCCATGAATACACCGTATTTCACTTTTGCTTTTGAGAGTCCCTGAAATTTACTGCGCAAGTATTGAAAACGCTCTCCTTTGTGTCAAAGGCCTTCATAAACTATTTCATGCCCAGGCTTTATATAAAGGGATGGAAGGAGAACTTTTTTTCGATCAACGAAATCTATCGTAATATATTTTTGCTTTCACCTTCTAGAATTATCCTAGGCGGCCAATCTCTTTTGATCCTAATGCTGATTCATATGAAGGTAGATCCATAAGTTTCCGGCCTAACTCTTTTCTAAGTATGATAAACACAAAACTATATTTATTTTTTCAATATAGTTACACTTTATTACAATACAATTTTCACATCTTTCAATTAACTTCAATCCCTCCTCCAAATAATCAGAAAGCTTGTCTGCAAAATGGACAAAACCAACATCCATCACTTCTTCGTCACACTTAAATTTCCCTCCTCGAAGGTTCTTCTTTAGTTCTGAGAAGAGTAAAGAGTACACTACATGTGGACTGTAGGGCGGATGGTCGATCTCCTTGAAGCTACATTTCTTCACAGCTTCCTTTACAACAAGAGCTGCGTGAACAGGTACGTTGTCGTGAAGAAAGCTCACACTATCATTCAACTTTCCTCGCCTTTTCTCTTTGATGGAAGCACGTAGTCTGTGCAGTAGGCCAGCATAGTACTCTCCATTTACTGTGGCGTTCCTCTCCTTGAAGTAAATGAAGAGTATTCCTTCATAGTCCCAAAAGATTGTGGCCTGACAACAGATGACTCGTTGCTGCTTTTGGACTGAGGAAAGAAGTCTAGATACTATCCTTATTCATGTTTAAATGTTCATGATTAATTCGAAGATCTGTTGATTTAGAAAGGCCCAACTTTGCTGCTATTTCTGTAACTTTGAGCCGCCAGTCTTCCATAATTTCTCCTTCCACAAGAGCGATGTTTTCAAGAGTGAGCACCTCCAAGGGCCGACCTGCGCGCTCTTCGTCTTCAATTCTTTCTCGACCCATTCGAAAAAGTTTGGTCCATTCTTTTACGGTGGAATATGAGGGGGTGCTTCCCCATATACACCGTCCAATCGCTGTTTAATTTCATTTGTAGTAAGTACTTCTTTTGTGAAGAATTTAATAACAGTTCGAAACTCCATTTTGAACATGTCACAATCCTCTATACACATAGCCTTCTTTATGCAAGTATATCTGAACCACTGAACACAGCGGAGCGAAAGTTACAGCTGTAATTATTTACTTAACAAATAAGAAATTACACTAGATAGGGTTTTGTGAAGGCGATAATTCATATCGGCGAGGCCGGAAACTTATGGACCTACCTTCGTATGTCTATTGTCCCATAAACACACGAAACGTTCCCTCCAGTCTCTGAAATAGCTTTCCAGAAGGTCTGCAAATTACTCCTCTCAGCTACCGTCGCTTCTTCATCTGCTAAAAAACGCTGAACGGAAAGGAAAGTTTAAGCTTTGGGAACAGACGAGAGTCACTTCCAATCTCTTTCATTACTAAAACACTTGTGTGAGCAGATGGGTTGCATGATTAAACTCAGCTTTTTCTTTCTGCAAACTGGACATTTTCTCATGATTGTTTCACGGAAGAAATCTACTTCCCAGTTAGAATTTTAGGTTTTCAAGATAATTAATTAGAATATTTTTTAGCGTCTCGAAACCATGATTCCACAATTTCCTGCAGATGGGACCAACTTTTGTCTTTTTTGGCGCTGAACAACCGGCTTCTGTCCATCGCTTTGACTGCTGTTTTGACTCTGATGTGTGATGATGCGCTCAATTCACATTCACATTTATAACTTTATAAGTCGACGAAGGTCAGTTCTATTACTGTTAAATTATTTTCATACGAATGCGTTTTAAGCTGCTGTTACTAAGGCAGCATCGTTTTGCGCAATTTTGTTTTCACAAGAGGGTCTGAGATTGCCGATAAATTCACGAGCTTAGTGAGCTCAGACCCTCGAGTGATATTTATTAGGACTATTTCACGAATAAAATAAGAATTTAAATATAATTCCTCTAACTTGGCTTATGAAAGTTTAATAATTATACATTTACATTATGGATACTTAACCTTTTCAAGTCATCTAGCAACAGACGAATGTCAATTGTCATAATGCCAATAGAAAAGAGCCAAATACAGGTTTGGGATTATTTCATGAATAGAATAAGAATTTCAATACAATTCCCGTAAACTTGATTTACAATATTGTAATAATTGTTTTATGAATACTTAACCTTTTCAAGCCATTTAGCAACAGACGAATGTTGATTATCATAATGCCAATAGAGAAGAGGCAAATACGGGTTTGGGACTATATCTTGAATAAAATAAGAATAAAAGTAGTATATATATTTGAAATTTTATCGCCGAATATTAACAATTGTATAAAATATTATACTTACTTATGAACACCTATCTATTCAGGTGAAAATGAAATAAACGAAAATGGACTATTACAATCGCTACCGTTAGATTTACCAATACCAACTGAGACAAACAAAACAAAAAATTTTACCATTCTGAACAACGTATCTATTAAAATTTATGGTTACTTAGGAAGGTAATTGTTACATAATTTACAAATGCACTTAGCGTTATAAAAGGAATATGATAAAACTTTATGATATTATCACTGTTACATCAGGCTGTGATTGGTCAAAATTCAAAAATTTACTTCATTTCATTTGTCGATTTTATGATGACGTTGCACAAGTGAAGTAGTCATCTGTAATTCTTCATGTAAAACATATCCTACACATTTTCATGAATTGCTTATAGCTTCAGTAATATGAGTATGGAAGTAACAGTGACAACTGGAGAATTAGTAGATATGTCGTGTAGTGTGTTACTATTAATAGGAAAGCGATGTAATTGTCGGTAATACAGTTCAGAAAACAAGGCCGGATTCTTCAAAAGAATGGGGCAGTTGATGGTAAGGCTGGTGGAAGATGTTACCCACAATTTACTAGCATTGGAATTTGAACAAAAATTAAATTTTTTAATGAGATACGTACACAATAAAATGTCTACATCCCTAAATTCCGTTTGCGAAAAAAAAAAAACTGTTCATATTGATCATCCCCGTCTACTCTAAACGTTTAGATATACCCTGCATGAAAATACTTTCCTCTTAAGGTTCCTTTAATTTAGGGAAGAGATAAAAGTGAGATGTTTTCTGGTGGGTATGGAGGATGTTCGAGTACTCTAGCTGCCTCCTCCTGACGCACAGGTTTCAAAATGTGGTTTTCTTCGTAAAACATGACAAGCATGTGATTTCAGGAACTGCATGAACACCAAATGCTTCACTTTCACATTCCCAAGTTCTTGGCGCTGTTTTTTTGGGCGGCGGGGTCGGGGAATGATGGGTGCCGTCATTCACTGACTGACCTCCCAGTTCCGGCTTGTAAGATTGCGCCCACGTTTCACTTAGTACAATGATTCTGCCAATGAATATGCGGCGCTCCTTCAAATGATCGTCTGTAAGCACGTCTTTCAATACGACGAGCACTGTCAGACGGAACACTTTTTCCACCACCCAAACATTCTTGCTACGGCGGCCACTGCCTATTAGCCAAGAAAGTGCTTCTAATAACCTTTGGAAACATCTTTTTTCAGTCTTTATTTTTATTTCCTTTAGCAAACTGTTCTACTTTTAATAGCAATATTTCCTTCATTCCAATTCTTACTGTAATGACTGTATTAAAATACAACATGAAAAAATCAGCTTATGAATTTATGTGATACAAAAGTATGCTAATCAAACTCGTATATGTAGCTTTATTTGCCCTTAGACTCGCTAAAGTTTATACATCGAACACTTTACGACTCAAAGATGCCGTTGGAAGTGTTGATCCTCATATTTTTGTAGTGTTAAACACTCATCAAATAATTCTCTAAATAGAAACAAGTGGCAACTTCCTATTTTGGTTCTGGAGTAGTCATTAGTTAGTTTTTTGTTACAATACCAAAACAGCATCCATGAAGTTAACACTTTCGTTAACTTTATTGTTACAGCACATTTTGTTCGGTCGTCTTCAGAGTGGCAATTCAAAAATATTTGCTTTGCTTTGTTAGTTCCATTTTTTATTTATTTGTATATGTAGAACAGATGTTTTCTGCGTTATATCCGTATTTTTAATACTCTATTCCGTTATTTCGTTTATAACAGTTCTGCTGCTGTTCTCTTCTGCTACATCTTTTCCTCTCTCCTATCGCTTTCATCAAACTGGAGATGTTAAATCGTTTATTTATACGAAAATTATTTACAAATCACTTCTACATTGAAAACGTTAAATTACATGGTTTATTTGACAAGTGATTCGTCATCAAAAAGAGTCTGTCGTGGTGGTCTAGTGGTAAGAAAATTTGCCTCGTAGACCGAAGTTAGAGGTTTTAAACCCAGATAGGACCGATGTCTTTTTAGGCCGTAAAAATCCTATGTCGTAGATTTACGGTACGTAAAAAATGAGAGAAGAGGCCTTTGAATAAATTGCATAAGCTGTTTCATGTCCTGAATTGAATGGAACGTTAATGACCCGATATTTTAAACTGCGTCCTTAAATAAACCAATAAATGCATTTAAGTTACGCATTTTATATTGACAGCAAATTTAAGTTCTGGTGTGCAGGAGGGGTTTATAACTATCACAGTCAGTTGTTTTCGTCCAAGCACTTTGCTGGCTGAATTCATAGATCTATCGTCAACAGTTTGGTATACTTTACTGATTTATACGTGTGCCGTGGTGGGTTGCGAGACCAAAGGCACCCAAAAGGAAACTAAATGGTTTCGTTTCCCTAAAAATCCTGAGATATAAGCAAGATTTCAGTACGTTTATTTGACTTGATTTTTAAGATAGAAATCCACATTGCGTGAGCTGCATTGAAAAAACTGTATCCCAGTAACGTATATTTAAAAAACCTGTGCTAACTTTATGAATCACTGTGTACAAAAAGGCATTTAATGAATAACGAGAATTTTCTCATAGTTGGTACAGCAGAAATATCTCGTTGTAAACTCATAAGAAATTTATAGCGATATAGCATTTTTCTTTTGATTTCCCCTACCCCCAATTTAGAAGTAATAACAATAAACACGATGTGGTGTAAAGTGAATGCGTTTTCTTAATTCGTTTATATTAAGTTATAATTACAGTGACATTATTTTGAGTTTTGAGTATTATTAGAAGTAACAGCAACTTATTTACTGATGAGTACTATTTAGAGTAGAATTTATATGTGAGTAATTTCAAAACAATTTTTTAAAATGTTTACATTTTACATGTTTGAGGATCTAAAAAACAAGGATGTTATTTCACAGTTGCGTTATAAAAATTATAAGCTTTTAATGACTCATATTTAATTTCGGATATAACTTGCAGATCTATTTTTCAGCAAACAAACACTTGCAGCAATGAAAGACTGCATACACGCGGATCTATTAACACGAACTGTAACACACTGGTGGTGCAAAAGGACAAACATAGCCCTAGCAGACAGGTCTAAAAATACGACTTCTTATGGTTTTACATCACCATTAGATTGAGTTGTAAGCACTATATTTATTATATAACTTTAATATAACCGATTTAAAGACAATGCATTACAATGAAATCTGTTCAAGAAGGAAGTGCCAGGTCTATTTTGTTTATTCCTTCCTCTAGACAGATTTCCATGTTATTCTCAGTCTGGATTTATTACAGATGTGCACACGTGTAATAAAATCAAATGAAGCAGTTAGCAGCAAGTGAAGTAACACGGAAATACACAAAGCCAATTTCCCTTTCCTCCCTATTCCAATGCTAGGTAGCAGGAACAAACCTTGGTTTGTAAGCTTGGCCCGTATCTGGCATCCCAATAGTAGACGCTGTGTTCCGCGTTTAAGGACAAGCTTTGGGGATGGTTAAGATCTTGTCTTGTATTATTGTACGACAATGCCCAACCACACGCATCCTTTGCTCTTTTGTGTGTATTTCACAGATATTTATCGATAAATTTACACATAGTTCCGAACTATTATTTTATGTTTCGCTTATTTAGACATATGCGATTTAAATCGATATTGGAGTAACGGATATTACCCGCATGACCTTAGAGAACACACAACTACTTCCATTATATGGGATCGCTGCCTTCAGGCATTAACAAATCCTGTAAATAATGTAAATATATACTATATAATCTAGAAATAGCAACTCTTAATACGGATTTTATTACATACGTGTTAATTAGTTAACATTTTGTTTCCTAATATGCATTAGTTTGTAAAAAAAACAATTTCTACGGGTATAATGTGCATTTTTTATGTAAAACAGGGAAATATCCTTGCGCTACAACCTTCCAAACTGCAAGATAGGGAGATTTTAGATTTTAGTTCTCTTTCTTCAGCCTTTGTCTAATCAATGTCTTTCTGCAAGGCAGCAGTAACTTCCCTAGCAGGAGGTAACTTCCCTCCTATAACCCTATCAAGTTCAGAAGCTGAAGAAAAAGCTCATCTGAAATCCAAATAGGAATACATAAAGAAAGTGAAATAATTGGCTCATTAAACTCAATCCTCTGGAGTAATAAAACTTTAAACAAATTAAAAAGTCTAATTCACAAATCAATGGTTCAAAGTGTTGTGTTACATACAGCAGAATCTTGTACATCTTGTGCAAATTCTTGGCTAAGGCAGCAGGAAAATTAGATAAAATATGAAAGTTGAAATAAATATTATTGAAGTAATTGAACAGAATTTTTTTAAACATTTGGACACGCGAAAAGGATGGGAAAAGAAAGAAATCTGAAGATGAATGATGAAAAACTACGAAAATAATGAATGGAAGCTTTTAGGAGATAGCTCACAGAAATTATGCTGAAGACAGAATTTGTGCAGGAGTAAAATACTCAAGTTTGAAAAAAAAAAAAAAAACTACTGTGTAGTAGAAAAATCCAATAAAAGTCTATAAATATCCCGCTCCTAAATAATTGTGTTATTGAGTAAATGTACAATCATAATACGTTTAAAACGAGGTATTTTGTTCACATAAAATAGGATAAATATGTAACTAAACAAACTCACCCTTCAAAAATCCATTAATTAAAACCCAAACAAGTTTGTTTAGAAACCAAATTACAGTCAGAAGACGATGATTCATGAACATATCGTTAATGACCTCACGGAAGATATTTGTAAAAGTCACGAAGCTCTCGTTAAATTCCTTGCTGATGGTATTTGTTTAAGGCAAAGTTATTTTGGAGACCTCCAGGCTATACTCAAATGCAATATCCATAATAACCGAATTCCTTTATGAAGCTATTATCTCACATGGTGCTTTAGGCAAAAATCATTCTGTCATTTTAATGTCTAAAACACGTGCACAGGCTTTTTGTAGGGAAAGAATGAAGACTGTTTTTAAGCATTAGTTGATTTATTTATTTTGCTTGTGCAAATAACAGATCTTGCAATAGAAAAATATCGTATAAGCTTAGAAGGCCGCTTTTAAAAGACATACTAGTCTATTTGAAATATGGTTTGTCGTTAACAACTTTCTCTTTCGGCTCCCTTCTTACTCGTCTTTTTTATTTTTACGTTTCTTGTTTTTCTATGGTTATTAGAAACATTATGATTTCACAAGTAAAGTCATTTTTTATTTCGTTACCTGTCAACATACGCTGTTGGCTAAAGCGGCTGCAGGCTCAAGGGATATTTACGAGGCACAACCGCACGAGGTAGCTCAGGAATTCTTGGGGCTCGCATTCGAGAGTTCTGTGTTCAAATCCCTTGGGGGTGATGATTCTGATCTTGAGAATTTCATGGTTTACCCTGATTGCTTAATGCAAGATCAGAGGTCAAGTTTTGAAAATTAAAACAAAATTTAAATTTTTCGTTGGATTTTTCTGCTTAATTTGGTACATAGTTCATTGAAAATTTTCAATTGTAAGTATTTTGTGCGCCAAAATACATTTTAATACCGCACTATGCATAAAAATAAAGATATATCTGAAACCATTTGTTACAGAGAATGCTATTCATGACGTATCATGTAACTAAATATCTGTTTCAAATGTAATAATAACAGTAATGACCACCCGTGTTTCATTTTTGGAAATTGGAAAGTTTTTTACTCAATTTGACTTTTACATCCCAGTTTTCTTTCCCAATATATATTAATTATAATTATTAATTATATATTAATTATAATAGTAAAAAAGGATAAAACACTAAGAAAAAGTCACACTTGAGATCGCTATATTTCGAACTCAAGTGTGACTTTTTCTTAGTGTTTTATCCTTTTCTACTATTATAATTACTGTTAATATGTTACATTGATAATAGTTTTACTTTCTTTTTCTTTTTCTATTATATATATATATATATATATATATATATATATATATATATACACACTCTTCTTGCCATAGAAGAACTCAACGAGTTCGAAATATAGTGGTTTCAAATGTGACTTTATCTTAAGTGCTTTATCCTTTTACAGCTTCTATAATTACTGTTAATTTATATATATATACATATGGAGCAATGAACCAAAAAGGCTTTTGAATACATGAGGAGTTCAGTTGAAACTTTTGTGATTTAAATTTGATTTACATTTGAATTAAAACTGCCAAGCTCTTGACATTGTATGACACATTCATTTATATGCACGCAAGGTATAACAATATATTTCCATTTAAAATTACCGCCTCTAAGTTAGCGCGTTATCTTAATTTTAATTCGCACCTATCCGCAACGGAATGCTAAAAGACACATTTAATAAGACGATGTTACGGTTCCATTTGACTAAAATTTAAAAGAAACTTAAAGAAAATGTGCTAAAAAAAAGATACAAGCTAATGATTTAGGTAATTATTATAGGCCACGCCCATCAGAGAGGCGACAAAAAAGAAGATAAAGCAAGTGTATAATTATGAGCTGTAAACAAAGACCATACATTTTTTCAGACTAAAGAAGAAGTATTTGCCGCCAAATAACTATAGTGTACGTTCGTATGTTTTCTTAAAGAACAATTATTCAATTCCCAACAAAAAAGAGACAATTTAAAATGCAAGCCTATAATTAAAACTTTTCTTTTGGTGGAGGTTTTAACGAAAATTACACACTGAACGTACAGAATGTTGAAAATATTTCGCTGGTGTGCACTATATTCCTTTTTGCCTTTCAAGCATGCAGCGAATAACAAAGCCATGAATACCTTAGTTTCACATAAATTAAAGTTGCTGTAATACTAAAAGTGTCTAACATATATAAACTATCTCGGATATCGCGAAATACGTAAGGGCTTACAGTGGACAGCAAGTATGTGAGGCAGTCAGTCATATGCAAAACCCACCTAGTCTATTGTTTGAAAAATTTTGCTCATATAAGTCATCATAAATAACCGCATACTTATGTTGCATAATAAACTCCGTTTTGTGTTAAAATTTTATGTCGAAATTTGACATAAAAGTTTTAAAAAAAAGTCTTCCAAAGTGCAGAAACTGCCAACATGCACGCGAACACATAAGAGCCCAATAATTTACTTCATACGATATATTTGGCGCCATCTGGAGCTATTAAAACTTCTTTTACTTCTGTCCTTGCAAGGATTGGGTTGAGCCGTCCAGGGCCAAAAGATATTTTATTTTTTTAAAAACATAATACTTTTGTTTTTCGGTTCAACTTCAAAATATATCAAATAGATATCTACTGTGAAAGTGTGTATACATTTTTAGCACCCTCGGTGTATACTGTGTCACATCGCGTGTTTATTTCTATTATTGTATTCCTATCTCAGTTCTGTTGAGTAGGAATCAACAAAATAGCAGAATTCACCCTGAGAAAGTGTTGTACTTGAAGTGTAGACAACAACACCGAAGCGATCATTCACCATTTTACCAAAACTTTTCAAAATTGGCATCAGAACATGAGGCCCGAAAATTAATCGTTCCAAAGTTGGTTCCCAACCTGGGGCACTTAGCCGGAGCCTACTAAACCGTTTCATAATTTGGCGCCCAACATGGGGCCAAAAACAAACAGTCTCATAATGTGGTTCTAATTATTGGGGCCCATACTACAATACTCCAAACTAAAATCTACTCATGTTCTATGGTACCCAAATTTTGATTTTAAGAGATTTTAAATATAATTTTAATTTGATTTGAGCCACTGCTATAATAATGTTCAAAATGCACATATTTAAATGATGACATGACAAATAATAAATCCCTATAGCTAAGCATTCTAATAATTATTTATTATTGTATAAATAAATATCTTCACTCTGTATACAATCTTAGTAAGCATTCTAATTTTCAAGCAGTAGTTTTTTTAGGTTTTATTTGCTTCTGTTCAGCCCCAAAACTTTTAAAACAATTAATTAAAATACAAAAAATTAGGAGCGAGAATTTAACGGCCCAGACCTATATTTAACATAAACTTTTTCCTCAGGCTTGCCGAGACTTCTCCTTGGTGTAGCCAGGTAGCTTTCTTCCAAAAAATAGTGACAGGTTTTGCCTATTTTTAAATTCCTTAATATTTATTCATGATCAACTCCATGATTTAGGGGTAGCACGCGCTTCATCAAAGCCAGCAGGTATACTTGGGTTTCTCCTGAACGATTAAATGCAAATTTACGATAATTTAAGAAGCACTGCTCAGAAGACCTATTTTGCCACTTAATTTCACAAATTCATTTCATACTCCTATTTTGGAATGACCACTAAAAAGCAGAAAATATTTGCTATCTTGGTACACTTGCGCTATAAATTTAAATCTAATTAAGGCATCTGTTATTTTCTTCGTTTTTACAGTTACTCCTTTTTAGACTTATATAGCTTTAATTTTTATCCCTTTCCCTCCACGATTATAAAATATCAGGGACGTTCAGTTGCTTTTATATATTTTTAAACATTTTTGTGTTCTTTCAACTTAAAAAAATAAACACTAAAAGTTTGTGCGGTTGCGGAATTATTTCTAATTATCACCGTTTTACAAAAAAGATTTTTTCTTGCGTTTTTATTTTTCCACCTGGATATATGTCATATGAATGCCCTGAATTGAAACATGTTTCAGTTTTACTCTATTGGGCTATATTTTTAAACAAAATCACATCAAATATAATATGTATAATATTTTTGATGAAATGTTATTAATTTTTAATAAATGCTAAGACAAAACTGTTTTTGTAGATTTCATTTTAATTTAAATATTAGTGAATATATTGAAAAAGATAGCTATGTGTCAATAATTATAACTTTCCAAACTATTTCACTATTAGGAATACGAAAGCTTTTTTTAAAGTTCTGAGTTCTGATATATCCTTCAGTAGTATCCCTTTCAAACACCAGCAGTAATCAGTCATCTATGACACTTTCCAGTGGTCTTGATGGTGAAATCCATTATTTCAATGTCTTAAACCGCTCACCTTGTCCTTCACTCATTACACCAAGATTTGCAGGGAAGTAATCAATATGGCTGTTGAGAAAATGCACTTTAACACTCATTCTATATACTAGATTTTAAAAGTATTATTTCCTTTACAGTTTCTTTAGTTTTCAACTTTCTTGTGCCAAGAAAGTTTTCTGTCACTTTTTGAATGCCACCAATTCTCTAAATCGGACATCGATTGAGGAAAGGCCTCATCATGCATAAGGTTACGAATCTGGGGGTACATCGAAAATACCTGCTGTTATCTTAGCTTCAGTTTTCTGTGGGTAATTTGTAACAAGAAAGTTGAAATAATCACTATCCTTATCAGAGCTTCATTAGACCTAACTTAATATGGAGTGGGGGAAGAACAACATTAGAATGAGAAACCAATGGTTCACATTTTTTTTTCCAGGAATTAAATTGCACATTCGTGGCCAATTATCCTGACCAATGCTCTGATTTAACCCTACTGTTTCATTCACAAACTCAATCATATATTATTTTGTTTAAATCTCTCAGAATATTTATTTTATTTTATATATCTATTCAATGAACAAACAATAAAAAATATTATTTTCTATAATACCAATTTCTGAAAAACTCTAGCCCGATGAGACAAAACTAAGGTTTGTTTGAGAGATTCCATGTTGTAAGGAATCAGAAAAATATGAACAGTTTTCATTCAGCAAAACTTTAGTAGACCAGTGTTATAATTCCAACAAGCACGGTCTTTTTAAATGTGTTTCTCATATAATCCTAATAGTTCTATTGGTTAAAGCACTGGGTTTGTGTAAACGTTTAACCGACGTCTCCTGTAAGGACCTTTCCCTCAATGAAAGTCAAAGTTTTATGCACACTTTAAATATCCAGGTTTGATAAAAATATTTTGAGACTAACATATTTAATTTAAATGTTTTTATTTAAAATCCAAGTTAATAATACCGGTTGTTAACGTACTACACCGAAATCATATCAGAGATTGCACAGCGATTTTATATAATCAATTTAAGAAAAGGAATCTATGGTTCATGAATAAAAATAATGCATTTATAAGGAAAAGGTATGAGGACATATCGGTATAAACACTGCTGATGACGATTAGCTTAGAGGAATTTTTCTCATAAGCCTATTCATTCACTCTTGAAGTTCTTTTACATGCTGTAAATCTACGACATGGGACCCACCGCTTTAAAGATTTCCTGAAAGGCAAAGAGAGGCGATTGGAATGTTTGGACCTGTTTGTAAACCACACTAATTGTTGAATATGGACATTTTCCTAGTGAGCGAAGCTGAATCAATTAATTTTCTGGTTAGAATGCAATATCCATTATAATTATAAATAATATGTAATACGTTTCCATTCATATATCTGTAAAAATCGTTATTCCCGTTTTAGTGTTTATTTATTCTTTTCTTGCTATTAATAATGTTTCATCTGTGTTATTTGTTCCTCATCATACTTGCATGAACGGTCTACCAGCCATGCATAAAATATATTTGCAGTATGTATATAGAATTTTATAACAATTAAGATACACCTATACTCACGATTTTTCGTGTCATCCTTACTACATGTGGAACCTCCGGATAGGAAAAAGGGCAGAAGGCAGACCCAGAAGAAGATGGACAGACCTCTTCAAGGAACATGCAGGTAAAGAGTAGCAAGAGAGAGAAGATAGTGATAGAAATCTCTCGAGAAGCAACTTGTGCAGTGAGAAATGGAGTAACCAAAGAACAAATCAATCAAAGTGTTTTAAACAGCATACGAACAACTAGCTCACCACAACGTTAGGCAAAAACTAGCTTTCCCTAATTGTTAGGATGTCTTTGCCCTTTAAGGGACATAATAGGCTATCTTTATCTTATTCCGAAGGAATATGATTTTTATGCTCGAAAAAATCCATCAATCCTGGCCGGATTCGAACCCGCCATCTTGGGACGGCGAGACAAGTATGGTCACCATTAGACCAATAGAACTGACTTCAAGAAAAGAGCTGATCATATTATATCAGAAAATTATTACGAAAGAATGAAACTGAATTAAAATAAAGAAAATTGGAGTCTTAATACAGGGTGAGGGGTGCAGAAAGCTGTATAAATTTGTTGTGCCAGAGCAGATGGTAAAAGCTTCACACTGATAATCCCCTTTCCAATGCTGCAATGCGAATATCTGTTCAGCTGCAATGAAAATAAAATTAATAAAATAGTGGCATATCCCCAAAAATAAACTACAGCAACAGATGGTTCGTTGTCTTTAGAATCAAAATTGGGTTTCTCTTTAAAAATGAAATAAAATCGCGAATGGCATTGGCTGCTACATAATAAAAATGTTTTGGCTCGATAAATTATAAACGAAGGCGGGCCATATAAGGGGATCTCTGAATAGCAGCCGTACTTACAAATAAGTGGTTTCCGATCCTGATTAGCTCTGATTGGTGGGAGGGGGGAAGTGATTGGTGAACGTGCCCGTTTTTTCTGAAGCAATTCGGCGCCGACCGGCCGCTGTGGAAGACAAAATGTCACCCGATAGAAGGATAATGCAATTACTGGCACGAGCCGTAAAACCTCAAAAAGGAAGAAAAAGTCGCTTGGCTGTCGGTGGTGCGTTAACCGGGTCTGTGCTAAAATTCCAGTTCCTACAAGCAGGTGACAAGGAGATCAAGTTTTTGCTAACCAGGAGGCAACACATCAAAGTTGATTTTAATGGATAGTGAACTGCTATGAACCTGTCCATGGGCACTATACAAAGATGCGATATCCGTCGCGTTACAAATTTCCTTCGGTTTTCTTACCAGATCAAGAAATTACTAAACCCATTTTCGTATTAAATAAATGCTTTAATTTTAAATATGTATATAATGAAAATGTGTAGGCTTTATCCATAATTCAATTAGGGGAAATTTATTTACAGTAGCGCAAATGAAAATCTAAATGTAATTATTCTTAAAAATAAAATTTTATATAGTTCGCTTACTTAATGACACACAGAAGTACAGAAAAAGACAATTTTGGCAAAAAATATCAATTTTATTTCAATATTTTCCTGGAAACTTAAACTAATTACCTATTTAATTTGGTTGTTATTTTTAAATATCTACATTCTTTAAATTCCCCAGTTAAATGCTTCAATTAAAAATATGGCAACTTAAAATATGTATGATTAGTGGTTGAAAAGCATATTATACCTAGATTGACCAACACATTCTTAATTATAAGCATTCCAGTATTCTTCATATGGGCTTAGTGTTTTGCTTTTGAAGTTAATTCCTATTCCTTGTGGCGTATTCGAGTACTTAGTTGTAAAACTAATTGTTATTCATTGCAGGAGTTTCTGGTACTCAGTGATTACACACGGGTGGTGGAAGTCGTTAAGGCACGAAAACGTGAGCGGAAGGTCTGAGGTTCGATTCCCACCAGGATTTTCCTACCTGACTACGATTTCTTCAGGTTTTACTCAGTCCTCATAAAGGGCAAATATCGGAAAAGTACCATAAACTCAAGTTAGGAACGCTTCCTTATAAAAAAAATCCTTAACTAATTTATTATTTCATTTCGTGTATCTTCAGTGTCCATTCCTTGTGACACTTCAACAATAAAACGGGGCGTTAAATAGCTTTATAAAAATAGTTAAGGTTACTTTTGTGAGGTACATTATACAAATAGCTAGGAGCGGCCCGTCAATAAGGACCAGAGGGTCCCGGCCCCTTCAAAGATGTCATAATTATTTACATTTTCTCTTATTCTGGCCAACTTGTAAACAAAAAAAAAAAAAAACATGTACGAAAACAACGATCTGTAACAGAGTATTCTTAACTGTGTCTTACGCAATAACCCATTTCCTCTCTACTGTAGTTGCGGTAGCTTGCGGTTCCTCCGTTAGTGAGGGAGGCTCTTGGGCTAGCTTGGAAAAGTTTACTCCATGGACCAGCAAAGATTTACAAGGAATTATATTTGTCTTCCTCCAAGATGAGTTAACCTTATTTGCTTATTTCTGTGTTCTCTTGGGCCAGCAGCAAGATTGCCGATAGCCAGCGCTGAGAATCCCTCTAATTCTTGGAAAGTGGATGTTGATGGGTTACTGACACCATGCAGAACTGCCTAGGGGTTTTTTTCGTACTTTGAAGTTTGTTTGCCAATAGAAAGTTTACTTTTACAGTGTTAATTGTTAAGTTACAAAAAGGCGTATCTGTTTTGTGGCAATGAATAAAGTGGACGTTTTATTGAAGACTCTATTTTCGTGTCTAAGATTAAAGTAAAACGATTTGGGGCTCATCAACCGAAATCTAGAGGAACTTACTCTGCAAGACGCCCCAATTAAGTTTTTTATTTATTTTATTTATTTTTTATTTTTTTTAATCTTGGAATGAGAAACATATCTTGTCTATAGGAATAAGATTAGAAAAGAAATAGAAATGGCAAATCCGTTTTTATAAAGGCCGATGAAAAGACAGATATCACACGCATGTCACAATTTGTTGTGATATTACAATACATCAGTGGGGGTAAAAAGATTGAAAGTTTCATAAAATGCATTTCGGTTTCTGAAATGACTGCAGAAGGCTTAAGGCGTACTTTAAGATGTTTAGAAAAGTTTTATATAAACCAAAAATTTATAGCACAAACGTACGATGGCGCTGCAGTTATGAGAGAATGTCTGCGAGGAGTATAAGTCTTGACAAAGAGACCTTCCCCGACGGTATTTGATTGCCATGTATTTATGTCCCTGGTGCCATCTTTTATTGGGGCCACGAACCACCACTGCCAGTAACAAAAAATAGAATAGCTTATTTTAACAAGCAGAGCTCAGGCCATAAGGCTGACTACTGCTCCCAACCTGAAGAGAGCGTCAGCTGACGCTCTTACCAATTGCGCTACCGTGTCTACCACCAAGCAGGTTAACACAAAACTCTATCTCATCATTATCATCACAAAATCATAATATTTATGTATATATTATATTATATTAAAATGTGTGATCGGGTATTGGGTATCTCATCCAATTTTACAATAAATGGCCCATATGAGAAAGTTTGGTTTTCTGTTGTGCAGGTGAATTTCCATTGCTTTCACTTTTAACTGTTGAAGTCATTTATTCGTATCATGTATGAAGATATTGATCCTCGCTTGGAATTGAAGGCACGTTTGCCAGCAACTACTCGCTTATAAATATGTATGTTGCATGAATTATTTATTCCGCTTTGAACTACTAAAAGCTGAGAAAGCCATTTAATGACGTTAATTTTTAAACGAGCATTAAACACCAATAACGTTTGCAGATTGCCTCCAAAATCACACTACGAGCATTAAATTACAGAAGCAAAAACCTTCCACGTGCCAGCAGAGTGCAACAGACTGCGCTGAAGCTGTAAACATAAAGAATTACGCTTTTTGACAACATACCTCTGTTCATACTCATAATAATATTTCTCATAGTAGTCTCCGCTGAATGCAATGCGCCTTGCCCAGAGTTTCTGTCAGTATTCAAAGACATGCTGATACAATTTTTGACAGATTCTTCAGAATCGCTTCTGTAGTCTTCAACACTGCTTCTGATTATGACAAATACCTCCCATGAAGATATTTCTTTAATTTGGGGAAAAGGAATACGTCACACAAGTTGTGAAATATTCAACAACACTTGCAATATACGACTGTGAAATATCGTTGTGCAGTATTCAGCCTGCAGGACGGAAATGTGATCTTTTGTAAGTGTGTGATATGGCCTACCAGAGTCTTCAGGACATCTCTGTAGCATTGCCCAGTTACAATTGTGTGTGAAGGGATGACATATTAGTAAACCATTCCTTGAATATCGAAAAATGAGATGATCAAACTTTCCCAGCAAAAGCAATTGATGATGGAGATTTCTACAGGATCGAAATGATGTAGACAAGTTTCATCAGTTATTTTTAAACATTCGGTTTCTTCGCTTAGAAAAGAGCTGGAATGAATATTTCCTTTCTATGAATGTTCCACTCTCTCATGTCAATTCGTTTCAAAGTGCCAGGCGAAGGGATGGTGCGGCGTGACGGTGGATTGCGCTTTGGAAAGTATTCTGAAGAGATTTTTCTGAGGGGATTGTACTCATTGGTGGATGGTACCGACAGTGTACGAGTGTTCTATGTGGAAACATTGTTGGTGACCGTTTCTACAAGATGAACACACCTTCGCGCAACCGGACTCAGCGCTGCCGGCGGATCCCGCAGTTGCGTCAAGCAATGCTCATCTTCTATATCGCCCATAGATCCTGGTCACCCGATATCTCACTCTTATCTCTTCCTACCGAGAGCGGCCAGCCTTTGAGAAAGACTGAAGTAACGAAATATCTCCCCCCCCCCGTCCCTACATATTCAATATAATCTTATATTTATCTAGAATAATGATTTTAAGCTTGTGCAATATGATGCCAAATGATGTTTTTTTGCGGCAGTTACCAGTCTATTTAGTGTGAACGATACCTAACTAGCTTAATAACTGCTTTTAGCCAATTCCGAAGCAATGCAGCCCCCCCCCCCTTCTGTGTTAGTGAGTGTGTGTGTGTGTGTGTGTGTGTCCGTTAACACGCAATTTTTGTTTTTTCTTAATGAAACTTGGCATATAACCATCCTCAACAAACAATTCGTTGAGTTTGATAACAAGCAAAATTAAACCATTAGAGATGGGAGTTAAACTAAAACAAAAGTGTTTTAAAAAAAAGGTTAAAAATTAGTCATGGGGCCGCAATTTTTATTTTTTCTCAATGAAAATTGGTATATATCTTTAAAATAAATTGATAAAAGTAGTTATCGAAAATCAGGGCGATCGGACCATTAGGGGGGAAGGTATATCTGAAAAACCAGTGGGGGTTAAAACAAAATTTAAAATTTGCTCTAGCGGCTGCCATTTTAAAATTTTTAAGAAAATTCAGTACATGCTATTGAAATAAAATAAAATGCTTCCTGAAAATCAATGAAATTGCACTATTAGGAAGGTTAAGCTGAAACACAAAATTTAAAAATGGCTCTAGCGGCAGCAATATTTGTTTCTTCATAACAAAATTCGATATATACAATTTTAAAATACAAAAGGCATATTAGTTTCTGAAAATTAATTTTCTGAAGGTTATTACAGAGCGGTCTTACATACAAATATAATTCTGATACACAAATTAGGGAAATCAGTTCATTAGGGGCAGATGCACACTTGAAATGTTTCTGTAAGTCGAAACTTTCTGTTATTTTAGTGAATGTAAAGCTGATATCAAGGGATCACTCATAAACATGGTTACATTTAAATTTGTTTAAAAATACCCACACGTTATACATAAATGAGTGGTCATATATTTAATTTAATTCACAGTATACCATTAATATTTGCGGTTTAACTTTAATAATATAAAAAATAATTGTAAAAATGCAGTTGCTCTTTTGTAATACTTATAGGTTGCAACAATTACAATTTTGTTCCCCTAATATCACACAGTAATACCATAAATTATTTCATTTCATTAATTAATAACGCCATAATTTGGAATTTTTATTATTTTTCAAAGTTGCTCTACTAGATGAGTAATTTGCTTAGATTACGCACCCACTTAGTGACGGACTTTTATTGTTATAGTTCGGTACAAAACTTCACAAGATGTCCTTTTACGTTTAAAACGTTTCATATTGACAGATTAATACATACAATGATATTTCACCTGTTCTAAGATTTTGTAGTTACTTGTTATTCAAAGTGTGAGGTGATATTACAGGTGTTTTTCTGGGACGACGTCATATCCGTGTCCGGTATGACACACAGCGCGGCTCGTGGCAATTAGGTAAAATAAAATTAACAGCTGGTTCCTTCCTTTGGACTGACAATGGCGCCCTCTGCACTGAACCAGAAAAGTGAGGACTTCCGCGCACGCGAATGGGGCCCTGTGGGTCCACTGCCCTCTATGTTTTTGTTTTTCATCCTTCTTTTTCTGTTTGTCGTTGTTTTGGGGTAGAGTATGAATACTTAAGCACGACTTACTTGTGTGTCTAAACGTATGCGTGTGCAGGAATGTGGCTTACATGATGGGAGAGGATAAAACGTCAAGAAAAGCCAGTCTGAAGCTAATAAAAATAGATTTTCATTGCAATACGTGCATTGTACTCCTAATTTGTGAGAAAATGTCGTCATTATTTATCTGAATGCAAGATATCAATTAGTAGAGAAAAACCATTTGCGAAAAACAGATCTTAAAGAATTCTAATTTAACAAACAAGTTTTTACAGGCATATGTAAGGATTTAATTTTAAAACTTCAGTCTGAATAAGGAGCTATTTAAACTAATTTTATTTAAAAAAAAAAAAAACAAGTCAATACAGATACTGAAGAAAGACGTTAAAAACGATCTTGATTACATTTTATACATAACCCCCTCACTCCAGCCATCCCCACTTTGTATGGTTTAGTCAGAATAACACTACAAAAAACTTGCATTATTATTATTATTATTATTATTATTATTATTATTATTATTATTATTATTATTATTATTATTAATTTCAAATATATTTGATGCACGGGTCGTCGACCCCTACATGCTCAAGTATGAAATTCCATCAGAAACAGGAAAAAATAATAAAAAAATAAAGCAATAATAAATAATGTTAAAGTTTAAAAATTAAGAGCATATATTGATATAAATGTATTTATATTTTATAATTATACTAGTTATTGAGTTATGACCAGAAAATAAATTGCTTCTAGCTTCGCGCACTTTGGCTAGGAAAATGCTCATATTCAACCAGTTAGTGCGAACCGCAAACAGGTCTCAAGAAGCCAATTTTTTCAGGTGTTCCCAGTGGGTACATTCAGTCATATCCATTCCTAATTCCCTCCAAAAAAATAGCATATTCTCCTAACAAAACTTTTTTTAAGTCTTCCAATCTACCAGCCTAAACGAGGCCATTCCTGATCTTGCCTTTCTCACCAGAACGAGCATATATACATATTTACCGAAGGTTAGTTTAATTTCATTCGATAGGATGAAAGAGACTTTCGTGTTACATTCTGCCTCGATTTCCTGTCTGCTGATACGGTCTAGCCTTCTTCCATGCATTTTTATTGTTTTCATTGATTGTTGCCATATTGAATCCAGGTCAACTCCTCTGAGTGCTTTTTCTATCTTTGCAGTTCAAAACGTTTGTGTTATATTTTGCATCTGGTGTCTATAGCATTTAGGATGAAGTGTGGACTGGTGTCCCGGCTTTAGTCTAAGCCAGTATTTCACCGTCCTTGTTTTGCTATTAACTGTATCTTCATAACAATCCACTTCCCTCATGACCCAACAGTTTGCTGTTCCTTTGGAGAGCCCGAGGACACTTTTCCAAAAATCAACTTGAATGTTTACTCACCATTCTATATTTCATTTCCATATAACAGAATAGACTTGATCATATCACTGTATATCCTCTCTAGTATATCTGGAACGTGAGTCAGAACACGTAGCAACTCATTTAGTTGACTTCGTGCTTTATAATTAACAACAAATAAATATTTATTCCAATTCCCATTGATATTAAAGTTGTCTCACGTTTTGTATTTCTTGTCCACTGTAGTACCATTTTTCATCTCTGCCAAACATGTAGCCATTTTTAAACGTATTTGTTTTGGTTTTGTTAAGATTTACTAAACATATTAGTATAAAATGAATGTGCATAGGAAATGAGGAATGTTAAATGATTATATAAGGATTCCTATTGAATACCACCTACTACCTGTGTATATAGCTGATGGCTAAGAGAAACAATAGAGTCGCGTAGAGCAGCTATGAAATATATTTACCTTCGTTTTTTGAAATTAAATCAATTCCAAATTATGAAAAATATATAGGGGAATAGTACTTTGGACTCCCATAATGAATCAATGACTTTTATGTTTGGAAGTTAACATTTTTCCTTAAAAGTATGGTATTGTGGTGTTAAAGATATTAATTTTTTCCTCATTTACTTCCTCAGTTTGGCCCATATTTTTCAAAAGTAACGGTAGCGTTATATGAGTATATGATGTCAGTTAATACATGTACTTTCTGTTATATTGTGCAGTTTTATTCCATTTTTTTTAAATGTAACTATTAACTTTTAAATTTTGTAAAAATAAAAAAAAACCTATCTAAAATACGCAAATAAATGTAATGTTCTTTCAACTTTTATCACCAACAAACTCTTTTTTAAAAATACGAAACATTAGAATACCAAATTACGAACGGACACAGGCCTATCAGTCTTATGTTCTGAAAATGCAAGTTCAATTTGGCAGGAGTCACCAAATCAAGTAGAAAGTGTCAAACTTTCAGCATAAGAAGAAACGGTTGATACTTTTCCACTGCGCCAGTTGACACAAGCAAGCTTTGACTCGCTACCGTTATAGAACCCTGATCCGTTGTGAAAGATACTCACAAATTCCATTCCCATCGTGTCTGAATGACACTTTATCCTCACAACTCGCGTTACTATTGTTTTACAAACCCATTGTCCCTCAGAACTCGCAAGCTGATTTAACGCCTGTGGCCGTCACGAAAGAGATGGGAACCCTTGATAAAGCAATCGATATTTTTGTACATATGTCTGTACCGTGTTTCTGTCAGCTAACAGACCTTTCCATCTTCCACAAATCCAGTTAAAAACTTCTCTTGTTTCACGACACACAGCAGTATAGCCACTTTAATCTCTCAACGTTTAACCTGCTGACTTACTAAAGGCTATTACAGGAAAAAATAAAGATAAAGAATCGCTTCATGCTTAACAGCTGCGAAATTTACTAATTTGAAAAGCCCTGCTTTGTAGTAGCATCACCTTATTTTTTTCAGAACAGAAACGTGAGGATATAAATGTTAAGTTGAAGATAGATTCCTGGGCCAATAGGGTTTCAAAATATTTATCAATCCAATTTTGAAAAGATTACAAAACACGAAAAATAGGGGGGAAAATTACCTAAACCTGACAGAAGAAATGCAGAAATGCTAAAATATGACGGAGTGACACTTAAAGAGCTTAATAATAAACGCTGGAAATAAAAAAATGCCAATTTAAATTTAACAGTAGTCCTTGCAATCTCGTTAAAAAAAAATACAATAACCATCGTGGTATAAGATTTTTAAACACTGGTAATAAATTATACACAAACATTACAAATAAACCGATAAATACAATTATTACCAAGCCATTATTATAAAACAAAACTTAGTTTAGACAAGAACTATATTGGAAACATATTTACTATTAATCAAATTAATGAAAAAAGAGATGTAATCTACAAACATTTTATACATTCAGCATAAATATTTGATAACATAAATAAGAATAAAGTCTAGAAAGTATTATGAAAATATATTATAAACCTTCAATAAATAAACCGATAAATAAACAAAGCTTTTCGTTTCAAAATTTTCCCTATGAATACCCACGTATTTAAGCTGAATTTAATTTAAACCATAACTGATAACTCGGGCTTTTATCATTTTTGTTTAAATGTTGACAGAACAAAAGCATAAAACCCATTGAACATTTAAGTAAAACACGTAAAAATCTTCCGGGCTGTTTTGTCGCGGTTTATTGTTTAATATGCCATCATATTATAATACATCCAAACATAACAATCTAACCAGGAGGAAGGCATTGGAAATACAACTTCCAAACAACTTTAACAGAGACGGCGGTTGTCACCTAAGTAGCACATGGAAATCAGTTCTTAAAAACCAACAACTCCTCCTCCTCCTTTTCTCCCCTTCCACTACACATGTAATATTGATTCACAATCTAAAAATCAGACAGAGACGGATGATTACTGTCGTCTGTTAGCAGTCAAGTGTTGTTCATCTTCCACTGATGATGCCAACCGCAGTAGTTGGTGAAAGCTGTGGTAGCACATTACACTATTGACCAGGGCAAAACAGCCTGGAAGATTTTAAGTGTTTTAATTAAATGTTCAGTGGTTTTTATGCTAATATTCTATCAAAATTTGAACAACAATGACAGAAGACCAGACTACCAAGAGAAAGATGGAAAACAAAAGATGAAATAATTGCTTTAATATAACAACAGCCGTGAAAGCCTAAGAAGTATTATTCTGATCATTTAATTTAATAGTTGTGTATTGGTCATAAATTGCTTTAAAATTGTGTGTTCAGAATATAAGTCGATTAGTTAGACGTTCCGAAACAGGCAATGTGTACAACTAGTATGATTTTAGATCCGACCAAACGGTTTGAATCCCATCAGAACCACCCAATATGAGTACAGTAGATTTTTTATTAGTATTTAACGTTTAATAATAAATTAACTCTATAAAGAGAAATACAAACTTCAGGCCATCACAATAACTGGGCATTAGTAGGTGCCAGAGATACGAGCCCTAATTTATTTGTGTATTTACTTAATTCGTTATTTTTATTTTTTATGTTTTGAGTCTCATTAAATCTCTCAAGACACATATTACAACTTCTATACATGGTTTCCTTAGAGGGTCTATTATCCCTTGAAGGAAACATCTATATCTATTCTCGTTCTAACAACAATAACAGTGCTAGAATAGTTGTGCATATTGTTTTAATATTGTATAAATACTTTTCCTTGCCTTTCTACATTAGTATATTTGTTAAAATTTTCTATAGGACAGCCTTGGATAATAAATAAATATATTTGTAATTTTACCCAAAATAAACTTTTTTTTTTAATCCTACAACTAATTCATGTCCTTTATTCTGTCCAAATTCAACTAGCAACAACATGCAAGGTTCCCAGTTAACGATAGATAAACAAAATGTATAATAGAATCAGATGAGAGATGTTCGCGTTTCCGTTCTTGGAGGACATGGTATCTCAGTGGGTTAGAGTGTCAGCACGGAAGGCTGAAGATGCATGGCTCGAATCTTAGCAGTGACTCCAATTTTTCAAGTCTGATTCTTTCTTTCCAACAATTGTTCTACATATGGCTAGTATGAAAGAGATATTCCTATACATAAAAGATATAACAACTTCGTCCCATTGAAAATTTAAGTATTAAAAGTTAAGGGTTGTACCGCGTTAAAAGTGATTGGCATTATGATTTGTTTTTTCACAGTAAGAATTTGTTGCGAGACTAGGGATATAGAATATAATTAGAGGTATTCCCATCCATGTCTATGCATCTTTGTCATCATTCTGGCAGTATTTGCATGCTAAAGCATTCTTTGGGGGGTATCCCGGCGTCAGTGGTGGCCAGCTGCTTGAATCTCGAGATGCTAGAGGAACCACGCCGGACCTGCGCTGTACAGTTCCACCAACCTTTTGGGCATATCTCCACACGCTTCTGTTTCTGCGTAATAGTGAGGGAACGAGGTATCCATTACGCACACACCTTTCTCACCTTTAAGTCGCCGTGGATGATGGTGTGAAGGGTTCCCTGTGATAGATCTGTTGCGTTCTGTAGTTCATCAAAAGTGATTCACTTGATCTCAATTATGAAATCAGACACGAGTTAGGTGTAGCCTTCAAACACTAATAAAAAAAAATGGCACAAATCAGTATAATCTGGCCAACCAAGTGGAGCGACTCAGGCGGTTCCGCCTGGGACACGCATTCATAAAGTGCCGGGTTAAACCCAATGGGGCCGCCATGTTGATCTGGGTCCTATTCCACAAAAGTATGGTATAATATGCACAAATGTATTATTACAAGTCCTTGTAAAGTTTGGTCTTGTAATTTTCTGTTCCACGTAAGAATTGCAATTAGGTAATGCATTAAGAAAGTTACAAGTGTGACGTCATATAAAAACAAGATGAAGGAACAGCTGTTTGCCATACCATATGTCCACTCTTTGGGGAGTTTTAATCCACGGAGCGGATCATTGCCATTCCTGCTAAATGGGTGTTTTATTTATTCTCATAAATCATTTACGGGAAATGCCTCAATTTCAGTAGTCAAGAAATGGCAGAAGAGCCGAGCTTCCCGATTGCTCTCGGTCATTTATTTCATTAGTTCATTTAGTCCTTTCTATTTATTTATTTGCTTATATTACTTGACAATCCTTTCTCATAAGCAAAAACCTGGGAAAATTGTGTCAAAAGAGAATAAAGAATGAAAAGAAGTTATTTTCGTGGCATGTAGCAAGAACCTGAAAAATGCATTAATTAAGATGATGGTCTGAAATATGCATTTGGAACAGAAAACGCCAATATAATCATACTTTAAATACACTTAACCTGACTTTAACTTTGTACACAAATATTTATTTATTCTTTACACATATTCCTGTTCATTATCATCACTTTCGCTAATAATTAGCAATTTAGATCAATGACTCCCAAAAGTATTAAAAAAATTATTAAGTTTGTGCCAGTATTTGAAGTTACCAATATTCCTACACTTGTAGAGAAATTTATACAAATTAACAGGGCACGACTAATACTAATATTGTTGAACAGAACAATGAAAAATCACTTGTACACCTGTAAGTATGGAGTTGTAAAGTACAAGTGTAGCAGAAACCTTTGTGGAACATAGATTTACTAATAACTACAAGTTACAAGCCCATACACTTGTAATGTATTAGATCATACTTTTGTAGAACAGGATTCTGGTCGCTTAGGCGAATCTGTTGGGATGAATCTTTACTTTCCACGAATTTTCCGCTCTACCATTTCATTTCACGTCATTAAGGTGGTTCTCTTACAGATTCGAAAGTGCCAGACGAGATGGGTGTGGCTATGTGCGGTTTTACGGTGACTTGCAATTTGTAAAATGTTTTGTACCTGTATCTGGTATGAAAGTGGCCCTTTCTTTTGAGGAGTGTTCTACCTGTAAACAATATACTCCCGTGGAACCTGTCGGCATGGTGTGACCTTCACCTCACCCTTTCCTCTTGGATGCGTCCCACTGAGAGCATAGACACAAATGGCAAGCCCTTGAGCAAGGCTGAAATACCGAAATATTCTTCTCCTTCCTTTCAACCCAATCTAATTCAATTCAATGACCCTGCCAAGTTATAAAGTTTGGGTTTTTTCACTAACAATATTTAAAATTTTGTCTATAACAATTTTTTTTTCATTTGCATGTTTTTAATGTTTACCCAAAACAAGTAACTTTTTTAGCATTTTCATATAATTTAGGATATTTCTTCTATTTTGAAACACTATAATTTTCCTCTATTTCTTTTATTGAAAACAGTTAATAAACTTTTAATTTTAAAAGTCGTATTTAATTACTGTTTTTCATAGAGATGCTTTTACGGCAACAAAATCCGAACCCCACCTACCACTATTAACGAATCTCCGCATTTTGCATCGTGAGTCATCTCATCATTTAGCTACCCTTTTGTTTTATGTATATGTTCACAAAGCGTAACGAAGATATTTTGTTTAATGCCGCCTAGAACTATTATACGCTCGCTACCTCGTTTATTTCTCAAGAACTTTTGATGTTGCACATATGCTGATCAGCTTACAAGTTTAACAAGGTCTGTCGTGACCGAAATATTGTCTTCTTCCCAATTATCTGGTTGCTATACTTTAACCTCATTCGGTGGGTGAGTCATATTAAACAATTGAGCTAAAGCGGCGTGGTTTCTATTAAAAGTCAAACACTTTTTTCTTCGGGATAAGATTACCGAAATATGTTTCGCTAATACATAAGGCCAAACACGAAATGCCAAGCTAATGATAATATTATAAACAGAAACCGGTCTTTGTACTGTAACCACAACAAGCTACATAATAACAGGTGACTCACGCAAGATGGGGGGGGGGAGAAACACCGTAAATATTTTGCTTATACCAGCAGTTATTTTCCATCTCATAAAAATGCTTTTGTAGTACGTATAAAGTACATTTTCATATTTTTTATGCAGAAGCAGTCCTTTAAGACACTTGTAGAGTGTTAGTTATGTAATGTACAATAATTTCAAAACCCAAGTATTTTATTGCTCTCTCTTTCCCTCAAGCACTTAACAGAATAAAACATTGAAGTAGTTCTTTATTTTATACTCGGCATACCAAGCGCATGTAATAATTGAGGCAATTTTAGTCATCATAGGAACATTGAAGAGGTTTTAACTATTTAAAATCTGCTAATAAGAGCCCATTAGTTCATCGGAAGGTTTAAAAAGACAAGCTTTTTTTTATTTCGTAACATATTTATAGTGGTCCTAAAGAATTTTATCTTATCTACATAAAACTGAATCCCCTAAAAGTTTTTCTTAGATATCATCAGGATTAATCATAGTTTTTCTAAGTTTAGAGTTGTGTTATATTGGTTATCTTCTTATCTTAAATATATTCATTCAGTATTTGAAATAATATACACAGATAAAGATCAAATAGAAAACTGTGGTCTACAAAAATATTTTTAATTTTTTTTCCCTCCACCGCGATGTAAATGGCCTGAATTCAAATATGTTTTCAGTTTTACTCTATGGCTAGATTTTTATACAAAATTGCATCAAATGTAATAATGTATTTATATTTTTTAAGAAATATTATATTAAAAAGAAAGATATATATTAATAATTATGAATTTTATAACTTTTTTTTTACTATTAGAGAAAAGAAAACTTCATTTATTTCGAAGTTCTGATATGTCCTTCACTAATGGCTCTTTTCAAAAACCAACAGTAATCAGCAATCATTTACACATCCCAAAGGTCTTGATAGTGGTTTCCATTATTTTAATATCTTTATGAAACCGCTCACCTTATTTTTCACTCATTGCATCAGATTCGCAGGGAAGTAATCAATATGGCTGTTAGAAAATGCACTTTGACACTCATTCTACACCCTAGATTTCTAAAATGTTGTAACATTTCCTCCACAATTTCTTTATAGTTCTCAGATTTCTTGTTCCCAAGAAAGTATTCTGTCACTTTTTTATAAACCAACCATGCTGACTTCTATAACTCGGACATAGACTGAGGAAAGGTTTCATCCTGCATAAGCTCACGAATGTGGGGTACATCGAAAATACCTGCTGCTATCTTAGCTTCAGTTTTCTGTGGGAACTTTGTAACAATAAAGTTGAAACAATCACTATCCTTATTCAGAGCAGTAACAAATTGCTTCATCAGATCTAACTTAAGATGGAGTGGTGGAAGAAGGCCATTACAAGGATAAACCAATGGTTCATACTTCATTTTTTTTTTTTCCCCCAGGAACTAAATTGCTCCTTTGTGGTCAAGTTTTTCTGGTCCAATGCTCTGATTTAGCCCCACTGTTTCATTCACAAAGGAATCATTTATTATCTTGTTAAAATATCTCATAATATTTATTTTATGTATCTGCTCAATGAAAAAACAATAAAAACTGTATTTTCTATAATACAGATTTCTGAAAATCTGTAGCCTGAAGAGACAAAACTAAGGCTGGTTTGAGAGATTCCGTGTGATAAGGAATCATAAAATATCAACAGTTTTCATTCACCATAAATTACGAGTGTAACTGTTCAATTTAGAGAACATATGTATAGCGATTCTCTCGCTTTAGGTCCCAAACTAGAGTATATAAAAATTATGTTATTTAGCTAATGGTTTACAAATGCACAGTAACATAAAACCCGGCGTGTGGGGATAGCCGTATACTGAGAACTTATTTCTGCTTCGACTTAACCAGAAGTATCTGCACTGTCTTATGTTAAAATGGAATACCCAATATATTTTTACATTTTCGAATAATGACCATTAAATTTTTCGAAAAGTACTCGCAATAGACACTTCTGTAAAAATGTACTGTTGCTAAATCAAACAAATAAAAATTGTAGTATTTGTCACTATTAATGGAGAGATCCTTGGTTTCATTCCCGGTCAGATCAAGATCAGATAAGGTTTTTTTCTTCGGAGTTTTTCCTTACCTTGGAAAACTGCATGCGAGATAGCTTTAAAGTGACAAGGACTCCGAACTTATTTAGTTCATCATTAATTCATTTTATTTCATTCACCCCTGCAGATTTACACTTTTAGAATTCAGTCCACTCCACTCGTACAGACTCCGCGAGAAGAACAAAGTGACAATAGATAAAATATAAAATGAAAGCATGTTATTGGTACAGAAATATCTTAATTGTGTAATTAAACATGAATAAAGTGTGTTTAATAATTCTGTTAATGTTGAGCAAAAAGAAAGAATTCTAATTTTGACTGTGGAGACAGGCAACAATTTCATAAAGAGAGGGCGAATTTATTTAATGGTGTGCATTAGAATCGCAATCTAAACGCAGCTAAATTGGCTGTTCTGCTCCATGTGCAAGAAAATCCAAAAGTTTCTATTACAACTTTGTAGTTAGAATCAATAATGCCAATGTGAAGAAAATATTTCAAAGTGCCAAAAAAAAAAAAAAAAAAAAATCCTCAAAATTGAACTTCTGCAGGAACGTATAAAGGACAATTAGGACGAATTAACTGCAATTCAGTTTTTCTTAGACAAATTGTATTCTCAGATGAAGCCACATTCTATTGAAAAATGAAACTGCCAATACTGTTCAAACGTAAATCCACGATGAATGGAGTAGAACCACATGCAGTATCCACAAAAACTTTTGTTTGGGCTGGTATTGTTGGTGATCATGCAACTGGTCCTTTCTTCTTTAGATAAACGCTAATTTGGATTTGCTTCGAAAGCGCATAGTACCGGCTATCGCAAATTTGTTTCCACATTCAATCAACCATAGGCTACCCAGCATTTGGGACATTGATATAGCTTTGTTTTGTTTATGTCATGATAGGGACATTTTATTATTCGCTATACCTTTATGCTTTCTTGATTCAGCAACAAATGTAAAATATATTTGGTACTCTATTAAAAATAGGGAGAGAGAGAGAGAGAGAGAGTTGAAGATATTCCGGTTAAACCGGAAGTAAAAAATCTGTAATATGATTGTTCTCAGTATAGGGTTATCCCCATACACCGAGTTTTATGTCACTGACATGAGTAAAAATGTTTTTAGATGATACAGGACTTATAACTGAACCTGTATACGCCCTGCATAGCTTTAACGAAACAAAACAGGATCTACTTACTGTACGTTAAAATGATCTCAACCCTCATTCAAGCACAGTTGTATACGTTTCTCCAAACCGCCACGGGTGCCCGAGGTCGTTAAGGCGCGGGCAAATATCTTGCTAATTTTCAGCCTCTTGAGAGTATGGAAAATCGGGTCGATTTTTCAACCCTAAGGAGGGTCATCACAGCAATAATTTTCATAATATGCACACTCTGTGACTCAACTTTTAAACGATAAATTGAGCTTTTCGCTGCAATTGAATGCAGCTGAGCAGTAGTTGCATTTTCAGGTTGACAAAACATCTGGTCTTTTAAAACTTTGTAACAGAATAGAAATTAAGTTTTGAGAGTTTCCATGTGCACTAATCTCTAAACCAAGTGATGCCTAGAATGTTATCCATACATATCCACTGCACAGGTCCTATAAAAAGCTTATAAATAGAAGCTAATGAACCACCAAATAAGAATATAACAACTGAATATTACATAGTTGCTTAGATTGATTTCCGCTGGAAATCCAAATAAAATTCCTAATAATTTGCACAAAAAACAGACAAATATCTTCAACCACCTTTGTGAAAAATCGTATTGTTACCTAAAACAATTAGGACTATATTTTTCAATGTTAATAGGCAGGAGCATTAATAATGCAATTCCACCTGGAAATTTACAATCCCAAAAATAAATTGGAAAATATCTCAATAGGCTACAAATCGAGTCGATAAGAATTATATACCAAAAATTGTTTAAATAATTAAATGCATATTATACATAAAAATATACGTTGATGGTTCCCAGTCTTATAATGGAAATGGATGCGCCGTTATATCTCCAGAACTTACAATACTATATACATTTTATACCATTTTCTCCAGTGAACAATTTGCATTCAAAAAATCCTTGGATACTAAGAAATTTAAGAGAAAATATATAATCTATTTTGTTTGCAGTAGTGCTTTAAACTCTCTCCAAAATCTTTCGACAAATAATATATTAACCAAAGGAATTTAATATACATAATAAAATATTTTTGATGGTAGGGAAGTAACTTTAATGCTGATACCTTCTCATCAAGAAATAGAGATTCCTACTAGGACTGTCCTCCCTAACTGAGGTATTTTCCAGGTTTTCCTCAGTCCTCATAAATGGCAAATGCCGGGGAAGTACCCTAAAATTCCTGGAACGTTTCCTTCCTTAAAAAAATACTAAATTTCAAAATAATTATTATTATTACATTTCACCTCGGGTATCATCAGTGTTCAATGCCTATGGTACCTCAGTGGTAAAAATGGGCGTTAAACACTGTTACAAAAAATAAATAAATAGGAGGCAATGAAAAATCACAAATCTACAAAGGAAAGAACAAGAAAACCACAAATTAACCCCTCTATCCCTATCCCACATGAAGATGCTTTATTACGCATTAAGAAAAAGTTGATACTACAATGGAAGGTATAAAAATTACCAAAACAGCAAATTGCATGAAGTGAAACTGAACACATCATCCCAAAATATATATAAAACTTTAAAGACATAAAGTCTTACTCTCTATATAAGAGAATCAGAATTAGCCACCTCCATTTTGTGAACATTGCAATAAAAACTGGCAGTCAAACACATTATAACTGAATGCGATAGATGCTCTAGCTATCAAATTCCTCCAGACCTTCGGGCAGCATTAAACGAATCAACCAATTATCGCCATTATTTAAATTCTTAAAAGATTGTAAATTAACGGTTATATTATAAACATATTGTGTCAAATTTTTTACATCATTGTATATTTGAATTACTATAGCCTTTTGTAAAACATTTATAATGCCTAAACTATGTCATTATTTAACATGACAATATAAATGTACAGCTATAGACCTATGCTGTTAGGCGACATTATATAAAGTTATAAATAACAAAACGAAACACGTTTTTTGTGGTCTGTAACAATGAACAATATTCTTGTACAAGGTAAGCGAAGTTTTGGTGATATTTGCTGCTCATTTAAAAGTGGAATATGAAAGTTTAAGCTCTTGATGCTTTTGATATTAGAAATTAATCTCTCATATATTTTATATTTACTTCAAGCAAGTTGTGGCCTTCTGAATGTTCTGTGTTAAAATTTTCTTGTAGTTCCTCATTTTTAACCAATTTCTGGAAGCAACACTTCGATGGTACACATTTTTCACCAAATTCAGTTCCAAATACTTCCAAATAAATATGCAAGCTGCCTCCCTATATGTTAAAAAATTAACACTATGGTTATCATAATATAGAGTCCTTTCGAGAACACAACATTTCTGACAGAAGCTCCATTGGGGCTGAATATTCGTATATGCTTTTAATCTACATAATTAGAATAATCGGGGTCACTTTCCTTGTATGGCTATGCACGTACTTGCAGCTGCAAAAAAGATCGTTATGCAGAAGTCGACACTAAATTAACTTTCCGCGTGCATATCTGCAAAAAGGACCCAATTTATCTATGCACTTTTAATAACCTCGTGTACTGCAGCCAAATATGCTTCACGAATGATTGCATGAAATCTCATTAGTCATGAAATTGCTTGCATTATCCATGCAGATCATCTACTAATACGGCAAAGAAACAATAAAACAGATTATTCCTGCGGGCGCCTAATTATTTGTTACTTAACAGAAAGTTATTTGTATGCAGCGTATGCCATTAGAAGGAAAAAATAAAAAATAGGTAAGATATTCAAAACCCAGTCTGGTGCTGTAGCAAAGGGCTTAATAAATGGGCCGGAGATTAATTAGTGCTGAGGTATGACATTCATTATTTCTGAATTACACAGTTAATAAACGTAGAGGGTTTTTACAAAATAAAAGGCAACTTTAATTACTCATTTGTTCCACGCAATCTTACAAATTCTGACACTGACTTATTACATAACAATTTACAATTTTTGCATTACCATTACGAGTTTGTCTCCTATTATTTGTGATAGTTTTCATTGTAAGTAAAATTGTTTTTAAGAAACGGAAAGATTCTAAATATATTCACGCAGGTTATGCACTTCCTTGCATCTTTAATTCGATAAAGAATTTTTAGAATAATATTTTTGGTGGTTTTGCTGTCAATAGGCTTTTTTTGTAACTTGGTCTGCAATATCGTCATATTTAACTCACCACTTAATTGATATCTAAAGGAAAGAGTGTACCTGAGCAAACCTACGGCAGTTAATGAGTTGACGGACTCCAATACACATATTATGGTAGATATTCAAGAACAAAAGTATACAGCAATGGAGATGTACAAGAACACACAAAATATCTACGAAGGCTGTTCAATAAAGAATGGCCATCAATCATTTTTGACAATTTACCTTTACTCATCTTCATAACGTTAATGATCTTTCTCCAAGTGGCCTCCAATGAAAGCAACGCGTTTATGCCAGTCTTCAAAGACATGATGGAAACACTTTTTTGATTGGTCATTCAGAACTTCGCCGCAGCTACTTCTACTGTAGGTGAAAGAGGTCTTTTACGAAGGAGTTGCTGATATTCAGCAACAACATTTGCGCTATGTGGTTGTGCATTATCATGGTGCAGCATCCAGCCTGTTGCAAGAAGAAGCGATCTTTTTATTTTTGATATTGACTTGCAGAATTTTCATGACAACTCTATATTTCAAGTAAGATATGCTGACAAACTATTCCTTGATTATCGGAAGATGATTTGACCATAGCTTTCCGGCAGAAACAACCACATTTCCCTCCGCTATCTCCTTTGTTCACGATGAACATTTCTACACAAAACTTTGATGCTTGCTTTCAGGATTGATGGTGTAGCTTTCATCTACATTGATTACCTTTGAAAGAAACGCATGGGACTGTACTAAGTTTTGGGTTAGAGATGCTATGCATTTCTACAATTAATTTTTCTCTACTCTTAAAGTTAATTTGAGTTGGTTCCGAGGCATTGTGGAATAACTTTCTTTTGGCAATCTGGCTTAGCCAACGAATGTTTAATAATTTCATGTGTATCATGCCTCTAAATTGATTCGAGTACAGGGAAAACTGCAATATTTCTTTCATAGGACGATCCAGATACTTAATAATGTTTTATTAAATTTTCATGCTTGGATTGTATTTGTTCAGTTGCCTTATCCAGGGAACTGTCATATTCTCATATTTGGGTCAGGCACTAGTAACGTTTGTATTTACGTTGTGCGGCACTCTATTGAGAAAACATGTAGTCATTTTAATGTTTCATTATTTAGGTCCATTAACTAAAGTTTATTATTATTACTATTATTATTTGTATTTTTATTATTTTTGAATCGTGTTTAACATTCATTTTTACGACAGAGACATCGCAGGCCGTGGACACTGATGATACACGAAATGAAATTATTAACTGGGAAAGTATTTTCTTTTTAAAGGAGAAAACGTTTAGGGCCTACGTTTAGGGTACCTCCCCGGCATTTGCCATTTATGAGGATTGAGGAAAACCTGGAAACCTCAGTCAGGGAGGACGAACCTCAGAACTCCCGCTCACGAGTCCGCCCTTTAACGACCTCAACCTCTTGTGGCGGTCCTTACATCCTTAAAATACATTTAAAGCATTTTATTCATTCATTTTTATTCATTCCAATAAGATTTTCAATGGAATATTTAACTCATGTGATGTCATCTTATAATCGACCAATGAAACAAAACAAAATTTTGAATTTTGACCAGGAGCGCGACGTGCATTTGTCTTGTCGTCAGTGTAGCCCCAATCTATACCTCTGCTTGCTTTTCGCTAGCAGGCGATGGGGAGCTATTTATAGCAACAAAAACATGAACAATCGACAATCATAACGCAAAATGCAGGGTTCTTCAAAGCGTTTTGGTGATTCGTCAAATGTGCAAATTGATCTTATCGTTAGGAAATCCAAACCACAGAATATAAAATAAAATAGAGACGCTGTAGGCTTATCCTTTTTTTTCCTAGGTTGGTATTAGAATATCGTACGGTAGCGACTGTAATAGTTGAATAGTCTACTTGTTCCCATTTCAGTCTCACGGTTTCTGAATAGAGTAGATATTCATAAGTATAACATTTTATACAAGGTTCTGTGCGTGAATTTCAAATATATATACATATAAAACATAAATAAAAAAAAATATATAGCAATGAACAATGCAATTAAAATAACAATAACTAGATAAGCAGAAAATGGATTAAACACTAAGAAAGTCATTGATTTAGTGGCCCATATTTCGAACAGCTCGTGTCCGCCACGGGTGGCCAAGGTCGTTAAGCGCGGACTCGTCAGCGGGAGGTCTGAGGTTTGAATCCCACCCATTCTCTCTGACTGAGGTTTTTTTCAGGTTTTCCTCAGTCCACAAAAATGGCAAATGCCGGGGAGATACCCTAAATTTAGGCCTGGAATGTTTCCTTCCTTAAAAATCCTTTCCTAATGTATCATTTCATTTCATGTATCATCAATGTCCACTGCGTGTGGCGCTTCAGTAGAAAAAACGGGCGTTAAACACCATGCATTCATTTTTCATTCTTCTTGCCTAAGGACAGGAAATATTGCGATACAAAATCTGTTACATTCTAAGTGTTTTATTCTTTTCTGCTTATCAGTCGTGGCAGGACCTTCGCCCAGAAGACTCAGACCGCGCCACTGAAGATGTCCTCCGCAGTTGAGGATGAAACGTTTGGGTTCCTTAGCTCCAAGAGACCACGGCTCCTAAGCCCGGAAGAAACTTCAAGTTATAATTCTGATATGGTATATATATATATATATATATATATATATATACATACATACATACATACATACATATATGAACTTTAATTCTTATTCTATTCATGAAATAGTCCTAAACCCGCATTTTTCTCTTCTCTATTGGCATTACTGACAATGAACATTTTTCTATTGCAAGATTGCTTGAAAAGGCTGAGTACAAATGCACAATTATTACAATTTTATTACTATTTTATTAGCCAAGTTTACAGGAATTATATTTAAATTCTTATTTTATTCGCGAAATAGTCCTAATAAATATCACTCTGCTGTGACATTAGTGAGAGAGGAATGGACATGAACAAAACAATCCAGCAACATAAACAAAAGGCACCAAACGTCATTAAAAAGCTTGTGCGTTCATGTTTACATAAAACATCCAGTACGGCATTAGCATTTCTTACTCTCTCACTTCTATTCTTATATTTAGCAGTGCCCCTTCGTTGCTTAAAGTTTAAGATGTATTTGAGCATTTCCTCTTCAAGATAAAAGCAGCATTTCAAGACGACAGAGGATATTAGTGCTTCCTATCTACGGGGATAATCTCCTTAAAGGCTGTACATCTTCTCATTCTGTTTTTAAAACGCTGAAAGCTCCGAGAGGAAAGATAAAGAGAAAAGGAAATGAGAGAAGACAGTAGAAGAGGAAACTCTTAAAACTGTCACTAAGAGGTATATGCTGAAGGGGTAAACTTCTAACAGCGTTCATCAGGTCCTCGAACGTGTTTCGTTGTTCACTGGGGACTCGACCCCCAGCATTTACCTTCTCCGTGATGAAACTTGACGTTGAAAGGAGTGGAGGAAGAACAGTGAACTAAACTTACTTCCGAAAGTTAATACATTTGGTCCAGCGGGTTTGCAGAAAAACAGATATTCGGGATCAGGAAAGTAGTTGCTGAAATCTAAGTCTGGGAAATAGCGGAGGAGGGTCAAAGAATCAATTCGATGCTCAGCTGTTGCGGGTGTTATGAGCGAGAGAGTATGTTGTCCTGGAGAAACAGCATTTGTTTTATACTGAGAGGAGTCACGCTTAGAATTCGCATTCGGGAAGTCCCTTATTCAAAACCCTTTGCCACCTTTATCTCGTTCTTATGTTTTCTCCTAGTCGTGCAGGTGAATGCTGCCATGTATATTTCCTTTTCATGAACTTTCCGCTCTTCCATTTTATCTCGTTGGTTCAGCGTCACGGTCAAAATAGGTAAGCTGATGCTGTGTGCGGTGCGACGGTGGTTTGAACTTGGAAAAGTTTCTACTCCGGTGTTTGGTATTAAAGTAGCCCTTTTGAGAGATACCAACACTTGGGGTGTGGTGTTCCATCTGCCTCAACGCCTCTGAATTCTGGCGGTCGATATCCCTCTCAACGTCCCTCTCTCTCTCGGAAGTGCCCTATTCAGGCGTAGGCGCAAACGGCCAGCACCTGAGCAAAGCTGCAGTGTTAAAAGATCTTCAGTCCTTACCAGAGCAATCCATTCAAAATTATATTGTGCGCCAATCGTGTTATTTGTTATCAATGTTTTAGAATGAATGCATTTATTGCTATCACTAAAAGATACAAAATAAAAGCTAAATAACATAAAACAAGACAACGTAATACAAGTAACATAAAGAAGAGTTAACATCTAAATATTGCACATGTCCTTAAAAACTGTCATTAATTTGTTAACAATGCTTCTGCATTTCTTCAAGACTAGAGGATACCCTTGAAAGACCAATGCAGGCATTTTATTTCATTCTTCTATGATTTTGTTAACTAACATCAGTTCTAAATGTTCTATTCCTAATTTTGAAGACGTGTTTTTCTTTCATAATACGTGGGGTTTTCTACCCTCTTCTCATGCCCCAAAACCTGCATTTGCTCTTAAACAGTCAGATATTGAGTGGTTTCCAGACCAACACTTTAACCATTTCGGAACCAAAATTCCCTTTAATAGTCCTGATCGCTGTTCTCTCAGCTTCCTCCATCATTTCCTTGACTTAACCTGCCAAGAATGGCTCCCAACTTAATAAAGGGGAACCCCTGTATGCCTAACCTACCTATGTAAAATTATTAGATTTTAGTTTTCTTTTTCTTAGGATCTATTGGAAGTATGTCTGTAATTTTTTTAGGCATATAGTTGAATATGTTGTTGGCTTCACTTTAACATGAGCTATTTTTGATTACCCAATTTTTACTTTTTTACTTTGGACCCATTTTTTTTTTAATTTTAGTCCGCACATTACAGTCCATATTTTATAACAATTTTTGTAAATGACCGTGGTTTTTTTATTAGTGTTTAAAGCCCATTTTTACTACCGAGGCACCACGGGCGATGGACACTGGTGATACATGAATTTAAATGATAAACTAGTACAGTGTTTTTTTAAAGGAAGGAAGGAATCGTTCTAGGCCTAAATTTAGGGTACCTTCCCGACATTTGCCATTTATGAGGACTGAGGAAAACCTAAAAAAACCTCGGTCAGGGAGGACAGTCCTGCTGGAAACCGAACCACCGACCTCCCGCTCACGAGTTCGTGCCTTAACGACCTCGGCCACTCATTGTGGTCAAAGTTTCGGGGTTTATTGACATAAACCAATGATTTAAGATTACCTGAAAGAAAAAAAATCACAAAGATTAAATCACAGGACTTTGGAGGGCATTGATAGTCGTTTTCACAATTTGCACAAGTTATAAACTGCCCCATAGCGACGCACATAATGAACAAATGCAAGAAATGAACACTGAAGATCAATCAGAATGTTAATGTACATTAACCTTAAGCAAAACCGTGTCGACAACCGAAAAAAATTGTGAGCAATTCAAAACCGGCGCGCTTTTTGAACCATCTTTATATATATATATATATATATATATATATATATATAAAATCGCGAATCTAATTAATTTAAAGGGGCCTTGCTAGCTTCTTAAATTCACTACTTCATTTACGCGACATCAGGGCAAACTCAGTTCTTAATTCTCACCAAATTAACGCAAATATATCAAACAGCTAAAAAAAGAGAATAAATAAGACCTAAACAATATTATAACAGACATATATAAGCGATGTTATAAAGTTTAATTTATTTAATACCTTTTTGCACATACTGCTTGGTACTTGGAATCCTTTGCTTAGATGACCCTTACGATATGTGGCACGTCTGTTCCCTACCAAGTCTCGCAAGAGAAGGAAGCGTCACTTCATCGAATAGATAGCGTCATGTCTCTGTACGCTCCTTGAAACGAACGAATATTAACGACTCCTCCTAGGGCATATTGCAGTGTGTGTGCTAACAATATGATAGAATATTGCCAGCAAAATTCTCACATCACACGTTTATCTTATGATAATCAACCTACTAATTTCAATGCAGAATACTAATTAACTTGAATGAATTATGTCAGATTCAGAAAACATCTAAAGCTGTAGAGAAAAGGTAGAACCTTGTGAAAAACTATAGGGCCATCCAGAAATTAAGTCCCAATCGCGCCTGGAGATGGAACCACTTGTCGGATAAGAATGCGCATGCGCAGGAGTAGAGAGGAAGTATGTGGGAATAATGCAGTAAAGTTTCAGCCTTGTGACGGCCGTGGTTACCGCGCTGCGCTAGGAGAAATTGGCTGCTCTGATATTGTCTCCCGCCAACTGCATGGTTCGTGCAGTCATCCGAGGTTTGCACGCTCAAAAGCAAAGTCCAGCAGAGATCCATCGCCAATTGTGTCGAGTGTATGGACACGACATTATGGTAAGACGATGGTGCAGGCAGTTCACTGAAGGACGAACCAATATTCACGACGACGACCGTAGTGGCCGACAGAAGTGTTGGAAAGTGTGCGGCAAGCAATTGAGCAGAATCGGCGCTTCACAATTTCAGAACTCTCTTGACAATTCCCCAGATGTCTCGCTCCCTTGTGCACGAAATTATCTCCCGGAAGCTTGACACAATTGGCGATGGATCTCTGCTGGACTTTGCTTTTGAGCGTGCAAACCTCGGATGACTGCACGAACTTCGCAGTTGAGGGGAGACATTATCAGAGCACCCATTTTCTCCTAGCACAGCGCGGTAACCACGGCCGTCACAAGGCTGAAATTTTACTGCATTATTACCACATACTTCCTCTCTATTCCTGCGCATGCGCATTCCTATCCGACTAGCGGTGCCATCTCTAGGCGCGATTGGGACTTACTTTCTGGATGCCGTAATTATTTGTGAATGGCGATATTTCTACTGTTCCACAGAAAAAAAAAAAAGGTATATTAAAAGTCTTATTTATTAAATTTCAGTTAATTTGACACAGATTTTGGTAGTTTTTACTAGCCTAAAGGGCTTTTGAGTTTCCTAATCAAAATTTGCTTTAGTGAAGTGGGCTAAAACACTGTGCTGGAATAAAAATGTACCTTCGGATTTTCGGCATTCGTTGTAAAACACATTAAGCGCCTATAAAACTCCTGTTAATGATTGCTTCAGCTGCGAGGAGCAATGTAATTGAGTAAGTCACGATAAACACATTAATTCCTTAATATCCTCTTCCAGATAAAGAGTGTATATAAGTAAAGTGCTTTCTCTGCACCGCTTAGATACGAACGAGGTGCAAATGCGCACTCTTTGCAGACCAGAAAAAAAGAACAGTTCACATATGGCAGCGTTTTAAAACATTTACAGCTCTGTAAAAGCTGCGGTCTGGGCACGGTGTAATTAAACTGAAAAACAATGTCCAGTGTTGCATTCCTCGTTCTCCCTCGCGTTGTTCCACTTTATTGCTCTCCGTTTTTCAATAACATTACGACAGCACGAATGTTGAGTTGTTTTTTGCTGTGAACAATCCTTGATTGGGGCAGCAGGATTCGTCTTTTGTTCTCGTAGACATAAATGTATGCAAGAAACTTAATTCTCATCAGGATTTCCTTACATTCGTGTCAATTCAAACAACGCAATATACCAAAAACCTCTGATTTAGACGAAAAGTTATTTTGTTTTTAAAAAAAATGGACTACAGATACCTAAGAATGATATCAGCCGACGCGTCTGCATTCTGAAATCTCCTTCCTTTTAACACTATACAGCTAAGTGAAATTGTAACAAGTTTGGGAGCTAAACTAAATGCTTGGGCAAAAATAGGTTGGATTATGTCACGGTGTATGCTGTAATGATAATAAATTTCTATTACATTACGATTTTAAGATTTTAACGTATTTGAATAGACTTTGGCTTCTATGGCGATGTTTCAGATCATTTCAGACCATAAGGTTGCAACGGAGGCTGTATGTTATCTAAATATTATCAGAAGACAGCTATTTAATCCTTAAAGCTAACCGATTGTTCCCAAATTACCAAAATTATTTCTTAATTCTTTACATTTTTATCCATTTTATTTTTGTATCCAAATTGACTTATATTATTAATGCTTGTATCTTTTTGTGGTTATTTACATCAAGTTATTAATACAATGCTTTTTTCAACAACTTCAATTCAAGTATCAATATTTTCATTATACTCGTATAAAATTAGGAAAAACTCAAGTGTTTCATAACAATATAAAATCAATTTAAATAGAGTATCATCCATTTATTTTGGTCTTGCATTACACAGCAAAGCGATACTGGTAACAGCGCGTAACACCGACCAGCTCAAAGTCAAGGTACTGTTCTCTGTCCAATGTTGCTGTAAATAAATGATAAACTTTTACAGTAATTATACTAACTGAAATCAGTTATATTTTACTGCTATAACTGGAAAGAAAATAGTGGTAACACTGTAGTCATGCTGTTAATGAACATGTGAGGGCGTTGTTGTTCTCAGCAAGTCTGGAGTAATGACATAGCTATTCAACATACTCGGTGTCAATAGTGCACTATCTGTAGACGGACAAATAAAAAAAAAAAAAAACTGTCGAGTTATGCTGTAAAGTTGGACTGCCCTAAAGTGGTTTTTTTTTTAAAAAAGGACAGTGTGCATGAATTAAAATTGAAATGGCACCTGTTTAGGAACGTGAGGAAATGTCAAGCAGGTCTGCGAGAGCGTTTGACAAAGAAACTTTGTATATCGAGCGGTGGTCCGTGGGGTGCCAGACTTTCGGCAAGGACACAATAGAGTGTACTAAAATACACGCGTTTAGAACGTATTGTTCTTGATCTTGTTGATTTGATTCAATCGCCGATGGACAATGAGGAAATTACCCAGAAGTCAGAGCAAGTCGCACCACAGTGTTGCTGAAGGGAGCTCATTTTCAAACGTCAACAAAAAACGGCTTAGTTACTGATGCCCAGTGTCTTTTAGAAGGGTAACAGCGGGTGATAAATGTGGGGATTACATTAAAGGGGAATAAGTAACTCTACAACAAAGGGGTTACTGCTTATGAATATGCTGCTATTACTTTCTTTCCTTCCCTTCTATTTTTTTTAGTTATGTTCATTGTGTTGTGCCCAATTTTCCTTCTTCTGTTTGTGCTTCGCTAAAAATGGCATCTTCTACATGAACATGGTTAACGACAACAGAGGTGGAATACAGAGGAATTCTAAAGGTAAGCCATTAAAAATGACACCGCCTGTGGCGCCTCAGTAGTGAAAACGCCATTCAAAAAATAATAGTAATAAAAATGATGAAAAGAGAAAGTATCCAATGTTTAAAAAAAAACGAATACAAGAAAGTTCTATTCTATTTGTTAATAATTTAGTAAATTTAACTTCATATTTAATTAGAATATTTTACGAGTAAGCGAAAAGAGCAGAAGAAATCCGGACTGTTACGAACACCGGGAAAGAAACTGAATAAAAACCAGAACTAGGAAAAGCAGGTAGCCTTTATTGCGTGTGCCATTTACAACAAAGTGCAAGAGTTTTTCTTTAAAAAATGAACCACCCCCATTACATGTGATTATAATTCGTGTAAAAATAATTATATAAAGGTGGTTTTGTGTTTTAAAGGTCATATCATTGATAAACAAAGATAACTTGCAACTGCAACTGTACAAACACAACGAAATAATAAACATTAACAGAAACTTTAAAATTCTTTGCAGCTACGATGTATAATAGGGCCTTAACAGAACACGCAGGCTATGACATCGCCTCACCTTTAGCTAGACCTATGCCCTTGCTGACACTTTTCACAATCGACAGCTAAGCTTCGCAGTGCCAAGGGTACGACACTGCATAACTAGCTGGGCCTAGCATTTGTCACGGGAACATGAAACGGCCGCCAGGGGATGGAGATTATAGCGGATAACGACAAACGTCCACACAGAAGGATAATTTATGGCCAATAAATCATTCGGTGTATTTTCTTCTTTAACATTGAAGGTTTATCTGTTTCTTTAATAATGCAAGAATTAAGATATTCCAATCTACGATGCATTCTTGAATGGCAGGAATATTTATATAGCCTAGATAGGAATGAAAGAAAACAAAAAAGATACCTAAGTCTTTCGTAAATTCATAAAATAAAGACAAGTTCTTACGTACGGTAGAAGATATTCGGAACTTGATTGCTTTCCTGAGGTTTTAAAGAGAGCTTTTGAAGTACAGCGAGATTTACTTGAATTATGGGTCGACATCGTGCATCTACATACTGGGAGGGCGTATAATGCATGTGCAATAACAGCATGTTGCTAGTTTGAGAGAGACATTATTCAATTAACAAACCTGAATGTGTATATATATATATATATATATATATATATATATATAATAATTAGAAAAGCACCAAAGGATAAAACACTAAGAAAAAGTCACAGAGTTGTAATCGCTGCTATATTTCGAACTGCTAGAGTTCTTCTATGAAAGAAGACAAGTGAAGGTGATAAAAATAAACATTGAATATCGAAGATAACGTTATGCATGGAAACATATGAAACAAGCTACAAAATTGTGTGGGGGGGAAAAAATCGTTACCTTCGATATTTATTTTTATCACCTTCACTTCTCTTCAATCACTCAAGCAGTTCGAAATATAGTGATTATTAATCTGTGACTTTTTCTTAGTGTTTACACTTTTCTGCTTTTTTAATTATTGTTAATTTGGTTACAGTTTTAGTGTTACATTATTTTTATTTTATATTATAAATTTATTTATAATATTAAAGAATTTATATATAAATGGCTACCCTTTATTTAATCACAAGTTGAGGTGGGATAAACTGTAACTTTTCACGAATCTAAATCCGAATCCTAAATATTTCCCTTCATATAAAAATAATAAGAAGAAAAAAGAAAAAATTACTTAAAACTAAAAATTGGACAATTTGAAATGACTTTTTAATGGGAAAAATTTTCAGAAAATTAAAACATTATATCCTTTTTTATTAAATTTAATACATGAAATCCATAAAATGGTTAAGTCTTGAGGTTCATTTTCATTTTCTCACCATAATTTGACAATGAAAATATTTTAATATGAGTTCACATGATTTACATTTTTTTTAAATAACAAAGTTCTAAAAGAGTTAATGCGGATTATAAATAAACCCCAAATGTGGGCATTAAATTCTCTCCAGAAAACTGTAAAAATAAAAAAAAATAAAAAAAAATATAGGTTTGTTTTAAGAGTTGATAAAAGCATTAAAACTAAACTTGAACAGCGCAATCTAAAAAGGCATAAGCCTTTAAAAGAGATTTCTATTTAAAGCACAAAAACATTCGAACTCTCTAGCCAATTAGTCTTTCAAAAAGTTTAACAAATTTTTAGGCTAGGATTCGAATGGCAAAAAAAGCTCCGTATCTCGACTCTTTTTTTATGAAATGTATCATCCATAATTGCCTACCAGCTAATTCCCCGAATTTCGAATGAGTAGATGAGTACAATTATGAAAACTAGCCAGTTACTTGTTCCGACAAACAGCGAATTTGCCCATCTATTACCCGTTACAGCTGACTGTACGACTGCATGTGGAACCGCTAGTGTAGTTGTTGACAAGCAAACATGGCTGATTGCGTGAAGCGAGACAAGGAATGGTGTCGAAAGTATGTTAAGTCGCGTCTCATGTTATAAATACCCTTAGATTACCATGCTAATTTAACTGTAGGACTATTAATACTTTGTACTTGAACCGGTATTGCGCAAATTGACGCCACCGGTTCACATTGCAGTGTCCATCCCTTTCCTTGTTAATGTCGTCTGACTGTAATCACGTGACTTTTAAGTTTGATTTCATTGGTCAATATATGTCTTGTATTCAACGGTCGGGGCTCACTAACTCGCTCCGGGGACACTCAAGGGGCTTCTTTTCTGAGCTGTCAAAGTAACAGGGTGTAGGTAAGAAGTTCCCCCTAATGGGGCATGTTTTGGCTTTCTTCTAGAAATTCAATGGAACTTCTTGCCTACTTTGGTGACCTAGATTTGTTATAGGGTTTTAGGATTATTTGGTATTTATAATATAAAATATTTAAGGATTCATTTTGGTACAGAGTTTTAAAGATTTCATTGCAGACAGTTCCAAATTATTGTCAATTTTTTATGAATGATTGTATGTCAAATTTTAATAACTTTATGTATTCTTCTTTCGCTAGGTACAGGATTGTTGACCCGTTCCGTCCTCAATTAAACACATCACTCCATTTTGTTCTTGATCTTTCTATTTGGCTATATCTCTTAATAAAATTTTTGTGGTCCGTTCCTATTCTTGTTCTTATATTTTCTGATTCCTATTATTTTTATTTTCATTAATTTTTATTTAGATCATATATATTTAACTATTTTCGAATGTTTTTATTTCTTTGTTTGTCTAGGAGAGAAAAGCCAGTTACTGCTCTTAAAAATCTCATCTCTGCAGTTTCTATTCTTTTCTTGCCTTTCCTAAATAGTCCAGTTTTCATTTCCTTATGTTGCATTGGCATTGTCATTTACTTAACAGAATTTCATTTGTATTACTTTTGAGATGAATGTTCTCCTTATTGTTCCATTTATTTGTCTTAGGTTATTTACTTTTAATTCAGATTTTCATTTTTACTGTGCGATTCATTAAAAACCTAGATAATTAAAACTAGAGACTTGTTCTATTATTTCTTAATTAATAACTATATTACCTAATTGTTCCCTTTAAAAGTCATTGATTTTGTTTTGGTTGTTGAACTCTTTAAATTATATGTCTCCATGATATCTTTCAGGTTATTATGTAAACTACCTTCTGTTTCATCAAAAATAACCTGATCAGTAGATAAAATTGTTTTCAACTTAGACCTATCCCTGCACGGCGCTCGTAACGCGGCCAGTGGACATTATTATTACTGCTAAATATTCTCAAATAACTTTTATGTACAGTGCACAATTTAATTTTGAATTAAATTCATCTCAACGTATGTTTTTGAGTTCAGCAATCTCTAATTGTTACAGTAAAACAATCTAAAATGTTATTTCCTTTTACCAAACCCACTCATACACACGTTTCCGCGAATTCTCTGGGCCTGTTAAGTTTTCCTTTAGCCGACAACAAGTAACAGGAAAGCTTCCGAGTAAATGAGATAGAAATATTATACAGAAGACCCCAGCCCAACTTCTACGAGGGACACTAGCGTGTGTCTAGTGGTAATTATACTTTCCTCGTAAACCCAAGATCGCAGGTTCAATGCCGGGAAGGGTCGGTGTTTATTTTTAGGGGGGAGAAAAATCTTAAGTATGGCTTCCTTCGGAAGCGAATTAAAGTCATGGGTTCCGTGTTGTATATTTACGGCACAAAAAAGAACCTCAAGCCTGAAATAAGAGGCCTCTGAGCAAAATTTCCACCGTTTCATGCCCTGCATTGATGAGATGACGACCTGGGATGTTAAAGAGTGTCCTTACATAAAATAAATGAACACTAGAGTGTGGTTACAATTAAAAAAATGACTCCACAACAAGTAACTATTGATGCTAAGTGCAGCGATTTCAAAAGAATCCGGATTGTTTAAATAATCCGCATGAAAATGACAAAGTATAAAACACGTCACATGCCCTTAGTTAAATGTAATACAGAGCCTTTGAGTGTGAGCATTTTTTGCCATGTGTTTTTATCATTAATCTCCGCTGATTACAGAAATCGATCGCGGTACGCCGGTAATCTGAAGGCTGAACTATCTTCTTAAGTGAAGTTAAGGTGCTATGGTAGAATTAAATGGGCAGTAATTATGAGTAATGACTAATAATTATACACGACTGCCATAAAGCTGTGATAGGGCAGCTAACTTTCACCGGTTGTTTTCTATAATTACCTATATCATGTAATTGTGTAATTAAGCCCTTTCAGTAGAGAATTATGAATATTTAGGATAACATCATTGGTTATATGGCTCTATTAAAATGTACCCAAGTTTCGTTAATTTAAAGAAAGTATAGGAATTCTGTCCATGGGCATAAAACATTGTACACACCTTCATGATATGTCTCCGGATCATAAAGTTTAATACTGTAACTTGTATGTAAATGTATGTTGTAAATATGCAAAGTTACGTAACTACTTTTTCGACAAGGGGTAAAATGTAAACGTTTTCTTGCTTGATTTGGAACCTTAGGAGGACAGATGGATTTAGGAGTAAAAATAAAATAAATTTACTTTTATAGTTAGATTGAATTGTTAGGGTCGGATCAAAAGCACTTTCTTCCGACAAGATGAAATCTAAACTGGTATGGGAATGCCTAAACGCCCTGTCTGCCATGGATCTCGCATCAGGCTTGAACTGCAGTGGGTGCCGGAGCATCAGGGCATTTATGGGAATGAAAAAGCAGATCAGATGGCAAAGAGGGGTGCTGAAATACCCTTTTTTGACCCTGAGTCCGTGGTTGAGATCCGTACACATACTGCTATGACCGTGGTTAAAACGTGGATGGGGATAAACATCAACTAAGGTGACAAATGCATGCTAGTAAACTTAATCATTAAAACGAAAGCCATATTTAAAGTCATTAAGCCTTGTTATGGGTCCTAGCAATAACTTTTCCTGAATTACTGAACATGGTCACTTCAGGAAACATCTACGAAAAGTGGAGACTTTATAAAGATGAACCCACTTGCAGAATATGCAGACAGGATGAGAAATCTACCTCGAATATTCTGTTTGAGTGTTCACTCCTGGTAAGAAAGAGACTTATGAGGATAGGTCAATAAGTTCCCGGCCTAACCATTTTCTAGGTATGATAAAGTCAACAACTATATTTCACTTTTCAGTGTAGTTACCCTTTATTGCAATACACTTCTCACATCTTTGAATTAACATTTCAATCCCCCCCCCAAAAAAATATAATTACTTTAAGGCATTCTATAATTTAATTCACCATTAATGTGTCTTTTTTTCTAAAATGGCATTTTAATGTAAAAATTATCATCTCTGACAAACTAAAATTTTGCAAATATGAAAAGTGTGACAATTTCATCAAATGTACATAGTGTATGTAATTTCTGACGAAATTCACAGTTGGCTAAACTCATTATAGAATCCACAGATTGAAGTGATTTGATATGTAGGGGATGAGGTATCGAAGATACCAAACGGTGACTGCATGGATGCAGATGAGATGCCTAATATGGTTTTAAAAAAAGGGGGCTTTAAATCTAATCCAACACCTGTGTCATAACAACCTCGCCACTTGGCATAAGAGGATGCCACGGTTTGAGAAAACGTAGAGATTGTATCGAAGGTTTTTAATTTCATTAATATTGTTAATGTCAGTCCTGGTGGTCCTGCCTCGTAGACGCAAGAACGGGGGTTCAATCCCGGGCAGAATTGATGGATTTTTTCGGGTGTATGGGTTTCCTTCGAAAAAGTAAAAAGGTGGAACTCGTGTCAGAAAAGAACCTTAAGTCTGAAAGATGAGGCCTCTGAGCAAAATTTATCGGCCGTTTCACGAGCCGAGATGCTAAAAAGTGTCCGAAAATAATCCAAATCATTGTAAGCTAAGTAAATGGTCTATTATAGCTTTCCAGTACTTTATTTGCACTCCATGTGTGTGATAAAAGTTTAAAATTTCAGGTTAATTGTTCTAATTTTGTGTACATTGTCACATGGAATATTCCAAATGAGACTCAAAGTTCTACTTCGGACGTAGTTCTTAAATTCCGTTCGTCCCCTTGGAAGTCGCGGCAGCTAAATTTATATGCGATGTATCAAGTTTTACCTAACGCATAACACCAGAGGACGCGAAAGATCTTGCGAATAATAAATAATTGTATTTATATTATGTCTCATCACGTATTATTAACACAATTGATATCCTCCCCAGTCCCGTTGAGCACGAGTCACAAAACAGAGGAACAAACCCCTGGGATATTGTTATCATGTAGTGTGGGCTACAATACCAAAGCGATCAATAGTCAATTAACGATAAGTGCTTCAAAATATGGCGATCGGCAACTAAATCGCTTCATAATTGGTGATCAACCTGTCACCACCGTCAAAATCACTTAAGGACATGGGGCCTTCTCTTACACTCTACCAGGCAAAAATTACAAGTACTATATACATAGTTACATACGTATTTTAATATAATTAGAATATAAGTAATACACCCAATTTTGCGACATGCACACTCCTATTTCCATCTTGCGAAATACCCAAGCATTCCTACTGTAGATTCTTATACAGGTCCCAGGTAATGAATGAATTGTGAATATTCTAAACTTATGATCGTGTCTCAGGACTGTATGAATGACACTTTACAATCATTTTTCAAAAAGAAAAATTTATGACAGGAAAAGTCAAGTATACATATATCAGATTAGAAGCTGCATACCCTTGTAAACAAAGGTTTTGCATTTTCCGCCTACGCAGACAGCTGTCATTGCAAAAGTAAAAAGCAAATGAGTCAATGAGCCCTCACCATCCTTAGAATTAATAAATTATTCTTTCTACAGGATCGATGTACAATCGCCCAGAGATGGACAACATATCTAGCTCCTTTTGCCTTCAACATTCATCACGTGACAGACAGTAATGGCTGAAGTAATCGATTCAAGCAGAGAAAAAGAAAGAAAAAAAACTAGATTAATAACATCCGAACACTCTTCTACCCTTAAGGTTGATACAGAATTCACGTTTGTGACGACTGGTTAGTGTAAGAGAGATAGGCCTTAAGAAATAAGAGACAAAACGAAAAAGAAACCAAGTTACTTGGCCACCATCAGATGTCTACCATCAATTTTTCCTTTGGCATATAGCGCACAACATCGAGAAGGATAATAAAGTAAGGCTTAATTTGTAGATAAAACATTTTCTATATATGATGGCGCAGATATGCATATTATGAACTAGACGCGATGTAAAGTGGCTCCCCCACTACTCTGTTACTCTGCTCCAGGCCTGGCACGTGGAATGTTGTACAGTCTAGGCTAATAAAGGTGTAAACCAGACTCGGAAATGTTGCTAGTTTTTATGGCGACATCTCAACGCAATTTTATTGCAATCCTTCGGGTTGCGACTTCTTTATTGATGCAGTTTGATTACTGAAGTAGCATCGAGGAGGTAATAGCACGAAAATGGCACTAACAAAACAAAAGAAGTACAACAAGTTTACAATAGCGGGGTTTACACCAACTTAGGCTCCCTTAATAACGGACAGGTATACGAGAATAAAATGTAAGTCATAAATTAGTTACATTAATGGGTAGAAAAGTGATGTCCCCTTTACTTTCAATAAATTCCATGCATTTGCGCCACAGTGACGTGATGCTGTATTTCCTGAAATGGCAGAGGGCTAAAATGTCTCGCGACTCTCAGGTTGAACACTATGAATATGTTTTGTGTTTCAACTCCTATGTCCCTAAAGTTCACAACCACTAGTTTTCCAGAACATCATCGCTATGAGTTTATCCAAAGTCTCTGTTGCCATTACATCGACTGTGGACAGATGTCTTTCCGACCTCTTAGCACACGTGACCCTTGGGGAGTAAACATTTTAATAAGCAAGCTCCTTAATGATGATGAGTACAACTGACTTTTGGTGCTCTGTGAGAAAAATGTGGTGCTTTCTCAAGTCCCCTTGAAGTGTCAGACTATCTAACAAAATACATTTTGGGAGTTGAGTATAGATTTCACGAGGGAAGGGTTTCGAACAGAAAATTTGGTTAAAATTTGCACAGAAACTTACCTTATAATAATGCTGAACATTCGTCTGTGTGAAATCTCATTTATCTGAAACCTCTTCAAAATATCGTGTGTAATAATAAGGCACGGCCATACTTTTTTTAATAGTGTTTAACGCCCGTTTTAACTACTGAGGCATCACACACGGTAGACACTGGTGATACATGAGATTTTTTTTTGATCGACTAATTTATGGACGTTCTTTAACATTTCCGATCATCAGCGTCCCATTCAATTCAGGGCTTGAAAGGCCGACAAATTTTGCTCAGAGACCTCTTTTTTCAGGCTTGAGGTTCTTTATCGTGCCGTAAATGTACGACACGGAACCCACGGCTTTACTTCTTTTCCGAAGGAAGCCATCCATACTTAGGAGTTTTACGTCCGAAAAAATGCATCGGTCCTAGCCGGGTTCAAACCCGTGATCTTGGGTTTAGGAGGCAAGTATGGTAACCACCATACCACCAGGACCGACATATATACATGAGGTGAAGTGATATTGGAAAAGAGTATTTTTTAATACCCTTGTTAAAATTTTGCACAGAAACTTACCTTATAATAATGCTGAACATTTGTCTGTGTAAAGTCCCATTAATCTGAAACCTCTTAAAAAATACCGGGTGTAACAATAAGGCACGGCCATACTTTTTTTTGAACTTTGTTTTAACTACTGAGGCATCACACATGGTGGACACTGATGATGCATGAGATGAAATGATAATTGGGGAAGGATATTTTTTTAAGGAAGGGAACGTTCTCGGCCTAATTTTTAGGTACCTACCAGGCATTTGCCATTTATGAGGACTGAGGAAAACCTGGGAAAAAACCTCAGTCAGGGAGGACGGTTCTGGTAGGATTCGAAGCCTAGACCTTATGTTCACGTCCGCGCCTTAACGACCTCGGCATCCTCATGGCAGTGCCACATGTTCAGGACACATCCCTCACATGTAGAAGAAGAAAATATGTTATATGGATATAGGTCCGGAAATGTTTTATTTCCATGTTAATACTTATTTTCTACAACTCTTTGTAGTACATTAACATGGAGAAACACACAGTAGAAACATAAAAGTAGTTCTACTTTCCTTAATTCTGCAAATGTTCTGGTGAATATATCTTAGTTGCAAATTTCTTTAAATAAAAGCACATATTCACTTTGCGCCTATAAATTAATCTCGGTTCTGAGTTTGGCCAATAATAAAATATCACAAGTAACTTAGTGTAACAATAAGCACAGTATTCCAGTTCTTTCGCATGAAACCTGACTACATTATTACCTAATTGTTATTTTCAAGTCAGTTGTTATTTTGAAGTGATATAAGACGATACGTTTTGTGGTCTATTTTTAGATAATACAGCCCAAGTTTTTTAGTTTTTTTTAGGTCTTCGGGTTTAGGGTGGTTTTCACACATTTATTAACTTCTTCATTCTTACAAAATCTCATCTGGAAGAAAGAAAGAATTACTCACAATGGAAACAGCCAAACTCTAATCCCTGTAATCATCAGAAACCAAAAAAAAAAAAAAAAAATTGTTATATCTGCAAGACTTATTTAATTAAAAGTACGTAATAAATCGAAAAAGCTATTGGTTGTGAGTTTGATAGGTTTTTAGAGTGAAAAAATCTAAAGTATGGCTTCCTTCGGAAGGAAAGCAAAGCCGTTAGTCCTGTGTTGTAGATTTACGTAACGTAAAAGAATCTCAAGCCTGAAAGAAGAGGCTTCTGAGGATAATTTATCGGCCGTTTCACGCCCTGAATTGAATGGGACGCTAATGACCAAAGATGTTAAAGAGAGATCGTAAATACAATAAACCTAACCTATTATATAAAAGTGTACGGTTTTGTGTGAAACTAACCTATAGCTGACATATAAATGTACAACACAATAACAGGTCTGCTCTACTAATTTTGGGAATAAACACTTTTTATTATTTTCTGTCATGAATATCATAAAAATTTGCACCTTTAATCTGCATACCATTAAATTATTATGAACTATAAATTTTAGTTCATGAATATTGAATTTATGAACCAAAAACTATGTCCAGTTTTGAAACGTTTTTTGCAAAATTACACGAGTTCTAATTTTACTTCGGATAAGAGTGCAAATGTCGATTTTGGAAATAACTTAAGGTAATATATGCTTTTAGGAAATAAAAAAATGTTTTAAACTCAATTTTAAACAAAAAATATATTTTGGATGTTGTGATGCTATTTGTTTCAAATTGTCCATACCAGTACATGCATTAGGAAAGAGTTCATTTTAAAAAAAATGTTATGTTCGACTATTGCTCTAGTATCTCAATGAGTTCAATGATCCTCAAGTTGGAGATCAATAAATGCAAATGAATCCTGTGTTCAGAGAGCTTTGTCTTATTTTAAACACGCTTTAAACTGCCGAATCCTCCAGAGCTTATTGACTACTTCTCTGCGACTTTTTACCATTAAAGATCCTCGGGCAATTAAGAAAACTGTATTTGTCTGCTGTTATTTCTTTTCTTTACTTCTTTAAGCCTTACGTGAGCTCCTAACAGTGCACGAAAGATGCATAAAGTTAATCGCTTTAAAGTCGAGTGAATTCCATCTTACCGACTACAAATTATCTACAATTTTCTTTTAAACGGTGATGAATATTCCATTACAAAACCCGCGAGATACTTTGCTTCAAGCGGGAATCGCAACCGGGCCCGTTCTGTTGCGGTTATGTAAATCGTGGCAGACAAAAATGCAACAAATAAACAAATATAATGACCTCAATTATATGCCGGCTACTTAACAAATAATGCGTCTATAAGAAGTTGTTTAACCTGCAAAAACCTGCAAACGTAACGCACAGCTTTAACACAATTATTGCATCTATGCTACACCTTCAACCTATTATTATTACTTTTAATTCACTTTTCAAATACTCTCTTTGAAAACTAGCGTACTTCTCCCACTTCCTGCAGAAGCGCTGTCTCACCTCGCAATTAGCTTGCGTGACGTTTTAATCTGATGAAAAACTCCCTCAAAGATTTTTATTTTAACTTTCAAAAACAGCCCAAAGGACCTGGGAGCTAGAACTGGTGAGTAACAAGGATGTTCCAGCAGTGGCGTCGCAACCTGGGGGCTTACACTCTTTGAATCTTTCTTAGAAATTTCGTGAAGGCGTATTAAAATTCTGTTTTTAAAAATGTATTTATACATTTCATATTATTAAGTCTATTTGAAAACAGCTTGTTTATCTTTTTCTCTCCCTCGTCTCTTTTTCAGCGAAACTGTTGAGCAGGGCTTATTTTAAACGTCAAGCCTGCCATACTGTGTGTGCATCGTGTTGTCTTAACGTCTTTAATAGATAAGAGAAGAAGTTAATTGAATCAGTGATTGGACAAGGAAAGAAACTCTAACAACCTCAGAATTAATTATACTAAAATATATTTTGTTAATCCATTCAAATTAATCTCCAACTAAATTTTACAATTTTGTAACGAATCACGAAATAGTATGAACAAAACTGTTCATTTTTAGTTTTCTCGAAACATATCTGCATGGACGTTATTTCCTTTTTAATTAGTGATTCAATTATTATTTGTTTTTGTTTACGCTTGTGGTTCGAAACAAACGTGGTTAATCCTGCAAGTATTTAATATTCCGTGTGATCATGAATCGTTTTAATAAGAACAAAAAGAGCATTAAGTATGTCAGTGACCGATAGTGAGGAAAATCGTCCTCAAGGTCAGCAATTCTTTCCCATTCCTGATGTTTCTATGTCTACAGAACCATCTTCAACTGCTAATAGTTACGTCAAATAAACAGTTATTTTCAACACGTACGCTAACTAAAGGTGCGAATAAAAGAATCTTTCAAGACCACTGGAGGTTTATGCTAGCCTTACTTGTCTCGTAGACCCAAAATCGCGGATTCGATCCCGGCCAGGGTCGATGGATATTTTTGGGCGTTAAAATTCTAACATGGCTTCGTTCGGAAGGGAAGTAAAATCATGGGTTACACGGCATAGATTTACGTAACGAAAAAGAATCTCAAGCATGAAAGACGAGGCCTCAGAGCAAAATTTATTGGCCGTTTTACGCCCTGGATTGCATGTATTATTATTATTATTATTATTATTATTATTATTATTATTATTATTATTATTATTATAAGCTCACCAATATAACTTCAAATCAAGAGAAAGGTGTGATATAATGTCTAAATGTAATTATACATAAAATACATTTTTATATACTTCACACACGTCAGATCATGATTACATTTACTCGCAGGACTTTTGATGTTTATGCTTTCATATGTGAAGTTTGGTGACAATATATCAATTTTACTACTGTTTACTACTCTTGGTAATTTCATTGCAATTTTCTGCTATTAATTTTAAATTATTTTCCTTCGGTTAGCTTTTTGATAATTCCATAGTTTTAGAAGCATTTTCTGGCCAAGAGTAAAGAGATTACTATAAAAATAGCTGCTAAATACATAGGACCGTAACCATGCTGAATATAAAATATAAGAAACTAAAGCAAATGAATGTGTCAAGCAAAATTGTGAAGCGATAGTGCCAAACATGCACATATTTACTTAAAAATGTCTCTCATTTTTATGAATTCCACACACGCCATATCTCAATTACATTTATTAGCAGGACCTTTAATGTTTATGCTTTCATTTTTGAAGTAGTTGTTAATATATTAACAATGTTAAAAATTGAATACCCTTGATAATTTCAGTAATTTTCTGCTACTCATTTTTTAATCATTTTCTAGCTAAAAATAAAGGGATTACCATAAAAATGCCTTCCAAGTACATAGCACCGTAACTATGCCAAACATAAAACACAAGTAACTAAAGAAAATTAAGTTGCCAAGCTAAACTACGAAACGATAGCTAATAAAATATCTTTGAGCAGTTTGAACATAATTTACTAGTTGAAGTTTAGTAAATAAGAGACATTCAAAGTTGCAGCCATAGCAGATAAAATTTTGTAAAATTGAGTAATTAAATTTAAAAAAAAAATCAGCAATAGTTTAAAATTAATTTTAAGTAAAAAGGTCATTACACTCATAAAAAAAAATACGTGTGGTCCTAAATGAGCACGGCTCAAATAATTTGTTACTTTATAGACATTGGAACAAGAGCGGAAGGAGGAAGAATTGGGTGTATTTTTTTAAGTAAGTGTATCTACATATACGATAATGAACTCTACGGCGCCACAAGCTTCATCATCCTTGTGTCCAGTAAACGCATACCAATCACAGGCTCCAAGATTGTAAAGGGGTGTGAGAAGTAGAAGTTCAGGTCTGCGATGGAAGAGCTGATAGACATGAGAGTGTTCAGCATTAAGAACCCGAGAAGAAAACCAAAAATACCCATCACAAATGTCACTCCGTAATCTCAAGGTTCGAACTTCTTCCCAAGAGAGCACGGATTTATATCTTCTTTCCTCGTTAAGTTTAAGCTTACTGAACTATGAATTTCACTTATTGACACGTTAATTCAACATTTTGATTGGACATTTATACTTCACGCATACAGACAAAAAGACCTGCTACATATGCCAAATGTTGCTATTAGCCACCTTTTAACTGTGAGCAAACAAATGACTGCAAACACCATCCATCTCGCGCGCTATACGTTCTGACTCGATATCACATCGCATCCGCTATGAGATATGTTAACGGGGCTCTAATAGATGCTTTCCCCGGGGAAGTACAAGACACAATAAAAACATATATCATTAATTTTAAAGCGAGAGTACTCTTGCGTGTTTTCTTCACACTCTAAACCATTATTTACTGATGCCGTACAAGAAGCTGGCCGTTCGGACCGGCGACGTGACAGGGATAATTTCTCAACAGGCACCTGCCACATTTAGAGCACCGGTTTTTGGAAGACCGGCAACTCTTCTGAATACCAAAATATTCACCAGCAGCACGCACCCTTCGAAAGAATCCCTGACAGTTTATTTCTTCCTAACGGTATCAACACAAGGGATGGGTGCCTGTTTTAAAACTTATCGAATAGTGTATGAATCCCGGCGAGGGCTTGACATTATAGCCCTCTAAAGAGTTTTTGAGTTTATGTGAAGTCAATTTAATTTAAATACTAGCTATTATTAAAATTGTGAATTTTAAGCTTCTGCAAAATGCTTATCAGCGAAATTAGAACACATTTAATTTAATTTATAAAAAATAAATGGACACTTTAATGTGAAGACATGGGGATAATAAAAGTGTTATATTTTGACTTTAATATTACATATCATTATCATCAACTTCCGAGGTTTAGGCTTGACGGACTATATCTACCGTTTCAATTTAGTTACACTTGGCACCTACAGATACCATACGAGTAGATGGCCCATAGCTTCCAGTGCCATCTAGAGTGATTCTAAGGCACAAATTCGAAGTGAAATGACTGATAATTTTATATAGGGACCTCTATTATCAGGTATGGAGTTCTTTAACGTGCAATAAATCTATGATACGAGACATAGGGCCTTTTAACTAAAGCTTCCGAAGGATTCAATAGACCCCTGATTAAATTTATTACTGAACATTTTACTCAGGTATTCATATTTTTCTAGCAAACATTGTAACTTTTATTTGATTTTCTTCCTCTTTATGACTTTGTACTTCGACATAAAAATAGTTTATTTTTTTTCATTGATTTTTATGCCCTACACCTAGAACAGCTGGAATAACTTTTCAAGCACTCTCCTTGGATTGCAACCTCCAGTCTACGGAAGCAACACAAACCAATTCCTCTTCGTGGGCTGCCAGAGAATCAGTGACGTGTAAGGCATTTCTTTATTTCCGGTAAAAAAAGGAACGAGACGCCAGATCGAGATTGTAAGGTTATTGCGTAACACTTTTGCTTCTGTATAGAACAAAATGATTCATATATCAAGACCAGGACTATAACTAAGCACTCTTATCATCTAAGCGACCGTGCCCTGCCGACCTCGAGATCGTTGAGGCGCGGACTCGTGAGCGGGAGGTCTGGAGTTTGAATCCCCCAGGACCGTCCTCTCTGACTGAGGTTTTTTCCAGGTTTTCCTCAGTCCTCATAAATGGCAAATGCCGGGGAGCTACCCTAAACTTAGGCCTGGAACGATTCCTTCCTTAAAAATAATAAATCCTTTCTCAATATATCATTTCATTTCATGTATCATCTGTGTTCATTGCCTGTGGTGCCTCTGTAGCAAAAACGGGCGCTAAACAGCAATCATCATCATCATCATCATCATCATCATCATCATCACCGACCATAGTCGACATTGGAGATATAAATTGCCAATTACGACCTTATTAATTAATGAATTAAATTATGACATTACTGTGTGGTATTAGGGGAACAAAATTAGAACCCTTGCAGTCTACAAGTATTACAAAAGAGAAACAACATTTTAGAAGTATTATAATTGAGATTAAATAACAAAAACTAATGGTACACTATTAATTTAATGAAATATATGACCACTGATAGACAAAGCTACACTATGAGCGTAATGGAAAATGTTGTTCTTTTAGGGGTAGCCATATTTTCTCTCTTTCAGATGATGATGCATTGTAGTACGTTGTTTCCATTTAAAAGAATTAAAATTAAAACAATGAAGGTGTGCAATGTATCACGAATAATGCTAGGCAATTCCTTGACAAAGAACTAACAACTACTCAGCAAAGATAACTACCATCGTGCTGCCAACTGATTTCTTAAGTTAAGCCTTTAATGAATTTACGAGATGTTGAGATACGACTGCTGTATCCTTCCCTCAGTTATTTGTAAAAAGAATCGCATAATTAAGAAAATTATCTCCAAAGTTAATCAATGAAAAAATTTCTCAGAACACAGGTGCACATTTTTTACACTGTCCAATGTTTACATAATGCAATTATGTCCGCTTAGGGGAATTTCGATGCTTGATGACAAGCTAATAGCGACCCCCAGTATCATTAAAAGAAGAGATCGACTTTGGGGGTCCTTAATTCGTCAAAGATCAGTCCATAGTGACCCATCAGATGGGGAAGCTAACGGGTTCTTCTTAGTTAAGCAAATACTGAACGTGAAAGAGAAGGAAAAGGTAAGGAATGTCCTTGGAATAGATTAAAAGCGGAGAAGCTAGTTCCCTAAATACCTCATGTTTCAAGGCGGCCACTTATTGAGTACACAAAGATCTGAAAACAAATATGTAATATATACGAGTATGCTGAATCTGTGATTAAAGTGTATACGGCAATATTTAAAATAAACAATACTTACCAAATAACTGTGGAAAAATTAATATATCTTTAGGATACAGTATATAAGGATATGCTTACCTTTAGTTAATGGTCCTCTGATGGTGGCCTGTTTTCAAAACCAAATCTGGAAAAAAAAAAAAAAAAAAAAAAAAAAAAAATGGGATAATTATAAGAAACTCAAACAAAAGAATATTTTCATAAATTTAAGGATCTCAACTCCCTGATAAAACTGAGGGAAAAATCTTGCTTCAAGGCTACATATTCATACAAAATAAAAAACCCTACGAAAACCATACTAAGACGAATATCTCTTATTCTCAGGTCACCACTATTTGGGCTGATCAGTAAACATTTAAAGGGGCATCGTTTCACTTTGCAGCGGGCATAGAAAAACTGACTGCTGTCTAAATTGCGAGGGTGTCCAGATTTAAAAAATAGCGGATAATTTATTTGGTAAGCACTTAGAACTTGAATGTACCTTACAAAAATAATCAATTATTTTTGTAATAGATTACTTTTTCATAAAATTAAAATTATATTAATATTCACGTCCAAAAAGTTCTTAGACAAATGGCCCGAAACTATAGCTCAGCAAAGAATGTAATAGATCAACTGTAAAAATGTAATGTTTCTATCTTCTTTAATTTATGAGAAAATGGTATATATGTTGTGAATTTTTCACTCACAACTAAAATAGTATTAAAGTTGAAACAACTAATTGTCAATTTACACATAATACATTTCTTGCACCTGCCTCTTCACACAAAGTAATATTACCACCACAGAAGACGGTTTCGCTCAACACTGTAATTAAAATATTCAAGTCAAATATTAATATTTCCTTTGTCTTCAATATCTTCCATATGGTTACCAGATATCTTTTTCTTGGAAGCACTAGGGAGAGTGTAATTGGTTTATCATTCATTGAATTATTGTGTTTAGAAGTAGGTTATTATTTTCATTATCAGTACTACCATGCTTTACTAGATAAGTTTTGTAATATGCCTATTTCCTTTGTTTTTTTTGTTGTTTTTTTTATCAATGCTGGTGGACCTAAATGCATTTAGGGAAGAAAAATTTATGTATAGCTTGTAAAACTCAAAATAAACACAAAACGTTCTCGTTGCTTCAAAAATTAAACACACATACGGTCTTTACTGTAACTGACATTTGAAACAGTAATTTACTTACAAAATACATCAAACCGCAGCAGTCTATAACAATTTGTTCCACAGATATTTTCATTTTCATGCAATAATGCGGAGTATTAAAAAAGTAGTTTAACCCATAAAAAACATTACTAATTAAAAGCACGTACAACTGAAAATGTTCAATAAGTGATACACCAAATTAAGCAGAAAAATTCGAATAATTAGTTGAAACAAAAAATTAAAAATTGGTTTGTTTTAAATTGCACCTCTGATAAAATGTTTTAACTCTTAAGGAAAAATAAATAATAAACATTTTTAAAAATATATAAACAAAATAAACAAAAACAGTACAAAATTACAAAAGTGCTCTCCCACACATACAAATAATTCCAAAAAAATATTGTGATTCCCGGTTGCCTGCCTCTTCCGATCTGAGCCGTCTCACTTCGTTTATAATTTACTTACTCCCTCCTCCTCCTTCCAATCTTCCAGTAAAAACACCACAACACGTTTTAAATTGGGTTGTTACATAGTTGAACTGTAAAATAAATTTATATTTATTACAGAAGAAGTATAATATAAATTGGTGAATATTTAATTTCTTACATATACCGGAAATTCTTCCAGTTTTGTTTATTTTCTTACTTTTCTACTTTAATTAAAGTTCACTGGAATTCTCAAACGCTTTATTGTAACTGGAGACTGCATTTCTGCAAGTCTTAAAAATCACAATGGAATTAAAACGGAATTTAATAGTTGATTCTAAGAAATTAGTGTCTGCTCCAGATGACAATGGCTACCATCATTAATCATATGCCAAGAAAGTCTCCAGCAATTACTATAAATGTCGCTAGGTTGTTATATTTACAATCAATCGACAGAAGATGTCAATAAAAGTCTCTTTATTTTATTGACATATCCTAGCGAGCTATAAAAGAATTCAGAAATAATATTACTCGAGCTCCTGCAAACCCCCTGCATTATTTTTCTGCTGGGGCACAAAAACAAGCACACATTGCTGCCATATGGCAAAGTTACGTTATCAGATGATATCTCAAAATCTGATTTTGATTTACCTTTCCTCTTCTTTCCTTCTATCCATCAAAAAGCACACTACTTTACGTAGATAATAATTATTTATTAAAGACTATATGATATTATGTGTGTTGTTTTACTTTTTTTGCAAACACAGTAGCATAGTGTATCCATAATTCAAGTTCAGTAGGCATAAATAATAATTTGTCGATAGAATAAGTAAAAAAAGCAAACACTAGGTGTTAAGTTCCTGAAATTGGGTTAATATTGCAACAGCCGGAGAGATATAAGCATTATTAGTGCACACTATCTCATATAATCCCCGCATAGTAGCATACTAATTTAATTAGCATAAATTTTAATTAAAAATCTATATGCTTGTTTGTTCTTTAGATACGCAATATGTTCTCGGTGTTTCAGCATGACTATAAACCTGCAGATAGTAGCGGTACATCAATAATTCATTCTGACACAAATAATTTATAAAATTGCACATTACAGCAATAATTTGTTTACCTTAATTGTTTGCACGTATAATATCACTGTATATTTCCTGGGGGATTTGGAAAACAGGTTTTCACACTCTGCCTTTCCACTACAAAATACAAAGATATAAGGTCTCCTTTCTTCAAACTCTTTCTTTGAGCACATAAATAATAGCCAATAAAGTATATAATTAATAAAACATTAAGCTTTATACACAATTATTCATGCAAGAATGCACTAAGAATAAAGCTAACTCGGATCGTAGCTGCATCACTAATTCTATCGGCGAGCGAGCCACTAGATTGTGATAAGAAGAAGTTGGATTTTTCGGTGATATTTATTGTAGTACATTGAAACATTAATAACAAATAAATGTTTTGTACAGTTCCATTCAAATTAAGGGTACTTGAAGTGCTTTTCTATAACTTTCATTCAATTAAAAGTATATAGTTTTCAAAATTAAAATATGAACCTTTTTAATATGCACCCATAGATATTAAATCTGTAGTAATGCTTTAAACGGTTAATATAACATTTAAATATCACATATAAAATATAAACATTACATACCAGTATATATGGAACACATTTTTCGGAAACTATGACATTAAATGACATTTATCAGATCTGTTAACCACTTGACCGTCTTGGAAGGTAGAAAATAGTTAAGCACACGTTTTTGCCAAACACAAGAGGTGTGTTCTACTGTAGCCACTGGTTCAGGTACCGGATATACCACTCAAAATATTAAAACTATGTTTGAGGCAATGGTTAGGTCCTCGTTGTTAAATGGAAGTGAGATTTGGGGATTGGATAAAACAGATGGTCTAAATAAAATTTTCGAAGCGAATTTCAGGGATAGAGAGGGGCACATCGAACTATGATGTACTACGAGAGGTTGGATGCTGGGAAGATGCAGTTTACAGCAAAATAAATGTAATTAAATACCGGCTAAGAATAATTAAAGAACAGCAAACAACCCTGAGGGCAAACTTTCGGCACCAGTTAAACATGTATTATCCAAAATGGTGGGCGGCAGTTGTACAGCGGGAACTGTCAAAAATAGGTTTAAATAATATTTGTTAGAGGGATAATGAAAACAGTCAGTGAAATAAGTCAAAAGACGCCTTATTGACGTAAACCGGCTGGAAATAGAAGCGCGATGCGTGCAGATGTCTTCTCTGGACTTGCAGAGCAAAGTAAAAATTAGAGAGAGCTATATCATGGAGTTGGGAATAGCATGTTTAACAGTGTTTAACGTCCGCTTTTACTATTGAGGTAACGCAGGCGGTGGACACTGATGATATATGAGATAAAATGATTAAATGGAAAAGAATATTTTTTTAAGGAAAGAAGGCCTAAGTTAGAGTACCTCCCAGGCATTTGCCATTAATGAGGGCTTGGAAAAATCTGGGAAAAAAAAAAAAAAAACCACAGTCAGGGAGGGCGGCCTTGGTGGGAACTCCAGATCTGTTCACAAGTCCTTGCCACGGGAATAGCATGGTTTAGACTGGGAGACTGGAAGGCAGTAAGGTTGTTGACGAGGACGGCAGGAGGATTTGCTCATTATGCTCTGAGTCGGAAGACTGGGAGCACATTTTGGCTAAGTGTACAGAGACAGAAGATGCTAGGATAAAATTACTACCAGGTTATTTTAGACTCCCAATAGAGAAGGCTGGCATTTTGGAACTTAATTGAAAATGGGAATAACTGGCTAAACCTGGACATTTTATTAAATGAAATACGTAGTTTCAGGGGCAAGAAATTTCTGTAAACATTGTACATCAATAATATGAAAAAGTTATATGAATATCAGGGTTATTGTTTCATGTGTGCGCCCGTTCTTGTTAATTTTGTTGGTTTCTTCTATTATTTATATATTAAATTCAGAAATTAAATATTTTACAAGAGTACATTGTAATGTGCAATATATGTACACTTAATTTAATTGGAATAACAAATTCCACCACTACATTTTACATATCCGGTTAAATTTCGTACTAATTAACGGATATAGTTTCAAAATAAAACTATTATATTATATATTTGAATTATTATCAAAAATTTCCACGTAGGTAATTCATTTTTTAATTGAAACCCCCTACATGTTACATCAAAAATACTTCACCGGCTACTAAAAATGCACGATTTCAAAACCCAACCTATCTTTGTGAGTTTAATATACTTAAAAGTATATAATAAACCTATATATTTAAACTCCTGCTTTTCAGTCATTTAAAGGCCGAAAATGAAATATTAATGTAAATTTATTAACAACATATTATGGACTTTTAAATGAAAAAAACATTTTTTTTTTTTCAAATGAACCGAAAGAGAGTGAAAGGGAACTGTAGTGTCGCAATTTCATGGGATGATTCCATTTTATAAATTGAACAAAATATTCTTATTACTATTGACAATTTGTTTGGATGAGAAAATAAAATTCACTCTTGCATTTCAAAAAGCATTAATATAGCAACTAAAATAAAATTATAAAATAATTCGATTTTTATTGTGAATCCGTTATAAATAGAATATATGTATTTAAAACAGATTGTACATTTTCAGCAAATGTTTTAAAATATTCTAAGAACGTTACGAAATCAATCTGGGAAGAAATGAGCTAAATGAATAAGTTTTAAGAGATTTTTATATTCATACTCCGATGAAAAAGTGTTTTAAATAGGGCACTAAGAAAACGAATAGAGTTTATGAAGATCCATTTTATAAAACTAATTTTGAGTAGGTATACAAAAAAAGTTATAGTATCAACAAAAATTGTTCTTTGGCTGGTGGAAAAAATTCGTCTAAATAGGCATTAACTCCAGCCTTGAAGCAGAAGAAAACATTTCATTCGGTTTTAGAATTTGTGCTAAACATTTTTAAAAATTAAGTATCCAAAGAAACAATTTTAACTTTGCTATTTTTTGAAATTGTGATTTTTGTTTAAAAAAACACAAATTTAAATTCCTTAGCTATTTTGATTTTTATTTAATCTTAACATTGTTTACTTTAAGAAATGTAGCAATACCGGTTATTCAGAAAACCAAAATAGTATATTGTAAAAAATAAAACATTTTAAAGTAGCTCATTCACTCCTCTGCATAAATAATGTAAACAAATTTATATTTCTTTACCAGAAGCGTCAAGAAATTATGTTTAGGTAAACCCCTCTATAAGACTAAGGCTGTATGGTTTCTTGTTACCTTCTTGCTCTCATTTACGAGAAATGACTGCCTGCAGTCTAGCCGGCCGCTGCTGCGGAGCGATATCTGAACGTATCGCATGTTAAATTAACTTTTATATAAGGTTTTTCTTATACTTTTGGAATTAAAAATATTTTAGGATCACCTTCTTTGTCCAGTGGTTAGCATTGCCGACTTGTCCGGGAGGTAGAAGATTCGATTTTTCTAAGTTAGGAACGTCTAGTACAGAGTCAACCCATCCTCATGAGGACAACTGGGGAGGTGCCTGATAGATAGATGGCGTTTTGGTCTAGAAAACCGCGTGTTGGCGACCGGCAGGGTGCCAGTGTGCTAATCACATACCTTTTTAGAGTTAATATTTAATATTTAGGTATTAATCGCTACATATCAGCATGTTCACTGTTTCAGCATTTGTCCTGCTGACTGCAAAAGAAACCCAGATGCCTTAAGAGCTTCACAGAGCTGTGAGAGACGTAATTTTACCAACACTATCTCATGAATGCTAAACAGAAAATATACGTCACTTTTTTTTAAATGTCTTATGGAAATTTCAGCAAACTTGCTCCTATTCAGCACCTGTCAAAATGCGCCGTGTTAAGACGTACTACTTAATCCTTAGTCCTTCATCTTCTGTCTCTCTAAATTCACCTGCAGCATCAAGCGAGCTAGCGAGGTAGGTGGCGGCGAGCTAGTCACTCGGAATTTGAGGGAGGTACCAAAGGCAACCTGCAAGCCACGTTCCGAATGTTGCACCTGCTACAGTTGTTTACAAAACCCGGGATGACCGCAAAGGGGGTAAAAAACAAAATGATATATACCGACCACTTTCCCCTCCTCCCGTTTTTTGGATTAATGGAGTGGCATTTGTGTTTCCGTTTCTTCGCCGTCTTTTGTTCTATGTGCGAACGCGTCCTTTCCTATTCGTTTTGTCTTGTCTGTTGGTCCGCGACTAAGTCTGGCTTAAGAACGCAGGAGTTCAATGGCCATTGTGTGATGTTTACCACATTTTCGTATTGAATTACATTAAAATATGTGACTTATTACCCATTTCATTTAGAAAAGCCCCTCTAAAGCTCTCCTGGAAACAAAATGTTAAAAATTAGTTGCGACTTTGAACTGTAAGGTTTCTGAGCCGTTCCCAGTTCAAGGCTGTTTTTATCACCTGCGCTGCTGGTCCACGAGAATTTCTAAATTGTTTAACACGCGATTACACTGCTCTCCTTATTCTTATGTTTCAACCATTGCCTGTTCCATCTTCACGGTTTTGTTACCGCCACGAGTGACCGAGGTCGTTAAGGCGTAGACATGTAAGCGAGAGGTTTGGGGTTCGAATCCCGCCAGGACAGCCCTCCCTGACTGAGATTTTTCCAGGTTTTCCTCAGTCCTCATGAATAACAAATGCCGGGAGGGTATACCCTAAAATTAGGCCTGGAACGTTTTCTTCCTTAAAAAGTCTTTTAAATTTATCATTTCATCTCATGTATCACCAGTGTCCACCGCCTGCGGTGCCTCAGTAGTTAAAATGGACGTTAAACACTATAAAAATGATTTTGTTTCTTAATCTATCTTCATTCTTCATTCTTCTTCATTCTTAATCTATCATCTAAATATCTTATCTCAGCACTTTGTGTACTACAGAGAATCTTTTTCGTGTGCATACAAATTTAGCTGCTGTATAAACTTATTTCATTACTAATTCCTATCCTAAATGGTAAAATGCGTTACTCGAATACACTGGGATGTTTTTCCTTCCCCTATCCGGCTGTAGTCGATTTCACCGACCGAGAGGCCCAAACGACGCAGCTATCTTATCCTAATGGAGATGACGATGAAGATGCTTATAGTACCCCAAGAGGGCGGGGTCTCAAACCTATGGAGGTTGGTCTTAGTGGTCCTGTGGTTACCTCGTAGACCCAAGATCGCGGATTCAATCCCGGCCAGGGTCGATGGATATTTTCGGGCGTAAAAATCCTAAGTATGGCTTCCTTTGGAAGGGAGGTAAAGCACAGCGCTTGAAAGTACAGGCCTTTGAGCAAAATTTATCGGCCATTTCACGCCCTGAATTGAATGGGACGCTGATGACCTGAAATGTTAAAGAGCGATCCTAAGGTGCAGCAAGAATCGTCTCAACGAGGGTTTCAGAAGATATTGTTTAGAAAAATGCTACTTGTTTTTGTTAATTTTACAAAATAGGTAGTTGAGAGGCCTGACCTTTATGTATTGAACAACATATTAAAATGATTAATAACAGACATGTTTCAAATATTACAATATATAATTACTACACAAGGTTAAACAACCCACAATTCAAGCATGTAAAATATTATATTCACAATTCGAAAATTAAATTAAAAAAGAGAAAAGCATTCAACCTAAAAGAGTAGAGAACCCAAAGGAGAGAGATTCTAACCCCACTAACACGCATGTAGCTACCACCCTACGGTCGCCATAGGGATAAATTAGGAACTTTGACCACTATCATAGGGCTGGTACTCAATTATACTGTTAAAAAGTAAATATTCTAATGAAATATTTCTTGTATAGCTCTATGAAGCTTACTTTGGGTTTAGGAATTAATAACTTAATATATTTATAAATATATATTATAAAAATGGATCTAAACAAATGTATATAAATATCATATAATCAGTGAATACTTTATTTTATAGTGTTTTACAGCAATAGGAAGTTTCATCACAAGATATAAAACGCTGTTGATCATTGACGCGAAAGTTATGGTGTTAACTGTTACAAATTTAAATGATTCCGAAATGGGTGGCACTACAGATGTGAAGGAAGTGGAACCAGTGCCAATTTTGCATTATCTATATAAGCATAATCAATTATTTAAATTAAAATATTTTAGAATTATGATACGTTTTATTTTTTGTTTTCTTTAAGCCCTTTTAGTGTAGGATTTCCCAGATAATTGTGGATTTAATAGAAGATAGCCCCCACGTCGCAAGAACTTTTGCAAGTTTTCGGAAATCTCAAGTAGGCTCTACGATTGTTGTGACATGGTGGAGGCGCCGGAAATAAATATAATGGTGATCTAAAGTATTGGTAGCAGTACTTCATTTTCTTTAGCAGATATTTCTTCCATGATTCAAGATATCTGAAATTTCCAATCTAATTTATTATATTAAGAGAATTTCATAATAAAATGAACTTCGTGCTTTTGCTGAGTGACGCACAGGGAGAGATGCAGCGAGTAGTCCGTCCTGGCCTACAGCTTCCTCTAAGGCCCACGCTAAGAGTAAGCATCTTAACGCATTCTCTTACGAATCCCCACTCCGCGCATGCAGTATACACCTCACGCCCCCCTTACAGCTAATCAACGAATCTAATGAGCAAACCCACAGCGTAACTAAACAGTCGTTACAATATATTCTAATTGTTCTCGATTATTCATTCGCTGAACAGATAGTTTGCAAAGAACAAAGAATTGATTGCGCTTAAGCTCAAATACCTTAGCCTACTTTAATTTTCTTTGCTTTGAAAAAATAGAAAATATGTTTTGGGGCCCTATTCCTTGGATGTTCTGCAACAATGCATAGTCGCATGCGCTGGTCAAGATTCCAGCGCAAACAGTAGATTGACTTCAATGGTTTGGACAGAGATATTTCAAGGCTGGTCGTTTGTTCCAACGCCACCCATGAGGGAATCTCCGGAAGGAAGGGATTTTTTGATAAGGTTTATTTAAGGACGCTCTTTAACATCTCAGGTATTCAGCGTCCCATTCAATTCGGGACGTGAAATGGCCGACAAATTTTGCTCAGATGCCTCTTCTATCAGGGTTGAGGTTATTTTACATGCCGTAAATCTACGACATGGGACCCACGTATTTACTTCCCTTCCGAA